>CM037880.1:162987483-164187483 GCA_021292165.1 Shinisaurus crocodilurus
AGCCATAGATAAGCATTGCCAGTTGCTTCTCATCTGGCAATTAAGATCGCTACTGTGTACCAGGAGCCAAGGGAGAAAAGAAATAATCCAAAACTACGTCAAAAGAGCCTATATCTATACTTTATGTCCAGACCATTTTGCTCAACAAAATATCATCC
The DNA here is from genome assembly GCA_021292165.1 of Shinisaurus crocodilurus. NCBI lineage: Eukaryota > Metazoa > Chordata > Lepidosauria > Squamata > Shinisauridae > Shinisaurus > Shinisaurus crocodilurus. Next base: position 162,987,642 of record CM037880.1, read on the forward strand.
ATAATAAAAATGCAAATCAGTTCAAGCAGCTTCACCAAAAAGGCCGCTTATAAAACATGGATGTATCATCCTAATTTTGAACTTACTACCATCCCCGATTAAAAGTTGGCATTGACATCATATTTACACCCAGATGGCATTTTCATTTTACTGGCACATTGTTTAAAGAAAAATGTGACCCAGGCAGTATGGCTACAACTTGCAACCAGTTTTCATTCAATGTTTCCCTGTTAAAAGACAGAGAAATGTACGGTAAATACTTCCAGATTCTTACTTATTTCTATAACTTACTATTACTGCAAGATGGGTAATTTGCAGCCCATGGCTATTTTGTATTACATGCAGGCAATACAAGAGAAACAGATTTTTAAATATAAGCTGGGATTTGTAACACAGTTTTATTTCAAAGTCTGTTTCTAGTCCTCATAGTGGCAGTGATATGCTGAATACTAGCTGTGCAAACCTGATCGAATGCCTCCTCAAATATACAGTATAATCAGGATGACAAGTATGAGGTTTGCAAACAAGATAAATGTTTCTAAAATGACTGTTTCCAGCTTCCATTCACAATTATTATCACAGTATTCGTAGTCTTATGAGCTCATCAGAGCAGCGACTCTTTGCTCTGAGATGCACCAAATATGATATACTGTTTTTTATTTACTTTTATAATGCACCCATTTTAAAATGCACAACAATTTAACTTGGTCAGTTTTGCTTTATGTTGGATCTCTGTCTTTTATATAATTTGTCTGTGTCTGGGCCCAGCCTCAATTTTTATCTGTAGTTCATGGCAGTCTACCAAGAACTCCCTTTGCACAACCTCCAATCATTTCAATGGGGCTTCTACAGAGTTCAGAAAGAACTCAACTGAATTAATGGAGATTTACAGCAATACTTCCTACGGTATGGCAAACCAAGTACAATTCTGTGGAATCTCATGTTATCCTACTAAATGGCTAGTATTTTTTAAATTTAATTTTATTTTTTGCCATGATACTTCTTATTCTTTAATTATCCTGTTGGAAGGTTTTTGTAAGTCCTATATGTTACAATGCTTTGTCTATTTCATTGAGTGGCATTTAATATGAGGCCGCATATTGTTACTTAGACAATGCCTGGATTTCTGAACATAGATTTTGTTGTGCAAGAAACTGATATCAGTTGGGTGGATAACGCCTTGGTTGCTATACAAGAACCAAATAAGAATGCAAAATGATGAACAAGCAAAACACTTTTTTTAAAATACTTGGTTGTGTTCGCCACTACAACTAAATGAGCACAATAACTTTGAAATGCCTCTGGCAGACATTTTAACCATTTCATGGATTTCAGAATGCCTATGTTTGGAAGAATAAGAAGCCAGATGTAAGAACTGGATGGTTGTCTATTCAGAAATAAATAGTAAGGATGCAATCCTATACCCACTTACCTGGGAGTAAGCCCCACTGAACTCAACTCTCTTGGCTGCTTCATGGAAGCATTGCTCAAGCTGTCGTTGGAATCAGCACGGATCTACACTATGCACCATGGCCTAGATATAACCAGATACTGCTGAAGCCCAGGATGTGGCTTGCAATTGATTTAAAAGAGCGTATACATCAGTGAATATTAAACACTGTTCCAGTACAAAATTTATCTCCCCCTCAAAAGAAACAACTACTGGAAATTGCCAAAACATACGTATGTTTAAGAAGCATTAGCTGTATTGCACTGCCAGCAATTAGCTGAATTAGACAATCCCTTATTAAACAGACATCGTGTCCGACAGACACGAAACAAAAGTTTTTGCTGAATAAAACACAGCCTAAGATCCATAGAAGCGACAGGCAGACGCCAAAGCAGTGATCCACTGATTAGGCATTCTGTGGTGGTACCCACAGCAGTTTCTCAAATTCTCAAATGTACCCATGGGTCCAAAAAAGTTAGAGACCCCTGTACTAAGCTAATGCAAAAACCTCTTCACCTTTCAGATATCATTCTATTTTATATTTTCATTTTGACAAAATCCAAATATTGAGGTTCGGAATTTTAATAAAGTTAATAAATTCTAAACTAATGTGATTGGCCTGAAGATGATGATGATGATGATGATTTATTTATTCAATTTATATCCCGCCTATACACAAATACCCTAGGCAGCATACAAGATCATAATCAATTTAAACAAAACAAATATACAATAATAAACAATTAAAACTGACTAATACAATTAAGCATAAAAACAAAATAAAAATGCCAGAAGATTCCATAAGAATTGATAAAAGTTCCATAAAAGTGTAATAAAATACTATAAAAGGAAGGCCTGCCGGAATAGTAAAGTCTTCAGTGCCTGCTTAAAAGCATTCAGAGAAGTCAGCAGACACATTTCAATCAGCAGATCATTCCACAACTGAGGGGCAGCAAAGGAAAAGAATCCTTCGAGGTATAGCTGCCAGTCTCACATTGGGCAGCTGCAACAGCTGACCCTCAGAGGACCTTAAGTGGCGTAGTGATCCCTCCCCCCCACCCCTGATAATATGCTCAGATACTTGAAATTTAAAACCAGGAGCACATTCTAAACCTAGAACGTGGAAACTATGAGATGCCCCCAAATATCCACACAACACTAGCAAATAAGAACAATTTCAAAATTTACATTTAGTAATTAATATTATTTGGTTTTGCAGAAAAGGAAATACTGGAAGGAATGCAGAATCGAAAGCTGTACTGGAATTTTGTTGATAACAGCTTACTCTTCTAAACCATTTGATTAAATTTAGCCATAGGAACATTTCCAAGTTCTAATGAAGCAGCAATTACATCTGAAAAGGGAGCTCGGCCAAAACCCCTACCATTCCAATCTCTCTCTTTCAAACATCCTGCTACAATATAAGCTCCTTAGTTTTGGTCACATATACATCCAAGTTCTTGGAATAGATGAATTATAGGTTATTCTGCCTCAAGCTAATAGTTGATCATTTAATTGTTCACCTTCAAAAATCCAAATGATTAAGAGTTCGTCATTAGTATATCATGCATTTATTAAGAAAGGAATCCAGACAAATTTTTAAAAAGAATCTAATTTTGCTGGGCCTGACTCAAAAACACAAATATTCCCTTTTCTACATTTATTGTATAATTTGTCTGAAATTCAACTTTTGAGCAACACTATAATGACAACAGTAAATTATTTAGGTATAAAGGAAATAACTGTTCCTTGTTTTAGACAAATATTGGGTCTAATGAGGTTGAGATAATGCCAAAGCATATGAATGAAACTGATAAAGTGGGTAACAGGTTTGTACTACTCCCTTAAGAAATACAGGTTAGAAGGTCTTTTCAGCATTACAAAAGTCTAGTTTAAGAAGTTAAAGGACCTCAAACAAGTAACCTCAATTCAACACTTATTTGTCCCACATAGTCTTATTCTTTAACTTAATAATTCGGAGAACCCTGGATACAGAACTAGAAGAAATCATAATACTGAAAAGCAGTTTGTCATATTTGACTTTCACCACATTTTGGATAAAAATGAACTCAAACAGAAAAATACAATATAATCTTATCTCTGGCAAAGTACATAGAATAATTTCTAATATATCAAAGTAAGAACTATGGTATCGAGCCAAATAAAAATAACGTTTATGGGATTTTAAAGCAATTTGATTATAATTGAGAGTCAGTGTGGCGTAGTGGTCAGAGTGTTGGACTGGGACTCAGGAGACCCGGGTTCTAGTCCCCGCTCGGCCATGAAACTCACTGGGTGACTTTGGGCCAGTCACTGACTCTCAGCCTAACCTACCTCACAGGGTTGTTGTGAGGATAAAGTGGAGAGAAGGAGGATTATGTAAGTCGCCTTGGGTTCCTTGAAGGAAAAAAGACGGGGTATAAATATAATAAATAAATAAATACGTAATGTTTATCTGGAAAGGACTGGTATTGAGTTAGTCAAGATTCATGATAATTTTTAACTTTACATCCACACATTGAATATTTGCACTCTTTCTATTCCCCGCTAATGGTGCCAGTGTTAAAAGATTTTCAAAGGAGTATTCTGGAGCCATATTCAGACATTATGTTTGGTGGGATGACCTACTCAGCACAGTCACAACCTGCCCTGTTCCTGCTCCCACCTGAGACATCATATTTGTGAATATCTGCCTAAAACAAACAATAATCTTACATAATTACCGTAATTACATAAATATGTGTGGGACACTGGCGTTTCTTTTCACAGGGCAAGGCTTTTTTGCGCACCTCAGTTTAAGAGATTTCAATCCAGTTATTAAATGATATTGGTTGGAGTTTAGCCATTGTTAGATACAGTAATGATTTAGATTTGGTCTGCTTCAATAAAATAATATAATAACATTGATGCTTAGTCAACAAAGCAAGTAATTATTTGTTAAACGTTTTTCCACATTAGCACCATCTCACATATTTGGTATATGTCTGAACAAATGCACTGGATATCTGAATTACCCTGTATTATGATTAGATAATTCAATGGTCCTTATAGCTCAATTGTAATGATATTTACTCAGAAATAAGTGCCAATTTCAGTGGCACTCACTTCCATGCAAGTATGCTTAGGATTGCAGTCATGACGTGATTAGAATTGTTTCAAAATAGTTTATCAATCTCAAACTTCTCTCTTGATTAATTTAGTTAATCTGCTTCAATGAACTAAACCTATCTCTCTGTGTTTTGTCTTCTTTTGAGGACCACGGAAAGTTATGAAGTAGATTTTTTTAGTCATCCTGGAAACAAGACCAGGTTCATACAGCATGACCTTAGAAACAAAGTGGTGTACGAAAGCAAAAAAACACGACAGAACACAGTCTTCCTTTCTCAGCATATAGCAAACTACATCATGAGATATAGAGCAATACTACTAGTAGCAGGTAACATGAAACATGAAATACCAAGAAGAAAATTAGAGAACAGGGCCATAGAATCATATAAAAGTAGAGTTGGAAGGGGCCTACAAGGCCATCGAGTCCAACCCCCTGCTCAAGGCAGGAATCCAGGTCAAAGCATCCCTGACAGATGGTCGTCCAGCTTCACCTTGAATGCCTCCAGAGTGGGAGAGCTCACCACCACCCTAGGTAATTAGTTCCACTGTCTTATTGCTCTAACAGTCAGGAATTTTTTCCTGATGTTCAGGTGGAATCTGGGTTCCTGTAACTTGAACCCATTATTCTGTGTCCTGCAAACTGGGATGATCGAGAAGAAGGCCGTGTGTGTGTGTGTGTGTGTAGAAATAAAAGCAATAACAGGCTGTCAGCTTACAACATTAATTATGTAAGGAGGCAAGGTTGCTTTTTAAGAGGAAAAAAATGGCAATTTAGGGGGGAAATCATCCCATCCATTTAAAAGAAAATGAAGGCAATCTGTGAATGTAATTATTGTATAACAACGTGTATAACAACGTAATATATTTATATAATTCCACATCCCTCATTCAAATTTAAAATAGAAACCACAATGATGTACGTAAGTGAATATATGTTCAAAGTATTAACAATTTCATGTTTTTCCCTATGTAAACTAATGGTCCAATTTCTTTCTCAAATGATATTGGCGGGGTGGGGCGGGGCTAGAATGGGAGGGGAATGAAGAGTCTTTAACAACATATTTGAAACCTTATGGGGGAAGACAAGACCAATGTAGACTAATTTCCTACATACATGAATATACATGCACTCAGAGTGTGAGAAACTTGGGGTGGAGGAAAAAAATACTATGCAGCAAAAATAAGGAAGTACCTACTTCCTCAAGCAAAGAACTTAGATGGCAATATCCATCCATCCCCATTTCCATAAATATTCATAATCATTCCGTGCACACTGATCGGAGAATGCACCCTGAAATCCCCATGACCTTGATGTGCAACACTGACATCTATACTTTAGCCTTATGCATGTAATTATATACACACCTTTTAGCCTTATGCACTTCACCAGGCTTTCAATCAGAAAGAGCAAATTCATAGGAAGAATGCTAAGCTATTTGGACAGAAGGTAGTGAATCAAAAATTGCAAAACTTCTGCTTTCTAAAATAGCCTAAGTGACCTCTTACAATACTCTGACCACTCCACTGCAAGCAGGAGGCAACCCCTGTGAAGAGCGAATTCTGGCAAAGTTCTCTCTTCACAGATGATGCACAGCTTAAGCTATAATGAGTTTTTGGGTTACAAATGCTGAACGCATTAATATTCCTTGATGATAATTATCACAGTATAAGCACCTTTCCCAATGTGAGTAGCATAAAGCAACTGAAGCAGCATTTTTACTATATTTGAAACAAGCTGCAAAATGGGATTTTCTACTCTTATAACCTGAGGTCAATATACATCAAGCTATGCATAATAAATATCTCACCACTTATATATCTATATGTTCATTTATACATATTTATGCACTCCATCCATCTGCACTTTGTGGGGGAATATGCACATTCTCATTTGCTCCCCCACGTAGAACAGCAACCAGAATTTATATTGAAAATATATACTAATTATGAGGCGATTGCACCATGAGTATTCTGCTAATAAGGCAGAAGTCTGAAATGTCTGAAGACAACACCAATAATAGGCAATAAAAGACTGAAAATCACACAGAAGGAGACTTTTAATTGAAAAGCTGGTCAAGAATTGTGTGTTGTTTTTAAAAGATTGCTCTCCTTTCTTGGCCTTTTCAAATTCTACAGAGAAAGTGCTTGACACCATCTTGATTACTAGACTGCAGTTACATCAAAGCTATCTGCATACAACAACTAAAAGAGCCCACCAGAAAATGTGTACGTTACATGAGCAGTCATATGGGAAACAGCGGGTGGTACCCAATGATGACATTCCACCATTGCAAAGCTTCTACTGGTTGCAGAAGCCCCATTTTCATCCTTCCACAAGTGTCAGATCCAGTATTATGATTCTGCTGTGCAAGCTATTTCACAAGCCATTGTGACTTCATTAAGCTAGGTGTTGCTTGTGCTGGTTGAGCTAGTTTCCCCTTAGCAGTTGTGCAAGTGCTAGCAGAACAACAACACCTCTTCCACTTTTTCTGCTAGCATAACATTGGATACGACGACCCACTAGCAGGTATGCATGTATTCTGTGATTATTCTGTGATCCTGCTGTGCATGCACAGAAAAATTAAACCGTGTATAGAAGTTCGCATACTGAGAGTGTGATATTTCATTTTTTTTTAAAGGAAAAAATAACAACTTTCTAGCTCTTAAGTTGTGAAAATAAGCTTGTAAGTATGTCTGTTGAATTTCAAAATATAAGCACATAAGAACTGTCTTGTTGCATAAGTCCATCCAGTCCAACATCTAGTCTGAAAGTCCAGTAGACAAAAGCTAAATGTCCATATAGGAACTCTAAAATACATACAAGGCATGATGGAGAGAGCTGTCCTTTGCAGTTTGTCCCTAGCATCCAATAACCAAATTTACTACCACTAAATTTGGAGGTTCCATTTCGAGCTATTATGATTAATAGTTATGGATAGATCTACCCTCCAAGAATGGTCAAATCCTTTTGAAACGTTGCGTAAACTAGTGGCCATCATCACAACTTGTGGCAATGAACTGCCAATCAATTTAAGTGGCTGAACCCAAGTTCTTGTGTTTAGAGAGAGGGTAGGTCATTACTGATAATATTTTAGTTCTACTGTTCATAATTTTAAAAACCTCTGGCTTAAATCCAATGTGGTGCTAATGGAAGTCCATTAGTAAAACAGTACTTTCTCCCTCTATCTTCCCCCCTGCAGCCCTCCACACTGCCCGAAAACCAGTGCTCTGGAGCAGATTTTGAGGAGGGCTGTGCGGGGAGGAGGAATGACTTCCCTCCTGGTTCTGGTTCTGCTAACGGAGCTGCTTCCGTCAGTGGGATGACACAATTGGATTCAACCCTCTGTCATACCCTTCCCATGTCAGCTTTGTGTGTATGTAAGTTTTAAAGCCCCAACCCCTTAAGCCTTTCTTTAAAGTGGAAATATTCAACGTACTAAACATTTTAGTTGCCTTTATATGTACTGCTGCAGGTCTATATGACATTTGTCTTGAGATAAGAAACCAGCACAGCATACAATGTTCTAAATGTATAAATGTCGTTATTAAATTAGTGTGAAGGACTGGTCATTGGTTTACAAATAAAAGACAATTCCACTGGTGAGAGAACTGTGTAACACCATGAAACATAGTAAGGTCCTCTGCTTTAAAGAGCATCCATCAACAGATGGAAACTTGCAGAAGCAGTAATCCACCCTCAAACTGCATTTCTTTCGCCATTCTCTGCATAAAGGAAAATGCTCATCTTAACTAAGTGGCAAAAGGCTACTTCGTATACTTCTGGGCTTGGAGGAAAAATAGTTTATAGTTTATTAATTACATTTTTATCCTGTGCTCTATCTCCCATTTTATCATTACAAGCGTATGAGGTAGGTTAGGCTCAGGGAGAGTGAATAACTTAAGATCACTCAGTAAGATTTGTTGCTGAGTAAGGGTTTGAACCCCATCTTCCCTAAGTCCAACAGTCTAATCCCTATGCCACCTTGGCTCTCCAGTGTGTAGGTTGTTTCTAGACTTCATCTCATATTATAAAGTATGCTTGCCACTCACCTTGTTTCAAGTGATCTCTCTCCCTCTTGTGCGTGTGTGTGTTTTCCTACAAGCCTATGCTATATTCAGCCCCAGTTAGTTACTTTAATTTTCATGTATCAAAATAAATTAATTTGATACTCCTCTAGAGAGACAGGTGATCCTACTCTTTGGTCATCTTTGGTTTACCCCCAAAAGTGGCTTCTACACTGAGAACGTACTCACAGTGCAGAGGGTGGATTAGCGCATGCTCTTAATTCAGTTTATAAAAGCCACCAGCATATTTTAAATGAAGGCCAATTATTATAAAGGTTTGCAACAAAAAGAAGAAAATCAAATATTAAGAAGCATGTTTAATACCATCATCCAAAATCTGTTCCATTAAATCTCAAATTTTAAATGATAAAGAACCTTGCAGTGTTAGAGCTGTATTTAACATATTAATCCTTGATAAGAGTAGCAATTGCTCTTTACCCTTCTACCACATTCAGCTTCTACTACTATTTTTTTTAAAAATAGCCCTGCATGACTTAATACAAAAATGCGGTAATAGCGTTTAAGTATTCTGTGCAAAAAAAATAAACATTTCTTTCTTTTAAGACTGATAAAATCAGTGGCAGTTTGAGCCTTTAATCCAAACAAAACAGAATTGATTCAGATGTTTTGTGCATATCTGCTGACTGTCTACATTCATACCCTGCTAGAAAATGTCAAGTATACATGTTCTTGCTCTAACCAATGAACTCCAAAACCTGGAGCTCATTTTTTTACTTAAGTGCTGCCAAAATGCCTTAAGATTTTATTTGTATATATGAATGCTTTAACTGAATCTTTCTTAATATTTAATACTATAGTTGGTTTATTAAATTGTATACTATGAACGCCATGAATAGATGATATACCAGGCTGACCATTTTTCCCTACTTAACGCTGCTGCTTGCTTTGAATGTACTGCAGAAGCACATTCATCATCAGAACAGATACATTCTGAAAAGTACCCCTTGCTAGCAAGATAAATGTGCTTAAACACCTTCTCTTTATTATAAACATGACTGTACATCTATTTTGTTAATTGAACAAAGTCTGTATTAATGTGCTTACAGAAGCCTCACATTGATAAACTGAACTCCCAACACAGCACAAAATATGCTATAGACATAATAAAAGGTAAATTGAGTGGGAGAAAAGAAAAGGGAACCAAGTACAGGGCAATTCGTCTTGGTTATTAATGCATGGAAACTGCTTGGCAGACCCTTTTACAGGGGGAAAATTCTATGCACATCAAAATACATTTGATAAGCAGACAAGGCAATGAAAAGCATGATAAAAATACATACAGAGATTAGATAGAACATTTTTTTTCTAATAAAATTATAATTTTGTTAAAATGATTCTAACAACAACAAGGCTTGTGGTGATACATTGTGAGCACTGACTGGAAAAAAGAAGTCATTCGGTTCACAAAGAGATATCAACTAATAAAACAAAAAAAATCTCTTTCCACTGGATAGCCTGCGGAGTGTGCATTTATTCTGTAAACATTGTAACAATGATTATCTGTCCTTCCAGTCCTCAGTGGAGACTCCTGCTTTTGAAAATGTCTTGTGGTGTCTCACTAAATTCAGGCTATTTCAATTACTATTACTGTGCATTAAAAATTAATTGCATTAAAGAATGGATTAAGGTTTAAATTTCAATTCTACAGTGGGTGTGCTAGAAATGACAGCTAAAAATCAATGCTCTCTGGCCCATAATCGGAAGTGTGCACGACAAAACACTATGGAACTGGCGTCACTGGTGAAGCAGTTTTAGACTTGATAGCTTATTTAAGGGTCTATGTCAGCTCTTATTCCACTCTTTTTTGTTTAAATTTTACACATTCTCACTGTGAGTAGGAAGAACAAGGAGAAAACAGCTGACTTGCAATGGGGAAATCTTGCATGGTTCATGAGAGCAGGATAAAATTTAGATTACTGTCCAAGTATAAATCTGCTTGTACTATGTGAATGCATAATTTGTCTAACCAGAAGAGAGGACAGTCTGATAAGTTCATTGAGAAAAATGACCCTTAGAACAGAATTCTTGAAACAGAAGATGTTGCCTGTATCCTGCATGAAGTCAAAATAGTGTATAACCTTAATGTTGAAACTTGTGCACAAATTATGCTTTTGTGTCATTAGTACTCAGGTTATGATAGTGATCGAGTTGGCCACATTTGCACAAAATGGTAAGCCAGGATTCCAGAAAATCCTGGCTTCTTGGGTACGGGTTGCATGTACATGCCTGCAGCCCATTTGCACTTGCTTTACTGCTCCCGGTTAGTGCAACTGCCAAACAAATCAGGAAATGTTTGCTTAGTGTGTCATCCAACCCGGGATCCTGTCTTGTCACTCCCCTTGCTAGCCAGGATCACACAGGTTGTGTGTGTGAGATCTTGATTTATGAATTCGAGTTTGTTTGGGAGTGACAAGCCATGATCCCCAATTTGAATGACATACTTAACAAACCATTCTTGGTTTGTTTAGCAGTTCTGCTAGTGAAAAGGAGCAAAGTGGGAGCAAACATGCTGGATGTATCTGCATGCAGCTCATTCACAATAAGCATGGATTCTCCAAAATCCTGGCTTATTGTTCTGTGCAAACACAGACAAGACACTTCTTTCCTCTCTCATTTTTATTTAGGAGCTACCTAGGTTCGTAGCTACCTAGAAGTAACACAGAACATCTTAGTACACCAACTTAGAACACACACACACACACAAAATTAAAATTAATTTGGTGGACAGACCTTCAGAAATGACATCATAGTAATCTATGAGTTACTTGTGCTGTATGTATGTACTATATTGTGCGAGGAATGGTCTATTGACTGCAATAAAGGATTGTTGTTGTTATGAGTTACTCAATGATTTTGCATATGAATCAACAGGTTACAATTTTAAATCTGATATTTATATCGATATTTTATTCCAACTATTCAAATTTCCCAGTAGGGATAACACATGAAAAAATATCATTGTTAGATATCTAGTAGTTCTTTATATCAGTGGAATTCACTATGCGGTCTATGGGTTTGCAGGCTCATGGGCTGCAAAGTGACTACAGCTGCTCTACATTTGGGAATAACATGAACTACTGAAATCACTGGGAACTTTGCCAGTTAGTTCAGTGACCACGTGAGCAAGCTCTGATGCAAAAGACATTTATTCTCCGAGTCCATAGCAGCGCAAAATCAATTGCCCTACAAATGTTGCACACCAGGGCTAATAATTCTAATGCAGCTCATAGGGTGAGGCAGACGGCGAGCCGGTTCACGCAATCACAGTGAGGGTAATAAGGCACGGTAGCTTATTTCCCCTGCTGCGTGCCAGCCGGATTTCCCTAATTACCTTCACTGGCATGGCATTCCGTGTCATCCGAACCTGGGCAGCATGGCTTGTTTGGCGAAGGGGGAGGCAGCAACCCTCAAATAGCCCAACAACACCCCATGGGTTATTTGAGAGCTGCTGCCCCCTCAAACAAGCCATGCTGCCTGGGTTCGGATGACACGGGAAGCTGTGACGGTGAGGGTAATTTGGGTGGCATGCAACTAGCACACTTGGCAGGGTTAACAAGCCACTGTGGCTTGGTAACCATGCTGCGATGGCCCAAACTGGGTCACTATGTGTATGAGTGCATTTGTATGTGCATGGGTATGCACATCTGTCTGAATATATATTTAGATTGCGAGATTAAAAATTCTGAACAAGAAATTGTTGAAATTACATGCATTATGATTGATGAAAGTGTGAAACATGTTCAGAAGCAAATGTATATGTTTATAGGGCTTTAATGTTCTGGAATAAGATGCATACTTTAAAATAAAATGCAGCACTTGTTAAGGACAAATGGCAAATCTGACACGGCACCTTTAAAAGATGGTGTGAGGTAATGGAAATCAAGATGCCTAATTTCTCCAGCCTTCAGACATCTGTGGCATACAGTTTGTTTCACATTTAATGTGATAATTGTATCTGTTGTTACTACCTTGGGATTACACTTCATCTACCTTGCAGGTTGGGACTAATCTATTTCTTGCTTTTGCACCAATACAGGTACAAGGCTATTGCTTAATTTAAACTACGTATGTCTTGCTAAGGCCCAAATCATACAGTAACACTGTGACATTGTTGTTCCCAAAATCACTTTCTTGTGGGAAGTCTCCACACATCTGTCTGAATGGGTAGATCACCTCCCATATGAATCAGGTATTAAGCACCCATGTGGAAAACTGTGGGCCCCATGATTTATCTCACCTATAACCCCAAATGTAGAAAAACCATGTAGGTTTTCCTGATCCTGTTCCCTTTTTTAAACTTTGAGACTTGGGATTATGGAACTCCCTGCCAGAAGTTGGTCTCAACTATAAAACCTTTAACCACTACAACACAAAAAATCAAACCCCTGTACTTTCAAACCCCCCAGGTCTGGTTCCTATGGCATAGGCATGGGATTGACAGTACCACTAGAGATAAGAAGAACAAAGTTAAAGTATTTATTAAGGGAATTATATATATAAGGGAAAATAATGTATTTATCAAACATTAAGATGGGATTGCTTAAATGTACTTAAAATAAATATCCTTGATTACCATTCCTAATAAGTAAGATTACCATTCCTAATAAGCATCTTCCCCAACTAATGTATTCTCAATAGCATTCCCCTCAAACCAGATTTCCCTAAACTCCACCCCAGCCAATCCCTCACAACAAGGAACAGATCTTTCTCTGCCTCCAGCTCATCCTGTTGTCTCTGGCTTCTAGGATTCTTTTTCAGAACTACTTGCTGAAGTTCCTCTTATGAGACTTCTGCCTGAAACCTTCTGCTACTACTTCTGGTGTTGGGCTCTTCTTGAAGCTTCACCACAAGCACAGCTTCCTGAACACCTCAGGGTGCAATCCTATTGGGATGCTTGTAAGCCCCCAAACTCAGAGGCTTGTGGTCATCCCATGCAAAGTGCGAGAAGTGGTGGAGGCAAAAATGGCCTCCTCATCCTCCTGCCCTGCATATTTTGCTAGACAGGCTTTTTTGCCCATCTAGCTAGAATGTTTCAAAATGGGAGAGGAGGAGGCTGGAGAGGCTTTAGGATAGCTCATATCCTGGCCTCTCCAGTCTCCTCCCCTCCCCACCCACCAGAACACCCCCTTTCCCCCCTCTCTGAGGTTGCTTTCCCAACCTCAGAGAGTAGCTGGCGTAGTTCTTTCTGTGCTGTCTGCGAAGGGGAGTGGGAGAGTGGGCAGAGCGCTGTCTCCGACCTAGGATCTGGGAATCTGAAATATCCTATGGCCCTTCAGATGCTGTCTAGGGGCCATAGGATTGCTCTGTAAGCAACCAACTCCAGTATTCAGATCTTCCAGTAGGGTTCCCTCAGACTGACTTCAAAGGCGTTATTCTTCCTCAGCTCTCCCCTGAGCCAAGAACCTTTTATTCTCCTCTCCTCTTCAACTGACTCTAAGGGCGTGTTCACACGACATGGGAACCGCGGGGGAGCAGAGGTCCCCCGCGGTTCCCGTGTCGTGTGAACGCCAACTGGGGGCGCCCCCAAGGGATGGCCACTCGCGGGATATACGCAAAGTGACCATGGTCGGTAGAGGGGTAAGCCCCTACCGCACGTGGCCACCCTGCCATGCGAACAGCAGGCGGCCGTCCCGCGGGGGCCGCACAGAGACGGCAGCCAAGAGCGGCCGGAGCTGCGGCCGCTCCAGCTGTAGGGGCAAACTGCCCCTCTGGGCATCCCGAGCCGCCACCCCCTAGCGCCGGGAGGCCCACACTGAGGTGCGGGGACTGCCGGCTCCACCGGGGTCCGCCCACATGCACGGGGCACAGGTCGTCTGCGGTGCCCCGCCGGACCCCACAGATGGCCCCGTGTTGCCTTCCCCGCTCGCAGCCTGGGTCGTGTGAACCAGCCGTAACTAAACTTTTTCAAATCTCTTGGCCAATCATGTTCCTTTTGGAACTTCTAACTGCCAATCGGCTTCGTTGACCCACCTGATCAATTCAAGCAAGGGTTGCTTCACCCTTAGGCATTATAAAACTCAGCCTGACAAAGATTGGAAATAAGACTGATCCAACCATCCCTAGGCAATCTCAAGCCGCAGATATTTTCTAAAACATAGCCATGGACTAAATTCTCGACTTGTTCTGATGCTTTCACAGAAAAAGAATACAAACTGAACAAATCTATTTTTAAACAAGCACATATCTTACAAAAGCAAAATTTGCAGAAGATCCCTCAGTACAACGGCACATGTTAATTTCACTTCCAAATACTTTCAAATTACTGGGCATCTAAAATGAAAGATAACAGTGTATTTGGAATGGGATTGGTGGAAAAGATAAGCAAGGGCTTGGATTACCTTTCAAGTAGCATTTATAATCCAAGTTTTTCTAGATAGTGATAAGCAAAGATTAGAACAGGATTAATTAGGAAATACTTTCAAACCAATAATTCTATTCTGAACCCAATTTCAGAGGGAAGCTCATGGAAGAAAAAGCTAAAGTCATATTGTACCTACTATATATTGTTGTTTTAATGGAAGCACTTCTTTTAAGCAACAGATGAGGAACAACATGAGTGTAGTTAGCAAAGCTAAAGTGACATCAGTAAAGTATGACAAAAGCCACCCAGGGTACCAAGTGTTTGGAAGTAAACCGACTGGTGTGCAGAGAAGAAAAAAATGTCCACAACATTCCTAAAGATCTTCTGTGCTACACTGATGTTCTACAGCAAGTTTGGCATCAAGAGAGTAAATGAGATGGGAAGTAATAAGAACAATAAAAATAATAATAATCTGGTACAAAGGGACCCCAAGGTGTAGTAGTCATCCCCATGCAACCATCACCCTTCAATGCAATTTACTGATGTTGTTTCATTACAACAAAGCATATAAAGGGGATAGGGTGGGGAAATATTCAGGCTTGCTATTTAAAGCTACATGATTTGCAGCACCAGCCATCGTGAGTACTGACCTAGGACAACAGCTTAAGAGAGGACTTTTCTTAAGCAAAGAATGAAATGAGCAATTATTTCAACAATTTGGACTCAAAAAGTCCAACTATTAGGGGATGGAGAAGCTTGATGGGTTGGGGGGAACCACATTTCTGCAACACTGGAAAAAAATCTTAACACAGTAATTCTTAGGAAATGTATATTTGCATTAAGGTATTTAATTGGTGGATTTCATATAGAACAATTTTTTTAAGCAATTAGAGAAACTGCAGAGAAGATGGCTCTTATACCAAGAGTGCCATTGATACTGACAGAAGACTAGGTTCTCAGCAGAGCTAAATTTGTCCTCACTGTATTTGAAAGAAAGTGCCAAGTTTTAAATGTCAATATATATACATGCACATGATGGGAGTATCTCCTGATTCTAAGAACATATAATTCTGGCAAGCTTTGATAGTTGTATTGTAGTTCCTTTGGCCGACCCCAGCACAAGTGATTCTTGGTTTAGATTTCTAGCCTCTCAGGAAGGATGTAGCAAAGAAAATATAGTAAACTGTGGGTTAAGGAACAAAATCCTGCTCAACCATAAAAAAATTCAATATTTAGTATTTATACCATTATTACACTGATTTATATTCATAGTACTTTTCTTGCATTAAATGATTGCTCCTTGGGAAAACCCCATGTGGTTAAGTATTATCCCGTTTGCAAAATTAAGAGCTAAGAGACTTGTTCAAGGCCACAGGATGAATCAATATAAAATCCAGAAGTACAACTAAGACTTCTTCATCCCAGTCATGTTATACTACATACTCTTCTAAACTGAGGTTTTAGGAGGTCATATTTGAAAAGAAACCAAGCCATGGGTGAGGAATTTAGCAAAGGTGGAAGCATGAGGCCTAACATGCAGGCAATGTTCCAGAAAATTCAAGTATACCTATATGGAAGTATAGGTTTCAACAGTGCACCAAGGTTAAACTAAAAAACATTAAATAAACTATTCAGTTAATTAGAAAGATAAAAAAGAAAGTTTTATGTCTAAAATTAAGGGTCCTTTCTTGCTGAGACATTGGGTTCACACAACACAATAAGCCATGGTGGCTTATAAGCCATGTTTGTTTCAGAGTGGCTTGTCGTGTTTGAACCCAGCCAGAGTGGCTTGTGTGTGGTTAACAAACCATGCTGCTGGGTTCCGGCAACATGACAAGCCGCTGTGAAACAAACATGGCTTATAAGCCATCATGGTTTATCGTGTTATGTGAGCCCAGTCAATGGTAAAGGGGCCACAAGAACAACATTAATACAAGTTGGGGAGAACTACAGAAGATATGTTCATAAAAATAGCAACTGTTACTCAAAATAGTACAATGAAGAAACAAGATTTAGAATGGTACGATGAAGATTTTCACTATCTTTCCAGATGCTGTGGTTGACTGGGGAGTACCATTCAGCCATCACCAAACCAATCAGACTATAGTCTATAACCTGGAATTTGCTTGCAATATGAGGGGGGGAGTTCTGTTTCCCAGCATGCAAATTGGCGGGAAATTGTGATTCTTGCCACAGATGGTAAGCTAGCACTTGATTGGATGGCACCTGTGACATCACAAGTAAGACCCCAGGATGAGAAAGAGTGACAAGTCCAAGCCACCTAGCAGGATGTGAACTAGGTAATTGATCTGAGGTACCTTGGAGGAAAGGGAAGATACAAATATCACAAATAATCACTAACAATAATACTTTCAGTTAAGTGCTATTGTACAAGGAAATCCAGTGTTTATTTTATTGCTACTATACAGACTGGGCTTCCTGTTTTGTGTATATGATAATGCAAATATTCCATACTAGATTATGTAAATGTGTTTTCTTAAACAGAAATGGTTAAAAAGATAGGAAATAATCTTCACAGAATAATTATTTAACATCCTATGTGCTGTGACATAGTACACTGACTTACCATTATGTGGAACAGAGAAAAAGGAATACTTTTCTAAGTAAGGATCATTGAGTATGTCACTGGTTAATTTCTACTCTATGCTCCTCATTAGCATTACTCTCAAGTTTCTGATTATCATATCCAAAATATTAAGACATAATAAGTACGAAGGTGCACATAATTGGATATTAACCAGAACATACTTGACTGGGCAGGAGGTAGGGCCTTGCTTAAACTAATCCTGATATATATTAATCACCAATTAATGAATGGGTTTCAAATTTATTTTCTATTATAGAACACCAGAGTGCCTAGGCTTTCTCTAACAAAATGAACTGGAATAACAGGATAGGAAAAAGGAATGCTTTAATTTGAGGCTGGCTTGAATCATTGGGGTTATACAATCTGTGATTTCTCCCCCTTTTCTTTCCTTTGTTGAAATTAAAATGTACTGTTCCCACCAGCCAGTGGTGAAGATGGGTTGTACAAAGTGTCTTAAACAGAACGTGGCCATTTGAAGAAGAGCCCCAGATGGGTTGTACAAAGTGTCTTAAACAGAACGTGGCCATTTGAAGAAGAGCCCAAGTGCATGTATGAAAAAGATCTGCTTGCAGCTTTCCCCTCCATTTTTTCAGTCCCCAGTGCTTGTCTGCCATTTGGCTCTTTAGGCATCTCCACATGATGCTCATTTAAGGAATTAGAGGTGCTGCTTCAATGCACCTGATCCTCTCAGTACACTGGCACAGGTTTTTTTTAAGACTGTACTGGTTGCTTGCCCATCCACACAAAAGGACAAAGGCCACTGTGGAACCAGTGCAGGCTGTGCAATCTGTACATCTGGCTCCTGCTTTGAGTCAGGGTTGCTTGCTGGAAATGGTGCCTGACAGAAACAGTACTTGTGCACTCAGTTGTGCACCATAGCACCAAACTCAAGCATTAGAAAATGCTGAGGATATGTTCAATTATTTTTTGATTCAGTGCTCGAAGCTGCTGTGGGGGGAAAGAAAGATGGAGGAATAAGCAAACATATGTCCTCTCTTCTGTGGCTCCTATTTGGATTTTCCAGATTGCATCCCATAATCAAAATGGCTGCTCTACGTAAATGAATCATCACTGAAACAGCAAAATTCCTAATGCACATCCAAACCTCTGAACAAAGATTTGTATCCAATAAGGGAGCATATTACCAATCATTTTCACCAATTAATGCACCGACGTGCTAAACAAGGCAGACTGGTGTTGTTGTTTTTTATGAAGATGGGTTCAACATGGAAATTGAGCATTTAAAAATGAGTACTCCAGCAGCAAATAAACCTTCTTCACAGCAATTGTGTATGTAACACAACCTTCTAAAAGCAATCAAAACCAAAAACTTATTACAAGGTTCCGGGCCTCAATTATGTTACATCCACAGAACCTATGGCCGCATTTGGACGTCACATTAAACCGTAGTTTCATGTGATCAAAATGAGCCAAGACAAACCTCAGGCTTCTGTGCTTCCCCTGTCCTGGCATAGCTGCGAGGGGGAATATAGAACTTTGCTTATGGTTTAGATTAATTGCAGCTCACTGTGTCAAACATGTCAAACTGTGGTTAATCTTAACTATGATTTGCTTAAAACAAGCCACCTTAAAACCATGGGTTATGAAGCTGACTTTTTAAGCAACCTATGCTTCACATTAACCACAGTTTAGAATTCAGGTGAAAGGTTAAACTGTGGTTAATTGAAATCACAAGCAAAAGTAGCCCTCTGCAGATGTGCGCCTGCTCACATGTAGGGCTAAACGGGATACGGGGACATGGGTATGCACGTAAGCCCCACCCAGCTTCTATGAAGGTTTTCACAGATTAAAGGTGCAATCCTATGCAAGTTTAGACAGAAAAAAGCCTATAACTCCCAGCAGGCTAGGATTGCACCCTAAGCGTGAGGGTCTGAAGAGGGGTCTGTAAGCGTGTTCAGATGAATGCATATACAGAGTTTCCAGGCTCGCAAACCCAACACACGAGCAGGATAGTGTGATGCCCAAATGTGGCCGATATCTTTATCCTCATTTTGGTTTAGTGACCATCATGTCATAGCCCAGCGTAGATAGTCTGAAAAGTAAAGTGCACAACAACCAGAGTTCTTACAGACTGTGAAGAGAACACTTAAAACGCAATCCTATATATGCAATTCTATCATCGTAATTAATCATGATGCTGCTCCCTTTGACCATATTTTACGGGTTTTTTCATTACATTTTATTGTTATTGTAGTTGCAATTGTTTTTAATAGTGTATTTTAAACAGTGATTTTAAACACTGGTATATGTAAACCAGTTAGAATTTTTTATTATATTAAGTGATATATAAGCATTATTAATCAATCAATCAAATACATGTCTACTCAGAAGTTCAATGGGACATTCTCAGGCATGTGGGTATAGGACTGCAGCCTTACTAACTGAAATAATATAAAGCAGTGTCAACTTATCTTTTCTTTTTTAAAAGAAAACCACTATGACGTGGTTCACATGACACAGCAGGCTCAGCAGGGTTTTTTTAAACCCCTGATGAGCCGTGGTGTGTGCCGGGCGCATGCAGGCAACATTTTGAATACGCAACCCCAAGCAGGGGTTGTCATGTTGTGCGAACCCGGCCACTGAGGGTTATTTGAGGGTTAAACAACCCGCACATAACCCTCTGTTTGTTGCACTGTTGTGCATGGTGAGCCGGCTGTGTTGTGCGAACCAGCCCATAATTTCCTTTTTGAAACATGTTCTCTAATGTTCCCAGACATGCAAGGCTATGTCTTCATTTATGCATTACACATCTCCATGTGTTATATAGGGCAAAACAGACATGATGCAGGAAATTGGTAATTTGTTTTTTTTAAAAGGGGCAGGGGAGGCTGGTGACTCCTATTTGGGTGGGGCTCCTTTTCCATTGCAGGTGTTGCAGCTTCTATTCTGAGTTTTACAGGAGCTATCTATGGTGCTCCATGGTGGTGAGCCTATTTTGGGGTTGGAGTTCAGCACCATGGATAGCTCCGATGAAGCTCCAAATATATTCTGAAAAACCTGCAATGGAAAAGGAGCCCCAACGAAACAGGAGTCACCAGCCTCCCCTGAAAAGGGGTTTCCAGTTTAAATCAGATCAAGCACTCTGGGGGAGAAATTTATAACACACACACCAACACAAACACACACATCATTTTTTGGATCTCTTGTAGCAGAAAAGGCACAACAGAGGGAGCACCTGAGGGTTTTTGTTGTTGTTGTTGTTGTTTTTGTTTTCTGCTGAGGGGCTCGTAGCAGCTTTGGGGAAGGAATTTTAGATCCAGGAAATGGCACAGGGGGAAAGGTTAATTTGATTATAGCAGTGGTGCTCACCTAGCACCACTGCTCCAATCAAACTCAGAGCCCCCACCCCATGGCTGATTTAAAGTAAACAAAATAAAAAAATCTGGAGATCTGAACCTTGGTCTTCTTTGTCAGGTTTGTTTTGGCCTTAAGAGGCAATGACCTGGTTCGCATAATCAAAAGAAAAGCCACGGTGGCTTATTTAAATCATGACGTGTGCCGGGCATGTTTTGAAAAATCACCACCAGGGTGCAGCTTGTTGTGTCGTCCATGGGCATACTTGTATTTGCTGTACTAGAAGCAAAAACTGATGTGGGTGTGCAAAAAGATACACTTTGACTAACGCAGATGGCCGGAATGCATATGCCTGAAGTGCCACTGTCCTCCTTTTCTTCTTTTGCAGTCCTCAGTGCTATTGACTTTGGCATGAATAACAAGTCAAACCACATTATCCATCTCTCTGTTTTTCTCTTAATTTGTTGAAATTAATTTTTAGCAAACCTTAAATAAGTGCTTCCTAAAGACAAAGTAAGATATGCAAGCAAGTAGTCCTTTTATCAACAGTTTTGCCACAGAAATACACAAACATTTCAATGGCTCTTCATTAGCAAACAAATCAACAAGTGATATTTTAATGCATGACTTTATTCCATCTCTGTGGGGACCATAGTTGAGAGTGTGATGTACAGTACAGAGAAAGGAATCATCAGCCACAATGTCCCAGGGCTCTATCCATTGAGGACTTCTCAGCCTCTGCTTAAAGAGTGCATTTAATTGACTGATAGACAGTAGCTTCTTTGTTCACAGAAGACAGCGAAGTAATGGCAGCTTGAAAATCGTACCATCTACAGGGTCTCCTGAGACTAGTAACAGGGGGATATGTGTCAGGAATAAATAAATAATCTAATTATTAAGCCACTTCCTGTCAAGTTAACTCCAATTTGTTGGCTTTTGAAGGCAACAAAACGAGGCATTTTTCCTCATTATGCTTCTCTTTTTATACCACTGGTAATCACAGGCGGATTAAAGGGTGCCTGATTGGTTTTTTTTGTCAAGGAACTGAGAAGCAGCCAACAGTATAGAAAAACAGAGTTGGGGTTAGAAGAAATTTCATGCTTGTCTCCTTTCCAGCTCCCTAACAGCCCACACTGCTGCCCCATACAGTGCCGCCAGCTGTACAGCAAATGTGTACCCCTCCAACTGCGGCCTACCAGGCCACAAGCTCCATCCTGAGAGCTGTGAGATGCCTCACAATCTTGGCAGGTAGCTACTGCTGTCATAGGCATAAAATTCTAAAGGTGACCTACGAAACCCTGTTAGCTAACCAAATGCAGCAATATGAGCAGCTGAAGTTTAACGAACACACATTCTCTCTCTCTCTCTCTCTCTCGCTTATTTTTCTTCTGTAGAAAGCATTTACTGGACCTAAAACAGCAACAACAACAACAACAATAAGGTTTTAAAAAATTACCTGATCAAAGATATTTAAGAGGGGGGTATTTATGCTATGAATGTTTTCAAACATTTTTTTGTAATGGTTGGATCAATGAATAAGTAGATAAGACAGAAATATCTATCTACGGTATCTATGTTTTAAGTAAAAGAAAATCCAGGAAAACCTATAAAAAGAAAACTATTCCTTTTTTATTTTTTCCTCTAACAGTACCAAGAATTCAGGTGAAATCAAAGCTGCCTGTAGGTAACAAAATATTAACAAAACAGCATCTTCTGTATCAGCTGGAAAGGTGGGGCAGAGATTTTACAATCAATAAATACATGTGAAAGGTTCCTTCCAGCAGAAGGCTGGAGGAGAAAGAGGATTTTCAGGGTGGCAAAGCTTTTAAATACAGAAAATGGTGTGGCTGCAGTGTGCTTATACCTGTACTTGCCCCTTTTAAGCTCTCACAATTATATTTGGTTAAATTGCGCAGATAATTAAAATCTATTCATATTTACTATCTGCTTCATTGGTACTTTGAATCCAGTTTTCAGTTACAGTCCGCAAATTCCCTCTTTGCACGAATTCATACTAAGCAGTAACACTTCATTTTACATAAGTTTTATCTGATGTCCCCACACAGAGCTGCCAGCTGTACAGCAAATGTGCAGCTCGCAAACCAAGGCCTACTAGGCCACAGGCTCCATCCTGTGATCTGTTAGGCACCTTGCTGTCATTGGCAAGCATTCCTTGCTATCACTGTTACCATCTCTCCACACTACACAGAACTTAGAATCATCTGATTATTAGAATTTGTGGTCCACATTCCATTTTATCCTTTATTTAATCTATCCCCAGATCACACATTTGTTTAAATGTTTTGGCTGGTTTACAAATCATGCAGCCATCTGCACAGTAGGTGTAACACCATTTTTTAGATAAAAGTTATATTACAAATCAACAAAGATAAAGTCATTCAAAATGCTTTGGTGTTTGTTATTCTGCCTGGTTTGCTTGGACCAACTCTAAGAAATAAATAGAATTATCTGTAAATCGATGAACATCTATGAAAAACAACACCCAGCAGAACACAGAGCTTGCTCCATTACCTACGTTAATATCATGACAGCTGAGGAGAGATGACCTGGCCCACTTCTCATCTCTCCTGTACAGATGGCTATTAAAGAGAAAGTATCCCTTTTGTATGGTCCATGTAGAAACCCTTTATGAGCTTTTCAAATAAGCCAGCATTGCCCACATGAGGGTAGCTTTCTGTAGTATTAAACAAAGCAGATTTCATCTTTTTCCTCTTCGGTTTCTCATGAAACAAACCACAAATTCACCAGATTTAACACCCAGCCTTGAATTTTAGATATTGCCCCTATATTCCTACACTTACTGTTAAGTTATTGGAAACTTTATGGCAACAATTAGTATGAAAATTCAACATAGGAAATAACTGTCGTGTGTTAAAAACAAAATAGAATGTATCTTTCCTACTGTTTCAACTGAAACTATTTAATCAAAAGCTGAAGTATCCATTTTCTCACTAGGTATAACAATTCCTGTATGCTATGTATAGACAGCGTCTAGATGGCCATAGGATTTTTCGGATTCCTAGCTACAAGGTTGGTAAATCGCTCCAACCGCGTGGCTGGGGATCTGCACTTGGATCCCCCTCCCCGCCCTCGCAGCCAGCACAGAAAGAACTGCATTGGCTGCTTCTCTGAGGTTGTAAGAGTGACCTTGGAGAAGGGGCAAAGGGGGCATTCCAGGGACAGTGAGGGGATGAGACTAGCACCGCCAAGATACACCATATCCTGGTAGTGCCTCAACCTTATTCCCTTCCACTCCGAAACAACACACTTAGAGTGAGAGGAGCACAGAGGCATCCTTCACCTCCCTGCTCCTCCTGCCTTCCATAGGATGCCGATAATCCTCTGAGCTCGGAGGGTTACAGGCATCGCCATAGGATTGCACCCAAAGTGCACCTATTTGACTGGTAAAGAATGATTTTCATTCTTTGGAACAGAATCTAACACACTTGCTTGCTCTCTCTGACCTGGTCCACACATCACAACGATGGTGGGTTGTCTAAACCATGGGTTATTTGTGACCGCATGAGAGCGAGCAAGTCTGCTGCCTCCCACCCACTTGCCACTTTCGCTTTGCCTCCAGTTTAGCAAAGAACGTCCGAACTCATAGAAACAACCCAGAGTTTTTAACCCAACAACAAACAATGGGTTAAAACTCTGGGTTGTTTCTCCTTCAACAACCCACAGTGCCGTGTTCGGATGTCATGCCAAACGACCTGGGAACGGGGCGTTCCTGGGCTGTTTACCAAAGCAGAAACAAGGCAGAAGCGGCAAGGTGGCAGCGTGCTTGCTCGCTCTTGTGGGGTCATAAATAACTCATGGTTTAAACAACTCTCCATCGTCATGATATGCAAACTGGGGCTCCCCCCCCCACACACACAAATTTTTAAGTTCTGGAATTTAAGACACACCAAATACATGTATGTGTAAAACCTAAATGCAGATACAGTATAAGTTTTCTACGGCTGCTTAGGTACTGTGGTTGAGACCAGTCAAGCTGATCACTCACCACAGCTGTTGATTCTTCCTTATTCAACCTGACTGGCAAAGTGAGGGGAAACTTTTCCTGAACTGCACTGAACATGAGAAGCAGACCAGATGGCATACACTGTAGAGGTGGGAGAAAGACTGGCTCCAGTGAGGAAGTGCATGAAGGCACCTCCTAGTTCAGCCTCTGGTTCTTCTATAAGAACCTGCCCCCTAGTGGACAAAGATATTGATCGAGATCTGGACTACTGGATAGTAGTGACAAGTAGTGAGAGAGATAGAATCCTGCACACAAACTGGGGCTGTTGAATCAGGGTGGTATTAAAGAACAAGCGTACCTATTTTCATATGACAAAGACTGGAAAGTGTGCTATATTAATTTCTGACCCATCCTCCACAATACAGTTCCAATCTGGATCAGGACCCCTTCACCCCTTTTTTACTCTTTTACTCTAGAGTAAAAAAGGGGGGATGTAGCTTCAAGACACAAAATAATGTCTGGTTTGGCCATGTGGTTCTAAAATTTTCGGTTGTGCAGATCTTTATGTCTGCATGGTTTCCTCTAGATAAAACACATTCTTCCTTGTCTCATGTAAGGCATGTTCACAGTTTCAGATTTATTCTATCCCAGATCATGTCATACTTGAAGAGATATTTTGGAGAAGCACAATTTGAAGTCAGCAAAACATAGGAAATACTATTGATAGAATGCTGTTCACAGTTTGAATGAGAGGCAAGTTTATTGTAGCAAATTCACTTTAGAAGACAGCAGTAAGTGTGAGTTTATACCCACTTTTCCCCCTCCTGTTTCTCATACTGCTGAATTATTTCTGTTTTGTTTCATGAAGGGATTCGACAAAATTAACATCCCTAACTCACTTTATGTGTAACGTAATAGACATGGCACAGTTTCTCACTGTAATGCTCTGACTGACAATGTCTGCAGCCACAATAAACCAAAAAGGGTGCAGGAATTGGCTTGGTTCAGGCATATCAGGAAAACATGGTTTTCCTTTAGACTACAAGAACAAGCTTCCACAAGCCTCAGGCACATGTGTTTCCCCTTTCTCTCCTTCATACGTGCATACGGGAAGAACTAAAGTCTCTGTTTTCCGTTTTGATTTAACCAAGGTTCCCTGAGATGCTCAAACTCAGGGAACTGTGTTTTGTTTGGTTTAAAACATAGTTAGTTAAAATAAACCAGGATGAAGCTATGGTTTGATATCCTGGGTTGGTTAACTAATCGTAATAAGAATAAACAGTTCTCAGGGGCTGGACATCATGGCGAATTGTGGTTAGTTCTAAAGTGAAAGTGGAAACTTTCAATCTCATCCTCAACTGTATGAAGGGGGAGTGCAAGAGTCTGAGGTTCATACATGGTCATTCTAGTAACTGTTATGTCTGAACTGCGCCCCTATTAACCAGGCAGGTTCTCCTTAACATCACTGAAGAGTCTTGGGTGATACACTGCTCCTCTTTAACACAAATAAATAAATAAATAAATAAAACGTAAATAAATGAAAGTATTCACTGCCAGGCTTTAGAATTTGTCCAACTCATCTCAAAATGTTGCAGCTACATAATCTAGTACGAAATCATGTGCAGATGCTAGTTTACAACCTAAAGCAAACAGTAAGTATGCTGGGAAAATACTGATGACCAAGTGAACATGTTAATTATTAGTCATATTATTAATTCCAAAATTTATTTCTATATGTATGGACAGAAAGAGACTGGAAAAAGAAGTGGGGGAATGGAGGGTTTTTAAAAGAGCAAGCATGGAAAAGCTCATCATACCGCATCACCCAAACTTTCTACATCATTTTTATTGTTATAGAACCATAGGTTGCTTTTGACAGTCAATACTGGCAGCTGAGAATGACAAAGATTGTGATTCCCTCTACCCCCTTTTATCATTCTCTTTGTCAGTCTGATCAGCCCTCAATGGCAAATGTGCTTCTCTATTGCGCACAGCCAGCGGCTTGCAATTTTGCTCACTATGTTTCATGAGACAGTTGTCTGTGGCTGTTTGGAACATATTTACCTCTTTGGGGATTTATGTGCTAGCTGCAATGCCAGCCTCCATAGTACTAGAGATTTCCTTCTAACTAAATAGGGTAATTGGTGGTTGGTAATTATTCGTCAAAAATTATCAGACTGAAAAAAAAATTAAGCCTTCATAAAATAGTTCTTGGCAATATCATCACTTTACATTATCTGATGCCTAACAGCACTTTATCACATTTACACTTCAGCTGTTGGTTGGTTCTTGTAATTTTAGACAGAAAGGATCCTTTTGTTAATTTAAAAAAACGTGTCAGAGGGCAAGTTCGCATGACATGACAACCCACTCTGAGAATAAGCTACACAGTGTGGGTTGCTCGTGGAATAACCCATGGTGCGCCTCCCTGCTCCAATCGTGACCCTGTTTTAGTTTGTCATCCCACCCCCCAAACCCCATGCCACCATCTGTGACAGCTGCTCCACTGATGCCCAAGTGGCACTTTGGAGCAACCAGCATTTTGCACAAGCTGCAGCTTCCAAACAGTCTTCAAAGGCAGCCCCATGTAGAGTGCATTGCAGTAGTCTAGTTTAGAGATTACCAGAGTGTAGATTACTGAAACCAGGCTATCCCTGTTCAGATAGGGGTGTAGCTGGGCCACCAGCCGGAGCTGGTAGAAGGCCACTTGAGCCTCAAGTGACAAAGATGGCTCCAGGAGCACCCCCAAGCTACAAACCTGCTCCTTCAAGGGGAGTGCAACCCCATCCAGAACAGGTTGAACACCCTCCATCCAGTCCATTGTCACAGCCAGGCACCGGTTCAGCACATCCACAGCCTTACCTGCTGAAGATGAAAAGGAGAAATAGAGCTGCTGTCGTAAATCCATCCAGTTCCAAGATAAGCCGTAGTCGTTATCACAGTCCGAGTGTTGAAGCCAAAATATATCATTCCGAAATGCAGCAAACATAAACCAGTTCGGGATCAGGGAATGTCGTGGTCAAGGTCATTCCAAGGTACAAGTCTAAGGTCGGGAATGTCAGGAGCGTCTGGCTGTAGCTGTAACAAACAATTGCTTCCAGCATCTGAGTGTGTTTGGGACCTGCCTTTTGAGCAGGCACTGATTGGTAAGGCTGCCCAGCTGGGTCAGGCTGCACTTAGCCTGGCCCCACCCCAAACACACTCCGGCACGGCTGGTCTCTGTCTGACCTACTGGAGGCACAACAGCTGCGTGTCATCAGCGTACTGATGGCAACGCACTCCAAAACTCTGGATGACCCCACTCAGCGGTTTCATGTAGATATTAAATAACACGGGGGATAAAACCAACCCCACGGGGCCAAGCAGTATTCCCAAAGCACCACCTTCTGGAGCCGGCCATCCAAGTAGGAGTGGAACCACTGCAATGCAGTGCCTCCCCCAACTCAGACAGCTGCCCCAGAAGGATACCATGGTCGATGGTATTGAAAGCCACCAAGAGATCCAGGAGGAGTATCAACAGGGTCCCACTCCCCATCTCTCTCCTGACATAGGTCATCATACAGGACAACCAAAGCTGTTTCTGTGCCAAAACCAGGCCTAAACTCTGACTGAAATGGATCCAGATAATCAGTCTCATCCAAGAGCACCTGGAGCTGGTTGGCCACCACCCGCACAACTGTTTGCAGTTGTTCTGCAAACAACCCATGGTGCGCCTGACAGATTATTGGGTTCACTGTGGGTTGTTTGCTCCCTCCCTCCCTCTTGGTCCTCAAGACAGTATCCCAGGGACCATGGCAGCAGGACCAAGTTGTTTCTCCCTCCATGCCACGATTTAGAGCCGTTTTTGGCTCCCTGTGGTTATTTTGCATTTTAACATTTTCCCCCCTGGAGATCGCACAATGATCCCCGTTTTGACAGCCACTGACAGCCCCTTAAAAGTGCCCAAGCGGCAGCTTGGAGGGGATGCCAGTAGCTGGCAGAATATTTTTTTAAAACAATTAAATTGTGCAATATTTTTGTGTGTGCAAATAGATTTGTTTTAAAAAATAATAATCAGCCACACCTGCGCAACCGCGGATGTTCGCAGTTGCGCGAGTGTGGAAATATAGGTTTGACAGCATTGTTACCTTATTTAGCAGAACCTTATTTGCCTTATTTGGTATATCTACAATCCGATAAACATGAGTAGAATTCACATGGACATGGGCTACATGGGGTAATACCATGGGGTTAATTGAAGTTCTCCATAATAGAAGTCTAGTGGTTTTTGTTTTCTGTTAAGTGGCATAATCTTCCTAGACTGAATTACATTTCAAATCTGTGAATATGTCAGGGTGGCAAACATGCAGCACTCCAGGTATTGTTGGCTTGCAACTCCTATCAGCCCTAGCCAGCATAGCCAAGGGTGAGGGATTATGGGAGTTGCAGTCCAACAACATCTGGAGGGCCACACATTCCCCATCCCTGCTATATGCCAAAGTAACAGACAAAGGTCAGAAGGTTTACCAATAGTCTCACTGCCATCTCTCTCTGGAAGAGTCTAGAGACAAGATATTATATAATTAAAATATACACAACCTGAAATATAAACACTATTTGCAAATGGACGCTTTTATGGATATTTGGTCTGCTTTTGTTAAGGTATATGTATAATTCTTAGAAAGCTATTTTCGTACACACACACACACACACACACACACTTCATATACATGCACTGAAACTGATCTATTCAAATCTATATAGCTACAATTTCTCCCTTTCCTCTTTTCTGTTTTGTTGAAATTTTACAATAAAAATTATAAAAATAAAAAAGAGAATGTACTTGAAGTGATTGACTTGACACTGACTTCACATTAACATCCAAACACTGCAGCTTAGCTGTAGATTTTTTTTATACATAGCATTTTCTCTCAAGTTCGCAACAAGCTTCCCGTACATTACCGTTGCAAACATTAACTCTTTACAGAAGGGTAGTATTAAAGTCCTCATAATACGAATGGTGAGGAGGGGTGCTTAGGCTCAGGAATAGCATGTTGCCCAAGGGCCACCCACTGAGCTCCATGGTTGTGGCGAGATTTGAACGGTGGGCCTCCAGCTTATAGTTCATCCTGCCTTGGTTTTGTTTTGGCTCCTTAGTAAATTGGTAATACTAAGACTCCGAATTGCTGAGGGCATAAACAATTCTTTCCTGAAATATGTATCACCATCATCATTCCAAACCCTTTCCTGAATTAATTATATAGCAATAGTTTGCTACTTTGGCGATTTCCTTCCCACATGTTGGAAATTAGCATTTTCCCATCCTATCCTAGTTCCAACACTTCCATTCCTCTTTGCCATATTATTTTCTTCACATTTAATGTTTAAACATATTTTTCTGCTTATACCCTACCATTCTAAAACAAGAGTTATCACACACTGATGCCACACACTTCTCTGTTGTTACTTCTCTCAGCTTGGAATGGGAACCTTCTTTTGTTAATTCCACAGGTGGTAACCCTCCCTTTTGTGCAAGTGTAGGAGCTGCACACCCACAGGAAAACAGGTCCTTCAAATGCACTTGTGGGCATCTCACTTTCATTTACCTTCATTTGAGGTAAGTTAAAAGTTAGCCCCCATAAAATCAAAGAGGGTACTCTATTCCAAGTAGGAAGCAGTGACTCCAAGTTAAGTGAATTAGAACCATAAACAAAAAAAGAAAAGAAAAAAACACCTACAGAAAGAAAAGTAACGCAAAGAGAAGCTTCCCTCATCTGCAAATAGGCTTGTTCTGCCACTGCAACAACCTATATGTTATGCCGGTGCACAGATCTGAGGGTCTGCTATATGTTTCATTTGCATGGTGCAATTATGACAATTCTCTGAAAAGTTCTTCTAACCAGATTAAGTTTTTCTAAATTCAGTCCTCCTAAACTCTCTGCACCTCTTTGAACCAACAGCACACAGCTGACAGATTACTTTATCTTGACTATTTGGAATGTCCATGTAGCTGAAGCTTACTTTTATTATGATTATGATTCTAGTGTAAGCAGCACACAAGTCTCCAATTTGGATTGGGACCACTGTGCTCCGGGAGGGGAAAGTTAGACTCCCCCCCTCTCCAGGGCTAGCCCTCCCATGAAGCAGGGTGGGGCACCTGCATAAGGTGGTGGAGTGCGAAGAGCAGTGAATTGTGCCACTGCTCCACCCCTGCCAGGAGGGCCTGCCACCACTGCACCACCACCTTCACTGGGTGCTCTCCCACCATGGCATTTACCCCAAGGAGAAAGTGGCCAGCAAGGTTCTCTGGAGCAGCTGCTTGCCCTCTGTTTCCCTCACCGTGCGGACCCCCTTACTTTGCTGCTGCAGCGTCAGCTCTATGGGAAGCCATGTGGCTGGAAGATGCACCTGCGGGGATCTCGTGGGAGCCCCGCAGCCACTTCTTCCAGAGCCAAAGCGATGGCAGAAAACATAAAGGGAAGGGAGTGCATGATGGGGGAAAGGGGAGGGGGCATGATGCAACAGGAAGGGGTGCAATGTGGCAGTGGCAGTGCGTGTTCTCTCCCACCTCAGGCAGTGAGAGAGCTTGTGTCAGGGCTGCCCCCCACCATTCCCCCCCTGAAATTCCCACCCCGTGGGGAGGAGGGGTTAAAAAAAGGGGGGGAAAGTTGGGGGGATTTCAGGAGAAAAACTGGGGGGGGAGGTTTAACCCTCCCCTTCCTGAAGTATAGTGATTTGAATTGGGGCCTCGCCTGCTTACACTAGAGTAAAAAAAAGACAAGCGAAAGCTACATGCTACGTGATTATCATAACGTTTAGTTTGGCTCTCAGTGTGACCTGGTTCGGATGACACGACAAGCCACGGTGGGTTGTCATGTTGCCCAAGCCCAGACCGCTTCACCCATAGTGACTTGTTTTTTGTTTTGTTTTCACACAAGCCACCCAGAGAACCCACGGGCTGCTCGTGGGGTTGTTTTACCCATAGTGGGGTGTCGTGTCACCCGAACCCAGGCAACCGATCCCACTGTGGGTAAAGTGAAGCGGCAAGCAAGGTGTGACGCAAGAGCAGCAAAAAAAAACCTTGCTGCTCTTGGTCATCTCGCCCATCCCACCACCAGTAACAGCCCTCCAAAGCACCCAAGCGGCACATTGGCGGGTCTGTCACTGGTTGGCCACCTTTTTAAAAAAAAAATGTGCTCCAAATGTGCGCTTTTTATTTTTGGTTTCCAAGTATCATTATTTTTCTATTTGGGCTTGCGCCAGTGTGGAGGTGTGCACTTCCACAGGTCTGAAATAGGAAGCCTCACCTGGGCAATGTCGGGGGGGGAGGTACCTGCTGGCAAAGTGCAGCAGGTACCAACCCTGGACATTGGCCCAGAGAGGCTCCAAATGGCCTTCCCCCCCCCCCACTTTGCATTCCCCTGACAGCTGTCAGAAGGCGACTTGTCAAGGGAAAGGTGCTAGTGATCTTTGCTTGCAAAAAGGGAGTGGTGAGATTTACACCCCCTTCATGGCAAGATCCTCATCTCTCTTTCTTTTTTTTCCCTT
Organism: Shinisaurus crocodilurus; assembly: GCA_021292165.1. Lineage (NCBI taxonomy): Eukaryota > Metazoa > Chordata > Lepidosauria > Squamata > Shinisauridae > Shinisaurus > Shinisaurus crocodilurus. The sequence continues at coordinate 163,020,022 of CM037880.1, forward strand.
TTTTGCCCTGACAGTCCTTGCGGTGATGCACATTTTATACTTTTTCCTGAGACTCTAGCTGCTTGGAAAAGTGCAAAAGTGCATCCCGCCCCCTTTTCGGGGAAAAGGAGTTTTGACAGCTAGCTTTCAAACCCCACCCCCTTTAAAAGGGTTTTTTGATAGGGCAATCAGAGAGGGGGTTGTCAGGGACATATAGCTGTATATGTCCCTGACCCCCCCCCAAAAAAACCCCATTGCCCTGTCAAAAACACCTTTTAGAGGGGACCCAGAGTTTTGACAGATCACTGTCAAAACTCCTTTTTCCCAGAAAGGGGGCGGGATACACTTTTGCACTTTCCTAAGCAGCTAAAGTCTCCGGAATATGTGTAAAATATGCATCAGCCCAAGGACTGTGTCAGCAAAGATCACTCGTGCCTTTTATGAGCAAAGACCATTAGCGCACCGTGGGTTGTTTGTGAAACAACCAACACACCGTGGCTTATTGCCAGGGTGGGTTCGCATGATGTGCGAACCCACCCATTAGATTACAGAGTTCAGATGTCTGAAACCCAGGTTCTAAAACCCTGCTCAGCTATAAAGTTCACAGGATGGCTTTGGGCAAAGCACTCTTAGCATCTGTTTCCCCAACATGGCTGTTGTCAGGGTAAGCCACTGATCTGGGATCATTGAGGAAGGAGAGGGTACAAATCACATAGCTAACAAAGTAGGTGGGGTTATTTAAATAAGACTGAAGCTAGAACACTAGAACTCGAATGTCTAGACTACGCTGACCTGTCAGCAGCCCACTCGATAATTAGGAAAGCCTGGTAGGTAATTGCCAGCCATTTTTACCAGCGTTTTTGACTTTTTTCTTTTTTTGGCATTTGTTAACCTATTTTTTATTACCACTTGTGTGCTAATACAGCATCTACAGACCCCCTGATCCCAGAAACAGGATAAAGAGTTGTCCCTTGTGCTTTCATTTACCTATAGAAGCATGAGAATCTTTGTGTTATACATACTAAATCACTCAAACCTCTCTTCCTTACTAATAAAGTTAACATTCAGGCATAAGCCTGTTGACAGCACTCCTTTATTCTGGTGTGATCTTGGTAATGGCCTGTAAATTCTAAACAAATTAAAGAGAACAAACTGGGGAAAGGTGGTGGTGGGGGAGAAAGGCAAAAGGCAGAAAGCAAAAGGAAAGAGGGGGGGGGAAGAGAAAATATATATTGTCGTGTGGAAATGAGGACTAGCACGTAAAAACACAAAAATGCCATTTTCCTGTGTTGCAAAATTTAATTCAGGTTTCCATACAGGCTCAGAAACAGAATTTTTTCAGGTTGTTAATTCTTCCACAGTTTTCTTACGGTCAAAGCAATCTGACTCTTTTTAATCAGGGATGCATCTAGAACACTGAAATCAGGCATATGCATATTATGCAAGTGCATATTCTGAAAGTATGACTTGCAAGTCACACTGTCTTTGTGTGGTAGCGTTTTCCCCCTTCTACTGGCAACGTTTTATAGTGCACACACATAATTCTGTGTCACTGTGGTTAGGGTATGAAGCAGTATCATGCATGACAACCAGCAGGGGGGGGGGAACACCTCTTTCCTATTCCATCTCATCCAACTTTTAAGAATGTAAGGCATGTAGGCCCACTTACATTAGCATTTTTGCTTTCACAAGTTGCTCTTGCGATGAAAAGCCTTCCTGCTGTAAAGATTTTTATCTGTGCCTACTCGTAAGTCAGACCCGGGTATGTCAAGAATCCCAGAAGTGCATCAGCAGACCCATTTCTAGCACATAACACAAGTACTTCCTTCCAAAGTTACAAAGGAAGTGACTCCCATGAACAAGATTTGTAACATCAGAAGTGACTCCCAATGTTCTCACAATTTTGAGAGGGAAAATAAAAACCCTCAATACTTATCTACCCTCTTTGAAGTCAGATTCCAATCTTGCTTGATCTAGTTTTACCTGCTCAAAAAGAAAACTTCATTGTATTCTACCAAATGATCAGAGGCAGGTGGAAAGTGGGTGGCAAGTAAACATACCCTATGAGACTGTCTGACAATCCAGAATAATCCCTTACCCACACAGAGAAGTGTCAATTTTCTTCATGTCAAATGTTCCGATTCTGCTGCTTGCTGAATAACTCATTAAAAATATCCAAATGCTGAACTGTGATCTATCTAAAGAAGTGGGAAGTTGAATGAGTGTGTGCTGTGTTCTTTTTACTGCTGCCAACAGCCAGTTTGATCATATTATACCAGTGCTTTATGAGTTGCACTCACTCCAAATCATTTATGGGCCCAATTCAAAGTGCAGGTCTTAACCTTATAAAGCCCTCAATGGCTTGGGGCCAGGATACCTGAAAGGCCACCTCCTCTCATATTTACCTACCTGGACCTCCAGATCTTCTTCAGAGGTCCTGTTTTGGATGTCCCCTATCAAGTAACTGCCAGGGAGAGGGTCTTCCTGTTGGTGACATTCGGTTGTGGAATGTCCTCCTCAGAGAGGCTTGCCTTCTTTGTGATGCCAGGAAAAGGCTCTCCCAGGCCTTTGTGATTTTAGTCACTAAAACTACTCCTTTGAATCACTGTGTGCTATAGATTTCTAGTTATTTATTTATTTGTTGTATTTATGAATCGCCCATCTGGCCGGCAAACCGGCCACTCTGGGCGACGTACAACATGATAAAATATAAAATACATTTAAAACAGTATAAAATTTTAAAATCTTAACCCACCCCATATTCCCGCCTGAATAGCCATGTTTTTAGTGAGCGGTGGAAGCTCAGCAGAGAGGGGGCATGGCCGAGGTCACTAGGGAGAGAGTTCCACAGTATGGGGGCCGCCACAGAAAAGGCTTTTATCCTGCTCTCTACCAGTCGTTTTTATGTTGCAAACTGTTATTTTATAGCATTGTATTTTACCATTTTAATTGTGAGCAGCCCAGGGAACAATGTTATTGGATGACCTTTTGTAAATTAGATAGATAGATAGATAGATATTTTCAACTATAAATTATTGTTATTTTCATATCTTGGAATAGTCCCAACTGGAGTTTTCTGTAAACCTATGCACCCATTCCTGGGATAAAGCCCCACTGACCACAGTGCGACTTATTTCTGAACAAATATAGGCTTGCACTGTGCACGTTACTTATCCCCAGTCCCTATATGTAAGAGCAGCGGCGGACACAATGGCTCTACCCTTACAGTTACAATGGTATTTCATGCTTACAGCACTTTACTGTTATTGTTCTGCTCAAGAGACAATGCCATTCAAGTGTTCCTCAGTCTTTTTGAAATAAATTGATTCTACTTTATGCCCACATCCCAAGCCCTCCCCACACAACCCAGTACCAACCATGTGTTCCAAAGCTACACATGCAGAGATCCTTGTTTGTAGTTGTATGCACACAGCCTGCAACTGCATGCAAAAGTCTATGGGTTGGGATACTAATCTAACACTAACATTAGAAGATATTTTTTTAAAAAAAATATTTATTTATTTATTTACAGCATTTGTATGCCGCTCCATATCTAAGCAGATTCTGGAGCGGTGAACAATAAAAAGATAAAATGAGATACAAGAAACAAAAACAATACATTGAAAACACACACAGGATTTCCATCTTGCCAGGATTCAGCCTCAGTTTATTGGCCCTCATCCAGCCCATCACTGATTTCAGGCACTGATCCAGGACCTGCACAGCCTCTCCTGATTCAGTTGTCACAGGGAGATAGAGCTGTGTGTCATCAGAGTACTTGACACTTGCTAAAGCCATATACAGGAAAACATTCAAACAGAGTAGAAATCAGATTAGAATGAGATCACGCTCTATATCCAATGTTGATCAATGTGGCTCCTCTGCTACCCATGTATGTCTTGGTTGAGGGTAGGAGGGAGGCTCCATTTGCCTCAGGATCCTATTTTTTTCATACATCTTTGCACATGCGCCTTCCAGGTTCCCCCATCCCACAGCTTAAGAACCACTGCCATATGATATGGAGGGAGGTTGCTCAAAGATTGGGGAGGGGCTCCTAGATATTATTTCGAAGACAATGATGCTATCATGTCAGATAAATGTTTGCACAAGAAAGACAAAAAAGAGAAAGAGTACTGCTGGAAGGAGCTGTAGAAAGTACTGAACTATAAAGAGAGTCAACTGAGGATGACCCACTGTTGGTACAACATCCGGCTGACCCAGATCTACTACTGCTTTAATCCTTTTCTCTTCCTGCTTTTTTCTCTGCTTCTCAAATCTGCAACTGTATATCTACATTTGAGCTGATCTGGTACTGGAGCTATTCGTTCCTGGTTAGCTCTTTGTATGTCTGTAGTGGTCTCTTTCCTGGTAAGGTTCAGAGGATCTACAGTTGCTTGTGAGGATTTTCTGAAGCTCTTTGCCTTCCACTAACATGGGACTTAATGGACAGCAGATGGGACCGAAGAGGGCTGTGTCAGGCCTGACTTGACCATGCCACATGAAAAGGGTGCACAGCGCTGCAAAACCTTATCTAGTGATGATGATATACTTAATGACAGAGCAGCAGCGATCCCTGCCACTGTGCAGCTATGAGTCACCTGACCCTGCTGTTAGGAAAGATGAAGTGGGCCATCTTAGGCTGCTGATCTTGGGGTACCATTAAAGGACAGCAAACTGTAAGTTATTTAGTTTATTATATTTTGTATCACCGTGGGAAGGCATAATTTGAACTTTCTGTCACAGACACCAAAATCGCTCGGGTCATCTCTAGTCAGCTCATCTTACCGATGCAATACCTTGGCTCACAAAGCTAAACTGACACAAAAATGAGACTCATTTCTTAATTCTACTTTGGTGATAATAACAGCTTCAGAGCATTCATTCAAAAATACAATTCACCTTGTAATCCCTGATAGTTTTGTTTTTCTTATAAGTAGAATTTGACTTGAAAGGACGGTCCTAAGAATGCTTAGTCCAAAAAATAAAATAAAATCCGATTGCCTTTAATGGTGTTTACTCCCTGTTAAAGGTATAATCCTATGCATGTCTAGACAGAAAAAGTCCTACAGTTTCCACTATTCCCCAGCCAGTAGCTGGCTAGGAAATGCTGGGAGTCGTAGGGCTTTTTTCTGCCTAAACATACATAAGGTTGTGCCCTAAGTGTGTTGAAGATTTCAGCCTGAGTTCCTTAAAATTTAAACCAAGTTAGCTGGAGAGGAAGTGTATTAACTTAGTTGGCAAACTTTAACAGTCCGATAAAATTACATGAAAACAAATGTAAAAATTAGCATATAACACCAACCCGGAGTGCTGTAAAGTGATATTTGTAGAATAGATCCAAGGAAATATTTTATTTTAATAAATGGACATCCAGCTATGAAGTGGTATACTAAAGTGAATCTTTTTTTTTTAAGTTCTTTTAAAAAAAGAAGAAGAAACAAATAGGGTGAAAGGAATACAAAACAATGATTCTAATGCCTTGCTTTTTGCTAACAGAATTTCTTAAAAACAGGCAGTAACAAAAGGCAATATTGTTTTATTAGCAGGCAAAAGATGTGCTTGATAAATTTAATTGGCTTGCAGAATCCTTAGTGTTATTACTAAGTGGTAACCAAATTAAAAACAGTACAGATAACCTAGGGGAATAAACAAATAATGGCAAAATATGATGGTTCAAAGAAAATGTTTAGTGTTTCTTATATTTCCTAACTTCAGCTGCCTCGTATAAATATTATAAAAGTAAATTCTAGTTAAGGATGGTGACTGCAGATTCTAAATGCTATCAATAACAGGCCCTGATCATTGTCTCAATTAAATATATTATTTCATTTTGTAGTGAGCTGTTCTTGATTGTTTTCAGGCTGTTTAAACACTACGTATATCCCTATTTTATGGCCATTTGAATTATTTACGTTTCTTGGTGACAAAACTTGCCAATTCTGATGTTAGTACCAAGGTGCTTGAGCAGCACTCAGTAGTGTCATTATCATAATAACTTCTGAAATTAAAACCTGTCTAAAACTCTGTGGAAAGCTAACAACCAGTTCATTAACCATTCCTGTTACTTTGTTTTCAATAATGCAAAAATGATTAGAAGTTTAATTTGTTAATCACCTGTGTTTTGACTGGCAGTAGTATATGATTCTCTCCAGAAGTCTAAACTAGCCCTTGCAGAAAATAAAACATGCTAATGCTTTATTAGATCTAATAATAAGAAGTTTTAAAAATCTATCACACCTGGGTAAATCATTGATGGTTGCACAATTAATTTCTCCTTAACTCTGTTTAATTTTACAGGCCATGATGAATACAACTAGGAGAACAGTCTGTGTCTATCATCAACAAGATTTAATACTTCACTCACCAATCATGTGGTTTGCAACATGAACCTGGATATCCCACTCATTGTAGAAAACCATCTGGCACTTGATGCACTGATAGGTCTTCTTCTAGAGAAAACAATAGTGGAAAGTTTTAATTAAGCAAATGGTACAAACAATTTCACACTCAGTATGCTTACATGAAAAAATGGCAACCTAAAAAAACCCAGACATCTTAAATATGTTAATATTAGTACAGAATCACACAGTATTTCTGTCTCTGCCCTGTTCCTCCTGCACGGAAAGCTATTACCACCCACAAGACATAGGCTATATCCATTCTGGTTCTGAGTTTGCTGATTTGATGATGCTGGATCCATACAGACAATCATTTTCCAAGTGGCACCTTACCAGAGTCTGCATGTAACCGCTCATACTTGGCTGATCAAATGACCAAGTGTTGAGGAGGAACTTAGCACTTTCTGTTTCCCTGGATTTCTGCTCAGGTGAAGAAATGTAAGATTTTCTACACCACTTGTTGTTTACTAAGTGGTTACATGCACACAATGGCAAGTTACCACTTGGAGAACTGAATTCACCCAGTGTCACGATAGCCCAGGTTAAAGGCAAGGCCATGTTTGTAATGGGGCTTCTGTCTTCTCCTTATACAGCAGCTGATTTCCATACCTCCCGGGAGAATTAGGATCCTAAGGCCCAATAAAAGCAAATCTCTTCACAGCATGCATGGTAGATTTTAGGAACACCCCTCTGACATCTTTGCTCCTAGACTGCAGAAAGATCCACAAGTTATATGCCACTTAACCACAACTCTGCTTTTAGCTTTCTCTGACTGTTGCAACCTAGAAGAACATTACATTAGTACATGGATGCTTAGCAGGCCAACAAATGTCAGGAGCCATTACATGGTTTCTGGTGAAACAGCTAGTAGGCAGTATGTAGTTTCTTTTTTATGGTATGCATTTCAGCTGTAGTACATTTCATCTGAGGCTCTATGTATCACTTCTCCCAAGGTAGCAGTGGTGGAGTGTGCGCATGCACGCATACACTTGGGGTACAGTGCTTGAGGTACCTTCGATTTGATTCGATTCTGTTTATTACAGTCAATGACCAGTATAAATTACAAAAGATAAAACAAGATACATGAGGTTCATACATACTATACAGTGTTAAGAACCTGTTGACGGGTTTTAATGGCGGCAGTACAAAATTTAGCTACTTGTAAAGTAATTGTGGGAAATAGATCCAAAAGGAGTAATGACATATAAAAGGCATCTGAGCGTCCAGGGGTATTTCGGAGAACTGGATCAATAAAGGTTCTCCGCAAATCTCGGGAAAAGAAGCAATAAAGGAGAACATGAGTCACAGATTCAATCTCACCAGAATCACAAGGGCATTTACGATTGTGATAGGGAATTTTCTGGTATCTGCCCTCCAAAACCTTTGAGGGAAGGATACTGAACGTGCTAAAGTAAAAACCCTACGATGTTTTGGAACAGAAAGCGCAAAAAGATAGTTAGATGGTATAGAAATTTGGAGCGCTCTATTGATGAAAATTTGGCAGGACACAGTACTAAGATCAAGCTGACGGTCTATATCCAAGATATGCTGCTTGAAAATTGCCCTGGCCTTCTCTGGGCCCATAGAAATAAGATGCTGCAATGAGAGGTACCTTCCCAATTTGAGTAAGTTGAACATCCCTTAAATGTTTGCAATTGAATGGCCTGTTGTTTATAGGAACACAGGAAGCCGCCTTATACAGAGTCAGACCACTGGTCCATCTAGCTCAGTACTGTTTACACTGCCTGGCAGCCGCTCTCCAGGTTTCGGGCAGGGCACTTCCCAGCCTAACCTGGGATGCTGCGAATTGAACCTGGGACTTTCTTCATGCAACACATATTTTCGACCACTGTGCAACAGTCCTAATTTAACTTCAATCATCTGCCCAACCAAGTGGCAAAACATCATTCGAAAAACTTCCATGGCAACTTTAACAGAACATTAAAATCTTCACAGAAATAATTTAATACACCTGATTAATAGCTAGGTTAAATCATCAACTTTATGTTTAAATTAATGGAAAAACCTCCTCCTGATTTAAACAGATTTGGTTAAGGCTATCATAAAATAGTTATATAGTTGTGAGCAATATATCCAGGAATTATTGTTTAATTTTCATAGTTCTAAAACATTTCTAGCTGAACAGCAAGTCTATTAACATTATGTTTGTACTTTCTTGATACCAACTTTAACAGCAGCACAAATTTTGCACTTCACATACACTCATTAGAAATATGGAAATGCAAGAATAAACAATGTTTTGTACAGTACAGATTTCCAGTGGTTTCCAATGATCTTACAAACAGATAAAATATACTACAGTGTGGCATAGTGGTGAGAGGGCCAGTGTGGCGTAGTGGTGAGAGTGTTGGACTGGGACTCAGGAGATCCGGGTTCTAGTCCCCACTCAGCCATGAAACTCACTGGGTGACTTTGGGCCAGTCACTGACTCTCAGCCTAAGCTACCTCACAGGGTTGTTGTGAGGATAAAAGGAGGATGATTATGTAAGCCGCTTTGGGTTCCTTGCAGGAAAAAGGTGGGGTATAAATATAATAAATAAATAAATACAGAAATACAGAAAGAGTTCCTGAGTCCAAGAAATCTAGCAAGTCATTAGTTTTTATGTCCCTGACAGCAACATCCCTGTATTTTAAACATGCTCTATCTCTATTTAGCTAAATTTGAAGTGACATAAAATTGTTATTTGAAACATCTGTTGTTCTTTGATTAATACAGAGTCCTTCAAGTCTAATTTACATAGCAACAAACCATGGTTTTCCATTACTTCCTAGTCTTAAGAATTACTGGTAAATGTCAACATTCAAATAATGTCTGTCACTTACAGTGCTATCTTATGCACATCTACTGGGAAATAAGTCGTATGGAGTTCAATAAGACTTACTCCCAGGTAAATGTGCATGGGATTGCAGGCTGTAATCCTATACACACTTCCCACTGAACTCCATGGTACTTACTTTCCAGTAGATATGTATAGGACATGCAGTGCTACTACAACATATCACATACACTTGTCCAGGCCAAAGAATGGAAAAATAGCGCCTCAAACCGTGATGCCTGAAACATGCAATACCTGAGAAATTGATAGTACTCCTATAACAATCCTGGAGGGAAATGTCAGAAAATTACATTTACCAGTAAATTTCAAAGCTAGTTCACGCCTTCATTAAATGTTCAGATCTCCTCCTCATTTCCATCATTTACAAAGAAAGGACAAGTATTTATAAGCCCCATGACACAAACATTACAGACATTTCCTGCTGGGACTCCTAAAATCTCAAGAATTTCCAGTAAATGTCAAGATTCACCAACTTTCATGTACCAAAGCATGTATACACTATTACATTTATTGCAAAGCCTTTCAATTGCATTATACCTGCAAGTTTATGACAACTGTAACGGTTCTAGAGTTTATGAGAACTGTAACCGTTCTAGAGTTTATCAGTGTTATGGAGAGAGAGTAGTCTCTCAAGAAGAAACAGGTCGAATTTAGGCTGCCCTTTGTTGAAGATAGCCATTAAGGCTGCAATCCTATGTATACCTACTTACCTGACAGTAAGCGCTATTGAACTCAGTAGTATTTACTTCTGAATAGCCATGCGTAGGATGACACTGTATGTCCTTTTGTGCCTCTGTAACAGCAGCCCTCTTAATGGTGCTTTTAACAAAAACTTGCATTCTGTCTCAAACCCAAAGGAAGGTTTTTGAAATACCAACTAGAGATGAACTAAAGTTTTAGTACTGTTTCTGCAGACTAATTTCTACAAATGTTTACATTTATAAAAATGGAGCAATTAACGTTCTTAATGGCTCATATCATGTGTTCATTTTCAATACAAACAACTCCTTGTTAAAGACTTCCCCTTTCAATCCAACAAAGTATATTTGTGACTAAACCAGGTGTTGTTTTCCTTTCCTTCCAGTCTGTCCATCAAGCAAGGCTGTGGCAGTTGTACTGGCACCACCACCACCACCACCAGTCTGAAGGTGATGCTTTTGAATGCCAGGTCAGTTTGCCAGATCTTGGATGAGTGAGCTGGCCGGGCATGTATTATGGGGTCCTGGTTGGAAGAAGCAGGCAGGATGAATTTGTCCCAGAAGTTCTGTGCCAGGTTTCTCTTTACAGCAGCAGCCAAAGCTGGGAGGTGGGGCAGTGAGTAGAGTTGCTGTGATATACCTTGGGCATGTTCACACATCATGCTAACCCACCCTGGCAATAAGACACGGTGGGTGGGTTGTTGTGTGAACAACTCGCGGTGAGCCCGACAGACAACAGATGATCAGGCTCACCATGGCTGCTGGGCCTCTCCCTCCCCCCTTGGTCCTCCTGCAACTATCCAAGGGGACACTGTGGGAGGACCCAATTGTCTCCCTCCTCCCGGCTGTGATTGCAAGCCATTTTGGGCTTGCCACAGCATTTTTCCCCTTTGAACTTTTATTTTTCTGGAGATCTCGAACGCCAGCTGTCAAGCTGGCTTTCGCAATCCCTGTTTTGACCCTGAATCCCCAAGCCTCTATAGCCAAGGGAAGAGGTAGTGGAAGGTGGAAAGAAGAAACATCCCCCTTCTAGAGAAGAAACACCTGGGCAACCTCCAGAAGAAGGAGTAAATTGCTTTTGGTTTGAATCAAGGGGATGGGCCCTTAAGGGAAGAGCCTCATCCCTTTAGGCACGGAATCCGAAAGGGACCCATTCCCTGATCATTGTTAAGTGTCTGCAAGATGGCGAGAACAAAAGACTTTGTATTGACTGAAGGGATTCGAAGTCAGTGCTGTAACTAGGCTGAACCTTAAATTAAAAACCCTTCTGTTTAAATGCAATTCAATTCAACTCTGTTTATTACAGTCAATGACCAGTATAGTGTTTAAATCCATATTGATCTCCATTACTTTTATGGAACCTATGGATCAAGAAGAATTGGACATGCCCCTTCCTGACACCCTGCACACACCCATGTTATTCAACACCTACATGGAACTGATGGGAGAGGTCAACTGAGGGTTTGGAGTGCCTTGCCACCCATATGGAGATGACACGCAGCTCTATTTCATTCAATGCCAAGGATGTTGTTGGGGTTCTGAACCAGTTCCTGGAGGTGGGAATCGGCTGGGTGAGGGCTAACAAATTGAAGCTCAATCCAGACAATACACATGTGCTCCTGGTTCACAAGGGGCATGGACTCTGGCACAGGGATGCAAACTGTTTTGGATGGGGTTGTACTCTCCTAGAAAAATTAGGTTCACACTTTGGGGGTGCTCCTGGATATGACTTTGTATCTGGATGAACGGGTGGCAGCAGTAGTCAGCAGTGCCTTTGCTCAGATTAAGCTCCTCTGTCAGCTGTGCCCATTGCTAAGGAAGTATGACCTTGCTACTGTAACACATGGAGTGGATTACTGCAATGCGCTCTACATGGCGCCAACTTTGAAGAGTCTTTGGAAGCCACAGTTAATTCAGAATGTAGATACAAGACCATGTCTTATGCCTATTCTGCAACGCCTGCACTGGTTGCCGATTTGTTTTTGGGCACAATTCAAAGTGTTGGTGATCACTTTTAAAGCCCTAAATTGCTTGGGCCTAGGATACCTCCTCCCGTTAGCAACCCTGCCTGCTCCTTAAGATCAGAATGAAAGGCCTTTTACTGTGTTCCACCTAAGCTGGAGCAATGGCTGACGGTGACAAAAGACAGGTCCTTTTCAGTAGCTGCACGATCACTGTAGAACACCTTGCCTTGTGAAGCACATATGCCCCCCCACACACACACACACACTCAGGTTGTCTTTTGCAATTGGTGAAGATATTTTTATTCCAGCAAGGTTTTGCCTTCCTAAGTGCCTGATGTTTTATTTAAAGGTTGTGTTTTCTCTGCAGTTTTTATTGAATGTATTGTTTTATATGATACTGTGACTTTAAATTGTTATTTGCCAACCTGAGTAGTGCATAGGTACTGGAAGAGCAGGAGAGGAATCTCTGTATTAAACAAACAAACAAACAAACAAACTCATTCAAACCAATGGGAGATGTTAGTCATGACTAATTTATCAATTGCTCTCAGTGGCACTTACTTATAACTTTCACTGGATTGGTGCATCTGAAAAAACAACAATGGTTGGGCAGCAGATCTAGCTTCAATTTAATTTCACACCTAAAATGAACCAATTTTTTATTCTTTCAAGGTGATGTGAAAGACATATTAAAATTAGGAGAAATATATTTCAGATACATGATGCTCCAAAATGCGCCATTCTATGTAGGAAAATGTGAGAGTCCTCTACTAAAATTGCATCTGCAAGAGACTTTTAAATAATACCCATCAAGGCTAAAGATTTATTATGCCTTAGAAGATGTTTTTGATGCTGACACGCAGACCAACATGCAGGGCATAAATAAAAATCAGCCCCCTTTTTTAAAACATTATTTCCCTTTAGAACTAGTTAGAAAATATTTCTTGCCCCCAGGTGACCAGCATTATATATGGTTTATTAGCATACCCCAAGCATTATTCCTGATATGTGACTTTATTGAAAAACAAAGAAACGTAAACTTAACGGTGGGTCTTTTCTCTCGTTAGAATTGTAAAACATCGTGCATGTCGAGAATTGTCAACAAAAAATATGACGGATGAATACAATGACACAACATACAAGGACTGTTCCCTCCCCCCTTTATTTGAAGCTTAATGATAAAGAGGGAGAAATCACTTGGCAAAAAGAAAAAACGGGGGGGGGGGAATACCCTAGCACTTAGTAGCCTCTTCAGAATGATCTGACACGTTTGCAGATCAACACAGACATTTCCTTTTATCATAAAACAAGAGACTGCTTTTGTCACTGCTGCTAGATCAAACATTGGTTCTTTTTAGACTCCAAAGAACTTCTAAAATGTTACTATCAACCTTTATTAAGTCAGCAATATACTTAACTAGACTTGTGTCAATGAACCCAGATTTTAAAATGATCAAAAACGCTGTCATATTCACACCCTGCTGAAACAAACAAAGCACCCTTATTTCCATCACTTTCTTCCTTTTAACAAACAGCAAAGGATTAACTTTTCCTGAAATCAGCGGGCAAAACCTCTCCTAATTTGAATGCCTGTCAGATCAGTCTGTAAATGAAGCGGATGATTCTTACTACTGCTGCAACTTTTTAATCATTTCTTCCAGCTCGCTCCATGCAATGGTGCTATTTAGGGCAAAATAAGAGACAACGCTCCATGCCAAAGAGTTTACAGTCTAAAGCTAGAGAATGGGAAGAGCCAAATATGGAGGCAAAAAGATATACTAATGTCTTGCAAGAGTAAAGTTTTTATCATTCAGTGAGTTTCGGGAGTGCTCTGCTGTAGAGAAGGCCTTGTAAAAGCAATGTTCTTTGGGGGAGGCATCTAATGTGCTTTAGGGGATAGCTGTTGGTTTAATGGGCACCATGACAAGGAAACTCTTGGGAAACCAAGTCTGTGGTGTCACATGAGCTAAGTCCTTGGAAAGGAATATAGCTAGAAGGAGAACTCAAATATAGGGGTGAAGCAAGACCACTAAGATCCCAGTCAGCTCCCATCAAAAACAAGAAGTTAGCATTGGTACGGAAGCTGGGAGGCCATCCGTTGTAAAGCTGATTGCTTGCGAATAGTAAGGGACTGTTGGTTGATGTTTCATCAAATGGGAGCTAATGGTCAGAAGACACCCCCCATCCGAATGAACAATCTATCTGGGTGGGGTCTGAGAGCAGAGCTCTGTGGGGGCATCTACATGTGTGTGGGGGAAAGGTGTCAACAGAGGGAGAATCAGACAGAGAAAGCTGTGAGTTGAAAGCTGCTCTCTCTAAAAATCTGATGCAGGTTTAGCAGATTTGTTGCCTGCTGTGGGAGTGTCAGTTTGCTTCTAATATGCTCTGCTTGTGTATTTGTAAATAAACAAATATTGCAAAGACATCATAAGTCTCCAGTGCTCTCATTCAAAGGAAACTAGCCCCTGTAGCACTGCCCCAGGAACTTCTCAGTATTCAGGGAAGTGGAGTGCATGTAACAGTGTGATAGCTTTGTTTAGGCGTATAAACAAGTATTACCAATTATACTCAACTCAATCCCTCACTCAAAATTCATCTTACACAACTATATAAGTTTGGCTTTACCTCTATGCAAGAAAGGGGAAAACTTTATTCAACCATCACTGTGATTACATCTCCCGTTCCAAAAACAATCACAGGCTTACGAGCAATTATGGAGCCTCATGGAAAACCCACAGCCCTGATTCATTACAGCTTACAGGGTTTTCTCATGGACTTCAGTGCTGTATGGATCAAGCCTAAAGTTTCATCTGAGATTTAGAAAAAACTATTAGGTAACCATGGGCAGTATAGAATACTGCCATTGAGCCTCTGCTTTTTCTCCTGCATCTGCAGGACCCACCGTGAGCACAACAGGAAGCTAGCACTTCCTAAAATAACCCTGGAAATGAGCCAAAACACTCCCTTCTGTGAGCTCTGCGGACCTCTCCAGTCCCGGAAATGAGCGTTTTTGCTCCTTTCCTGTTGGTTTTGGAACCACTAGCTTCCCATTGCACTAGCGGCAGGTCTCACAAGCTCAGGGGCAGTGTTGGATATTGCCCTGTGTACATTTCTCTTTTTTAATTAAAAGAACAGTTGGGAGGCTAGCTCCCAGTAACACTGGGGCTGCTAGTACAATGACTGAACTACGCCAGTTCACAAAGCAGCCCGTAATCTTCATGGCCTGATAAGTCTCTACCTGAGCATTGCGACCAGACTACCAGGCTTCAGCCAGCCTGTACTAGCCCATCCTTGGGTCTGAGTGCCTGACAAGATGTTTCCTAGTTAGGACTGCTGGTAACACATCCCACCATAAGCATTTTAGAAATGTACAGTAAAATCCTCTGGCACAATCGAGCCAAAGTTAAGCACTTCTGATTTAAAATTGTAGAGAGCTAAGTACATGCTTAGCTGTCCCATTAAAATGAAAAGGATGTTAAAGTCCTTAACCTTATACCGGATCTGCTCTTAAAATCTTTGGATTTGACAGGACTGATATGGGATTAAAAGTCGAAGTCACACTGAAATAAGTTAAAAATTCAGGAACGTACGTCTTCAAGGTAATACTAAAATCCAATTTCTATTTACATGATTAATCTGAAATTTTATGTGCATTTACTTGGGAGTAAGCCCCAATTAAATCAATGGGGCTTTCTCTAGAGTAGGAGTAGGCAACCTACGGCTTAATTTCATGCAGGTGCTAAAGCCCAGACGATGGTAGGGAATAAGATGGCAGGGGAGCTGAATCAGATGGAGCAATGGAAGGAGTGGGTGAAGCCCTCTGTAAGAGATCAGTTCAGACCTCAGACAAAAGGAATCTGTCCCTCCCACTTCCCTGACACTCGCCTATAGCCAATGGCAGTCTGGGAGAAGAGAGGTCAGGGCTTTGTGGGGATCTAGTCTGGATAATCATCCCCCCCGCCACGGTGGCCCCACTTTTGGTTCTAGCTCCCACTCACATTTAGCTCTGGTCATGCCCACCACTGGCATACAGTCCCAAGCAAATTAACCCTGAGAGAAAGTGACCCTTGACAAAAAAAAATAAAAGAAATAAGTCCTCCAGCCCTGCTCTAGACCAGTGGTTCTCAAATATTTTTTTTGTCATGGATGACTTTAAAACTGCTGGGGGTCTCGGCGGACTACTTAACAAACTTATTTTGTTGCTCTACAAATCAAAGCACATACAAACTAATATTGTAATAACTCCGCTCCCCCCTTCAGCACTGGAAAACTGAAAATCACAGGCCCTGAGCCAGACCACTGAGAAGGTCCCCTCCAACCGGTACAATTTTAGGGAAAAATTAGTAGACTGCACCAGACTGCATTAGGAAAATCATGGTCTGTATCCCTGAATGGAGCTTGTGGGCCACCAATGATCCATCATGGACCAGAGTTTGAGAACTTCTGCTCTAGAGTAAATATGCGTAGGATTACCAGGGATGGGGACTCGGACTCGAGGACTCGACTCGTGAGTCGGACTGAGTTCCCCCTCTGACTCGAGTCTGACTCGAGTCCCAATATTTTTAATGGGACTCGAGACTCGACTCGGGACTCGAGACCAAGGACTCGTCAACATCCCTGGGCTGTGCCGGAAGGAGTGGAGAGAAGTGTAATCGCCAGCGAAGATTTTATTTTTTTAAAATCATTTTCCTAAAATGCAACCTTTCAGACATTTTGGGTTCAGCTGCCTCTGCCTGCCTGTTTTGGGGTTCCCTGCCTCCTCTGCCTGCCTGGTTATTTTGGGTTTGTCTGCCTGGTCTGTTCTTGCCAAAATCAGTTGCAGAGTTTTGAAATAAAAAGGCACACTTGTGCCTAGAATTTATTTAAGCCACACATCTGAAGTAGCCTTATTTTGTTGGGGAAAAAACCCACTGATTTTAATAGGGACTCGTGGAGTCAGTTTTGGGAGTGACTTGGGACTCGGGAGTCACCATTTTGGACCAAGGACTCGGACTCGAGACTCGGGGCCAAAGACTTGTGACTTGACTCGTGACTCGAGACCAAGGACTCTTCAACAAGAGAGAAAAATTGAACTCAGAAGAGAAAATAGAACTCACCCAGAACTCTACATCTATCCTTTTTGTTCAAAATTGATCTCATCTACATTTCTTTCGCATCTGATTGTTCCCATTTCATAAATCTTTACTTTTTGAAAAGTTCCTGCTCTTTGTGTGTGACCTTGGGAGACAAAATATTTTTCCTTCCTGATCAAATTTCAGAAATCTTTTGTATCTTCAATATAAAAGATTGTTTTACTTTTCTTAAAATAGCTTTTTATGCTGTTAAGTACTTATATTGCAGATTAATCTCCTCTGTTGTAATGTTTCCAATGCCTTTTAAAATCCAGGTAAATTATGTATGTCGCTTCCTCTCTCAATACTGGTGGATATACTTCATCAAAATAGTCAATCAACATTTCTAGGCATGATCTCACTCTAAAGAAACTGCGCCCTTTATCTTTCATTAGATCTTAACTTTCTAGGTGTTCCTTTATTAAATGTCTGATTAGCCTCTCTAGCGGCTTCTCCCACTGTTTAAACCAAGCCTGCAAACATGTAATTTTTCCGGATAATCCTTATGTTCACCTAATGTCTACATTAACATTAGCTTTTGCTTAGCCTAACAATACTTCTTCAGTTTTCAAGGCAGTAAACACACCTCCTTGGGAGCTTCCTTCTAACATACCAATCCTAGATATGCATAGGTGTTGCAGTGCATCCAGTGGCTTGCACTACTGTAGTTACACTGAAATCCTGTGTGAGGCATACGGGGCAAGATTCAACCCAATCTGCTAGGCTGAATGTCTATTGCAATCCCCTAAGTCAGGGGTGGCAACTTTGGGAGGTCCAGAGGCCATATCCCCCCCCCCCCCGAACCTCCCTCCTGGGATGCATCTCCTCCCTCTCCTGCTTGGTGCTGAAAATATATATATTTTTAAAAATAGCATTTAGAAAATGGCATCTAGAGCAGCTACAGAGCACCAAAACGGCAAAAAAAAAAAAAAAAAAAGTGCAAATGATTACACTTTGGGGTGGCTATGAGAAGTGGCAGGGGCTGCACCGGCTGCATACAGCCCACGGGCCACACATTGCCCAGCCCTGCCATAAGTAAATGGTTACAAGAATATCCCACCATATGATAGCTGATTCTATGGCAGCTGAAATACCCATAAAGAAGCTCAGTATAAATGAGTCATTTCTCCAGTCCTGCTTCACCTGTCACTGCCTCCTACCATCCTTTACTGAGCCCTGTAATACTTGGGGGTATGCTAAACTGGAGTGGGAGATTTCACACATGTGTTTGGCAGCTGCAAAAATTATTGGCACCTTTTGGTGATTTTTCAGGGATTGCAATGTAAAGGGGGCAAAACCGTTCCCTTAACTGCACAAGTGAAGATCACTGGTGATCTGATTACCTGGGGTCACCTGTGTGACCAACCCAGGAATCATGGCCCTCCTTCTCAACTAGCTGTCTTTGCCTTCAGCGTCATCATCATGTAGCCAAATCTCATTCATTCAGTGCAGCCCTGGTAATTATTTTATTTAACATTATGTATCCCTCCTTTCTCATTAATGACATCCAAAGCAGCTTGACATTAAAAATGGATAAAATATAAAATAATGTAAGTCTAACTTTAAAAAACAAAACAAAATCAGCTGGATATGCTGCATCATTAAAAACTATAGCTAAATCCCACCAAAAGCTTGAGTAAATGAAACAGCCTTAGCCTGGTGGCTAAAAGAAACACCAGGCAGATATTTTGGCGTGGGTGTTCCACATTTGGGGCACTATAGCAGTGACGGACCTGTCCCTGATGGCCATCCACCAAATTTTTGAAGATTTCAGCAGAAGATATTAGCCAATGGGCAGGTTTATAACTGGGACCTTCTGCATGTCCCTCAATTAAGCTGTATGCAGTATATATTTCTAAATATAATGGTATATTTATACACTCACTTCATAATTGTCACCTTTCTTTAAAAACATACGATGCTTTGGACTACAACTCCCAGCATTCCTGACTAATGGCCATACTGACTGGGGCTGAAGGGAACTGAAGGGAAAATATCTGAAGGGCACCAGGCTGGTTTAGAAACTTTATCCCAAATTCCTACTGCAAATGCTGAGCACAAACTTTCTTTGTGAAGATTCCCTGGTATGCCTTCCTCATTAACCTCTTTTCCCTTATTTCCAGTTCCCCCAAAATGTCTTATATCTCTGGTAAAATAAATTGTTCACTCGGGAGCAAAATTTTAATTTGATTTTGAGTGAGATAAAAAGCTCTCTCCCTCTCTCCACTTACTAAGCCCTCTTTTCCATTAATATTTATTCACAAACTGTTCTGGTTCACAAGCTACGAAGGTCGGTGCCGACGTGAGGGATTTGGATTCTGGGACCACGGGCTACACTTCCTGGAAGATGGACTGCTGGCAAAGGATGGGTTGCACCTCACAAGCACTGGGAAGAATGTGTTTGGCCACAGCATGAGGAACTTAATCAGGAGGGCTTTAAACTGAATCCAACAGGGGAGGGAGACATAAACTCGGGGGTACCATTGGAAGAAGGCCTCTGTGCCACAACGGAGAGAACAGCTCCAGCGGTGCCCAATGATAGTCTACCACAAAATGTAGGGAAAAAGCCGGACTATAAAGCACATAGTCTTCGGTGTCTCTATACTAATGCCCAGAGTATGGGCAACAAACAGGACGAATTTGAACTCTTGATACATGAGGGCAAGTACGACTTGATAGGGATAACTGAAACCTGGTGGGATGACTCCCATGGCTGGAATACATGATTGAAGGGTATAACTTGTTCAAAAAGAACAGAAGCAACAGAAAGGGAGGTTGAGTTGCACTGTATGATACGTATCTCTGCACAGAGATACAGGAAGAGGAGCTTGGCAGCCCCATTGAGAGCATCTGGGTTAAAATAAAGGGGGCAAAGGATAAGACGAACATGGCAGTTGGAGTCTACTACTGACCACCCAATCAAGGAGAAGACGAGGATGAAACTTTTGAAAAGCAAATTGCAAATGTTTCAAGGAGGCATGATGTGGTAGTAATGGGTGACTTCAATTTCCCTGATATCTGTTGGGAGACTTATTCAGCCAAACATGGCCCCTCCAAGAAATTCCTGAGTTGTGCTGCTGATAACCTCCTCCTACAGAAAGTGGAGGAAGGAACTAGAGGATCGGCTATCCTTGACCTGATTCTAACCAACAGAGACGAGTTAGTGGATAAAGTGGCAGTTTCGGGAACCCTGGGGGAAAGTGACCATGTTATACTTGAGTTCTTGATTCTAAGGGGAGCAAAAGCTAAGTGTAGCCAAACACGTACCCTGGATTTTAGGAAAGCCAATTTTAACAAACTCAGAACAATGATAAGTAAGATCCCATGGCAAGCGACTCTAATGAGAAAAGGAGCCCAGGATGGGTGGGAGTTTTTAAAAAAGGAAATTTTAAAGGCACAATTGCAAACAATTCCCACAAGGAAAAAAGGCAGAGGGCAACAGAAGAAGCCAATATGGCTTCACAATAAACTCAAAGATGACCTGAAAACAAAAAAGGACACGTATAGGAAGTGGAAGGAAGGACAGGCTACAAGGGAAGAGTACAGGCAGGTAGCACAGAACTGTAGGAATAGTGTCAGGAAGGCTAAAGCTGAGAATGAGCTAAGGTTAGCGAGGGATGCTAAAAACAAGAAAGCTTTCTTCAGATACATGCACAGTAAAAGACAGAGGAAAGAAATGGTGGTTCTACTACGCAATGAGGATGGCAAATTGATAACAGAAGACAAAGAAAAGGCAGAAGTGTTCAATTCCTACTTCAGCTCGGTCTTCTCCCAAAAGAGGGTCTATGACCCCCCTGGCAAACCTGAAGTGCAGACTGAAGGGGCAGGATTGCAGCTTGAGATTGATAGGCAAATGGTCAAGGAGCACCTGATTTCTCTGAATGCGTTTAAATCTCCAGGGCCTGATGAGCTGCATCCTAGAGTAATAAAGGGACTGGCAGAAGAACTCTCAGAACCACTGTCTATTATCTTTGAGAAATCATGGAGGACAGGCGAGGTGCCAGATGACTGGAGGAGGGCAAATGTTGTTCCCATCTTCAAAAAGGGCAAGAAGGAAGAACCTGGGAACTATAGGCCAGTCAGTCTGACATCAATCCCTGGGAAAATTTATGAGCAGATTATAAAGAAGGCAGTCTGCAAGCACCTTGAAAGCAATGCAGTGATTACTACAAGCCAGCATGGATTTGTCAAGAACAAATCCTGCCAGACTAACCTGATCTCATTTTTTGATCGGGTAACCTCCCTTGTGGACTGTGGGAATGCTGAGGACATCATATATCTGGACTTCAGCAAAGCTTTTGACAAAGTGCCTCATGATACCCTGATTAGCAAGCTAGCTAAAAGTGGGCTAGATGGAACAACTATCAGGTGGATCCACAATTGGCTACAGGATCGGACTCAAAGAGTGCTTATCAATGGTTCCTTCTCAAACTGGGGAGAGGTAACTGAGCGGTGTACCACAGGGCTCAGTCCTGGGCCCAGTGCTCTTCAACATTTTTATTAATGCCTTGGATGAGGAGGTACAGGGAATGCTTATCAAATTTGCAGATGACACAAAGTTGGGTGGAACAGCTAATACTCTGGAAGACAGAAACAAAATTCAAAGTGACCTCGATAGGCTGGAGCGCTGGGCCGAAAACAACAGAATGAAATTTAATAGGGATAAATGCCAAGTGCTGCACCTAGGGAGAGGAAACCAAATGCAGAGTTACAGAATGGGGGACACTTGGCTCAACAATACTACAAGTGAGAAGGATCTTGGAATTGTGGTAGATCACAAACTGAATATGAGCCAGCAATGTGATGTGGCTGCAAAGAAGGCAAATGCTATTTTGGGCTGCATTAATAGAAGTATAGCTTCCAAATCACGGGAAGTGATAATTCCACTTTACTCGGCACTGGTTAGGCCTCATCTTGAGTACTGCGTCCAGTTCTGGGCACCACACTTTAAGAAGGATGTAGACAAACTGGAGAGGGTTCAGAGGAGGGCAACAAGGGACTGGAAACAAGGCCCTATGAGGAGAGACTGAAAGAATTGGGCATGTTTAGCCTTCAGAAGAGGAGACTGAGGGGAGATATGATCGCACTCTTTCAGTACTTGAAGGGATGTCACACAGAGGAGGGCCAGGATCTCTTCTCGATCATCCCAGTTTGCAGGACACGGAATAATGGGCTCAAGTTACAGGAACCTAGATTCCACCTAAACATCAGGAAAAATTTCCTGACTGTCAGAGCAATAAGACAATGGAATCAACTACCTAGGGAGGTGGTGGGCTCTCCCAGTCTGGAGGCATTCAAGGTGCAGCTGGACAATCATCTGTCAGGGATGCTTTGACCTGGATTCCTGCATTGAGCAGGGGATTGGATTCGATGGCCTTGTGGGCCCCTTCCAACTCTACTTTTCTATGATTCTATGATTCTATGGTCAAATCAGAAGCGCACACAAAATCAATGCATACAAGATATGCATGGCCCAACATCGTGTGTGCCACGATCCCAACCCCTTGAGATGTTGTGCCATGAATTTGGGACGCCTGAATACTTGGAGTTCCCAATTGTGTGGAGCATCTCCACATTTTCAGCTGAACATGAGTAGATGCCTTTTTGCAGCCGTCTGCACATTGACCAAGGCCAGTGGTGCACATGATGTCAGGAACACTTTCTTTTATCCATGTGTACCTTGTACACATACATGAATTATGTGTGCATATGGGTAGAATATGGCAAACTTCGTTTGCTTGATCACATAACTTAATGCAGTTGGAGTACAAGAGCTTTTATTACTATGCAACCTAGCACCATGTCCAAATCAACAGATATATGACAGATGTAAGTTATTTATCGTGGAGCTAGGCCAATGGTGAATCTAACCCACTGTTGCTAGACTTGACTGATGGTGAATCTCACACCCAGCTTTCTAAGGTTCCATACGGAACTCTTTCTCTGAATTATAGAAATCCCCCTTAACTAAAGTTGATGACAATTGTAGTTGCACACTATATATGCAAAGTAAGCACTGAACTACAAGTCTTTGTGGGTGGGCCTAAGGCAACCAACCAGTGTGAGACTCAAAACATGGGCTTCAGGAATGTAGCCAAACAGGTTGTAGCAATGACCACTTTTCATCAACTCCTTTTGATGATGTGAATGCTTCAGCAGATAAGTACTTGGCAACCACCATCTAATTCCATTCTGACCTTGAGACTAGGCTAATATAATGTGCTATTGGTGAGGCTGCCCTTAATTAGCTGTCTAGAATCAGTGTTCTCCAACCTTGGGTCCCCAGATGTTTTTGGCCTACAACTCCCAGCATGCCCCAGCCACCGTAGACCAAAAACATCTGAAGACGCAAGGTTGGAGAACACACTGGTCTAGAAACTTCAGCTAGTAGAGAATGTGGCAACCCACAACCTAAAAGGAGTGGAATGGAAGAATCCAGGGGTCAGCATTCTCAGGAAACTGCCAAGGTCTGAGGGTGATTGGCATGCTCAGGCCAAGGCTCCAATAAGGACCCACTGCTGCCCTGGCCTATCACCACTGTCGTTGACCCCTCGCCTATCACCACCAACCTACCTTGCCATTACTTGCCCACTATTCTCTTGCTCGCCCAGCTTTTAGCCCAATCCCCACCTTCCTCTCCCCAGATGGCGGAGGGAAGGAAAGCAAGCAGGCAGTGACAGCTCCTCCTCCTCCAAGTTGCCTGCTGTCTGAACAAGTGAGTAGACAGTTTAAATGACAAGGTGAGGAGAAGAAGACACTGATGCCTGCCCACCCACAGACTCTTCTTGGCAGATGGTGCAGAGGAGGGGTGCCCACCAGAAGGAGCAGGCCACTGGGAGGGTCTTGCTGTGGACCCTCCAAAAGCTGGAACTGTGCCTGGTAAAAGCATATTTTAGGCTGCATTAATAAAGCCATAGTTTCCAAGTTACAAGAAGTAATAGCTCCTTTTTATTCTGCACTAGTGCAACCTCATCTGGACTGGAGTACTGGAGAACACTGTATTATGCATGCCACATTGACTTGGGTGACACACATGGACAAAAACGCAAAATTCAATCATTCATAATAACTTCCATCCAAGTTTATAACATTGGATTTATAACCTAGTGAACAAATCATGAATTATGATATGACAGGGTCTGTTTGCCCATCACTAGATCTAAGTTACAGCAGGATAGATTTTGATTGAACACTAGAAGAAACCTCTAACAGTAGGAGCAGGTTGACAGTGGAACCGATTATTATGGGGGGGGGGGGTCTCCCTTGCTGGAGCTCTTCCAGCACATGCTGGGTAGCCACCTGTTGGGAATGCTCTAGGTATGGATTTCCTGCATCAAGCAGGGGGTTGGACAAGGCTCCATCCAACGCTACGATTCTATACTACATCAGTACTCCAGCATTTAGCCTAGCTTCCTACTGTCTTTCAGGCAAGGTGCTGTTTTTCTTACTAGTCTAACTCCTAAATGGCTTGGGTACAACATACCTAATATCTACGTTGGATCATATTCGTGCAGATCAGATGGACTAAGCGTATATCTAAGACATGGGATCTATCTTTAAGTACAACATGGGACCATTTATTTATTTATTTATTTATTTATTTATTATATTTATACCCCACCTTTTTTCCTGCAAGGAACCCAAGGAGGCTTACATAATCCTCCTCCTCCTCCTCCTCTCCATGTCATCCTCACAACCCTGTGAGGTAGGTTAGGCTGAGAGTCAGTGACTGGCCCAAAGTCACCCAGTGAGTTTCATGGCCGAGCGGGGACTAGAACCTGGATCTCCCGACTCCCAGTCCAACACTCTCTCCACTATGCCACACTGGATCCCTACTTTTATTTTTTTTTATTAAATATGTGCATTTCTTTCTGCGTTATCTTTCTCCTTCTCTTAAATAAATATTGCTTGATTGATTGATTGCATTTGTATACCGTCCAATAGCCGAAGCTCTCTAGGCAGTTCACAGCAAATAAAGCCATAAAATACAACATGATAAAATATACTGTAAAAGTTTGAAAGTTTAAAACTACAAAAAGTACTAAGGAAAGATTATGAGGCTGCCGCTTGTGGACCTAATGTAGGTCAGGGTATTGATTGATTTGTTTTGTACCTCACCTTTCTACCAAAAAATGACACTCCCATCCCACCAGACTTCAGGCTTGCATGACCTACTTTATTTTTGCCAGAGCCCTGGGATCCACTGGGGGAGTTGCTTGAGATGGAACCTAGTGAGTCAGATGGCAAAGCTCAGTGGTCAGGGGAGAAGCCAAAGAAAATACTAAATTCATAAGATGCACTGCAAAGCTTATTGCAAATGCTTACAAGTTTCCTACCACTAATGAATATCGTCCACTCATAATATTAGTAGAGACGCTGGAAGAATTAGATCAGTCTTCCCCAACCTGGTGTTCTACAGGTGTTTTGGACTACAACTCCCAGCATTTCTGACCACTGATCATGCTGGTTGGGGCTGATGGGAACTGAAGTCCAAAACATTGGGAAGGCTGAATTACACCTGTGTAAATTCCAATATGAGCAACTTGATCCATACCTCTCGGATTCATAGTGTCAGTGGGAACTTCACTATCCACTGTATTTCATTCTTCTTTACATGTTGTGACACAGTTTTGGGTGATTTAAAATCAAAATAGATTTTAAAATGTGTGTTTTGAGAGGCAATATGTGTACAGATTGGTACTTTGAAAGAAAATATGGTTAAAATACATATTTAAATGCCAATTTTCATGTAAATTAAAACAAATCACATAAATGCAGAAATGGGATGGAATGGACTTATGAGTGAACATATGTGAAAATGACACAGGGTGGAAATAGACTGATTTTGCCATCTCTAATATCAGGCCACCATGGATCTATCTTACATAATCCAGACTAGAATGTGGAGCAAGCACAAAGCAAGAGTTAAAGACTATGCAGAACAAATAACTGAAGTGGGTGACCCCAGCTGCAGACTACATGTTAAGCTACATATATAGCACATATCTATGCAGCAGATTACTAAGGAATGGAGGATTTTGAAGACATTCAAGAAAATATTTACCCATTTTACAGATAGAAAACACTGAGACTGAGGTCTGGTCTACACATGCAGCAGAACGAAGTGAAAATGAGGCAGTAGAGTTCTGAGATAGTAGCCTGGACTGTACCACTCTAGACTGCAGGAGGAGATTGCATTTTTGAATGCTCCCTTGCATAAAAACTCCATGCAAGTCGCAACACTAGCACAGCAAGGAGTGGCTAGCCTAGAATATTTTCCTTTGATATGCTAGCTTTCTACTAATGGGGTTTTGTTTTTATTCAAAGCAGCATATAAAAAATGATAACTCCCACCTTCAACCTGAAGTAATGAGCCACTACCTCATTCTGCTGCACGTGTAGACAAGGCCTACAATAAGTGCCAACTAAAATCAGTGAATCTATGGAAGAGAGCTAAAACACATGCGGAGAAGATCACTCAATAAAGTGGGAAAGGTCACGGAGGTCAAGACACATATGTGCAACATTTATGGTCAGAGAAGCTTGTAGGAAGCATTCTAGATATAAAACATTAGCCCTTTTTTACCTATAAAGACGACACAGAGATGACTTGCCCAACCAAGTCATTTGTTGTGCATTCAAGCACAACAAATGCGAAACCATGCCAGTGGAAGACACATAGAGACACACAGTCAGAATAGAAAGACAAAACAGAGACGGAACAACACAGACACACACACAAGTCAGGGCAAGAATGGTCAGAAGCATTTTCCTACTGCCTAAGCCAGCTTACAAGTCAAGAGTCAGTGGCCTGGTTTGCATGTAACGGGAAGCCACCGTAGCAGGGCTTCTTGTTGCGGCGGCTGCCATTTTGAATGTTCGGGGGTGCTGGCGGTATGCCGCAGCTTCTTGCTACGTGCAAACCTGGCGAGGGTGGGTTGTTTGGGTGGCTGACAAACCACCTGCAAGCCTGGGAGCTATCATCAGGAGGTTTGGGGTGCAGTGTCATCAATATGCAGATGACACGCAGCTCTACCTCTGTTTTAAGTCCTCACCAAGGTTGGCCGTTGAGACCCTGTCCAAGTGCCTGGAGTCAGTGGCTGGCTGGATGGGAAGGAACATGCTGAAACTGAACCCCGACAAGACCGAGGTACTTCTGGTGGGGGACAAGGGAAGGTTAGGGGATGTTGACCTGGTGCTGAATGGGGTACATCTACCCCTGAAGGACCAGGTCCGCAGCTTGGGGGTCATTCTAGACTCCCAGCTGTCCATGGAGGCTCAGGTGTCAGCTGTGAGCCGGGCAGCGCTGTATCAACTCCATCTGATACGGCAGCTGCGCCCCTACCTTCCTAATCACCTGCTCCCATCAGTGGTTCATGCCTTGGTCTCCTCTCGCCTAGACTACTGTAATGCGCTCTACGTGGGGTTACCCTTGAAGACGGTCCGGAAGCTTCAGCTGGTACAGAACGCGGCGGCTCGCCTGATTAAGGGCAGCCGCCGGCGTGATCACATCACGTCAGTGCTTAATGAGTTGCACTGGCTACCAGTTGCTTGCCGAGCCGAATTCAAGGTGTTGGTTTTGACCTTTAAAACCCTACACGGCTCTGGTCCAGCTTATCTCAAGGAGCGCCTCCAGCAACATCAAGTGGGCCGCTCAACAAGGTCTGCCACGGACGGCCTTCTCCTTATCCCATCAGCCAGAGCAGCCAGGCTGGTGGGGACTAGGAAGAGGGCCTTCTCTGTGGCGGCCCCCACATTATGGAACTCCCTCCCTAGTGACCTTCGCCATGCCCCCTCCGTGATGAGCTTCCGCCGTGCATTAAAAACATGGCTGTTCAGGCGGGAATATGGGGTGGGTTAGGTTTTTAATAAGAATTGTTTTATTGTTTTAATCATTATATTTTTATTGTGTTTTTACTATATTTTAATTGTACATCGCCCAGGGTGGCCGGGTGACCGGCCAGATGGGCGATTAATAAGTATAATAAATAAATAAATAAAATAAATAAAACAAACCATGGGTTCTGCGTGGCTTGTCAACCACCTCAACCACTCACCCTCGACAATTTGCACGTAATGAGAAGCCGTGGTAGCAGGGGTTTAGACTGCCGACTTGGTGCCTGCATGTACCACAACCCACCATGACTAATGAGCTGTGGTGGGCTGTGGTAATCATGCAAACCAGGTCTAGGACTCCTGGAATGGCTGGAGGCCCAGCACCTCTGCAACCTGGGAGATGGAAGAAAAGATCAGAACACACCAGTGGGAACATGGATCCCTGCTCTCACAGATGCATTCAGGTCTTCATCACTCGCCCCGCAAGCTGACTCCTCGACAAATCTGTCCAGCTCCTACGTCTTGTAAAAAAAAAGAGAAAGAAAGAAGAATTGCACTCCTGACTATAACAAATGTAGAGCGCTGATGTTGATATGATCCTTTGTACCTGTGTTGTTCATTCACCATTCTTTTCCACAGCTGTTATGTTAAACACACACACAATAAGACAATAAGGTAGCATGCAAGCAAGCAACCACTCTTTCCACCCACAATCAGCAACAGCTGTGCCCAATAAAAGTAACAGTTTGCAAGTGCTCACTGGAGAATACTCCTTCAACACTTAAGCCTATCACAAATTTCATAAAAGCTCTTAGGATTCCGAGGCAATATGTAGGGGCTCCTTAATTATTATTTTTTATAAATCTGCATCACTTTAAAAAGCCCTAC
Organism: Shinisaurus crocodilurus; assembly: GCA_021292165.1. Classification (NCBI taxonomy): domain Eukaryota; kingdom Metazoa; phylum Chordata; class Lepidosauria; order Squamata; family Shinisauridae; genus Shinisaurus; species Shinisaurus crocodilurus. Next base: position 163,048,754 of record CM037880.1, read on the forward strand.
GGACATCATTTCTCAATTTCACCTTTGAAAACTATGTCATTTCCTTTTGATAAAGAAGGCCGATCCCCCCCCCCCAGTACTGTCTTTAAGGATCCCCATGTATTTTACTCTCAGTCTTATTCAGAGTGTTGCTACTATACTGTTACTCACTCAGTATCTGAATGGAAAACAAAACACTCCACCGTAAGCAGTTACAAATATATCGCAAAAACGTTCTTTATATAACAACAACAATCAAGATAGATAAGAACGTCTACAGTCTGCTCATGAATTTAGAGTGGAACAATAAAAAAGAAGCGAGCCACCATACGACCAGAATTGGCTTTTTGTACTGTTCAAAAAGCCGGGTCACAGGAGTAGCCATAAATGAGAACTGGAAAACGGACCCATTTTTTAACTTAAATTAGGAGAGTTTCACCAACAGAAGTGTAACAATATTTTAAATGTAAAACTTGCTACAATAGTTAGACCAGACCAGAAGCAGGGTTTGTTAGCTTTTCATATTTCAAGGGGGGAGATAGATAGATAGATAGATAGATATAAAGAATGACAGCTTGTTTTAAGAATAGAAGCAATGTAAGAACAGGACCATCTGAAAAAATCAGTGACTAAGGCAGGGCACCTGCACAACAAAAGCCTCATCTGGAAGAGCCCCCAAAAGTCTGCTCCCTCAAGACTTTCCATGGCTGTGGGTGGATTTTTCATGATCACAATCACCCTATAACTACAGTAATACCTTGGATTGCAAGTGACTTGGTTTGAGAGCGTTTTGCAAGACAAGCAAATTTTTAAATATTTATTTATTTATTACTTGATATACAAGCGACATCTTGCAATACAAGTACTGTAGTACGGCTTAAATTAAAAATCTCTGTACAAATTTGTTTGGGGGGGATTTTGTTTTGATATAAGAGTGTTTTGGATTACAAGCACGTTTCCGGAACAAATTATGCTCTCAATCCAAGGCATGACTGTACTTAAGTGATCCTGAAAAAAACAGCCTGGATAGTAACATGACCCTTGAAGAGTTAAATATTAAAACTTTGTATTATGGGCTACAGTTAGGCTCCACCCCTTGGACTTTCCTTTGCTATGCTTTTCAGTTTCCGTTTCAGTGGTGTTCTCTACCCAGCCAGCAATAAAGAAGCATGTTTGTTTGCCTGCAGTAGGAAGTAAGAGTTTGTTTATTCTGCAGTTATTATGAGAAGAGCATGATTGGGTGCCTATTGCTAAAAGGTGAAAATAAAGAGATAACTTAAAGTGATCTGAAAAAATATCTACCATAAGTTACCCTTTACTCTTTTAAAGTACCCACTATACTCACAGTCATAGTAGCTATATCTTCTTCATTTTCTTGAGTATTTGATGGCAAAGGATGAAAACAGCTCTAGAGGAATAGAAACACTGCTGTGCACACTACTGTTCGCTGGCCGGCCGGCCACCTAGGCTGTAACTCAGGTCTTATTTCTGATTTTCCCATTTTGAAGCGTTCACACATCATGTCAACCCACCCTTGCAATAAGCCACGGTGGGTTGCTTGTTCTGCAAACAACCCATGGCATGCCTGACAGTCGATTGGCTCACCATGGGTTGTTCGTCACCTCTCCATCTTTCTCCTTTGGTCCTCCTGCGGGTATCCCAGCGGGCTTTGGCTGCTTGGGAAAGTGCAAAAAGTGCATCCCACTCCTTTTTTCTGGGGAAAAGGAGTTTTGACAGCTAGTTTTGATAGGGACATATGGCCACATGTCCCAGTCAGAAGCCACCCACTGCCCTGTAAAAAAAAAAAAAACCCTTTTAGAGGGGACCCAGGGAAATTTGTCCTTTCCCCGGAAGGGGGTGGGATGCACTGTTGCACTTTCCCAAGCAGCTTAAAGCCTCAGGAAAAGTTGCAAAATGTGCATCACCCTGAGGACAGTCAGGGCAAAAAGAAAAAAAGACGAGGATCTCACCACAAAGGGGAGCGTAAATCTCACCACCGCCTTTTCGTGAGCAAAGATCACTCGCACCTTTACTTTCCCTTGACAGCTAGCCTTTTGACAGCTGATAAGAGAAAGCAAAGGAAAGGGGGGGGGGGGAAACCCTGTTTGGAGCCTCTTTGGGTCAATGTCCAGGATTGGTACCTGCTGCATTTTGACAGCAGGTACATCCCCCCCCCCCGACATTGCCCAGGCAAGGCTTCCTATTTCGAACCAGTGAAACTCCGAGGTTGCGCAAGTACAGCCATTTTTTTTTGAAAAAAATATAGAACAAATGTATTTGCACACATTGTGTGCACTATATCTATGTATCTATATCTATATATAATGATTTGCCAGCCACCGACAGCCTCTCCAAGGTGCTGCTTAGGCACTTTGAAGGGTCTGTCAGTGGCTGTCAAAACAGGGATCACGACAGCCGGCTTTCACGATCTCCTGGGGGGAAAAATGGGTAAAGAGCAAAAAAGCTGCAGCAAGCAAAAAATGGCTCACAATTGCGGCAGGGGACACCTAGCCAGTGTCAGCTGCCCCAAAGTGCTGCTTGGGCACTTGTGAGGTGTCTGGCACCAGCGAAGTTTGGCAAGAGCAGTGAGGGGGGGTTGCCACTCCTGTCGAGTGGCTCGCTAGCAGCTTCCCATAACCTATGATGGGGAACTTGGTTGCCCGGGTTCAGATGACAACCCATTGTGGGTACAACAACCCCAGAACCACCCATGGTTATCAGGGTGGCTTGTTGCCCACGAACAAGCCACCTTGTGGCAATCAGTCCTGGTTCACACAACGTGACAACCCATTGTGAGTAACAACCCACGATGGGTTGTCATGTTGTGTGAACCCAGTCAAGGTGTGCAGCTCAGCATGAGGCCTATTCAGGGTTTCTGGGCAGAAAAATCAATGCAGCAACCAGTAAAAACATCCAAATGCTTTCTACAATTAGTTTCCAATCGCTTAGTTAGTCCTTATATAGCAACTAGTTAAAAACAAGCTCCACACAAGTTTTTAACTTCTTGGTTATAGCAGAAACTATTTTGTTTGTTTTATACCTTTGGTATCCCCTTTTCATGGTATCCTTAACATCCTTTTTTCTTATGAAACAGAAAATACGAAATAGTCATTTAATTCCTGGTGTTCGCACTAAATTTTCTGTTAACCTGACCTTTACATACTTCATTATGTCGGTGAACACAGTGACTAGGTTCAGACAACACGATAACCCACTATCAGGGGTTGAGTGTGGGTTGTTGTTGAAATGTGGGTTATCGTGTTGTCTGAACCCAGCTGACAACCCATGAAGAGAACCCATGGGTTGTTGTTGGGTTGTGAACTGCGGGTTATTCACCATGGTTTGTTATCTTGGCTGGGTTCAGACAACACGATAATCCACATTTCACCAACAAGCCACAGTTCAACACCAACCCACACTCAACCCATTCTCATCTCTTGAGTGTGGGTTATCGTGCTTTCTGAACCCAGTCACTCTCTGCGTGGAGAAGCAGTGAGGGGGAAAGTCACTGCCTTTCTCTTCCCCTGGCCTGGCCCTCACATCCTCTCCACCATTGAGGGGGGGTGGATTGGCTGGTGCTATGCACCTCCCCCCCCAAAAATGCCCCACCTAGAAATGTGGCTGTCCCACCTAACAAGAAAGGTTGGATACAAGGCTGATTTAATGTAATGTCCATATTGACCCTCAGTCTCCTTTTAAAAAAAACCCCAAAACGGTCAGAGATGGTGATTCTAAAATTTCAATGAGCTTTCTCCAAATTTATTTAGGAACCTCCCCTGCCTCCCTAATATCCCCTTAGATCTGCACTACAGCAGCTTGAAATAATTGTGCCCCTGTGTCTGTATCTCTGGTTGTTTTCCTTTCAGGCAGTCCTTAGGATACTTGAAGAGTCCTATCATATCCCTGTCAATCCCTTTCAACTCTAGGCCAGCCTTCCCCAACTGGGTGACCTCCAGACTTTTTGGACTTCAACTCCCATCAGCCCCAGTCAGTATGGCTAATGATGAGGAATCCTGGGAGTTGTAGTCTGAAACATCTGGAAGGCATCAAGTTGGGGAAGGCTGCTCTAGGCTAACTATGCATGTCTGTTTTTATAATTGTTTTCCTATAAGTCAAACATTCTGAATCATATAATTTTTTCCTTGGCTTTTCTGAGACCTTTTTCATTTATATGTACCCTATTTCATACCCTTTTTTGTTTATATGTATCCTATTTAAAATGTGATGACCAAAGGTGGGTGTGATATTCCAATGGAACCCTAATCCGTGCCAAGTGGAGCAATAGCACTAAATCCTATGACATGCATATAACGTTTCTATTAATGCAGTCCAAAGTGTTATTAGGCCCTTTGCCCAATACTTTACATATGCAATAGAGCTGAAGTTCTAGATTACTTACGTGGAAGCTGTAACAAGCTGAAAAGTGCCCCACACCCAGAAGAGAATATGAAATAACTATCACTGTATATTTCCCTTCTTCCATGTAACCCTCTTCCACGGGCTCTTAAAAAGTACCAATTGCCATTTCTGGATCAAGTTCTGGCAATCTCAAGGTTCTTGATACTCAAAATTGACTAATTCTTGGCATACTCTGGTATGTTTTCAATGGGCCTGGGAAAAGCAGAGACTTTTCTAAACCTTAGAATATATTGTCTATTGGAGGAACCATTGGAGAAAGGATATTAAGCTAACACAGCACAAATCAGCATATCATATATTATTGCTTCTATGGTTATCAATTTTTGTGATGGAACCAGAGGGAGACATTACTTTTCTATTGCCTTCATTTGAAGAGAGACTCATGATATTCAATAAACTTGTTATGGGATTGCTACAGTATTTGCTTATCCCAGCAAGTGTTAACACAAATTCAGATCAGTAGTGGTGGCAGAAAAATCAAGCAAACAGGTATGTCCCCTATGCCCAGGTAATCTGCAAAAGGAGCCTATATGTTTCAGAGATTTAGCCCACTTCCAACCCAGCAAGTCCATTCAAAAGCAATCATTTCCATATTTAATTTACAGACCCCATCTTAGAGACTATTACCCAAGCCTTAAGGTGAGAGAGAAGGGAATCTATTGCTCTTCGACACATGTCGCATGCCCTCTACTACAGTTTTTTTACTGCCTTGTGTAGCTGGCCTTAACAACAGCTTGATGTACAGACATTAGCAGGTAATGATGTTTATCTCCATGCCATGAAAAGCTTAACCCACTGATTTCTGCAGATAATGTTGCTTTGTTAAAGACGCAAGAGCAAACTAAGTCATTTTTTTCTAATCCATTGGCAATCCCACAGTCTACCCCTTCCAGAGGAGTTTGTATCCTACAAGCACTATGGAATATAGGAATATCAGAAGATAACAGAATAGAGATTTATTTCATTTTGGTAATCAAGGAGAACAGAGAAAATAGAACAGAGCACTTTCATCACTTTTCTTTCTTTCGTTAATGAATGTATATCCCAATTTTCCACTAAAAATAGTAGTTAAGGAGGCACTCTCTTCCAAAGAGTGTTTATATAGCCTAGAACAGAATCTCAACTCATGCTCATGTCTGTGAGAGCATCTAGCATAATTAATCTGTGGTAAAAAAAATTCCCAAGGATCAACAGATTACTGTAAGTAGGCTCTAATAAACACACTTTAGAAAGAAGAAATAATGCTACCCTTTTTCTTTTACTTTAAAGCAGTGTTCTCCAACCTTGGGTCCCCAGATGTTTTTGGCCTACAACTCCCAGCATGCCCCAGCCAGCTATGTTTTTGGCCTACAACTCCCAGCATGCCCCAGCCAGCTATGCTGGCTGGGGCATGCTGGGAGTTGTAGGCCAAAAACATCTGGGGATCCAAGGTTGGAGAACACTGCTTTAAACTAATCTGACAATGTAGATAGACCAAGCATAGACAATACATGGCTAACAGATGCATCTGGCCTGCCATGGCTTTTCCCCTGATCGTGATGGCTATTTAGTTCCCCCACAGTCACCATCTTCCAGGCTCTCGGCAGGACAGGTACGCATGGTGGGGTAGGGGGGGAAATAGCAGGGATGTTGAAGAGTCCTTGGTTTCGAGTCACGAGTCGAGTCACGAATCTTTGGACCCAAGTCTCGAGTCCGAGTCCTTGGTCCAAAATGGTGACTCACGAGTCATAAGTCACGAATCACTCCCAAAGCTGACTCCACAAGTCCCTATTAAAATCAATGGGGGGGGGGGATTTCCCAACAAAATAAGGCTATTTTGTTGGGAAAACCCCAAAATAACCAGACAGGCAGAGGAGGCAGGGAACCCCAAAATAGGCAGGCAGAGGTCTTTGTCTTGGACAATTCAAACTGTGGAACTGGTTTGAATTGCAGGCAGAGGAGGCTGGGAACCCCAAACAGGCAGGCAGAGGCAGCCAAACCCAAAATGTCTGAAAGGTTGCATTTTAGGGAAATGATTTTAAAAAATAAACTTGCTGTACTTCCTAAAACCTAGGAACATGATTTTGGAACACGAGTCCTTGGTCTCGAGTCCCATTAAAAATATTGGGACTCGAGTCTGACTCGAGTCACAGGGGGGACTCAGCCCGACTCAAGAGTCGAGTCCTGGAGTCCGAGTCCCCATCCCTGGGAAATAGTGGAGCACGACTTAAAGTGACTGGATATGCTCCACGGGCCATATGTTTCCTGCCCCTTGTGCACACAAAATGGAAGTTAAGGGCTAAAATAATGTACGTTTAAGTGTGCTTGGGAATGCCTCCTTTGGCAATTCTAATTCGTGTTAGTGATTATGGTAATAGAACAAGGACATAGCATTTATTGCACATTAATTAATCTGGAATAAGAGTGTGATCTTGTTAAAGCCCCATGGGACACTCACATTTGTACAATTTTATGTTACAGATTATTCTGCAAGAAATGTTAATCATCCAATGCCTGGCATGATGTTCTGGTTTTTGTTTTTTTAAAAATACAAATACTACACACACAGAGACTGAATTGCAATGAAAAGACTAATTTGCCCTTTAGCAAAAGTAGGTGTTACACTGTGGCGTTTCTTTTTAATCAAAGTAGAGCAAGACAGGGAAAAATTAATGTCAACAACATAATTTACAAAAATAGCCCTCCTGCTCTGTTGCTCACAAATATTTTCAAAAAACAGCGCTCTGCATGCCAACGCTTTGGCTTGATGTAGTTTACTTTTATGTCATTAACACTCTGTGCCGTAAGCATAACTCAGAACGAGGGATTCCAACTCAAAATGAACCTCAGCTAAGATTCCAGATCTCAGTTGTGCTGGCATGAAGATTATTCTCTTCAGTGATAAAGAAGACAATATCCTAGGGAGACTGGAATTAGTCCTACTCTGCACCATTCAAGCCAAAACACAAGGCTTATCAAGAAGCAAGTAATTGCTAGCTAGCTAATGGCTATGGGAGATGCACCACACATTCACACTAAGCATATCCTGGCAAGTAACTAGCAATTTTTTAAAAAAATAAAAATGATAAGATGGTGTTTTTTTTTAAATCAAAGGTATGCTGCTCCCCCCCCCCTTTTCTTTTTAAAGAAAAAGAAAAAGAAAGAGAATTACCTCTTCAGATTGCGATGGACTGATTCTGGGCATTGGCGATACCTGTGGTGTTTTCAGATGCGTACTATTGCTGTCTGGAATGAGCTCTCTATGGACTGACTGGATGTGGTTCTGAAGTTCACTTTCTGATTCAAATTTAACATTGCAACTCGAACAGCGAGTCTTCAGCCCTCCTGCTTTGCTTTTGTTCTCAGTGGAACTCAAGTTCTCATTCTGGCCCATGCCTTGTCTATTACTGCTCGAAGGGATGTTGACACTTGGACTACCACTTTTGCTGAGATTAACACAGGCAGCGCACAGACCATATGGTAAGCCATTGATGTCAAGTTTCACCAAGTCCTGTTTTGAACGAAATTCCTTCAGGCAAGAAGCACATTTGTACAGTTTCTGAAGATGCTGCACTCGCCCTGTAGACTGCACCGCAGAACTATTGCCCGTCTTTTGCATGTGGAAAGTCCCGTGGATCTTCAGCTCTAGAGTAGAAGTCACCGTCTGCATGCAGACCACACAACGGAATCCTGTTAAGGAGTTTCGCAAATCAGGGTGCATCTGACAATGCTCCAAAAAATCTTCCTCACTCTGGAGAGGCATTTTGCAAATTCTGCAGTTCCCTGTATCTAGGCTCTTGCTATGTGTGACTTTATGTTCAGTGAGAGTCAGAAGGGACGGAAATCTCTCACCACATATAGGGCACATATAGTGTTTCACTGGGCCCAAGTGAGTCTGCATGTGTTCACGGAGTCCGTTTTCTGAGAAGAACGTCCGAGAGCACACGTTACACTTGTAGTTCCCTTTAATGAGCTCTGCCTTTTTCTTAACAATGGCGCTTTCCCCAGGTCGGATGTTGTGATCCCGAAGCTGGTGGTTCTGCAGAAGAGACTCCATCGTGTAGGCCGCCCCACAAATATCACAACCATACATAGGCTCAGATGTATCAACATCTTCTTCACTGCCATCATGGCTATTGTGCGATTCCTGGCTGTTTGTCAGCAAGGTCTGTAGCTCTACTTCTTCTTTCTGAACTGGCTCAGACGCTCCATTGGTTCCACAATTGGGAGCTTTTGTTTCAAAAACACAATGCTTTTCCCTCAGGTGTTTTTCCAGCAATATTATAGCATGAAATGCTTTGCTGCAAAACTTGCAATTGTATTTTTTGCTGTGTGTTGTAATGTGGCACTGGAGCTCCACCTCGGTACCAAACGACTCGCCACAAAAAATACACTTGTGCACTTTTCCTTGGTTCTCGAGATGATTGTGCTTAACATGGAGCTGCAAGTCAGTCTCATTGCGGAAATCCCAGTTACACGATGTGCACCTGTACACCTTCTTCTCATTGCTGTGTTTCACAGCCAGGTGAAGCTGAATGGAGACTTTAGAATCAAACACCTCTTGGCACAAAGTACAACGGAAAAACACAAAGGTGTGCATGTCAAGCAAGTGTTTCTGCAGATCATCCACTGAAGTAAACTGTTTATCACAACTTTCACAGATGTAGTATGTAGAGGTTATCATGAAATGGATGGTCACATGCTTCAGCAGGGACTCTTGGTTTGGAAACTCCTTGTTGCACTGAGGACAGGTCAGTTTCGGTAGAACAGTAGTCAAGATGTGTTTTTAAATGAGTCTGAAAACCATCCAGGGAAGTGTATTTAGCACCACATTGATTGCAAATGTATTCACCAGCAGGGCGTGGAGGGGCACCACCTACAGCCTGCATCATCTTTAATGAAGCCTGTTCTATAGTCACTGGAGATAAGGGGCTCATGGCTCTAGACTTCTTTCCATTATGGATGTAATTTAGTGCTAATGGAATGTTCTTATGGTTCTCCTTTATATGCTTATTCAGTTTAAGAACACTATTAAATATTGGAGAATTGGTACAATAAGAACAAGAATATACTTCCACGACTGGGTCCTTGGGGGTACCTAGTACTGGGGAACCAAAACGGGAACTGCTGAGATCGCAATGGACTTGTCTAATATGCTCTTCCAAAGAAGAATCGGTAAGAAACCCCATGTAACAATGAGGACAAAAGAACGCATTACTGTCCTTAGCAGCTGGATTTGCAAATCCATGAGTACATCGAATATGTTCCTGAAGAGTGTTGAGGTCATTGAAAACTTCTGAGCAGAAGTTACATTGGTAGATCATAGTAGGCATGGTAGAAACAATCAGCGCAGGATCAGGGGCTTCGTGTATTTGCTTAAGATGCTCGTTCAGATTGTAAAGCGAAGGTAACACTTCTAAACAATACTGACAAATATGGGCTTGTTCAGGTTTATCTAAATGCATAGTTTTCAGGTGTATCTGCAGTACAGCAAGGCTTGAAAATAACTGCTTGTTGCAATAAATGCAGCTGTAGGTAACCTTGGCTTGCTTGCTTGAAGGCCCAGTGATATCCGCCACTTGCTGGGCTGCCCGTTTTCTTCCACGGCCTTTTGTTATCGGGGGAGCTGTTTCTACCATAGTTGAACTGTCCACTGAGAGGTTTGAATCTGGTGTGGTGCTAGATACTGAGGTGTAGCCAACAGTCACTAAAGAGGGACTGTTGCTGTGGTTGCACGATTCTGGTTGCTGGTGACTATCCATGTGGCTATACAGCTCTTCAACAGTATGGAAGTTCTCTGAGCAAATACTGCACATGTGTTTCTTTTCCGCTCCATTATGAGCCTGCTCCATGTGGTTCACAAGTGTACTTTCCTCTACAAAGAGTTCGTGGCAGTAAACACACTGAAGAGCAGCTCGGTCGTCATTCGGGGAACACTCTGGGTGGCATTCCGCTATGTGTTTCTGAAGATCTTCAGGAAAGTCAAAACCTTCTTCACACTGACTGCACTTCTGAGTGTCCTTCATTTTCCACTCCTCCATCCGGGAGGCAGACTGAGAACCATCTTTGTTCCTCTCATGAACTTGCATGTGTCCGTGAAGTGAACTAGAGGAGAGGAACCCACGCCGGCAAATGGCACACTTATATGGCTTGTTAGAGGTATGAGTCTTTAAGTGAATTTTAAGGTGATCACTTCTTGAAAACGCTGCGTCGCACTCGCTGCAGTGGTACTTCTTATCTCCCGTGTGGAGTTTGATGTGGCGATCCCGGCTTCGCTTGTGTTTGAAGAGACGGCTGCAATATGTGCATTTGAAAGGGAGCTTGTCACTGTGACTTTGCTCGTGGTGCTTTAAATAGCTGAGGCGGCTAAACGACTTGTCACAGAACTGGCACGGGTAGGGCAATCCTGGACCACCTTCTTCTTCACCAAAGTCACAACCGTCTCCATGGCTTGGGGAAGTCTGATCTTTGCTGGAAGGTGAAGAAGCTGGCCATGAGCAGGAGGGGTCATCCTCAATGTCTACTCCATCTGAAAAGGGGGGGGAAAGGGAAACAAATGTTTAAACACTTTCTGTTCAGATTGTACTTAACAGATGCATATATACATTCTATCAAGAATAAAGTGACATACATATGCAGTTGTACATCCATCCATCCATGGATGCACTACCTTTTTAGACCCACATTCATCACCTTTTATACAACATTATTTAAAATCAAGTTGTAAAACTAGGCAAACCTATGAAATAGGTCTGTTCTGGCATTACCCTTTTATAACTTTTTATTATTTTTAGTTGCCTGCTATGTATTATACATTGACAACTTTATTAAAATGCAGATTTTAGTATATTTAAAGTTTCTTTTGTATCCACTATAAAATTATTTGTGTATTATGGGAAAATCTGAAGACTCAACTGAAAAAAAAGGAAGTATTAGAAAAGGATTGAAAAATTAAGAGTCACCTACATGATATTTAATAAAAAAGTAATTTAAATGTCTAACTTAGAAAAATAAAAAACGTTGGTCCTGAAAGCAACATGGTTTGGTGGATTATTATGAATTTTGGTGTTCAAATACAAGAATTAAAGAAGAAAGCATCAATAAGAACATAATGGTAAATTATATATTTTGTACTGGAAAACAAGGATAGTTTCATCAATCATTCCCTCGAATACTAATAAACTCAGGTGGTCCAATGCCAGTAAGTTTTGAAGTGAAATGATGCCAGCCAAAAATAAAGATACTGGGTGGACTACCTAGGCATACTGCACTATAAATTAAAAGAAAAGGAAATGTTGTTGGCCCTAAAATGGCCAACAAGGACCGCTTCCAGGAGCTATGAAATCATGTTAAGGAAAAGATTACGGGCTTAAGTTGGTGAAGGCTTGGTGGTGGAGAAAAACGGAGAGGGAAGGGAAGTTGCCTGCTTGAGCTCCTAACAGCTTACAATACACTGGAGGAGGTATTAGGTTCAGGGGAGGGGTGTGCCATGAGGTTAAACAACTCTCCTCCTGACACTATATGGGGAGGTTTCAAATAAAAGGAAAAGGGGGGGGAATGACACCTTGCCCCCCCCCCCACTATGTAGCCATAAAATATCTAGGTATGGGGCAGCCATATTCAAACCTGATTTTATTTTTTTATTTTTTTTGGCCCAGTAGATAGTTTCAGGAGTGTGAGAAAGGGGAAAAGTGTCCTTTCTCCTCTCCCTCCCCCACCCCACCTTTCCCTCCAGTGAGCCTAGAATAACACTACAAGGCTCCTGGGCTCAAGGCTAGTTGTATCCCTGGACAGGAGAACTCCTGGCAGGGGCTACTATAACACTTTTGTTGTGGGTACCCACTTGTACTCAGGATAATTTAGTAACCAGGAACAGGATTCATACATGGCTACTAACAGATTAGTAGGTATTAGATTTACTGAGTCAGCCAGGGTTAAGGGAAAAGAGTAAACTTCACAAAAGCTAGATTCTAGCAGAGTATTTTGTTCTTTTAAAGTTCAAGAGGTTGCCCACCATTTCTTCCTCTTTGTAAAAAAAACTTACTGGTTGAACTTCCTTAGTAAAACAGAGCCTGAACATTGAGGTTATGATAGACAAAGCAAGTTGTAAAAAAACACTGGAAACAGGAACCAATGACAAATTATTATGGAAAAGCTGAAAGATTTATGAGTAACAATGAAAAGACAAACACGAACATAAGCCAAATAGTAACCCAAACTACTTAGCTGATATACTACTTCATTTGTGGGATCTGGGCTATAAAAATATACGGTACAGTAATACCTTGGATTGCAAGTAACTTGGTTTGAAAGCGTTTTGCAAGACAAGCAAATTTTTAAATATTTATTTATTTATTTTTGACTTGATATACAAGTGACGTCTTGCAATACAAGTACTGTAGTACGACTTAAATTAAAAATCTCTGTACAAATTTTTTTGGGGGGATATAAGAGTGTTTTGGATTACAAGCACGTTTCTGGAACGAATTATGCTCTCAATCCAAGGCATACTGTATATAGATTTCCTTTGAGATAGACCATCTTGGCCCAGCACACAAACCGCTTAAGACAGAGAATATCTTAAGGTGATTTGGGGCGCAATCCTATGCATGCTTAGACCAAAACAAAAAAGTCCTACAACTCCCAGCATTCCCCAGCCAGCATGACTGGCTGGGGAAAACTGGGAGTTGTAGGACTTTTTTCTGTCTAAACATGCATAGGATCGTGCCCTTACAGAACAATCCTATTCTTGTGGGGCGGGGAGATTCCATGGCAGAGCAACCACCACATTTATAGCCAGGTTGCTGTGGCCAAGGTGGCAGGGGGCAAAATTTCCCCTATTTTTCATAGGGATGGCATAGTTTCAGGTCAATTTTGTTGGCGTGTTGAGGGAATGAGTGGGCTTTGGATCCACAGCTGCCCCAAGGTGCCCCATTTTGTCTACATCTACAGCAGCGGAAATTTCTGCAAGGGTACTGGGGACCTGCAGTGGTGCTGGTGTCATCCCACCAGTGGACCTCCCTCTCGGCCTGTGGAGCAGTGATTACAACACTTTTGAGGGCTTCTCGTCCAGCTATCTGGCAAATATAAACTTGCTGCCTTACTGCTGGATTCAAAGATAATTCAAAGTTAATTCAAAATACTCGTAACTCTGACATATTAAAATGAATGGTAGTAAATCAACATAAATTTAAGTAGTCCTGTTTATCTGTTTTGGGGAAATGGACTGATAATTAATTGGAGCTCAATCCACCAGAAGGTTTTCTTGCACTAGCCCAATGAAATGAATGGAAGCTATACAAGAGAACTACCCATTCATTCCAATGAAAATGTCCCAGAGTATTGACTCTTAATGAAATCATTCCTCTTGGTGTAAAAATGTTTCTATAGAAACAAAGCACCTGACAGCCGAAGTAAAACAAAACAGCTGATTTTCTTTGATAGGTAATACCGTCATAATTTTTCTTACAGCACAAAGTCAGTTAGGATAAAGCTGTTTTAAAAAAGGCTGAATAAACCCTTGGGGGAAGCATCTATTAAATGTGTGTTACAAAAAAATATAGAATTCCTTAAACCCTACAGTCTCTAAAAAGCAAGTTACTATACAACACTTAACGGCTAGAATTGCTTTATAGAAAAACATTCCAAGTCTGCTTTCTTTAAAGTAACAAGATTTTACTAGATTATAGACCTTTTGCTTATCCACAGGAAACAGATGAGGATTTGTCCCTTTCCTGCATCTCAAAACCATTAACAACACCATCGCACTATCAATGCCAGACAGCAACCATCCAACTCTGAGAAAACAACCAACACCATTCCTGGAGCCTTGCCCATTGAAACAATGCTTTTAAGTGCGAGTTTGTGTCCTCTTCTTTATTACTCTGAAAGAGAGGCTTTCCACAAATTATGCCTGATTCCTCGGACTGTTTCACTGTCAAACTGTTACATGCAAGTGATGCAACCCCCCCAAAAAATGTCAATGGGGTTACCAGCTAGAGAGCTTAGGCAGCCTATCAATATGGGGGTTTGTTTTATATCCTGCCTTTTTTCCTCCTGCAAGGAACCCAAGGCAGCTTACATAATCCTCTTCCTCCTCTCTATTCTATCCTCACAACAATCCGGTGAGGTAAGTTAGGCTGAGAGTCAGTGACTGGCCCAAAGTCACCCCATGGGTTTCATGGCTGAGTGGGGACTAGAACCCGGTTCTCCTGAGTCCCGTCCAACACTCTAACCGCTACGCCACACTGGCTGTCCTGGAGGTTGGGGCGGATAGCATGGGGGGCGGATAGCATGGGAGGCAGATCTTCCTTAGGTTTGCCCTAATGAAGCAGGGTTTACCTTCAACTCTCAGGTGTTCTGTCATCTAGAGAAGCATTCTCAGGGTCAAACTACACTAAATACATAGTGTGCAGCTGACCCTCTCTTTCTTACTTACTCTGCAGTAAGCATGCAGTGCCCCAATCCAGATCATAACCACTGAACAGGGATGGGAGATTTAAACCTCCCCTGCCCCACTTGCTTTCTGAAATTTGCCCTTCCCCTGAACAGGGGTTTAGAAGAAGAAGAAAGGCTCAGTTGGCATTAAGAACTGATACAAGAGCTGAGAGATTGGGGGGACCAAGTAACTGAGAGCTTTGAGGGTAAGGACAAGGGGTTTAAGGTGTTTCACCTTAATTCAGAGCATCATAGCCCCCTTTAAAAAAAACAAACACAAACCTACAGTGTGCCCCTAATTTTAGCAACATTGAGCCACATTAAACCTCCCCTAATATAAGGTGTGCCCCCAATTTTAACAACATGGAGCCACATTATCCCACAATGTAACATTTTTCATCTGGGAAATTCTGATGTGCATACTATGTTTGTATTCATCATTCTTGTTTTGGGGATTTTTGTAAACCACCTTGGCTGGTTCCAGAAAGGCGGTATAAAAATGCAATAAATAAATAAATAAATAATGTGTTAGGAGTATTTCTCTCTCTCCCTCTCTCTCTCTCTCTCTCTCTCACACACACACACACACACACACACTATATACACACACACACACACACACACACACGCACACACACAATTTATATATACTGTCCACACAGGTCCCTTGACAGAATTTTTGTCCTCAGGAAAGCCTACAATCACCACCCCTTCGCTTCTTTCCTTTGTCCCACACCACCTTCACCCCTTGACAGGTTCTTCTCCTTTGGGCTGGCTCTTTAGGGGAAAGGGCCATCTTGAAATATTTCCTGTCTGCTAGATTATAGCTCCTCAGGGCATGAGCTGACAAGGCGGCTTCCCCTCCCTTCTGAAGTGCTCAGCCAGGAAGGCAGGGGGGATCCTCCAGGCACATAGCCGGGCTCCCTGGAGAATGAAGCCCTGAGCATTCTTCCCAAGTCCCCTGCCCTTTCTACACCACTCCACCCACAAAAGCACACTCTTTCTCACTCATGTCTACTATCCTTAAAGTGTAACGGGCAGGAGGGAAAGGATTTCAAGCAAAAATTACTCATGCTCTGTGATGAGCACCCGAATAGCATCAAACAGATGGGGCTTAAAATGGAACTGCTTCATTTTGTTGAGGTCTAGGTGTATGCTGGTTTTTGTTTTAAACACCAAAAGCAAGACAAAATTTTAACAAACACATGTGCACAGAGGATGCGTGAAAGAAATGTTTTCCCCTTTCGAAGCAAAAATGTGCAGTGATGGAAATTCACCAGTTCATTCCTCGTAATAAATCTTGGTTTAAATGTTAAGAAACTATTAAGTACATTTATTAGGAAAAATTAAACATCCTATAATCAACTATCTACATCAGCCTTCCCTCACCTGTTGCCCTCCAGATGTGTTGGGACTACAATTCCCATAATCCCATAGCTGCTCAACATTTGTCAAAAACTCACTTTGTTGTTCCAAAAAATAATGTGTGGAGAGAAAGTCTGAGCACACTGCTGAACCAGACATATTGAACCCTGACATGTTTCCCCCTTTCTGCTGTCATCCCTTCTGTCTGCATAATCCCCACCTGGGGCACAGGAGACACAGTTCTGGGCACACCGGTTATACATAAGCCACATCTGCATACCTTCAATGGGGCACATTTACACTTACCCTCAAGAAAGCACATAACATTCTGGAGATGGGGGCGCAGTCTCAAAGAGCTGCAAAGTACCCCAAAGTAGCCAAGAGATGCCAGCACCCGAAAGGCACCACCACCCCACGGGGCTGGGACCAGCCAACCTGATCATCAAGGGTGGGGAGGGGGCGAGGGAGGGTAGAAAAGATACGTGCCAAAGGACAAAGGGTTGCTGGGAACACAGTGCAGGCTTGCACGGATCAGGTTAATACAGAGAAGAGTGCTAGTAGTGGGAGACTCCCTCCTGCAGGGGATCGAAGCCAAAGTATGTCGCGAAGACCCATGGACTCGCCTGGTGTGCTGTCTCCCCGGGGCACGGATTAAGGATGTGACAGAGCAGCTGCCAAGGCTCATACAGCCCAACGACACATACCCCTTTCTTCTCTTCCACGTGGGTACAAATGATACTGCCAAGCAGAGTTACAAAGAAATCATGGCAGACTTTGAAGAGTTGGGAAAGGAACTCAAGAACTCTGGGGCCCAGATAGTCTTCTCATCCATCCTTCTAGTACTTGGAAGAGGAATAGAAAGGGAAAGAAAAATACTCCAAGTGAATGATTGGCTATGAAGGTGGTGCCGACGTGAGGGATTTGGATTCTGGGACCACGGGCTACACTTCTTGGAAGATGGACTGCTGGCAAAGGATGGGTTGCACCTCACAAGCACTGGGAAGAATGTGTTTGGCCACAGCATGAGGAACTTAATCAGGAGGGCTTTAAACTGAATCCAACAGGGGAGGGAGACATAAACTTGGGGGTACCATTGGAAGAAGGCCTCTGTGCCACAACGGAGAGAACAGCTCCAGCGGTGCCCAATGATAGTCTACCACAAAATGTAGGGGAAAAGCCGGACTATAAAGCACATAGTCTTCGATATCTCTATACTAATGCCCAGAGTATGGGCAACAAAGGATGAATTTGAACTCTTGATACATGAGGGCAAGTACGACTTGATAGGGATAACTGAAACCTGGTGGGATGACTCCCATGGCTGGAATACAGCAATTGGCGGGTATAACTTGTTCAAAAGGAACAGAAGCAACAGAAAGGGAGGTGGAGTTGCACTGTATGTTAAAGATACGTATCTCTGCACAGAGATACAGAAAGAGGAGCTTGGCAGCCCCATTGAGAGCATCTGGGTTAAAATAAAGGGGGCAAAGGATAAGACGAACATGGCAGTTGGAGTCTACTACTGACCACCCAATCAAGGAGAAGACGAGGATGAAACTTTTGAAAAGCAAATTGCAAATGTTTCAAGGAGGCATGATGTGGTAGTAATGGGTGACTTCAATTTCCCTGATATCTGTTGGGAGACTTATTCAGCCAAACATGGCCCCTCCAAGAAATTCCTGAGTTGTGCTGCTGATAACCTCCTCCTACAGAAAGTGGAGGAAGGAACTAGAGGATCGGCTATCCTTGACCTGATTCTAACCAACAGAGACGAGTTAGTGGATAAAGTGGCAGTTTCGGGAACCCTGGGGGAAAGTGACCATGTTATACTTGAGTTCTTGATTCTAAGGGGAGCAAAAGCTAAGTGTAGCCAAACACATACCCTGGATTTTAGGAAAGCCAATTTTAACAAACTCAGAACAATGATAAGTAAGATCCCATGGCAAGCGACTCTAATGAGAAAAGGAGCCCAGGATGGGTGGGAGTTTTTAAAAAAGGAAATTTTAAAGGCACAATTGTAAACAATTCCCACAAGGAAAAAAGGCAGAGGGCAACAGAAGAAGCCAATATGGCTTCACAATAAACTCAAAGATGACCTGAAAACAAAAAAGGACACGTATAGGAAGTGGAAGGAAGGACAGGCTACAAGGGAAGAGTACAGGCAGGTAGCACAGAACTGCAGGAATAGTGTCAGGAAGGCTAAAGCTGAGAATGAGCTAAGGTTAGCGAGGGATGCTAAAAACAAGAAAGCTTTCTTCAGATACATGCACAGTAAAAGACAGAGGAAGAAATGGTGGTTCAACTACGCAATGAGGATGGCAAATTGATAACAGAAGACAAGAAAGTCTGGAGGCATTCAAGGTACGGCTGGACAGCCATCTGTCGGGGATGAATTGACCTGGATTCCTGCATTAAGCAGGGGGTTGGACTCGATGGCCTTGTAGGCCCCTTCCAACTCTACTTTTCTATGATTCTATGATTCTAGATCATTAGCTCCGGTAAGGGCCAAGCAACTTCCAACCCCAGTCAGGGTGCCCGGCGACCGGCAAAGCAGACCACTACGCTAGATCTTAGAGTCAGATTCTCTGATGCCATGTAATTCTCTGCATTCGAGCTAAGCCTACCTAGAAAGCAAATTGAATACTTCCGTCCTATATTGACTGCTGTGTTTATACTGTGAAATTCCTGTAGTCTATTAGTTTCGCTCCATTAAACCCTTTTGAAACTGACCAGATTGCAGGTTCCTTGTATCTCTATGGGATTTCGTGTCAATATCACTCGCAGCTAGAAATAAAGTCTTGGGAAGCTGCAGACAGGGCACAACTTCGGTTCCGGTTAACCCTTAAGGTACCGAACCCGCGCAGCGGACCAGGTTCGGTCTGCCACAAAATGAATGGCTGCTTCACTAAATTGATTACATTTTTTTGTCTGCTCTCCTACATGCTGCACAATCCTATGTATGGTTACTTAGAAGTTTAGCATAAAGAATCCTTGCAGCTGTTACTATATAGTATAATAGCTCTCAATATTTGTTACGTGTTTCTATTGATCAATGTTGTGACAGAGAAATAGCAAGTTCTTTGGTGAAAGGGATAGGCTTTGCAACCCCCTCCGATCCCCCCTTTTAAAAGCACTGAATGTTCATCCTATAGACCAGTGTTCTCCAATCTTGGGTCCCCAGATGTTTTTGGCCTACAACTCCCAGCATGCCCCAGCCGGCATAGCTGGCTGGGGCATGCTGGGAGTTGTAGGCCAAAAACATCTGGGGACCCAAGGTTGGAGAACACTGCTATAGACACATAACATATTGCTATATAAATATTTGTAGAAAAAAAAATACATGGTGAGTGTTTGAAACAGTGCACCATTTCTGACACTGTATTAAAATAATTTTTTTATAGCTATGCCTGATCACTTTACCTGTTAGCGTAACTGTTTTCCTCAGACAACCAAGGCTGTGTTCAGGTGTGGAAAAATATGAGCAGGTTTGCTTATAGTTTGGGTATTCTCATTCTTTCCTTTTAAAACACTAATTCCCTTCGCTTCCTTCTCATTTTCTTTCAACTTTTACATCAGGCGCAAAATAAAAACAAAAAATAAAATAAAATAAAATAATGAAGGAAAAAAAGGGAAGATTAATGAACTTCAGAAGCAGCACTGACAAATTCTTATGAATCAGGCCCAAAATGATTCAGTGGAATAATAACCCTTAGTGTTATAAGGATATCTCATTTAAAACAATATTAAGACGGCAGAAAGCTAATTATTGCAACTCTATTCTAAACGTGAAATTCTACATTTTCTACACTGTAAAGGGATCTCTTGCTGCATTGATACCTGGTAAGATTTCCCATTTGGCCTGAATAGAAATTAACAAGAATTTCCTGGGGAAAGTGGGGGAGGGGAGAGGAAGCAACTGCACATACAAAGTGGGTGAAATCTAGGAGAAATCCACATAGAGGATCAGCTCTTCTGTACCATGTAATGTCTGCTTGGAGTTGCACAGGAGGGGGCCTTGAAGCAGACCTGTGAGCCTTGTGTTGCCATTCTGCAATTACACGTAGAATGTAAGGCATCTCTTTGTTGTATATTATCAAGCCCAAACACTGGTGAAGCAAGGAGTCCTGACTCCAAAAAGGATATGGAACTGGCAATTATAAAACACACGGGAAATTTGCAGTGGCAGCCATGTTTACTCTAAACACTGGGCAGAAACGGCAGCCTTTGGAAAGCTAGCTGAACAATGTTGCCGCTATCAAGGTAAAGAAGTGAAGTGAGCTCTGCCACAAGGCCTGCATCCTTTCTGCAATCGGGGTAAAAGAGCTGAGGGGGAGGGGATTTTCAGCAAGAAAAACCACGTAAAGACAGGGGGTTAAGAAGCTGCATCAATCTGCCATCTCAGTGGCTGCATTTTATGAAACAAAAAATGTCTATGCAAAGAATCATGGACTATAATGTAATGTATAAGTTCCTCCCTGACAATATGAGCGGTGGTCTACCACAAACTCCATGTGGGAAAATAAAAAGATAGATACTAGCATGCTGATTGAGGCCAAAGTTATTCATATTAATTTATACTTTTATACATAACTTTATTTTCTAAATTCTTTGGCACACATATATATCACTTCCCTGGGGAAACAGTGGGCAGACTATATCGCGAAGTATTCCACAGAGGATTTTACGGTTTTTTGGAGAGGAGATATAAACTACATTTTCTAAATCGACGTGTGTGTGTGTGTGTGCGTGTGTGTGTATGTGTGCACGCGCGTGCATATTTTCTTTTAAATCCTACCAGTCACTAAGTGCTACTTACTGTAAATGCCTTTTTTGTGTAACGGCAAGGATTCTGTGTTTCAATGTGATGCACTTAGCATGTCCACGTTAATTTTTAATTTTGGGAACCAGGCACTTCACACCGGCTGACTTCTAAAGCAAGGCCTAGCTCGTACAACTGAAAAATTTGCTAGAATTCAACTGCCAGGCCTATGAAGACTATTTAAAGATGCACATTTGAATTGAGTAGTTAGTGCACTGGTGGCGGGGAGGGGGCATTCCCCCCTCCCTACAGCAGCCCTTACTTGCTGGGTTTCACCATTTCCATAAAGCACATTAAAACAAGTGTGTGAACACTCCGAGATGAAAGTGCTAAACACTCTTGAGACTTCCAGTGGAAAGTAGAGCTGCCTGACTTTTCTCCAAGCAGACAGGAATGCCCATGATTCAGCAGCCTGAGTAAATAAAATAGGTCCTTATTTCCTAATTTTGCTGGCTGGCCACACTGCAGCACTCTCTGTGCCGCTGCCAAAGGGAATGCAAAGCTGGAACTACACCCAGCTGCTGAAGGACTGTCTTTGTTAGCCAGCCAGGCCTTCCTGGCCATCTTCTGGCAACAAAACTACCATATCCTGCAAGAAAGACCTCCATCTCAGGCTTGAGAGCACTCTTGTCTGCCTAATAGGACCAAACAACAGATTTTTGCCCCGTCTGTGTTGGAAGAGGACAGCTGGAAACTCAGTTAGTGGCAAAGTAACACCTGTTCAGTCGTATTTATGGGGAAAGTGCTCTGCTAACAGAAAAGTGAAGTAATACCAGAAGGAGTTATTCCACAGGGGTGGGAGGGAGGAGGCATCAAAGCACAAAGCACCTCTGTGGTACAAGCAGCCAGCCACTCATGTGCCAACCTCAATAGTTGTGAAGTCTTGAAAGTGATCTTATCCCCCAGTGCTGCTCACTGAATTAACAGAGCTGCTTCTGAACAAGGTGGCTCGGCATCAGAAAGGTGCATGACATACACACAATTGGGCAGGACTATTTTGCAAGCAGAAAACTAGGAGCTCTGTTCTCCCCTTTATTTATTTATATATAAAGATATAATCTTTCTTTTGGCTAACATCGCCAAAGCTCTTAACAGGCTTATGATCCAAGTCAACAGCGGCTTGAGTGCTTTTGAAAATGCTACTCTATAATTGGCTCAAAGCAAAAAAATAAACACAAAGAAAGAACGTGGAAATGGCTCTAAGCCCCGTTTAAAATTAGTTGCACGTCCAAACGAAATCACTTGCATGTATACTAGTGATGGGGTTGCTTACCTGGTCAAGTGGGGCAACTCTTTGTTTTTTGGGGGGGACACTCTCGATTAGATCCAATTACCAATATCTTTGCTCTCTCCAAAAGAGGCAACTGTGGTTCCTAGAAAAGTTGTAATTTCCTCCCTGATTCAGCCCATTTCTATTGCATGCGCCACAACTGGACCATAAGGCATGGTCCAACCCACTGCCAACCCACCAGCCAAACAGTGTAATATAAGCCTCAGCTTGCTCTTGGATGGATGATAAGGACATATGGGGCAGCTGTGGAAGTCTTCTCATGTGACTCTTCTCTAAACACAATGTTTTCCTCCCCTCTACTTCTGCCCAAAGTAAAGGACACTTTCATCTTGTGAAGAAAGGAGGCAACAGAGATCTTCCACCACAACTCACAGCTGTATGCACAAAAAAATGCCCAAACACCAGAGCCGATGACACTGGACTAAGGCAGAGATTCATTTTTTGCCTGGTGACTGAAGCAGACATTGTTCTAGAGATTGTGTAGGCTGTAAAATATACCTATGGCTGCTGAAGCCAAGAGTACGATCACAGGAAAAAACATCTACATATAGCTGCATATGGCTGTGGGCACATGCTCCAAGAGACAAAGGAGGCGTTTTGCCTCATATTCGATTTCCCACAACAACAGAATTAGTAGGCTGGTGACCACTTTGTTGCTTCAGTTGCTTTAGAGACAACTACACATTACATTAATTGTACAGCATGTAGCTGAGGGTTATCTTTTTTATTTATTCTAGTGTAATCCTCCCCTCCTGGAGTATGGTGGACCCAATCCAAATTTTGGGCTGTGTGTGCTTACACTAGAGTTTTGTGGGGTTTTTTAAAGCTAACCCTCAGCTACATGCTGTGCAATTAGCATAATGTGTAGTTTGGCTCTAAAGTCTCTTTCTTATCAGCCCTAACAGAACTTCTTTTCTTCTCCTCTTTGGGTGTGAGGGGAAATACACTGCATCAGGGTTTCACCACTAAGAATGCCAGCAGTGGAGGGACATCCTCTCCCACCATATATATCCTCACCTGCTTCGAGTTGCAGGTGGGGAGGCC
The DNA here is from genome assembly GCA_021292165.1 of Shinisaurus crocodilurus. Lineage (NCBI taxonomy): Eukaryota > Metazoa > Chordata > Lepidosauria > Squamata > Shinisauridae > Shinisaurus > Shinisaurus crocodilurus. The sequence continues at coordinate 163,072,087 of CM037880.1, forward strand.
TCTCCACAATTCTTGATGTTGCTTGTTAGACTTTCCCACCAGGTAGTTAACCTGGTTGATTACCAATATATGTAACTGTGTGGAACCACTTGAAGAAAAATGTACAATCCATAACTAAAGCAAAACAGTAATCTCTTGATCCTGCTTTTGTATCTTAAAGACCAAGAAAACACATTGCTTTCTTCTAAAATTAGGAGTCACCAAGCAGCCTATAGCTGCTGGATTACTACATGATCAAAAAGAAAATACAGTACATCGGAGGGCCAGACACCTCCCAATTGCAGGTCTTGCTGATATATTTTTGCTACCTGGGCTAGTTAACTGTAACGGCAGACCTGTCCTTGGGCCTATAACTGTCCTTGGGCCCAGGGGGCTCAATATGATGTATGTGCAAGTGCAACCTAGTAAGGTTCCTTAACAGAGACAGGATTTACAACAATGGTTACTTTCAAAGAAAATACTGTACAGAAAAAGAATTGACAAAGCAATATATTCTAGCTGTGGGACAAAAGCAGACACACCAGTATATCATATCCCTAGACTTATATGCATATTTACATGTACACAAACATAAAAACAGGGATCCTGTGCACGCGCACGCGCGCGCGCACACACACACACTTCACATGCATTCCAATCTAAACTTTGAAAAATCTGACCCAGGCAAGTCAGTTAATCAGACAGATAGTAGACATTTGGTGCTTTAAAACCATACTTCCGTTAAAGAGTATTTTTGCATCAAGGATATTACATATCATATAGTTTGCAATGCTTGATTCAGATGGAAGGGTATGATATACTTTATTATTATCTAATGCAACTAATTGTTAAGAAAGCTACCCTGAAAATGCAAGGAATCTCAAGGAATAGTGAAGGTGTAAGCAACTTAAGAGAGTTCAGGTACTACTGAAATAAAATGCAGGGCAATCGCTGGACATGAATATATGTTAATGACTGGTTTTGTGGTTTTTAAAAAATGTTTTTCTCATTATATCACAACATTTAAACGTACTCAACAGCCAAGACATGTAGATAATGCACAATACATGTAACAATCATGCAGCAAACGATTCCGTTTCCCCCCCAGAACCATAGTATGCTCAGCATCCATTGTGTCCGCCTAATTCGAAGTAGGCCCAGAATGTGTATGATGTTCAAGGAAAACGTATCGTTATACTTTTTAATGCAGACGTAATACGTTAAAGTCTCAAGGCATACATTATTACACAATTTCCTCCATTTATTCTCAACAGAAATATAAACAATTTTGGAAAAGCTACAACTTTAATAATACAACCACCACATTTTTTCACATCAGTGGCCCCACATTAAACTCACTCATTTGTCTCATAACTTATTTAACTGCTTGAAAACTAATACTCTGTAATGGGCATTCAAAAGAGAAATGTGAACTTTAAAAATTATTTATAATTTACAGATGTTTTTAAAATCTATCAATATTTCAAACATACTCTGGGAGGACCAATTAAATGCATTAACAGTTGGGTTACTGGGGGAGAAACTTAAAGGGGTTCTGCATTAACAATAGTATCTGGTGACTTTCTTCTGTTTTAGACAATGTGGCAAAAAAGGAACACAAATCCCAGAATCAACAGATTAGATATTTTAATGCCACACAGGACAAAAACAAATCCTGATGCTTACAATATTCTTTTCACGGTTAGGGAACAAGCTTTATTTGCCCAAGTAGCTTTTTCTACTGCAAAATTCAGCTTCCAAATAAGATACACTGCCTATAAAAGAGACGAGAAATGTTTATGTTTTTATTGCTTAAAAACTCATTCAAAAGTGGGGTTTCAATGCCTTTCATCATATGCACTTTTATTGAGAAGCTCACTATTATTCAACATCTTAATTAAGAGAAAAATATTTAAAATTCATAGAAATATATATTAAAATATATACAGGTCACCATCACCATCTTTTTTCTTTCTTTTTTTTACATGATGGGAAGGCATCTTTCAAACCTATGTTATGTTTCAGTTTATAGCAGAACGCTTCAGGATATTCTACAACACACACTATTCTACAGCACACACTGTGAGCCAGTGTGGCGTAGTGGTTAGAGTGTTAGACTGGGACTCGGGAGATCCGGGTTCTAGTCCCCGCTCGGCCATGAACCTCACTGGGTGACTTTGGGCCAGTCACTGACTCTCAGCCTAACCTACTTCACATGGTTGTTGTGAGGATAAAATGGAGAGGAGGAGGAGGAGGATTATGTAAGCCGCCTTGGGTTCCTTGCAGGAAAAAAGGCGGGGTATAAATATAATAAATAAAATATTCCCAGATTTGCAGATGGCTAAAGGAGGACATAAAGATAGCTAAAGAGGGAAGGCATAGCATGGAAATGGAATGAAACCTATGTTTCATTTTCCATGTGAGAAGTGGTGATATGGACAATTTCCAGGAGTAGACAAATACAAAGCTGATTTGTATTTCCAATTTTAAAAAATGTCAGTAGCTGTGTTGGTCCAGTAGGATAAACCTCACAATAACTGTATAGTACTTTCTCTGCCTCACAAGAGATCTGTGTGTGTCCGTTAGTGCTAGAGACAGAAACAAGTAACTGCTGGGGTTTCCCACATTACAATTAAATTTTATTTATTTATTTAAAATACTTTTTTGCCACCTTTCCATCCAAAGACTCTCAGAGTAGCTCACAACATAAACTAAAACCACCTACAATGGAGATGGATGGGGAAATGCAACCCTGTTGATGCTCCTGGACCTCTGGAAAGTTTTGTTCAGTGCCATTGACCATGGTATCCTTCTAGATTGCCTTGCAGAAATGAGTACAGGAAGTACTGTTTTGAGCTCACTCCATTCATTCCTGGGGGTGGACCCAGATGGTGGTGCTGAGAGCCAACTGCTCTAGTCCTTGGCCTGTAACGTATGGGGTTCCACAGGGTTCTAAATTGTCTCCCATGTTGTCTAACATCTACATGAAACTGCTGGGTGAAGTCACCTAGCAGGGATTTGGGCTCTGGAGTCATCAGTAAACAGATGGCAGCCGCCTCTATATTTATATCTGATCCCAGGGAGGCAGCAGAAACACTGAACCACTGCTTGTTAGTTGTGAAGGAATGGAATAGATAAAAGAAACTGAAACTTAATCCAGACAAGACAGAAATACTGTTGGTGTTGCTCCTTGATACGGCATTCCTTCTTGATGTACAGGTGACTAGGACCACCTTTTCTCAACAGGTTGGTATGCCAGCTGTGACCCCTTCTGACAGTCGGATTTCACCATACTCTAGTTAGCTCCAGGTTAGACTACTATAAAAGCGTTCATAAACTTCAACTGGTGCAAAATCCTGCTGCAAGGTTGCTAGCTGGGAATAGATGATCAGAACACATTACTCTTATCTTATTGAATTTTTATTTATTTTTTAAATTTTATTTAACACATTTTAATACCGCCCAATAGCCGAAGCTCTCTGGGCAGTTTACAACAGTTTAAACCATAAAATACAATACAATATAAATATAAAATTTAAAACCACAGATTAAAACAAACAGCAAAGCTAGCAGCAGTAGTTCAAATTACAGTAACAGAATCTGCTCTGGTTACTTGTTTGTATCTGGGCTCAATTCAAGGTGCTGGTTTTTAACTTTAAAAGTCCTAAACAACTTGAGACCTGGATACCCTAAGGAACAATGTCTTTCATATGTTCATACCCACATGCCTCATTCAACATCTGAGGCCTTGTACCAGCTGCCATTGCCAAATGAGATACATAAAACAATGGTGTGGGGGGATTAACTGAAGGCACTATGAAAAAAAAATGGTCTTAATGGTCCATCTGATTGCCAGTATTAAGGGGGCCAATCGGGCCTCCCAGGGAAGGGAATTCCATAACCTGGTGCCACTACAGAGAAGACTGTGTCCCACATCCCAGCCAATCAGATCTCCAATGCAATGGGAAACGGAGAAAGACATTCAAAGACAAATGTGTTTTTAAAATATGTTTAATTGTATTTATAATGTATTTGTTATGTTATTGTTTTAAAAGTTTTTATGTATCTATGATTGTAATTAATTGTTGTGAACCACCCAGATAGCTTCGGTTATTGGGCGGTATAGAAATGTAATAAATAAATACATACATAAAATTATAGGCCACCTTGAGTGCCATTTTCTTGGTAGAAAGGTGGGGGTACAAATCAATGTAATAATAATAATAATAATAATAATAATAATAATAATAATAAATGTAGTAGGCAGGCTGGATAGTATCAGAGATGAGGCCCTTCAAGTACTTGGTCCCACAGAGTTTATGGCTTTATTGGTTATGACCAGCATCTTAATTTGTGACCAGAAACATACTGGTAACAAATACAGATGAAACAAAACTGCAAGTTATGTAAAACAGACCCCAGATAAACGATGGTCGTGACATTCTGCACTGGTTGAAGCTTCTGAACACTTTTTACAGGCAGTCCCACATAGAGCATGTTGCAACAGTCTAACCAAGATGTGACCAAAGAATGTGTGATACTGGCCAGATCTACCTTTTCTGGGAAAGGATACAGCTGGTCCAATAGTTAGAAGATTGAGCAGGTCCACAGGTCACTAGTCACAGTCTTCCCAACCGTGGTGAGATGTATTATATTTCTATTTAAATTATAGTAATTCTGGTTAAATTTGCACCTATACATATAAATTAGCATATGCAAATTTTATTCAAATCTCTCTTTTGTTCTCTTTTTTGGTGATTCATTTCTTCTTGATGTGTGATGTGTAAGTAGGCATACTAGACAGCACTGATGTTACAGAGGTTAGATATACGTTGAATACGTTGTTTTCAATGTTACTTGCATGCAAGTTTCCTGGTGTGGTTTAACTTAATTGCAAGTGGGGAAAAAGAGATGCAGCCAACATTTTCCTTCTCTTACGTATGGATTCCATTTGGGAAAGACTGCTGGAACTCACGATTAGCTGTCTGAAATAGAGGCCTCTTCAGAAATGCAGATATCTTTCCTTTGTTTAAGGCTGTATCTAAAATGACCCGTAGCAGCTTCCTGTGTTCGGAATGGAAGCTCTGTGTGAAATATAGTAAATTAAGCCTTTGGCTGTCACAATTGGGGGAAAAAGAGCTAACGGTGGAATAGCTGCTGGATTTGAATTTTTTTTTTTTATTGCTTCATTTACATCCTGTCTAAAATCTTCTGAGAAGCTCAAGGTGTCTTATCTCTGGCTACCAGGGGGTATTCAGCAGCCAAAGCAGTTAACATACTTTCCAACTCACTCTCTCTCTCTCCTTTTTTTTTAAAGGCCACCTTATCTTATCAGGCTGATCTCTTCAGCTGAGGAGAACCCAGTATTTCTCAGAAGCTGTACACTATATTGACAGTTCAGTGCAGCTACGACAAATGAATGTTAGGGTAGGGAGAAATCAGCTAACCTGTTCCACTCTCAGTTTCAACTCATCTTTAGTTTGGAAATGTGTCCCCTTCCCTACCCCTGTTCCCATGGACAAAAGGGCACATGATCTCATCATCACTGGCGCAGAGAGAATGACACAGAAGCAGGCCTTTGCTCTGCTGTGCATACCAAGTCTTGGTAACTCTCCCCCCTTTGTAACCTGATTTCAAAGGGTAAAGGTATGGGGGGGGGAGGAAAATAATTTTAAAGAGCGAGCGGAGAGGAACAGCGTGGCGTGGGGGTGTCTGGGGGTGGCGGCAGGGGTCCTGGGGGTGGAGGGGGGTGCCTGGTGGTGCCTGGCGGTGGCAGCAGGGGTCCTGGGGGAGCGCTGACCCACTTATAAGTCGAGGGGGCATTTTTCAGCACAAAAAATGTGCTGAAAAACTAGACTTAAAGTCGAGTATATACGGTAATTGGTGTTTGGGGGAAAGGGGAAGGGGGCGTGGCCAACTGAAGGCTAGATTGGGACACCAGAAGGGTTGGATATGGCCCTCAGACCTGAACTTCCCTACTCCTGTACTAAATGGTGCGATCCAGCAATGTAATTCTTCTAACCTTTTGCAGCCTTAAAAGACAAAACCCAAAATGCAGTGCAAATCAAGGATCTTTAAATTCATCGTATGAAATTAATTGCTGTTCTAGTCTTTTTCATTAACACTGAATGTTAATGAAATCGTAATTTTCATTAAGTAGCATTGCATCAAATGACATGCAACTAGAACTGAACCAAATATGAATTAACACATGGATTTTCCCTGGAAATACGTTGCTCTTTAAAAATGGAATTCCTACAGCAGATTTCACACATACCTGGCTTTATACCTGTATTTCCGCCCCTCCCTTTTTGTATCCCAACCACCTACCAGGATCTTTAATGTTAGTGGTAACCTCAGGCTTCCCAATGCAATGAAGACCCTCCATTAACTGTCTATTATCTTGTGTGATCATCTTCCGACTAGCTTCAGCCACTTCTCTTGAGAGCAGTGCCCTTGTCAAAGCCTTAGAGATACGAAAATCTGCCACTTATTGGAAATGTAGTTGAATCAAACTACCGTCCTTGAAAACAGTAGACTAGATACTATCAAACTCAACTGCATTGGTGGATCCAGTTCCACTGTGGTTCAGACAACTCTATATTTTTTAAAGGGGTGGGGAGTTTAAGTGTATAAAAAATACAAATGTTGCTTGAGACTATTTCTAGTTTAGCAAGAAACATTTGTAATTTATATTACAGATGTCGCAGTTAAACACAAACCTGGCCTTTATATTAAAAGGGCATTTACAATATCAAAAGGAGAAAAAAACATTACAGATGAAGAATCCCTTCTTAAGAATCTCAGTCCTGCTCAAGGCCAGTCGCAGGAAGGCACCTCTCGGTCTCAATTTTCGAATTGCAAAATGGGAAGAATAGTGAACTATTTTATAAGATTGTTGGGAAATGAGTCATTGCTGTGTTCTTATCAGCTCTTTAGGGATGGGGTGGAGAACCCGGGGCCAAATCAGGTCCTCCTGCAGTCCCAATCCAATCCTCAAATGGCCATGCCTCTTCCCCTGGCCCCACCCCCTTGCCCCCAACCGTTCAGCTTTTGTGCAGTCTCCCCCCCCGCCATTCATAAAATTTGAAATGCCTCTCCTAAGGCTTACTTACTGGCAGTAAGAAGCTTTAAGCTACAATATGTGCTACTTGTGGGCTTCCCACAGGCAGCTGGTTGGCTACTTTATGAACAGAATGCTAGAGTAGATGGACCTTGGTCTTATCCAGCACGGCTTTTCTTGCGTCATTATGTTCTTAATGTGCTGGTATTTTGGTATTTTGCCTCATGCCCTTTGCCTTTGGCCCCGCTTCCTTTTGCCTTCAGCCTACCCACCACTGAAATGAAGCTCCTGAGAGCTTCTCCAAAATGGCGTCCAGCCCTCAGGCTGAAAGAGGTTCCCCACTCCTGCTTTAGGGAATGTCTACACACGACATCCTCACACACCCAAGCTTTATCAGAAAATGGAACATGTGGGAACCACACCATATAATATATACAGTGCAAGTTTTCTTGCCAGACCTGCTCATGCATCAAGCTGAAAGGGTTAGTCCTTCCAACTCTATGATCTATGAATCTATGAAAGCCCTCACTCCCGGTTGCAGTTCTGCTTAAACTTGCAACCGCAGCAGCTGCAGCATTTAAAAAAAGAAAAGGGGGGAGGGAAGAACTGTGGAACTACATGTAACATGCACTCCTGCCTTGAATTAAAACACCTGAATCTCAATTTAATTTCTAAGCATCAGCACTCTAAGCAGCAGGGTAGATTGTAAAATGTTAATCTAAATAAGTAGTAGCTAGAACAATTCAGTAGCTTCTCTAAGCCTTCACTTGAATATAATCTTAAATCTTTAAATTACATGAGCGCTCTCCTATTATCAATAATTAGCAAAACATCATTCAGGTCCATTAAAACATCACGCTTGCCTTGGGAAAGAAAGGGAATACTTGAGAGAGGTCTTTAATCATTCCATCTGTGTGGTCAGCCACAAATAACGATGCCACTCGGATACTTCAAAACAGATTTGCCTAGCCTTTTTACCACCAGCCCATACATTTATCAGCTCTGCCCCCATTAATGTTTAAATTAGACACATTTAAAAGAATTCATACAAGCACAACAACAGAGGCCCTCTTCTTCCCCCTGAAATTCCCTACCCTAAAGTCGAACTGGAATCCACAGTCATGCCTATCGCCACTTGTCCAAAATCATCTGCGGTTAATCTTCCAAACTGTGTGACTTGCCTTGCCTTGAAAAAGATGACTCACAATGAGGCTGGATGTGAAAGAAGGGAAGTTACGCTGTGTTTTGAACAAGTAAACAAGTGTACAAATTAATTCAGAGAGCAGTAATTTTGAAAATTTTCTATGTTTAATGTGCACTGCAGTTAAACTACTTTTTCTGTACAAATTAATTTACTGCATCAGTGATCGATGTTTATGTTTAGGCAATTTTATTTCTCAGTATGGTAAAATTAGACCTAATAGTTGCAACCTGTTATGTCCAATCTGTCACTGAAATTCAAATTGCTTTTTTCTATTATTCAAGGAGCAATTTGGAGGAATGAAAGCCATCTAAAACCAGAAGACAAACAATTCTATTGTAAGAGCTCAATAGCCTGTGTCAACCACCAGCTCTATGAATGAGGGATCTTTTCTGGAGAGAATCTTTGCCATCTTTTCTTTCCTTTGCCATCTTTTATGGCTAGTGAGCCGTAAAAACAGAAATGTAATATCAGAAGAAGGCACCTCCTTCCTTCCTTCCTTTCTTTTTTTTTTAAATTAACTTTAGCCTCAATCAAAAAAAGAGTGATCCACACAACCCTGTGTTTACAGATCGCCTTCCAGATCAGGTGCTGCTCATGCAAAAGAATATTGGTGAATGCAGGAATTCCATACCCAGCGCCTAGAATTCACACATGGTGCCCCCTGAGGGGTCACAGCCACGAGTACAGCGACCAAACCCATACAACCGTGTTTTTGTATACAGAGCGGGGGTGGGGGGAGAAGAGGCTGATCCTAGTTGGAATCCCCTTCCCCAACAGGTGGTCAGGACTGTGAATCTAACAATGCCAAACACATATTGCCCAGGGAGATCCTTCCATGAACCAGTTGCAGCACATGTGGGTCCCTGAAATGTCCTCTGCTCTCTAACTCTTTGTACTACATCTAATTAAATTTTCTTTTCAGCACTGCACATTTTCTGTTCATATCTTTTATAACGCTTATACAAATATATACGAAGGGTATATATGAGCATACCCTGATGTTCACCACACTACAATGAGGAATCTAATACTTGATATTTTGTCTTGACAGTGAAACACTGAATTGTCAATATCAATCATTATGTATCACTTCCAGTTTTTAATTTAAAATACATATTTAGTGTCAGTGTTGTTTCATCCAGTGGACAATCTTTTATTTGCTTCAGCAATCCAGCCATGTCCCAGATTATTCACTTTAATCAGTTGGCACAAGATGGTTGCTGGCACTGCCCTGTAGTTTCTGCATGGAACCTTTTAATATGCTGACTTTTCCCAGCCAGCAAAATCTTTGCCATTTTAGTTGCATTTTGATTTTTATACAAAACACCATTATTGGTATTCAGAGTTTAAATACAAGTTTGCCAGCACCAACTGTAATCAACTAGGTATCTGCAGATTTTTAGAAAGACACACAAATGAGGACTTTTCCTTATGCTTGCAGAGAGATTCCCTCCCCCCCGCCCTTGGATTATTGGGAGAAAACTGCACACCCCGGAAAAAGCCATGAGGATTTTTCAGAGATAACAATAAGGATATGAACTCATCAGCTATGACATTGCATCTTACAAGGCTATTATTTTGAGACACTTCTGCAGCCTTCCATAGTAATTTTCCCTTTCATTATCACTTCTAAAATTCCAGGCAGACTTGTCTCATTTGAAGATGAGTTGGTTCATCACACTGATTTATATATATATATATATATATATATATATATATACAGTGCTGATTAATGTGGATTACTCAACTGATTAATAACTTTACTGTTTCACAAGGCCAGACTGCTGTAATTGCCACATTTTTAATAATATTTTAAAATTGCAATTTGCCATGATTGATGATATCTAATTTTTAGGAGTCTTCATCCTTGGTAAACTAGCATACACAAAGTGGGGGTTGGGGTGTGTGTGACAACACCACTATCCCTTGACAGTACGAAGACTGACCTAAAAGATGGGCCTAAAGAGTGCTCTGACATGTTACTAAAGGTATTTATTTATTTATTTTATTATATTTATACCCCGCCTTTTTTCCTGCAAGGAACCCAAGGCGGCTTACATAATCCTCCTCTCCATTTTATCCTCACAACAACCCTGTGAGGTAGGCTAGGCCAGGTATAGCAGTTTTAGTAACAAGCAACGCAATCCTAAGCATGTTTTGAATCCAGACCTAGTCATACTTAGAGCAGACTCACTGAAATCAATGGACTTACGGTACGTTAAATTACTTATGTTAAAGAAATAGTCATGACTAAATTAAATCCAAACAACATACAGGAAAGTGTGGCCTATAAGAGATATCAGATCATAGGTATAAATCAGAAGCCCAGTACAAATACTTCATATGAAGTGTTATGTCCTACTAGCATAGGTTAACAACTGAAAGAAGAGTATTATAGTTTAAAATCTCATCTACACACTATCCCTGTTTTCAATTACAGTGGTCAATAGGCATACCATCACAGGACAATCCTACTAATCTTATTTGCGGGTTTTGCTATCCCTCTACGCAGGTCTGTAGTGAATTTGACTGTAGCTGCCTTGTCAAAAGATTCATGTAATATTAATCCTTCCTTGTTTCCACTATTTATTATCTGTTGTACAAAATTTCCTGACTCTGCATTCATTCTGAACTGTGTTTTGTTGACACTGGACTTCACCATTCCCCACAGCAGCGCGCAAATGGGTGATCTATTGCGGAAACTAAATAACACTTTGCCGATTAGGTAAAGCAAAGGTTGTATTTCTTATTGACGCTACAGAGTGGAAGTACTTTTTAAAAAGAACAGCAAAGAACAGCTTGAGGGAGATGGGTGTCCACTGTAACTGAAACAATTATATGCAAGGTGATGGATTATGACGGTGTGTGTGTTTTTCAATTGCTGTTTTATAGATCTCACCAGAGGATAAACTAACCTGATCTTGTCAAGCAGTAAAGCATGTGCTTATCTATATATGCATATGATTATGGGACTATTCACACGTCATGGTTCTATTTAAGCATTTGACTGGATTATCCCATTTCAGGATCCTGGCCTACATTTCATCACAGACATTGAAATTGCCACTGCAGTTGGGCCCTGGAAGTGAAATTAGTTTCAATGATGTCAAACAGTAGCCTCTTGAAGACTGTGGGAAAGCAATCAGTTGTACAAAATCTGCATATAACCGCAAAAAATGCAAGTGAGCAAATAAATAAATAAATAAATAATGCTCTGAAACGCTAAATAAACAAATTCTGAAAATCATACTTTGACTTGTCCATGTAGGGGAAAATGCATGTTTACCATAATACATATAGTACAAAATGAGTATTTTTGCCGCTATTGCACAGATCAGGGAATCGCCAAGCATGTCAGAGGTTATCTCTGTGAAAGAAATTGTAAGATGTGAAGTAGCTCTGTTTTAGGTTGTAAGGGTTATGATTCAGATGCCAGAGAATAAGAAATAAGGAATCGAGTTTAAAAAAACAAGCCCAACTTGACTATGTTTTCAACAATTACAATTTAGAAGCTTATAGTTTTTCATGGGCCGTCTCAAGTTATTCACATTAAGATGATCTGCAAGTTACATTAATAACAGGTAATGTAAATGTGCAAATTAGCAGTGGCCCTCAAGCTCTGGACATTTCTAATGCAGTCCCATAGTGCTCAACAAATTGCCCACCCCAGGGAAACACAGATTTGCAAGAGCTTCCAATCTCCATCCCCCCCCTCCCGCAATACAAATATCATTTTGCCAACCCGTTTGAGGAAAGGGAAAAACAAAAGGGTAGCAGATGCAAAAACAAAGGGAGGGAGCCCATAAAGCAGCCAAGGATAGGCCAACTGAAATAAACAGGACTTGGAGCATGCCTTGGAGGCAGCCAGCAAGGGGCTCTGGCAGCTCACCTCAGGGAGGGAGCTACGCAACTGAGAACAAGAAAAAATTGCCCCTGGCCTGTTCCTGATCAGACCAGACCTGACCCAGCTGACAGTAACTACCAGGAAGGGACAAACAGCAGGAGCCTACTGAACACAAACATGGTCCTAGCATTTGAAAGGCTTAATACTCTGAGGCTTTGAATTGTATCTTCTGACATATCAGATTCCAAATATCCTGCTTGCTCCTATCTTGAGAGAGAACAGCCACATTCTGCACCTGTTTTAGCCTCTGGATCTATTTCAAGTGAAGCTCATTTAGAAGTACGTTACAGTGCTAGAGTCTAGTGGTAACAATGGCGTAAATAACGTTGGTACAATCCCATGCTCAGAATTCTTCTGATGCATGAATTCTCTCCTTCCAACAGGCTCTGGAAACTGGGGCAAAGGCTGGCATGAGGAGGAATCACAGCATCTGGCATGGAATCCTGACATTGGCCTGGTTCTCACGTAATGAGAACCCAGATTATGGGTTGTCACTGAATTGTGGGTTGTCGCTAAATCGTGGGTGGTTGTTACGTGCAAACCCTGCACTATGGTTTAACTATGGATTGTGAACTACAAACAACCCAGGAAGTGAACCCACGAACAACAAACCATGGGTTTTCTTCCTGGGTTGTGAACTCTGGGTTGTTTGTGGTTAACAATCCATAGTTAAATCATAGTGCAGGGTTGGCATGTAATGACAAACCACAATTCAACAGCCCATGACTCAACAATAACCCATACTCAACCCATATTCTGGGTTATCGTTACGTGCGAACCAGGTCATTATCTTCACAGAGCAGCAAGGAGCATGCTTCCCATGCTATGAAGCCAATGTGGGAAGGGCATATAAAGATACAGAAAGTGTACGTGTTTTCAGTCTCTCTCTCTCTCTCTCTCTCTCTCTCTCTCTCACACACACACACACACACACAGGCTCAATCTTCTATTGGCTTAATGTGTAATGATAGGGACCCCCAACAGCAAGTGGCATATGAGTGAAAATAGCTGCCAAGGTGAGATCAAGGGGCATTTGACATTCAGAGCCTCATAGAATTATAGAGTTGGAAGAGGCCATTTAGGCCATCGAGTCCAAGCCCCTGCTCAGTGCAGGAATCCAGTTTAAAGCATCCCTGGCAGATGGCTGTCCAGTCTCTCCTTCAATGCCTCCAGGGGCCTAAGCAGTTGATTCCACTGTCTGACTGCTCAGATAGTTAGGAAGTTTTTCCTGATGTTCAACCAAAATCTTCCTTCCTGTAACTTAAGTTTCAGGGACGGATACAGTGGAACTATGGGTTACTCTTTTGACCCTGACTTGGTCTTCTTGAGGAAAAGGTATGAAATGCTACTATCAACAATGGTTAAGTCTATGTAAGTTACTTTGACTACGAAGCCTCATGCTGTTCCTGCTGCTACTTTAGACATGTGTTCATTAAAACAATCACTTGTTTTTTTCAGGGTTTATTCTATTTCAGTCTGGACTTCAAACTCTTGTGGTAGTAGTATGCACACCGATAGCCCTTAGGGCTTTCTATGTTCTGTAAGAGGCCTAGGACAGTGTTGGCATTAAACAGTAGTCATAGTGCTGCAGGTGGTATGCTCCTGGCTTTGCTATTTAGAGAGTGGAATGGCTGCTGAAAGCTTATACTCTCTCTGACTTTATTCTTGCAAATACTTGGCTTTTATTTCCTAGCCTTCAACATATGCTTATTTTCATGTCATCATGTACTACCCCATGGAGTGAACTAGTTTGTTCGTAAGTGTTCCTTTTTGCTACCTTTGACAAATTCTAATGCGAGTTACACGGTGTTTGGGATGTTGTTGTACGTACACATCATACCAAAATTAGCACAGCACATATAGCGAGGTAAGCAATATTTGCAATGATAAAGAATCCCTAAGCATTTTTGAACTTTCATTTTTTATTGAATGTCTTTTTCAACTTTTGGATCAGATGCAAGAATAAAGAAATACATGACGATAAAATAATTGACACTATTCCATGTATCTTAGTATAGCACAGTGTATTTGTACTATATTTTGTATACGAATCTATAGTTACCTTTGGAGGGTAGCATACAGGGCCGGTGCTACCATTAGGCCACTAGGCAGCTGCCTAGGGCGCAGGGCTAAAGGGGGCACCAGAAATGCCTTGAAAAAAGAATACAGTGCTCTCAAGTGGGAAGGGGGGGGCGCTAAATATCTGATCTTGCCTAGGGCACCAAACTGCCTTACACCGGTCCTGGTAGCATATTAAATGCTTCACTATATACATTCTCAAAGGACTATGTACATTTATCTGACACATACCTGCAATCCTCTGAAGATGCCAAAGAGTAAGTTAAGAGAATTAGTTAGTTAAGAGTAAGTTAAGAGAATGCTGGCTGGCTGGCGAATGCTAGGAGTTGTAGAGGTTTTTTCTTTCGAAACATGCATAGGATTGCGCCCTTAGTGGCACATGATGGTTGCTTTCTTTATTGCATCCTATTGTTTTGATCATTCGGTCTACACTGTGAGAAACGCTTGGATTAGAGGAGCTTTCCTCTTGGGCCAGGTCACTCTGACATCCTTTCCAGACCTACAGATTTGAAATATTACAACAGACTTGAAACGGCAAGTCTTCTGTTTCCAAGAAGTGCAAGGAAAGAGGGAGAGGCCGTAGCAAACCTTGCCATCCTAGAAGGGACTGCATTGAGCTGCTAATAGAGCTGCTTGCTGCGCCATGCTGGACCCAAGGAAAGTCCCTTTAGAAATCAGGACAAGCTGGCAGGTGGGAGGAGGAACTGGGCTCCGGCAAGTGGTCTTTTGAACACTGAAGCCCCCTCTGAAGAGGTTTCATTCTTCTCTTGAGGCGCTCTATGGAGCCCAATAGCAGCTTCAGGGGATGTAATTTTTGTCAGGACTATGGCATGAAGGAAGAGTTCACAACCACAACCACCCCACTCCTTATGCATCTCAATCCCAACTGAGACCTCCTATAGTTGTTATTTACACACACACACACACACACACACACACACACCTCATGTAGTTTCTAAAAGAAATGCCTATGATTTTGAAAACATTGAGACACCTGTCTAAGAAAAAGAAACACATTGTGACTGGGTTCACACAACATGATAAACCATGGTGACTTATATGCCAGGAGTGGCTTGTCGTGATGTCTGAACCCAGCAGCATGGTTTGTTAACCACGTACAAGCTAGTGGTGAGAGTGTTGGACTGGGACTCGGGAGATCCGGGTTCAAATCCCCCGCTCGGCCATGATGTGGGTGACTTTGGGCCAGTCACTGACTCTCAGCCTAACCTACCTCACAGGGTTGTTGTGAGGGTAAAATGGAGAGGAGGAGGAGGATTATGTAAGCCGCCTTGGGTTCCTTTCCGGAAAAAAGACGGGGTATAAATATAATAAACAAACAAACAAACAAACAAGCCACTCTGGCTGGGTTCAGACAATATGACAAGCTTATAAACCCCCTGGCTTATAAACCACCATGGCTTATCATGTTGTGTGAACCCTGTCACTAATAGCCAGGGATGTTGAAGAGTCCTTGGTCTCGAGTCACGAGTCGAGTCACGAGTCTTTGGGCCCGAGTCTCGAGTCCGAGTCCTTGGTCCAAAATGGTGACTCACGAGTCACAAGTCACTCCCAAAGCAGACTCCACGAGTCCCTATTAAAATCAATGGGTTTTTTTCCCAACAAAATAAGGCTACTTCAGATGTGTGGCTTAAATAAATTCTAGGCACAAGTGTGCCTTTTTATTTCAAAACTCTGCAACTGATTTTGGCAAGAACAGACCAGGAAGAAAAACCCAAAATAACCAGGCAGGCAGACGAGGCAGGGAACCCCAAAGCAGGCAGGCAGAGGCCTTTGTCTTGGACAATGCAACTGTTGAACTGGTCAAGAAGAGACCAGGCAGGCAGAGGAGGCTGGGAACCCCAGACAGGCAGGCAGAGGCAGCCAAACCCAAAATGTCTGAAAGGTTGCATTTTAGAAAAATGATTTAAAAAAATAAACTTGCTGTACTTCCTAAAACTTATCCATGTTGCATTTGAGGAACATGATTTTTTCTAAATGTTTGGCCCCCATTCTGGAACGGTGAGATCTCATCACAATTCCACCCTCACTGAACACCCGCTCCACTGGTGATGAACTTGCTGGAACCAGAAACACACTCAGAGCAGCCACACAGAGTAATCTCAGGTCCTTCTTCTGCCTCTCCCAAGTACGCAACACATCAATCAAAATAAATCTTGACACACTGTTGGGGCTGCACTCCTGGTAGCCAGTCCATAGTGGCTGAGCAGCGGCACACCTCGCTTCCATGTGCTCTTCGCCGGCAATCACGCTCCTCTCCACTCCTTCTGGCACAGCCCAGGGATGTTGAAGAGTCCTTGGTCTCGAGTCCCGAGTCGAGTCTCGAGTCCCATTAAAAATATTGGGACTCGAGTCCGAGTCGAGTCAGAGGGGGGACTCAGTCCGACTCATGAGTCGAGTCTTCGAGTCCGAGTCCCCATCCCTGCTAATAGCCTCGTAAGGTACATCTAGAACAGGGATGGGAAACCTTTTTATGTTTGAGGGCCATGTTACCTCATGGGAAACCTTCAAGACTGCATGCTAGTGGTGGGCGAGGCCAGTGCCACCCCACATACATTCTCTTACACACACACACACACACACACACACACACCTCTGTCCACCCCTCCTTTTCTCTCTCCCCCTGTCCCATTCTCTCTAGGGGATTCACACAAACCCCTCGTCCTATTCAATGAACATACGGAGGGGGGCTATGGGGCCGTGTGGAACTGCGCACTGCCCCCACCCATGAACGTCCAGTGAAGGAGAACTCCGCGCATACATCTCTACATGATGTGGAGAGCTCCTACTCTAGAGGAGGTGCTCCTTGACTGTAGGAGCTCTCTGTACAATTCCTTCTCACAAAATCCACCAGACATTTCTCTGGGGAAGGGGGAGGCAGCTCTCAGCTTCAGCAGTGGGTGGGAGAGGCACTGTGTGTCTCTGACAGTGGGGAAGGCAGTGTGGCCTCCTCCATTAGTTCATTCAATGTGTGGCGAGAATTCTGAGTACCCCCTTCCCTCCGTCTCTTTGTCCCCTTCTCCATCACAAATTTCTCTCTCTTTTCCCCACCCTTCTCTCTCCCCTTCCCTCCTCAGCATCCTCCCCTCCTTGATCCCACCCCTCAAGCAGTACATAGGCTTTAAAATAAAGCTCCAATTGGTACCAATAGAAGCTTTTTTAAAGCTTAAGTGCTGCATGGGGAGGCAATTTGGGGGAGGGAGGCACAGCGCAAGGGGAGCTTAACCCTCCCCGCCCCAGCTGTGACTCCCCACAAAGCAATTCGGCTTGAAAAACCCTCCACTTGGCACCAATAGAGGCTTTTAGAAGCCTAATTGTTCTGTGGGGGTGATTTTTCTGGGCCAGGGATTGCAGAACATGGGGAGAGGTGGGTTTGCCCTTCCCTGCCCAGCAGCATCCCCCAAATCCTCCCACATGTGGCAGTTAGGCTTAATGAATCCTCCTTTGGCAGGGGGCCCTGGGAAGAGAATCCGCAGGCTGAATGGGCCAACGGACCAGTGGTGGTTCCCCACCTAGAACATTAGTCCTGTCATACTGTATGCATATCCTGTTGTGTGCATGTCCCCTGAATTTGAAACATATTGACTGTACAGTGCAAAAACAGAAAAGAAAGAAAAGTTCATTACCTGTAACTGATTTTTTCTGTGGTCATCTGTGCAGTCACAGAATCGGGTTCTGCACCAGCACAGAGCAAAGTTTGGAACCTTTAGAGCTAGGCAGTAACGGTGCTGGTGGAAGGCCTACCCAAGCCTCACAGTGTATGCTCAAGGAACATGGCTCTCACTGTCCCACACAGTTCCTAACAGACTGCCACAGTGGCTCAGCACCTTTGAGCAAGAGCAGGGCATAACAACATCTGCAGAAGGAAGGAGGGCAGATTGTGTGACTGCACAGGTGACCCCTTGAAGAACCACAGTTACAGGCAAACAACCTATTTTTCTTCTTTGTGGTCTCTGTGCAGTCCCACATATGGGGAAGTTGCATGCTAACATACCTGGAGGCGTAAGCAAATGGCATTAGATAATCACTGAACTCAACAAAGCCCTTCCAAAAGAGGCATCTGCCCAAGTCCAAATATCCAAAGCATAATGCCAGATGAAGGTTGATGATGCAAACATGCAGCAGCACAACATACCTCTGAGACAGAGATTCCTCTTAGAAAGCCTGCAGAGGATGGGACAGCTCTTGTTGAGTGTGCATAGAGCTCCACGGAGCCAAACCAGTTCATAGCAAAGCTTCACCGTTGATGAAAGTCAATGCAAGAGTCAAAACCAGTAGACCATTCTGAGGCTCTCATGACAGATAAAAAGACAATAGTTACACCAGAACACAGCATTCCTGTCGTCACAGAAGGCTATGGCATGACAGACATAGAGGATATGCAAAGATCATTCTATTCTTGATGAGGGTTTAGGATAAAAAAATAGCTACACAATGTCCTGGTTTGAACAAAAAGCTGGTACCCCCTTAGGACGAAAAGAGACAACTAGCATGAGCACCACCTTATCCACTTGAAGGGCTAAGTACAGCAGGACGACCTTAAATGTAAATAAGTGCAAGGCACAAATAACCAGTACTCTACAAACTGCAAGTATGTTCTGAGACAAATAGCAAAACCCATTGGCCAGGCCTCAAAAGAGCTACTTTATTTATTTACTTACTTACTACTTGTATATATTTGTGTGAAATGAAAATGACTTTTGAGCCAGAATATGTGTTTATTATGTATTTCCTAGAAATACTGGATTATATTCAAGGTCTACTAGATTTGCAATCCAATTCTGCACTCATACCTGTGATACAGAATTGTTAGGTCTGGTGCCATTATCAGCAATTCCATTATCAGTAATCTCTCAGACTTTAAGTGTGCTATAGGGCCTGTGTATACCCCATGAGTTTTGAATTTCTTTATTTGAACAGCAGACCCTACCCTGCGTTCCATATCACAGGCAGCTTTTGAAACTTCCCTTCGTTCTAAAAGGGATTTGTCATGTAGATACTTGTGAAGGACTGCCGCCAGTCCTTTTGCGCGAGTTCGGGAGTTAACCGGTTAACCGGCACTGTAAAAACTCCCCTTATGCGGTTCCCGGGTGAGCTGAGGGCAACCGCTTCAACAGACACTGAGCGAGAGCTTACGGCAGGCAGACAGAGATTTGTTTAGAACACCTTTAATTGAGCGTAGCTAATTGGTCAGATAAGGAATTTCACAGTAAACACAGTACAGTCTATATAACTTAATGGAGTGTAGAGCTCCAATACACATTCAATACATAAAGGAGGCTTGCAGAAAACACAGACAGTATTTGCATCAAAGAACCTGAACTCACTAGAAAGAATATCACTGCAAGTTGTTCTAACTTACAGCCAGTTACCAAGCGTCCTGCTTGGGGTTGCGAGGTTTTGTCCCAACCGAAGTCGAAGACCTGTTCTGTGCAGTCCTACACCTTGCTTCCAACAACCTCGATGGGCTTGGTAGTCCCCTTTTACCCCTTCCCTTGCCCCCTCCTCTTCCTCTGCTGACAGGTTGAACAGGCTTTGTCCAGCAGGGTCCTGGCGCCTCCTGGGTGCTTGGGGGTACTTGGCAGCTCTTTGAGACTGCTGGGCAAATCCTGGTGCCCCTTGGTGCTTGAGGATGCTTGGCAGCTCTTTGAGACTGCGGGGGGGGACCATTGGGGTGTATGCAGATGTGTCCCATTGAGGTGAATGTAAATGTAGGTTGATGTAAATGGTTGCTCGGAACTGAACCATCTCTGCCCTAGGCAGGGATTATGCAGGTGGCGGTGTGGGTGTGTGTGTGTGTCTGGTCCCGCTTAATCTCCACAATACTGTTGTTTGGGAAACACGTAAAATCCTCTTTTGGGATTCATAGATCATAGAGTTGGAAGGGGCCTACAAGGCCATCAAGTCCAACCCCCTGCTCAATGCAGGAAACTAGAGGAGGGGGTCTCCCATCCAAGTAATAACCAGACCTGAACCTGCTTAGCTTTCCACGCTCAGACAAGCTGAGCCAGCGTGAACCACAGGCCTGCAGAACTTTGTTACGTGATTCTTTGGATCCTGAACTCTGGGTATGTTAATGTACGTAGGCTGTATTTGCCCCTTTAATTAAGCTGAGGTACGCTGCCTCTAAAAATGGAAGCTCATACTAAAATATAATGGCTAACAGCCATTAATACATTTGTCCTCCTTGAATTTGTCTAATTATTATTAAAGGATTATTTCTCCATGTTCATAATAATTTTTGGCAAGAAACCATTTTTTTATGAATGGAATGATGATGAAGTGCTACAGACTGTCTTGGCATTGAATTAACATTATCATTCTCTTTGTTGAAATGATAATGTTTGCAGCCAGTTACAATTGCCAGCTTTTAAACATTTAATGTGTGACACCCTGCATTTGTATAAAAACCTTTGTTTACTGTTATCCCTAATCAGTTTCCAAATGAACTCCAATTTGTCCAGGACACTGTTGACAATGCTCCAGTTTCACAAATAAAACATGTACCCAGATCATAACACATCACTTTTTCAATTCCTTATTGGTTTTAATACAGCCATCATAGTGATTATTTAATAGAACTGCTTTCTTCATAGCTCATGCTTGAGCAGTGTAAAATGAAGACAACATTCCAGCCAGAACAGATCTTTACTTCCTACTTCCCAGAACCAATGGCTTTTTCCCCCAAGCAGGCCTTTGTCATCCATCGCATTTCTTTGCAGAATGGCTTCATCCTTAGGAATTAAGTGATTCAAAACCTAGTTCTGCAGTTATAACTGTGAACAGGAAAGTTAGGTCCGGTGCCATTATCAATTGTAGCAGTTCCTGAAACTTGGGAGTGGTTCCTCAAAACTTGTGTTAAAATGATGAGGTGTATCTAAACAGTGTTTTTAATCCATTATAGAGAAAGCCTCTGGAACAGTACTCAAATTTACTGGATATGCACTGACCAAATCCAACTTTTAGAAAGCCAATAATTCTAAAGTCTATTTTGATTTGGAGAATCTAATTGATAACTGATTAAGGAACACTAGAAAACAATTAGTATAGCTTCACTGATTAAAGAAAAAATGTTCAGACATACAGCATGGAAAGAACCAATTATGCCATATTCTACTCCAAAGCTGTTAAATTAAACAAAGAAACAGTCTTTGTTGTCAAAATTATGTCTCTAAGAATATCAAACTGCTTGTATATCTTTATGATGAAAATACCACTGGCTGTACTCTACAGTCAGCTAAATTCTTAAAGCAGCCAATGATTACTGCTGGAAAATTCCCAACAAGTAATATCAATATATGAGAGAGACAGGGGGACCTTTGGGTATTACTCTAGCCACACGGAATACACCTTTGTGTGAGCAGCTCCCACAAAAGTGGTGTAATGTTTAAACGACCCAACTGTATAGGCAAGGATAGATTGCATGGCTCCTGACCACAGAATCATCATCTGGGGAGAGGGTGCAGTTCCTTATGAAAGACCATCAGTCACTGCCCACGTAGTTGGAGCACCCCTCCAGATGTTTTGGCCTACAACACCCATCATTCCTCACATTGGCTATGCTGGCTAGAGCAGGTGGAAGTTGTAGGCCAAAATACCTGGAAGGCCACAAGTTGCCCACCCCTGCTCTCGGAGGGACCTGGCAAACATATAGCCTAACACTGATTTGCCTCAAGATAAATACACTAAGAAAAGTGTGTGTACAACCCTTCAAGGTAGGCTTCCTCCATGTGGAAATAGGAATTCTCGGAGAAAAAAGAACATTTCCCTAACAGATTACCCAACCTACTTGGTCTGTGTATTGGCTGGAAAGGAGTCTGCATGTGCTGTGTGCTCTTTGGGGCCAAAGGGATGGATAAACTCTATTAACATTTTGCTATCCTAGGCGGATCTCAATCTTAAAACTGAGGGGTTTGCTTTCCCCCACCCCAGAAGGACTCCTGTGCCTTTAACAACTGCATGACAACCAGAAATTCAACAGATTAAGTTATTCCCATCATTGCATCTCTATGCTGAGAAGATCTGCACCCTTTGAGTATTTGCCTGTCATGCGGATGTTCAAGGTACCATGTTTGGGGTGGGGCACTTTATGGCTCTGTGCGGCCCTGCAGCTGTTATCCTCCTTTTTAGGGTCATTTCACACATTACAGAGGTAAACCTGGTTTGCCACTAAGCATACACCCAACAGGAACTGCAGCCAATCCTAGCTGACTTACCGGTGTACCGGTACATTCCATGTGTTTGCAATAAACCTTTTTGCATTCTTTACATTCTAGATGTACACTTGGAATATCTTCCATGTACACCTAAAAAAAAATGCAATGTGGGAAGTGGAATATAGGAAGCTGCTGTGTACCAAGTTGGAACCATTGGTCCACCTTGCTCAGTATTGGCTTCACTGACTGGTGGTTGCTCTCCTGGGTATCAGACAAGGGTTTTCCCCGGCCACTTCTGGAGATGCTGGGGACTGAAACTGGGACCGTCAGCATGCAAAACATACATATGGCCCCTCGTCAAGTGGTCATTCATCTGCCTACCCTCAGAGCTGAGATTAGAGTGAAGACCACCCGCTAAGCTCCCTGGTTCTGATTTGTTTTCATTAACCTTAGGGAAGCGCAGACATTTCTTTCATTTACTTAAGAAAACTCGCTCTCTCTTATATACACACACAAATGTGTAAGTTTGAGGCCTTTCTGCCTTAGAAAGGAACACAGTTAAGAGATTTTCTTAACTTAACTTTAGGAGTTTCTGCCTAAAGGAAAGGAATATAGGAGAAAGGTCACACCATGAAAAAGAGGAACAGGAGGCGCATATGCCTGAACAAGCCTATAATACGTTCCTAGTATAGTTTGAAACTCTGTCTTATATCTTTAACTCCAACACTAAGCTGGAACTATGAGCTAAGCATTACGAAGCAGTCGCTGGCAAATTTTTGAGCAGGCAAGAGCATCATTCCTAGAGCCTGCCTCTGCTGTGGATCCAAATGGAAGTTTACTGATTCCAATGGAGACAGGTCCCAATCCAAATCAGGGCCAGGCGTGCTTACACCAAAATAAATAATCCAATCACACATAGCACTTCTATGCGTGATTTGAAGAAAGTTTAGTTTGGCCCTGAGCAGCTCAGCAGGAGAAGGGATGGAGAAGAGGGCTAGGATAATAAAAATGTTCCAGAGAGCTGCAGTTCAGCAGGCACAAACGCTATTCAGAGTCTGGGGGAGTAGGGTTTGAGGTTGTTGGCAGAGACCTGGGGATTAAGAAAGAGAGCTTGCTTGCTGGCATGTGGTTAGAAGCAGAATTAGAAGCAATATGCAAATATTGCTTTCAGGGTTTTTTTTCTCATGAGTCCCTAATACCGGCTTGCTCGTAGCCTTGCTCTCCACCATATTGAAGCCCTCTGAATCAACCCATCCCACATTTTTTATAAAAAAGAAATATACTTCAAGTAATAACTAGTAGAAAATAAACTCTGGAAAACAATATTGTAGAGGGTCTGGCTTTTTGTTCTTCCATTTCCATTTACAATTGCCAAACTGTCCTCTCTGCTTTTTATGTAAAACTGCAGATGTCTTCTTATTAATCAGGATCCTAATACGTTCCAGATGAATAAACAACTTTGGAGCTATAGCACGTTCTACTCTTTTTTAACCCAGGATTTATTAAAGGAACTAGTTCCAAAATCTCTTAACTTAAAAAATATGGTTTATTGTTCCTTGCTTTTACAGCAGGGGCCTAATAAATGCACTGAAACTTTGTCTTTGTCCACTTGCAACACAGAATTCAAGAAGATTTCCAGTCCTGCAGCGTAATTCTATCCAAGTTCTTTGAAACCTCAGATAGTTTGCTCACACTAGATCTTTAGCATGCCGAAAGCATGAAAGACAATCAATTTGGGTACAATATATTATGAGAGCACTATAGCAACCTTGCCCCATGATTCTTTGCAACACACATACACACTTAATATTCACCAGTGTCAGCTAAAGTAAAATTCAAAACTATTATTTTAAAGAGCAGTTTGGTACACACAGCACAGTATTTTTTCGTAGCTTTGCTCCCCACAAAAGTAGGATAATTTAGGAGAATCTACATTTTAGCATCATTTTAATTAATGCAGAACTGTGCTTTTATGGTGATAATATTTTTTCAGGAAGTTTAGCTTGCAATCAAGCCACAATTTAAACATTAAATTATCTACAGTAATCACTCTCTTTCATAGCTTAACTTACACTCCTTTAGAAATGAAGAAAAAATGGTTCTCTCCATGTAATAAAACAACAACAACAACAACCATGGGGCAATGAGGAAATAATGATACAGTATAAAAGTATACATTATCACGATGCATGGCTAATAGCTTATTTATTTCACAACCTATTCAGGCTTCTTAGAGCCCCCAATTCACAAATGCATTTACCAATGCTAGATTCCTAAGGCTGGTTCTAAATATAGGACTTTTATGTGTTCAGAAATGGGGGGAGAAGAGTCTAAAGGTTACAGTAATAACATACCAAAGTCATTTTGTATTAAAGAATGAAAAGAGCACAGTCTTTAGGGTCCTGAGGAAATAAGATAGCTAAACAGTATTGCGTACAAACCAGACGTATTTTTATCTGCTACATAGCAAATCAACAAATCAGACTTATCTTTATCTGCTCCATATTTACAGATAAATAAAATATAAAATAAGACACAGTTTCTAAGTTGACACAAGCACTAATGTAAATTGCACTATGCAAACGTAAGGGATCTCTAGCGCAACACCAAAAGTGGAGGTCCCTTACACTAGCGCAATGTAATTTATGTTAGCACTCATGTCGACCAGGATGCTGCCCAACATTTTATTCATCCTTTAAACTGCCAATTTGGTAAATAAATGCCGATGAAAGTGATAGGTTTAATATTTTCTTAAACAGTGAAACAGTTTCCCTTCCTGTTCCTGGGGCTTTTGGCAGTATATTATCCTTCACGTGAGTTGAAGTATATATGAGCTGCAAAATATCCAGAAATAGACAAGAGCTCATCAGAGGAAACCACTTGTTAAAACTAATGTAGTTTGTGGGTTCATTGATTATCACACAGAAGAGGGAAGCACCTGAAAACCAAGGCCCATTTTCAACAGGTGCAGGAAATACTTTATTAATTAAACACAACAACATGGGTCTTGACTTATTTTGACCAAATGTCTTTCTCTGGGACAATATTTTAGGACTCCTCTTTTGCTTCCTGCGAAAGGAATTGCTAACACCATCCTAACAACTACAAAGCTTTCTCCAAGAACTAGAGTATTGTTAGTAACTCCTTTTAGAGCAAGAAAAAAACTGAGGAAGTCATTAGCACTATTCAGGCATTCAGCCTGAACATGTGGGAGCACAAAGCGCATTGGGAGCTGGCTGCAGCTTGTGGGTAGGCTTCTAAACACATTAAGCAGAGCACTCTTACAATCTCCCTTCAGACCTTTGTGCTGAATGAGTGAAGGTTGTGAGTGGAGGGGGCAGAGGAGGCATGCACACCCTGGCCCACAACATACTTTGCACCCTCACATATTCAGGCCGAATGCCTGAATATGGCTTTTCTGGTGAAAGGTACTGGAACCTGTGTTGTCTTTAATTGAACTATTTCCTGCACCTATTTGAATATCTCTTTTTGTGCCTTGGATTTGCTGATTAACATCCAAGAGCTGACAAACAGAGCTCACTCTCAGAGAACCAATGATTATTTACATGTTACACAGACATAATAGTACAGTTTGAGGGGAAAAACTGGCTAATGAATGCATGGGAGGTCAATGAGGACAGTGTAATTTCCCATGCAAAGTCAGGAAGAGACGAGCGCATTCATTTCTTGTCTCTCCTATTTTTCTATTGGGGAGCCACAATGACCTCGTTCAGACAACACAGAATATGTTGTGGGTTTGTACACTCCATCTTCCCCCCATGTGTTTGTTCCCTCCCTCATTTCTTCGTTCATGGCTACCCCAGTTTGCTGCAACATCCAACTAGGTGAAATTATGGTTACTACAAACCACAGTGAGCCACTTAGGGTGCAATCCTATGCATGTTTAGCACTGCTGGCTGGGGAATGCTGGGAGTTGTTGGAACTTTTTTTCTGTCAAAACATATATAGGATTGCACCCTAAACCACAACTGGAAAATCTCTTCAAACCATGGTTTCCAATTCTGTTTTGGATTGAGAGCCAGTGTGGCATAGTGGTCAGAGTGTTTGACTGGGACCCGGGAGATCCGGGTTCTAGTCCCCGCTCAGTCATGAAACTCACTGGGTGACTTTGGGCCAGTCACTGACTCTCAGCCTAACCTACCTCACAGGGTTGTTGTGAGGATAAAATGGAGAGGAGAAGGAGGAGGATTATGTAAGCCACCTTGGGTTCCTTGCAGGAAACAAGGTGGGGTATAAATATAATAAAATAAATAAATAAATAAAAACAATGGTTTGCCTATTTCAGACATCACAACATACTAAGGTGTACCAGAACATCATGGAACTGGAGCACATGAAGGCTAGAAGATGGGAGGTATGAGGGAGTTGGAATGTCTGAAGAACATTTCTGGCAGCTAAACCATGGTGGGACTGTGACATGTGAGCTGTGCCAGTGTAACTGAAGAATGTAACCTGGGGAGAACTTACTAAATCAGATGGGTTTATCCTCTTTTTCTTGGTTACTCGTTGTTACGGCTCTCTAATGTGGGACAAGTCCATAGCTGTACACTAAGCTTCTGTATTAAATGTTTAAAGTAAGTGTACAGTTCTCTTGTATTCTTGATAGGAAAGCAGGTTACAACAATTAAAGATGAATATAACACTGAGATGGAACTTCGGGTTGGAATGTGAGCCCAGCGGTAAATACTTACAAAGAGATTTCACAGCTGGGATTTAGGAGGACTCTTATTCCATGAACTTTTAACTACCGGTACTATATTCCCACAGTGGTGACAAAATGGTGCTAACAGTGGAAATGTGAAATCAGATCCTCCTCAGCTGGTCGCTTTCAGCTACCTGTTCAGAGCTTCCCAACTTCTTTTGCTTTGTTTTCACCCTAAAACTAAAACTATATATTTATCCATTTTTCAAAGTTAACTTTTTGTCTGGAAAACATGAAATCCACAGAAAGCCATGCTTAAAAATATATCATGCCAAGAGAAATGCATATTACAAAAATGAAAGGTGAGGTTTTCAGGATGCTGAATTCCAATACCAATGATACCAAACTCTGAAATCTTAGAAATAAAGAATACGCAAAGACCTGATGTAAAATGATGTAAGCCTCCAATGTCTTCTCTGGTGTCCCTGTATTTATGTAGAACAGGGGTGGACAGACTTCAGAGAGCTCCAGTTATTGGGTGGTATAGAAATGTAATAAATAAATAAAACTAAATAAAGAAATAAATAGAGATCTACTTTGTTTTCACTAGAACCACAAGGTACATCATTCAGAGCCAAGTGCAAAAAATTAAAATTAAAAATAGAATGGCCAATTACCTACTGCACCACGTATATGGTGGTGCAGTAGGTACACCAAGATAACCTGCATATACAAGTGGAAATCTATATCTGAATTACTTCTTCTTCTTCCTCTCCTATCAGAGGTTGGACATCATCTTAGCTAGTCTGTCTTTAGATATGGTCCCTCTAAATAATGAGTATTGACCCTGACCAATTCTCTAAGGTTTTTCAGCCAAGAGGTTCTTCTTCCTACACTTTCCCCCCATTCATTTTACCTTAAATAATCAGCTGAACAATCTATACTACAGATTGGGTATTCTAAAACCGGCTGGCAGAACTGCACAAAGGCAAAGACCATGTCTTACAGGTGAGGAACATTGAGGCTGAGAGATAAGCAATTATCACCAGCCACGGCAGATTTTGTTTTTAAACATGCAGTTTTAAGCAACATCAAGTTGTGTCAACAAAAATGCCATTTCACGGCTGGGAAACACTGAGGCTCAGGTATATAGAACTTGTCCATGGATCAGGCAAGTTAGTGTCCACAGGACTACGGCCTTTTTATTGTCACTATTCTTAAAACAGCTGGGAGGCAGAAACCCTTGCTGAACTTCTGGCAATCAGTTAGAAATCTATCAGCAGATCCTGGTCTAGGTTTCTGCCTGCCCCTGGTGCAGAAGTACCCAATGCTACGGACCTCATACCTTCATTCAGCATTAATAGTCACACAACATTTGCATTATCTCCTTCCTTTTTTTCTGTCCTTATGATTGCATGTATGCTATGCCTTTCTTTTTCTTATCCTCTGAATCCCACACCCTTTCCCAAAGGATACATAATGGAGAAGTGACATGCATATGGGAAACCATCTAACACAATGAAAACCCCATGTAAATATTATGCAAATTTGTTATAAATTACACCTGCAGTGCGAATTTATTACTTTGCTGAAAGGCTATAAAATATAGATTTGTGTTGTATACGTTTTAATGCACTTCAAAACATATATTAAATTGCTTATTTCTGTTAGACAGACTATTCAAACTTTTAAGTGCAAAGTAAATATCAAGTGCTATGTTTGTAATAATACACAGCGATCACACACACTTTTTGTGCTTTCCACCTCCAGTAGGGTCCAGGAACACATAATTGCAGCTTTCCCCTTAGTTATCTAATCATTACACTGAATGCAAACCTGTTTCCTATTACTTCACAATTCATAATTATTATTGTAAGTGGTGCTTTTGGTGTTCCAGAAACTGTTGTGGATTTTTGTAGTTAATGGATTGTGGCTCTTTAAATTTCATGTTTTCTATGCACACCACAAAAAGCAAAATGAATTTTATTTTTTGCTTAGCTTTTATCTAAAATGACATTCATATGTAGCACAAAAATATTATATATCAACATATTATATATCAACTTCCTCTACCACTCT
This sequence comes from Shinisaurus crocodilurus, assembly GCA_021292165.1. Classification (NCBI taxonomy): domain Eukaryota; kingdom Metazoa; phylum Chordata; class Lepidosauria; order Squamata; family Shinisauridae; genus Shinisaurus; species Shinisaurus crocodilurus. Next base: position 163,101,232 of record CM037880.1, read on the forward strand.
CCTCTCCTCTTCCTCCTTCTGGAATATAATTGCTCAAAACTGTGTATGGTTATTACCATTTTAAATTCTCCTGCCTTGTACCTATAAACAAGAAACCAATACTTTCTATTTTTTCATGTTCTCCATTAATTTCCATTCTCAAATGAATCAATTACCAAAGAATTACAAGCTCTGTTTCCTTGCCAAGGGGGGGGGCATCTGAGAAGTTTAAGCCGCCTCAAAACAGGGCAAAAAATGAAAACCGATAAAAATCTGCACTGCCTTTTCTTCATACATTTTATTAACAGAAATCTTCAAAATATATGTTAATAAACATATAATAAGCTTTTTGCAAAATTAAAAGTTGGTATGGAAAATCACTTTTTTAAAAAATACCACAATTTGTCAATGATCTGTCAAACTGGAATTTTCTGGGAAAGGAATCTGAACATCCCAGGGCCCACTCTATCATTAGGCAGAGTGAGGCAGTTGCCTGAGGCAGCAGATGTTGGGAGAAGGCAGCAAAATGTTGGAGGAGAGAGCATGTATGCCACACGACGAGCCCTGCACTCCCTAAGCTAGCCTGATGCCCTCGTGAGCAGGGGTGGATGCTGTTCCATCACCAGTGAGGAAGAAAGATTCAACTGCCAGTCCAGTTGGCTTTTGTACATGGAATGGGAGGGGGTGGAGTCTTGTTCTTTGCCTCAGGCAGCAAAATGTCTTGGGATGGCTCCAGGGCTGGTGCTACCACTAGGCCAACTAGGCAACTGCCTAGGGCGCAGGGCTAAAGGGGGCGCCAGTCAGAAGCGCCACGCTGCGAGGACAGAACTGAGCGGGGAGGGCTTTTCCTGGTCGCTTTCTCCGCTGTTGGTGCTGCTGCTGCTGCTGCTGCTGCAGGCAGCTGGGTCGGAGTAGCTGAAAGTTGTGCCGGTCCGGGCGCCCCCCCGAAGATTAGGGTGACGGGAGGGAGAAGCTCTGCTTTGCCCAGTCTCTCACACTCGCCCACCCCCTCCGTCCCTCCCTGAGGCTACCTCCCTCGCTCCCTTTCCTGGTCGTCTTCCCCCTCCTTTTCCCCTTCCCTTCCCCCAGAGTAGCCGCCGGAGGAGCAGGCAGGCAGGCAGGCACGCAGGCGCTGAGGCAGGCAGCAGGCAGGCGCGGTGCTCCTGTTGTATTTCTGGGTTGTCTCCTCAGCCCAGCCGCGCCACAGCTGCCGAAGGAAGAATCCCCCGCCCGCCTGCCCATCCCTAGCTGCCATGCCATGAGTTCTTTTCAACTTCTTCTCTGGCGGCAACTTTCGGAGGCTCCGAAAGTCGCTGCCGGAGAAGAAGTTGAAAAGAATCGATCCTCCCAGGGGATCCCATTGCATTGAGGTTCAGCTGAGGGCTGTAATGCAGAAACACCTAAGCGTGGAGCGTTTCCGGTTGTCCGTCGCTCAAAGGGCCTGCCTGTGCTCTGGCTATGCTCAGTTGCAGCCACTGAAGCCTTCCTGCCCTTTTCTTTGCCCTCCCTTGGAATCAGATTACTCTCCCTCCCCCCACCCCCAACAAACCATTTCCCAAACCACGTGGCCCGGCACCTATTTTACGGGAGGCAGAGACAAGACTTAAATGCAGAGGGACATCTGTTCTGAAAAGATATGGAGGGTGTGCTTGTTAATTCTGAATAATCTGAATTAACAGACCACTCCGAGGTGGTCTGTTCGGGCTGGCTCCGAAAGTCGCCGCCGGAGAAGAAGTTGAAACGCTACGTAACTTACGTAACGTAACGCTACGTAATGTAAGTGCCTTTTCCTCGCTTCCCCCTCCGCCTCGGCAGCAGCTCTCCGTCCCTCCTGTGTTTTTCTTTCTCATTCCTTTCTTCATCCCTCTTTTCTTTTCCTGCCTCCGCGCTCTTCCTTCCGCGTCCCCCCCCCGCTCTCACCCTTTCGAGCCCAAGTTTAACAGGGGGGGGAGCTAAATATCTGGTCTTGCCTAGGGCACCAAACTGCCTTGCACCGGCCCTGGATGGCCCTGGAACATCCTCACACATCCATGGTGTTCTTCACTACATGGGATACCAAGCAGCAGCCATATCATAAACAGAACTTTTCAGCTGGGCCTACATTTTCCCTCTCTGCCACCATTTATATACAGGGAGGCAGCCAGAGATATAAATCCAGCCAGGCATTCACACAGCCAACCCCACTCTCATCTTCCATATTTGTCCTGCCTTACACAACTGTCCTGTGCAATGCAAACATAAAATCATTAATCCTAACCCTTTATTAGCAGCAAATGAACAGCTTCCAGTCCAGCCTCTGAAATACTACGCAATTCAGATTGTATTCTGCTCCGGATGCTAGCCAGGTTATAATTACTTTAAGCCTTCTTCGAGCTGGGGAAATAACTCCTCCTCCTTTGTCTTGCTACGAGGAAGAATACACGAGTAAGTGGCAGGAATCTTAAAGGAGCCAAGAGAAAGGGGCAAAATGATCATACTCTTCACATATACAAAATCCTAATTCGACCACACTTAGATCGGGCGGGGGACCTGCTCTATAGATTATTTATTTATTCATTCATTCATTCATTTGAAGGATTTCTACCCTGTTCTTCAGTCAAAGAAGGCTCCCAGCCAGAACAGCTTACAAAGATCAGTAAAAAGTCATTTCCTGCCCTCAGGCTTACAATATAATAGACACAGCACAAAAGAAAAAGGGACTGAAAGAAGGAAAAAAGCAAAATCAGGCAATAATTCATAGTAATAAAGTTCTTATAATGACCAACTGGAGTGCATACAGTTCAAAGAGTGGAGAAACCAAAAGTTGCTTGTTTCTCAGCAGAGCCGATGGAGTGGCACTGCTTCCCTTCTTTCAATCTACTGCAGCCTGATGGAATGGTTGCTGCCAGGAGACAGTTGATGGAAGGAGCTGATGATGGGCCTTCTTTCCTCTGCTGCAACTTGATGAAATGCTTGCTGGCAGGTGACAGTTGATGGAGGTGAGATCCTGATGAAGGGGGCTTATCAGCAGAGCCAATGGAGAGGCACTGCTTCCTTTCACTCCCTCTGCTGCTGCCTGATGGCTACTACCAGATGACAGCTAATGAATGGAAGAGCCTGATGGAGATGGTTTCTCAATAGAGCTGATTGTCAATGCAACCCAGCACAACAATTTAAAGATATCTCTTTTGTAAAAACAGTATTGACAAATTACTATCAGTAATACTTCAGCACCACAAGCAACTTGTATTGGTGTGTGTGTGTGTGTGTGTGTGGAAAGAAAGAGAGACAAAGAGAGAGAGAGGGAGGGAGGGAGAGCGTGTCACAAGTGTTCTTTGGGCCCTGAGCCCCAGGATTTGTTAGTCCATTCCTGGCTTGGAGATATGGGAATGGGGAAGATTGGGTCCTCATCCCCACATGACACTCAGGCGAAGCTGAAAGGCACAAAGCTGAAGTAGTGACAGAGGTACTTCCCCACCACCACCTTTCTACTAGCAAATGCAACAGACTTAGAGTTAGGGCTAGGATATCAGAGTTGGGGAAGCACTTCAATGTTTCAGTGATTCATCAGACTGAAAGTATATTCTGGACTATCACATCTTTTAAAAAAGATGGTATCAGCAACAGGCACTGAGGACATGGAGATCCATGCAAGCAGGTACGTCCTCATTCATCTTAGTGTGTAGACTGAGTATCCTCACATGCCCATCTTAATTGTACAAACAGAACTGTTCCCAATGCTGAAATGAATTAAGACACCTCTCTTTCCTTAGGAGCTTCTTGTTCTGCATCAGAGCCCCATGGGTCTTTAGACTGACCCATATCTCTGAGGGATATTCAAAAGCTTGCTTAGTCATTACTGGCATAGTGCTGCAGATAAATTCTTGCACATAATACGGTAGATGTGTAATTTGCAAGAGGCACTTCAGAAGAACTTTTGCATGAAACTGTGCTATCAACCTCAAAAAAAAAAAAAAAGAAGGTAGTAAATTACATTAGATCTACAGAAGTACTGAAGAAGTCAATGATATCTAAAACTAAACAAACAAAAAAATAACACAGACAATTTGAATGACACTTCAACATTTTAAGTGAAGTTTTGCAAAGGCTTTAAACTTTTATGTTTTCTCCATGCATAATTTAAAGGGCTAAAGAGGGTGCGTGTGTTTTAAAATACACATTAAAAATATTTTTTTTGGTATCCTTGATCTAAGGTGCATCTTGCAATCAGGGCAATCATGAAAGCACTACACTAAATACCTCTTAAATGAATGTGGCAACCAGTACAGCCAGATTAAAATTTAGGCTTAGTGAGAGGGCGACAATCTCAGTAAGTATTTAAGCCATTTGGTTAATGACCATGTAAGAAACTGTTCATTCCATATTAATGTACTTATAGAGAGGCCTGCATGCATGTAGACACCAACATACACGTACTAACCGTTCTCCCTGGAAGGCGAGAGAGAGCATTTTCAAACCGTCTAACATGTCCACTAAAAATTCAGTGGTTTTACATTTGCAAGGAATTGCTCATACAGTAAGGCTATAGACTCATCATAATACCTACAAGGCCCAAGCTGAGCATACATGAGGGGTTACAGAGCTGGAGTAGTGAAGACTGCCAGTACTCTGGACTTGGAAAAGAGCCTCTGAGGGTGATCTGCTTGCTGCTGTGCCCTTCTGCTTGACACACACGTGCAAACATGCAGTGATCCATGAAGGCAGAGTGAGTCAAATGAAAGAAAGGTGATGAGTTGACAGCATCCGCTAAAGGATGTCCAAAGAAGCTACGACTGAATGGTGGGGATGCTTAAGGTCTGGCACTTATCCGTAGACTCCAAACTAAGAGTTTGGGGGAGGATAAGAATCAAACTCTCTCTATATCTTTCCCTCAGTTCTGGGAAATTTTATCCTCTGTGTTTTAACCCTTATATCACTCTGGAATCCTGATATGTAGAAATAAATATTCTCTCTCATAAAATACAAGTTTTCCATTCTGCCAGTTGTAACCCCAAGCCAGCAAGCATATAAAGGCATCTCTTCTTCCACTCCACATACATAAAAAATAATAATTTAAAAGTATATCAAACAAAACACATTTTGATAATGTATAAAGATAATACCCAGTGGATTCCTGAAAGATACATGAAATTAATCCCTCTTGTGAAGGCCCTGATGCAAGCGTTTCTCTCTTGGGATGAATTTAAAATCCCACAAAAGCCCATGGATGGTTTATTTCCTTCCTACACAACAGCAGCAAACACACAGTTATTTTTTAAGCAATGTAAAACATTGCTTACACTGGAAACGAAACAACACAGAAAAGGGAGCACAAGAATTAGATATTTTTTGAGCACTGAATTTCTCCCTATCATAATTTCAATCTGATTTAGAAAACTGTCCTTGTCCCCATACCTCAAGGTTCTATTCTTGTCCCTGGCTATTCTCTCACATACTGTCCTTGGGTGAGGTCATCAAATCTCATGACAGTCAGCTTTCCCTCTCTACCCCAGAAACTCTCCCTCCATCCGGTCCCACGTTTCCTACTGTAGCACATTTCCACTTGGATATTTCATCACAATCTCCTACTCACTGGTATTCTCATTCCCCTGGCAGCCACTGTGCCTCCTAAAAATAATTTCCAGAAGGTTGGGAGACTAATCCAGAACAGTGCAAGAAGTGGCAAGGGAGGCTGCAGACAAAAGGGGGAATCTGTGGAAATTGCCTCTCCGCTTCCATTTGTGGAAGCCTCTGCTGGATCACTGACCCATCCAGAAATGAAATGGATCCTCCCATTCTCTGTTCCTGAAAGGGGTTTAACTGGTTGGGTGTAACCTATTACTTTTATTGTTATGTTTTTATGGATCCGTTTTTATGTTATGTTTTAATTAAGATTTTGTTTTTGTCATTAAACTATATTTTAATAATTTTAATTATTGTTAGCCGACTTGAGTGCCATTTTTGGTAGAAAGACAGGATATAAATTAAACAAATTAATTCCATTCATGCGCACAGAAGGGCTGCACTGGATCCAACCCATCATATTCACCCTCTTCAGCAGGCAGGAAGCCTGGGCTTTATCTCTGATTCCTCTCTCTACCCTTTGCTACCCATAATTGCCCTGTTCCCAACACTTGTTGCTTTTCCCAGTACAGTAATGCAAAAACTGACCTTGCCTCTTCAACCCCTCAGCTAAAGTTCTAGTCCATTTCCATCACTTGACTACTGCCACCAAAATCATTCAACTTTCTCATCATTCGGGCTTTGTGATACAGTTAGTACAGTAATACTTCTTCTACAGTTAAAACACACGCATGCACTCATACATACATCTCAATCTTATAGTTCTGATGTATTTCTAGTCATCATGTACCATTTGGAAGGAAGCCAATTTCCCTTTGTATTTTGCCCCTCCTGGGCAATGAACCCAGGCTTATCATTACAATTGACAGTTCTTCAGAAAAATGGCACTATAAAACTTCTCTAATCGGTTTCTTTGCATATCTGTTACACATGCAAGGTTTTAGCAAAAACTCTTAACAAATTTTTTGCTGAAAAGTATGCAATAGGAATTTAAGGATCATTTCTACTATTTTAAAATGGCATCACTGTTCAGTGTAAAATTGAAATGTCTTCCACATATATGAGAACTGTGACCCCTGCAAGAGTATAGAATCCTAATTACAATACATCCATCCAAACTAATTTCTGATAGGCTATTTGTGTCAATTCATTCATCACTTACACACAAACATGAAAAATACAGTTCCCTTGCTTCTACAGATTGAGAGATGACAGCAGTTAAGTCAGTAATGTACCACCAGATAATATAAATGGTCCACAGCAAAAATTAAACTAGTGTAAACAAGGCCAGTAAAGGCTCAAACGGACATGAAAGGCCCCATTTCACACCAGGTATCTTCTTCAGTTATTTCACAGCACTTAAATTTGAGTACTTTGCCATGATATCTATATTCTTATATTTATGATTAAATGGGAACATAAGCATCCCCCAGAAGAGACACCTGAGAAGGTAAAACAAACAAAAACAAACACCTGTAACTCCTCTTTTTTTAATGACAGGTCTATTTAGCATCTATGTGGAAGAGCTGCTTGGTTCAAGCTGTGACCACAGAAACACGTGATCAAGTCCCATTTATCTCAATGGGATGTACTCATGGTCACAGCCTAAGTCCCATTAGTACTAAGGTAGATAACATTATCAGCACACTACACCTGTTGTACACAGACGGGAGAAGAAACCTTTTGGCTTAATTTACTGACCCAAAAACCCAGCTGCAGTTCTTTTGAAATTGAACAGTGTCTTGCAATATTATCCTTTAATTGAGAGGCCACAATGTGGCAATATTCCAAGTACTTTGGTTAGGCTGTTTATCTTTTTCTACTATCGTGTCACAGTATTACTGGCCAAAAATAAAATAAAATTATATTGTGACTTAAAGTGAAATCAGTTGATGCATGCTCTCCTCCCTTTTACCTTTCTCCAATCCCTTTGTCTTTTTCAAATTGTTTGCAATCATCCAAGTCATGCAATGATCTATGCAAACAAGCTCAGCATAAAAACTGTGTGGGTCAAATTTTGCTGCATCCTTCCTTTGCAGATCCTCTGAAATGCCTTTCATCACTGTTCCTGACAGCAGCAGCATAATGTCGATTTGACCACCACATGTGTATAGGCTGGGTCTTGTGGCCCTCTAGTCTACAAACTGATACACCTGCATCCACAGTGCAACAACCTGCAATATACGGCACCCACGATTCATCAATCTGTTTCCATTTACAGCTGTTTTTATTTATTTACTGATATTATGAGTCACTATAAATGATATTATGAAATTATATGAAATTTCTAAGTGATATACAAAAATACAATATAAGATCATAATTAAATACTGCATATTATTACTGTATGCAAAAGACAATATTACCTTCCTGGAAATGCTTGTTGGAAAAAGTATTTTCAATAGGCACTGAAAACCCGTAAGAGTTGGTGCCTTTGTAGTGGTAGGGAGTTTCAGAGAGTGGGCACAATGATACTGAAGGCCCTGTTCCAAGCCATCATGGACCAGCTCTCCAAAATCTTGGGCACAACCAGGAGGGTTTTTAGGGAAGAATGAACAAGGACACGTCAGGGTGGGAGGGAGGAAATATCGGGGTAGGAGGTAGGGTATTGAAGAGAAAGAGGAAAAATTGCTCACGATGAAAACCTCATAAAGTCTCTAGCCTGGTTTCCAAGTCCCACAGAAGCCTCCTCTGCACAGGAGCAGAAGGGATAAAGCAACAGCAGCAGCAGCCTTTTATCCTGCTGTACTTTCCTACGCTACTGAGGGGACCAGGCTATGGCAGCATGCTAGCAAATTATTAACATGCTGATACTCTGCTGTTCCTGAAGCTCTACATTTACAAAACTAAATTAGTAAAGCAAAAGGCAAAGATAAAGTATTCTTAATAATTAGTCTTAATAATTATTCTCTGGGCTTTTGCCACAGATGCTGTCAAGCTTGCTGCAAGTCAACCATGCACTCAACTTGCTCTTTCCATTTTCGGTTGATCTTTTTGCCCCAGGCAGAGGACAAGAGGGAGCACTATCGGCCATAGTTACACAGGGAGAGGTTTGAACCCTTTGTTTTCTTGCTGTGGTGTAGCCAAATACAACAAAGGTTGAGAAACCTGTCCTAACCACATCAGAGAAAATGCAGCAGTTCTTTGAGATGCTCATGATAATGCCAATGATTTTGTGGTGCAAGTAACTTTTAAAATATATTCTCCAGTTCTGCGTAAATATGATCTGAAACCTACAGCCAATGAACCTGCTCTGTCTTTAGTATTCTTTTAGTAGAAATTGCATGCATGTTTACCAGAGCAGCACTTCGCACAAGACTTGCGGGGGAGGTGTTTAAATTAATTGTACTTCCTATATAACAGGGCTGGGCAACTTGTGGCCCTCCAGAAACCAGATGTTGTTGGACTGCAAGTCCCATCAGCCCTAGCCAGCATAACAATGGTGGATGATGGGAGCTGCAGTCCAACAACATCTAGAGAGCCACAGGTTGCCCACTCCTGCTCTATAGGGATATAAGCAACAATACAAGGAGGGATGAAAAAAATATACAAAAAAATATTTTACATGTGCTTGTGATGTCATATCCCATGTGAGCATTTTTGATGGACATGAATAGGAGCTTGAGAACATAAACTGAAATGGCTTCAAACAGAAATTTTCTATCCTTGGATTATGAAAAGTAGAAGCTTAGACAATGTTATACAAGAAAATTCTGTCTCCTAGTTCCAATGACAAGCTATTTGAGCTACTATACATTTGTGGTTTATAATGCCACCAGAACTCTCTATGGAATTATATATAGAATAAATGAGAGGCTATAATACATATTAGTAAGTACCTAATATAGCCTTATAAATTACAGGCTTTTACAGCCTTGCATTTTACAATGTAATGTCTCACACAGACATGTGCAGGCACGCACAGCAATGATACAATATCCTGATACAAGACACGGTATCATACTTAAGCTCCAAGAAAATCCTGTATTGTGACAAAACAAAACAAAAATCACTTCAAGGCAGAAACAGATTTTGAGGAAGAAAAATGGCATACATCATAAAGAAAGGCAGGAAATGTTAGATAAGAGCATTTGGACTAAATCGGAAATGCTAACATTCGGCTGCACTGGCAGCATCCTGCGCTACATTGCCACATGGGAGATTCCAAGCTGGAATTTGTACTCAGGGGACAGGGCAAAGGGTGGCTCACATCATTGAACAGTATCCTATGCAGCAGACTACGGAGCAGCACTGATGGGCTTCACTGGGATTCCTATCAATATCTCAACCTGTGGACGGATGATGTAGTAATGCTGGCATTACAGCAGCTAACATGCAAAGGGGAGGGGGCCAAAGAAAGGGGAGGGACCCTGATATTTTAGAAAGGACCTTTCCCAGTCAAACTCCAGTAAATATTGAAAATAAAAATCCTGACACTTTTATTTCTAAATCAGTTTGGGGGTGGCGGGGGTTAAGTTCCATTGATTTCAACAGAACATGGTTCCAGGTAAATGTGCTTGGAATCATCGCACAGCAATATGCATTTTCATCACAGGATTGAAATAAAAAGGTATAAATGAATACGGTATAAAAGCAACCTTAACAAACAGATCTATAGAACATCTGACAAAATATCCTGCCTTCAAAGAAAGTCAGTTCCAGATGCTTTGAAAGGAAGTGTCTAAACTGCATTAATAGAGTATTCCAGTTCCTGTCATTAACTCCCAGCTTCCGGTAGATCCAAGGTTGGGAGCTATCAATGTGAGCTTGACTATAGCCAGGGCTTCGTTTCTGGTGGAACTCACCTGAATGAGTTAAGCACCTTCTTTATTAAATGCTACCATTTATATCGCCATCTATCCTGAGGAAAATGAATCCCAGAGTTTCCGGTACCTTTTTCTCCAGAAAAAAAGCACTGCTAATAGCCATTGATAAGGTCTTATCTTTTATGAATGTGCTTAAAAATTTTCTGAAGTCAGTTAAACTATTTACCCTTAACATTCCGATGTGTTTAAGCTTGTCTGTTAAAATATTATTGTAGCTAATTAAGCCTCTTTTCTGTGGCTGTGTAAACATTAGCACTATACATGTAGGAATGGATTGCGTTCCTGTAAGTATTGTCAATGGGATTATTCACATGTTCAAATACCAATCATGTTCAAGGCCATATGGGTAAAGAAAGGCTAAAATGTAGCACACCGCTTGATCACACTGCCAGGCTTTCCATATTTCCCTTCGCATGAATACTGCAACTCCTAAACCCACTATCATGCATCCCATCAGCAGACTTCTCGACTATAGGAGCGAGCCATTAGTAGAAGATTCATAGATTCATAGATCATAGAGTTGGAAGGAGCCTACAAGGCTATCGAGTCCAACCCCCTGCTCAATGCAGGAAACTAGAGGAGGGGTCTCCCATCCAAGTAATAACCAGGCTTGACCCTGCTTAGCTTTCCACACTCAGTCAAGCTGAGCCAGCGTAAGCCACAGGTCTGCCTGCTAACAAGAGAAAGGAACGGAAATATATAAACAGGATAGTACAACAGGTTTTACCGTAAGTCTGAGAATGTGGTGGCCAAATAGATAAACATCATAAACTTACTAAGGCTGCAACCTTTTCTCTACTTACCTGGGAGGAACTGTCACTGAACTCAATGGGACTTTATTTATTTATTATATTTATACCCCGCCTTTTTTCCTGCAAGGAACCCAAGGCGGCTTACATACTCCTCCTCCTCTCCATTTTATCCTCACAACAACCCTGTGAGGTAGGTTAGGCTGAGAGTCAGCGACTGGCCCAAAGTCACCCAGTGAGTTTCATGGCCGAGCGGGGACTAGAACCCGGATCTCCTGAGTCCCAGTCAAACACTCTCACCACTACGCCACACTGGCTCTCGTCTTAGAAGACTTACTTCTAAGTATACACGCATAGGATTTCAACCCAACTAACAGAGCAATCCTATGGCCCCTAGACTGCATTTAGGGGGCTTAAGAGGATTGTTCGGGTTCCCAGCTCCAAGGTCAGAAAACAGCTCTGACATCGGAGCTTGGACTCCGTGCTCAGAGCGCCTCCCACCCACCCACAGCTGGTGCAGGAAGAACCATGCCGGCTGTTTCTCCAAGGTCGGAAAAGTGACCTCAAAGAAGTGGTTTAGGGAGCATTCGGGGGGGGGGGGCAGGGAGGAGTGGAGACCAGTGCCACCAAGTGATGACATATCCTGGTGGCACCTCAGCCTCCTTCTTTCTCCCTCCGAAGTGGGGCAGTTAGATGGTGGAAATCAGCCGTCTAGCTGCCTTGCAGGGTGGGAGGAATGTGGAGTCAAGCTTTGCCTTCGTGCTCTCCCACACTGCATAGGATGCCTGTGATCGAGTTTGGAGGGTTATGGGCATCCCCATAGGATTGAACCCTAGGAACATAGGAAGCTGCTTTATACTGAGTCAGACCACTGGTCCATCTAGCCCAGTATTGTTGACACTGACTGGCAGCAGCTCTCCAGGGTTTCAGGCAGGATTCTTTCCAAGCCCTACCTGGAAGCTGGGAATCGAACCTGGGACCTCCTGCATGCAAAGCATGTGCTCTGTCACACTGAGCAGTGGTCCCTCCCTAGAGCACCTGGAATTCCAAGGCGGTCACCCATCCAAGTACTAACCAGGCCCGACCTGGTTAGCTTCCAAGATCAGATGAGATTGGCCTGTTCAGATGTCTAAAGCTAAGGCTGCAACCTTTTATCTACTTACCCAGGAGTAACTATCACTGAACTCCATGGGACTTACTTCTAAGTAGACATGCCTAGGATTTCAACCCAAGTAAGTTTATTTTCTGGGAGAGGAGCCATAGCTCAGTAGCAGAGCACCTGCTTTGCAGGCAGAAGGAAACAGGTTCAACCCCTGGCATTCCTAGGTAGGGTTGGAAAAGCTGCCTGTCTGAAACCCTGGAGAGCTGCTGCTACTCAGTCTTGGCAATACATGAGCTGGATGGACCAATGGTCTGACTTGGTATAAGGAAGGAAGCCTCCTGTGTTACTATGATTATGCTGCTCATTCAACTCTGCAAATGCAAAAAAAGGAAGCAAAGAAAAACAGAGCATGGAAATAAATGCACGCACATCTTTGTAAACTTTGGTAGCAAGTCACTTGGCTTCTCATATAATTTGCAAGTCAATAAGAAATGATTTTAGTCAATACCTTGTAAGAATCTTGCAGTAACATCTTATCAAGCAGATAGGTAAGACAGAGAGTGCTTAATGATAAGAAAAGAAGGAAGCTACTCAAGCAGTGTTTAATTTTGCTGGGATCCGAGCAGCTGAAAAATATCTTTCATGCTGTCTTTGAGGGAGGTGAATTGCTTCAGACCGGGGGGGGGGGGGGGGGGCTTCATGCAACTAGGGCTGATGTGGTCCCTTTGCTGGGCCTCTGCCTTCCCATTCTCTTTCATATGAATGTATAAGAAATTTGTTGGTTAGCTTTTTACCACAATTTACCCAGTTCACACCTCTGAATGCAGACCCAAGCACAATCTGCAATCGACATCCATACATTTCCAAGCCTGCAACACAATTCATGGAACAAAACCAAAAAAAGGTGTTTAAAAAAATGCGTACATTTGGGAAATGTACTTTACCTTTAAAATTCTCCATGGCCTTCCCTCTACTATCTCTTCCTTATAGCTCTGCCTTTTAACTTTGCTTCTTCAGCAATACCACTCAAAGTGGCCTGAAAGTCCCGCACTCTCCTTCTGCCTTGCAGACCTTTATGCCTGGAGCTCTTTCCCAGCAATACTAGTATTGACTGACAGTAATTCCAGACAGAAAAAAATGAAGTACACCTTCAATTAATTAACTTATGAAATTCAATGCCTAAAGACCCCCACCCTTCATGCAGGCAGTGGGGGGGGGCAACCACAGGGGGCATTCTCCACCTCACACAATGTTAACTGCATGAGGGGATAACACCTGAAGCAGGATAAGATATCCATCTAAAACTTAGATGGCTTTAAATGGGAATTAGACAAGTTCATAGCCAGTAAACCTATCAACCGATATAGATAACCAAATAGAACTTCCAGGTTCAGGGCAATATGCCTCTGAATACAAAATACTGGCAGGTTGCAGGGACAGAGACACAATGGGGGATGGATATGCCTATATGGGTGCTTGCCAGAAATCAGCTAGCTGGCCACTCTGGGAAACAGGACACTGTACTAGATGGATCCAGTAGGGATCACCTCTCTGTTCTTTTCTCTCTCACACACACCTATTTGGGTGAGGCATTGAGCTTAACTATATAAGAACATAAGAAAAGCCATGCTGGATCAGACCAAGCTCCATCTAGTCCAGCATTCTGTTCACACAGTGGCCAACCAGCTGCCCACAGGAAACCCACAAGCAGGACATGAGTGGAACAGCACCCTCCCCCACCCAAGTTTCCCAGCAACTGGTGTACATAAGCATAGTGCCTCTGATGGAGATCACATATAGCCATCATGACTAGCAGCCATTGACAGCATTATATCCATGAGTTTGTCTAATCCCCTTTTAAAGCCATCCAAATTGGTGATTATCACTGTATCTTGTGGTAGCAAATTCCATAGTTTAACTATGTGCTGTGCGAAGAAGTACTTCCTTTAATCTGTCCTGACCCTCCCACCAATCAGCTTCATGGAATGACCCTGGATTCTAGTATTATGATAGAGGGAGAAAATGTCTCCCTATCCACTTTCTCCACACCATGCATAATTTTGTACACCTCTATCATGTCTCCCTCACTCTACTTTTTTCTAAGTCTCAGATGTTGTAACCTTTCTTCATAGGGGAGTTGCTCCAGCCCCTTGATCATTTTGGTTGCCTTTTTCTGCACTGTTTCCAACTCTACCATATCCTTTTTTAGGTGTTGTGAGGTGACCATAACAGTATTCCAAGTGTGGTCACACCACAGATTTGTGTAAGGGCAGTATTATCTTGGCAGTTTTATTTTCGATTCCTTTCCTAATTATGCCTAACGTGGCATTTGCCTTTTTCACAGCAGCTGCGCACTGGGTTGACATTTTTATCAAGCTATCCACCACAACCCCAAGATCTTCCTTGGTCAGTCACCAGTAGCTCAGATCCCATCAGCTTATATTGAAGTTGGGATTTTTTGCCCCAACGTCCATCACTTTACACTTGCTTACATTAAGGGGACTTAATCTAGGAGGGTTAACCCACTTAGTCCCTAGTCTTCACCCCCAAGCTTAAGTATGTGTAACTACATTTCCTCATCCTTTTCCTTTACTCCCTTCCTTCGGTTGTCTAAATTCAGATTTCAAACTCCTTGGGATGCCTGACAACGCCATGTTCATGGATGGCATGATATAAAATTTATAAATAACAGATAATGCTGAAAAGATCCTATATAGCAGGGATGGGCAGAAAGTAGATCAGGATCTACTGGTAGATCTCTGGGTGATTTTCAGTACATCAGCAAAGGTCTCCAAGTCCCAATTGTTTTAAAATAGCAATTGTTAGGTCTAAATTAGAGTGTTAGAATTCCTGATCTGTAGTAACTCAGATGTAGGTTTGTATTGGGATATTCAGGTCATCCCAGTGTAAGGCTCACGGGGTTCAGTAAGTGACTGGCTCTGCCTCCTGAGCCACCATTTTGCATATGGCCCCAGTTGGTGGACCTCAGAGTTCTAGTAATAAGCAACGTAGATCCTGCAAGCCGGAAGTCTGCCCTCCCTTGCAATATAGTACAGGTAGGAAAGCAAATGCCTAGGATTAATCTGGAAAATCAGCTACACCATCAAGATTCACAACAATTTATGGATAAACATTCCAATGTCCAAATGTAATGTTGGAACCAGCCCTTTGCATGAATAACTTCGTGCCATTAGAAACTATGTCCTTATTTTTATGATTATTTCACTCAGTCAAGAATCTGAAGTTACTTTAGTGAAGATGAACTAGTCACATCAGTGCAGAGTGAGATCCAGGAGACTAAACTCTATTAATCCCTTGTGCATACTTTTGAACTAATTTCTTCCTGCTTAGAAGTCTTTAAAAGGAAAGCAGCCCTTCACTCTCTGCTGATAAGACAAGAAAAGGAGGAAAGGGAAAAGGGGATAAAAGGAACAAGTGGGGTTGACAGCAGCGGTGCAGTATATCATGCCCCCATGCTTAACAGCAAAGATTAGGAATAGTTTTTCAGCTGCAGCCCTTGGGGATGACTGAAGTGGTAGAAACAACCATGGTTCAGGAATAATGCATTTCAGTTCAGGTCACCACCATGCTTATAGTAGATGAAAGGGGTGGGGATGGGGATGTGCAACTAACATTGTGCAAGGGGGCTGGGCATGGGCAAGGCTAATGAGGAAGGCAATTCGATTCCTGTTCAGTGCATCTAAGCTTAAAGTTCAGCATTCTGTTGGCACAATGGCCAACCGGATTTGCAAGGGAAGCCCACAAGTAGGACACAAGTACAACAGCACCCTCCCATTCTTGTTCTCCAGCAACTGGCATGCAAAGGCATACTGCCTTTGATACTGGAGTAATATATAGACATCATGACCACCCTCCATTTCAGCATTATCTATTTATCTCCTTCAAGTCCCACCCAATGTCCCCGCATGCGCTGGCTCCACTTCTGACCTTCGCATGTTAAGCAGGAAGGTCTGAAGGAGGATTCTAAACAAATTAAGCTGAGTACAGTATTTTTCCATGTATAAGACTATACTTTTTCCTAAAATTGTTAGACTAAAAATTGAGGGTCGTCTTATACACGGAACTAAGCCTAGGAGAAAACCGTGCAGTTGCGAAACTGCCCAGTGGGGGGCGTCTTATACATGGGGGCGTCTTATACACGGAAAAATACGGTACATTTAGAAGCCACCCTGCGATCGGATTGGGCAACCTGCATTAATGAATAGTTAGTAATTTACATAATCAATTAGGAAGTTTTAAGAAAGAGTGGGACTGTTAACTTTAAAAGACCCTAAGATGTCCAGTACCACTTAACAGAATGCTCCTGTTGATTTGAGGTGAAAGATATATGATTTCTTACAAGTCACACTGGATGTTTTAAAAGCCTCCCAAATCTTTCAGTACAAACCCTTTTTCTGTTTGACAATGCACAGTGGAGAGTACGGATAGATTTTCCTGAAAGGCACCAGATGGGAGGGACAATTCTTTTTATTCTTTCTTAAATAAGAATCCAGGTGCAACTGTTTTTCTGGACCCTTGTAAGTATTTGAAGGGCAACCTACCTTCTTCAAGTGCATTAAGCACACAGAGCAGTGCACTAACTATGGCATGCCTCCTTTGTTTGAGGAGGCAGCTAGTACCACTTCAGTAATGGACAGGGAATGCCTTCCAGGCAATTAAAAGTAGTACTGGTTCACAACACTTCCTGAGAAGTCTGTTCAATAACTTTATGCACCGAACTCCAAGAAATGGATTACTTCCAGAAGATTGCTGTCTGACAACATTCATCAGAAGCTGCATATAATAATTCTTGCGTGTAGGGCATGAGCATTGTTTCATGCCCATATTTACTCAAAGCTGCACAGCAGCATGGGGCGTAGTGGTTAGAGTGTTGGACTGGGACTCGGGAGATCCGGGTTCTAGTCCCTGCTCAGCCATGAAACCCACTGGGTGACTTTGGGCCAGTCACTGACTCTCAGCCTAACCTACCTCACAGGGTTGTTGTGAGGATAAAATGGAGAGGAGGAGGAGGAGGATTATGTAAGCCGCCTTGGGTTCCTTGCAGGAAAAAAGGCGGGGTATAAATATAATAAATAAATAAAATATATAAATTCATAGTGTTTATGATGTGTAAGTGCGGTGCACCGATATGCACATCTCTGTTTCAAAGTTGCATTGCGTTGTGGGATTTAAAGATAAGACAAGAGGATTTGGTGCACAGAGGATTTCAAAGGAAATATTTTTTAAAAAAAAAACCTGCAGTAAAATGTCTGGGATGACTGGCGGATTTAACATGTACATTGAGAATGTTGGTAATCACATGACAGGGTATTCTGCATAGACAATGTAAGCCCCACAGGTCATATCTTGACCATTGGGCTTTCCCAAATGACTGGCCAATAGGGCAACATTGAAATGACAGTACAGTAGACAAAAAGTCACGACAGAACACACACAGCCAACAGCATTTACAGTGCCTATGTAAGTTATATAATATAGAAGCATCCCTTGTTCCCCTTCTCCTCCCTGTCCTATTTGCTATTTTTCTGTGTCAGCTCAGAAGCCAGGACATCTAGGCTCCCCGCCAGTGTCTGTAGTACATGTGTGATCTCTGGATATCTGTGTAACGCGGGTGCAGAGAGCCATGCCATAGCCAGAAATGCCTTCAGGGTTCCCTGCACTGGATTTAAACAAAGCAGAGAGCCTGGCAGAGTGTTTGGCCTAATGAATTCTGTCACTTCCCTGTTCAAAACATTTTCAGATAAAGGTGACATACTAGACAAACTCCCCTTTTGAAGAAATTCTGCGTCTTCCTAAGTCATAACTTGTTGTCTGGTTACGGTAATTCATTTTTTTTTAATCAAACAACCACTCTAGCCACTATCCAGGGGGGTGAAGGTAGCCATGTCACATGTAGTAACAAAAACAGGAGACTTGTGTCATCTTAAAGGCTAACAGATTTATTGTGACACACACTGTCGCGGGCACAAAAGTTTATGCCACAATAAATCTGTTCGTCTCAAGGAACTACAAGGCTCTGTTGCTTTTTGCCCATATGTACCTTTCAGAAAAAAAGACACACACATTCAATTAAGGGCTATGTTATTTTTAGAAGCCAGACAGAAGTAGGAGTATATATGTCAATCCCACCTGCAACAGTAGTTTGGGATTTTAATATAATGTCTGTGGTGTGACCTACTGAATTGAACACCAGTTGACTTTTATATCTCCTTCCCCACCCTTTAAATTACTAAGTTAAAATCGTCGTCTAGAGAGAGGGAGAGCTCTATCCGTGAGGCCACACCTAAAGTAGAAGCCAATACTTCTTTTCCCCTCTTCTCCTCCCCTTTCCAATTCATGAGCAGCCAACAGCTGGAACTGTTTTACACTAGACGGCTGAGTTCTGTGAGAATGTTCTCCTTGTCTTTGTCTGTAAGACTGAAAGAAGCTGGGCTCAAAGGTACTGCTTGGTCCCTAGAGAACTCTGGGTAAACATGAGCCTAGGCCTCCAGCTCTCTCCCGATAGGGTCAGGTGACACAGTATCAAAAGACAGCCAAAGAAAGATCTCGAAAAGCGTTTGCCTTAGTAAGAAGTACGTGTGTGTGTGTGTGTGTGTGTGTGTGATAAAGAGCACACATGGATTTCACATTTTCCTACTATACGGGTAGCTTAATAAAAATACAACATTTAAAGCCTGCTACTACAGATGCCCTATCACTTTTAAATGTGTTATTTTCTCAATAATATCCCATAAGATACTGTCAATGAGATAGCAGTCAGATTTAATGAATTTCAAAAGTAACAACACAATGCAAAGTTCATCAGGGTAAGTGAAAACATTTGTGCAGAAAACCAACATCATACCACAGAATTAAAGTAGATATTGAGGAAATGAGAACAATACTAACAACAGATAAATAGAAGAGATGTTCAATATTTTTTCCCTTTTTTAAAACAAGCAAGCAAACAAACAAACAAACTGTAACCAGGACTTTTTTTATTTTAAATATATATATCCTAAAACATAGGACAGATATCACATGGGAGCATACAAAATTAAATATTTGTCATGAAAGAATATAGGACATACCGACCCTGCAAATAAAAAGAATATAAATATATACTTTGCAGACAGACAGGGGGGAAATGCACATATAGAGAGAGACACACAAACAAACAGGCATCAACCAACTGGCTGTTTCAACAGCCACATCTAAAATTTCATTAAAAAGAGCCCAGCTGCTTCTTTCCTCTGACTTTGTCTTTAAGGACTTAGCTAAGCCGAAGGAGTGGCCAGAAAGAGAAGGGGGGGGGGGAACCACTTCAACCCATCTCTCTCAAATTCTTTTATTTCAGCAATGCATTAAGCAATCTCCCTGCAGAGTTATTCTCTTCTTCCTGGTGTGGATAAAGCTTCCCCTGGGGAGCTCTGTAATTTCCAGCTTCTCCGAATTCAGGTATTAGTAAAGACCGCTTGGGGACACGCAACAATATAACTCTACATTTTCAGGCATTCGGAGAGAACCCCCTAAGGGTCCCAAGTTCAAATTTCTGAAATGTAGGCATTGTAAAAGGAACCTCAGGGGACTCCAGCAATAGAATTCTGCTGAATTCAAAGCATTTCCTAAGCCCTGGCAGGAGCCTTTGCTCCCACTGGAGGCTTTTTATAAAACATGTGTTGCTGACATGTTGACAGATTGCTCAGTGAAGTGTTAGGTGCATACACAGGCTGGCCATTTAGGGGGACATCAGTTTACCCTTCATCTCTACCTGAAGCACCATGTTTTATACATTACCCGAGGACAGGCAGAAAACAGACACTTTCCAACAAAGTACAGTATCACTTAGCAAGAGACAAATAAAAAGCCCCTTCACAACTAAAGATATTACATACATACACACAGAGAGAAAGAGAGAGAGAGAGAGCGCCCTGTGCAGACTATCTCCAAATATCAAAAAGGTCAAAAAATAAATTAAGGGTAAAGAACAAGGCCTGGGCTGGAAATTGCTTCCATGTATCAGGTCTGCCACCCCTTTCCTATACAGGCCAGAGCTCTGAGGGTATAATGAGCAAAGGAATTTTCTAATGACAGCTGACTGTTGGGAGGTAATCTGATCAAAGGCCGATATTAAATCCAACTTCTGCTCATATCAGGGTATTAGTGATGTACGACTTAATAACCCAGCAGCTCCAAAAGTGCTGCCGTGGCAACAGGATGGAAATTGGGATAATAATGTATTCATGGTGCTGGCGACCTGGGGCTACAGTGCGTGCTCTCAGGGGAGGGCACTTCACCCTGAGCCAGACGTGTCTGGGCAAAATCACTTCACAAAGGACAGGAGTGGAATACTGAAGAGCTCTGGCACTGATGAGTGTGTCGATAAGGGGAAGGAGTGGAATGAAGTGAAGGGAGGGAAGGAAAAACATTTCCAGCAGAAGAGCTTGAGTGGTGCTTCTCTGAAAAACTGATGGGGCTCAAGAAGCTCTCCCCGACAAGTACAACCCAAATGGATAATTATTAAATGAACATAAAACTACATTCCCTGGCAAAGTGCTAAAGGATGGATAGCACCGGCTTACATCAAGTGACAAGATTTTCTCATCAGGCTACATCCATCTTCCAGCACTTCTGCTGTGAACAAAAGGGCCACTGCCTGCTACCATCAATTTCCAAAATTCCTTTAACATTAAACAGCTTTTCAACCTTCCCTGCCCTGAAATCTCCAAAGGAAGAAAATTCAAGGAAAGGTCACACATCAGCCACACCTTTCTGGCTCTTGTGGCTGCATTTCCTGCACGAGTGGAAATCTACTTCCACATTATTTTGCATGCTCTGGCTCTCTCCTTCTTATTTCCAGAAGTACTGTGATCCATTAGAAAATTATACTATCCAGTTATTGTTTCGAATGACAAAGGAACTTGGAAACCAGAATTTAAAAGAATTACAGCGTGATCTTATAAATCTATCACCCACTGGTATGATTCCCTAAATAAAGAGACAATGATAAACACTTGCAGTATTTTGTGTCCAATATTCTTACAAAACAAGATCACTTATGAAATTTTGGTTTAATTGATTAAATATGAATTACACTCTATGAATGTCATTCTGGGGACCATCAAGGAATTAAGTAAGGACTCGTATTTATGTGGTATAAAGAGGCCGTGTGCAGTTCCATCTCTGGGGCTCAGTGGGTCAAGATCGTGGCAGTTCCTGAATGGCAGATCACTTGGGAACACTAAGAAGGAGGATACAGATGTATCAAACATGGGAACAGATGGATCTACCTTTTTAAATTGCCCCTCCTACCTACTCACCCTCAATATCTGTGCTGGTGATGTCTGCCTGCATTACTTGTATAATATGCCTGCACAGTAACAGCCTAGTGCTTGTTTCTTTTGTGGAGCAATACCAATTGGTATACTCCATCCTAAGAATTTGCTTGACAGCATGAGATCTTAGTTCAGCTTCACATGCTACAATTTCTCATGGACTATGAAGAACCCAGGAGAAGGGCTTATCTGCTGCAGGTGGAGTCAGGAATGAGGAAGGAAGTGTGTCATACCCAAGTCCAACTTCCAAGCAGACACATACTTTCCACATTACAATTTTACTCGGGAGAATGACTTGCAGTGGCAGGGCATTCCAGTTAAATAGAAATGAGAATTTGGAATGCAACCTCTAAATCTTTCCTTTAAACAAGATATAACAACATTTATATAAATCAGCAGTAACTCAAATCCTCTTCCCGCCCGAAACCAGGAAACAGAAGATCCTCAATAAAATACAGTTAAAAATGAAAAAAAGAGATGACTTAGTCACACAAACACATACGCACATGGGCTGTTCGCACGACACGATAGACCACGGTGGGTTATTTAACCCATGATGAGGCTGAGGCATGTGTGGCCGCCACTTTGAATATGCAACCTGCGCTCAAGGATTGCCACATGAACCAGGCAAGTGTGGGTTATGCAAGGGTTAAACAAGCCTCGCATAGCCCATGGTCTGTTTTAAGGTTATTGTGAGGGTTGTTTAACCCTTGCACAGCCCATGCTTGCTGGGTTCACATGACATGACAATCCCGAGTGGGGGTTGCATATTCAACCTGGCGCCTGCGGGTGCTGTGGTTCATCAAGGGTTAAATAAGCCATGACAAGCAACAGTATATCGTCCAACCCAGTCACAGTCTCTTAAGATGGTAAAAATGTGTTTAAAACAAACAACCAAACGATGATAGTGCTATATTTGCAACAGCTCCCATTGCAATGCTAGTAGCAATATATCCTGGCCCACATAACAAGCAGGAGACTGAGAGAGAGAGAGAGAGAGAGAGAGAGAGAGATATCTATATTCCAGCTCTGAAGCTTTCACATCTCTTTTTTTCTCCCAACTGTAACGGTCCAAGAAGTATGTTGTCTGGGGAAAGGGATAGCCTTACAGGCATTTGCCGGGGTGGGGGTGGGGGGAAGGCCTTCATTAACACTCCCAGGTTAAAAATATTAAAACAAAACAGAACAAAAGGTCACAAAACACACAGGAGGAGGGGTGTGGCTTATCACTCTTGCAGTCCAATAGGACACTCTGCTGCTCATGTGACCACATTCCACATAGCAGAATCCCAATATATGCTGTAACTGGAGGGGATACAACTGCATGTCCCAAATGACAAAATATTTCTGGCAAAATGCAGTTTCAGAAATTCCACTTGAGGAAACTTATGTGTACCCTTACAAAACTAAGTAACGCCTAAGTATTTGCTACCCTATAAACTGATGGCTGGTGCTGGCTGTTATGCGGAAGGGAAAAGAAAAGTTAGCATCCTAATTTCTCTCCACGTGTTGCACCGAGTGCCAAAAGCACACATATTGTACTCTTAAGCACTTCTTCCTGCCTTTCCTAGTATTACAGATAATTTGCTAGTTTCAGAGTGTACTTATTACAGGACTGTCAGAGGAGTTTTTGTTTCAACAACACGTTAACTTTACTGCACTTATAAAAAACATTATGTGTCCCCTGTGATACTGTGTGTTTAAGAGCAGCGAAATGTTATTGATCCCAGTGTGACAAATCAAGAGTTAGGTAATGTCTACAAAACTCAATTTTCTGCAAGACATAAAACCCTTTTTTATGAAACCCCCTCCTTAAGAAATTCAGAAGAAACATACACACAAAAATTAAGAGTAGAAAAGGTCAACAACTTTTTATTATTCTTAATGCAATTTTATTCTACTCAAATGACAGACACGTGACTACTCAGGATGATTTCAACTAATATATTACTCTCCCTTTGTTTTTTAAAGACGTCTATAAGCCCCCACCCCATTTTCTGTAGTCTTCAGAGATCTGAGAAATTGAAAAGAAAGTTTTTCCTGTTCTACATTTGAATTGATGGCTAAGTCACCCTATCCATGTATAACTATTCAGTACTTCATTCCTTGATAACTTATCACTTCATGACTTGCAGCTGAATGAGTGAACATACGTTTCAAACTACTAGTCAGGATGGCTATATATTAACTCTAGCATCAGAGGCAGTATGCCTTTGAAAACCAGTTGGTAGGGAACATGAGCAAAAGTACTCATGTCCTGCTTGTGGGCTACACATAGGCACGTGGCTGGCCACTGACGGAGCAGAATGCTGGACTAGACAGGTCTCTGGTCTGATCCAGCATGGCTCTTCTTATGTGGTAACATGAAAGATTTGTCCATGTTTCATCTAACATCTGTTTTACATACATAAGCCACTGCTCGATATCGCCACCACTGAGATGAGTGCACAGGTGTCACTACACCCAACATCTCAAATGCACATACAAGCGTCTCAAAATGTTGAATTCAGCCTTCCCGCTTCCAAATATATTTTACTTTCTGGGAGTCCCAAGGGTACTTCCAGATGAGTTTTTTTTATTATTATTATGCAATCGCCCTGCCTCATTCATGGAATATTTTACAGGGGGTCCAGAGAAAGTTGCCTTCAATTTGTAACCCTCCTGTGTTTTCCCACTGCTTCTTCCATCTTTTTTTCTTACCAGGAAAAAAGAAATCCATTAAGCAGGAAAATACGGAATAGCTGCACAATGCCTTCTGATTGGTAGAGCGAGGAGCCCTCCATCTGGAAGCACCCCCAGACCTAGGAATGGATCCAGAGCTCCATGAGAATCTGCAGCTGGAAGGGGAAATCCCAAAAGCATTCCATGCATTCTTGAAAGCATTTTGAAAAATCAGAAAAAGGAGATAACACTGCATTCTTCCTGCATTGCACAGTAATCCTAATCCTCACAAGGAATTCCAGCAGGTCTTTTTGTAGCGTCCATCCTTCCATCCCCCGCCTCACTTGTTGCATATCTGTTGAAGTGGGCTCTGGTCGACAAAAGCTTATGCCACCAGACTTCGTTGTTTATCTATCCCAATACATCTTCCCACTTTAAATATGGGGATGGTTGAGTGACTGGATGTTCACAGCAAAGTAGCTCCTCCTGTTCATCCACTGCTGCAAGAGCAACCGGATTACTCTAAATGTGTCCCCACTGTCCTGCCACTATATGTCCTGTTACCCTGATATCTGGAGACAGAGGACCAGTAAGCATGCCCCAATGGAGGGAGTAACAAAGGAAAGTTTAGGATGGCTTATGAAAGGCAGGAAATCTTGCTACTCCCCCAGTTCCGCCCAGCTGGGAAGGCTGGGATGCCCCATACTAATAACCAGCTATCAATATACAACACTCCCGCCTGCCCCCCAACCACACACACA
The DNA here is from genome assembly GCA_021292165.1 of Shinisaurus crocodilurus. Taxonomy (NCBI): domain Eukaryota; kingdom Metazoa; phylum Chordata; class Lepidosauria; order Squamata; family Shinisauridae; genus Shinisaurus; species Shinisaurus crocodilurus. Next base: position 163,126,207 of record CM037880.1, read on the forward strand.
CACACACACACACACACACACACACGGTGTCTTGCATCCTCCACCAAGGAGAACCCACTCCCCAAAATTGGGGGGGGAAGGGTCATGCAACAAATAGAGGCAATACAATGAGCACTATTCCTGCGCAAATATCCGCTGCAATACACAGGACACGAATGGGTGCTATGCTTGCCAAATGAGGCCTGATACGTTTCTTGCTGCATGGATACATCATTAAATATGAACACACACGACGCAAATTCAGATATTGAAAAGCACCCCATCCAAAGTCCTCAAGATGTTGCAGTTAACCTAAAATTGTTTTCTTGTTGTTTTTCAACAAAGGTTTCTTTCCCTTCAGCGGCTGTAGAAATGCCCAAATGTGGTAAAAGTGCATGTACACGTGTGCGCACACACACACACACACACACACACACACTGGTGGCTCCTATTTCAGTGGGCCTCCTTTTCCATTACAGGTTTGGCAGGTGTTATCTGGAGCTTCATAGGAGATATCCATGTTGCTGAACCCCATCCCCAAAATAGGTTCGCCAGCGTGGAGCACCACCACGGAGAGCTCCTATGAAACTCCAAACAACACCTTCGAGGCCTGTAACGGAAAAGGAGCCCCACTGAAAATGGAGTCACCCAGCCTCCCCTGCACGACGACAATATCAATCTCATCATCATTCGTATGAGACTCACTTGCATTTAGAGAAGTTTCACGGATATGAATACATACAGGGATTTTCCACTCCACTATTCAAGGAGGGTAAGCATGGATGCTGCCGTTCAATTAACAAGCTAATGTGATGCCCTTCAGTGTGAACAACACTGAGACCACTAGCTCAGCCTCGGAAGGGGGGAAAGAAAGCTTATCTACATACACCGTGCCATTTTAGAACATGAACCTCCATTTTAAATGTGTCCCCCGTCCCACCCATGAACGTGGGTATAGGACAGGGTAAGCTTCCGTTCTAGCTCACCCCCACCCCCTGAGCTGCTTTGGTTTTAGCCTCCACCTTAAAATTTGTTTTCCAGATCCGTTGGTAGTTCTCTCATTCTCTCCCTTTCCCACCTACTGCATTCATCATTATTCAGCTGCATTATAGCACTTTAAAAAAAACCACCCCAGCTTTGAAAAAAAGAAGAAGAAATCATTTGATTTTCATTGCCCTGGAGAGAATTAAATACCCCCAAGGAAAAATTCTGGTACATTCTCTGCACACATTTACATGCAGCCAGTGAAGTAAACATTTCCATAATTGCTCACTTCAGAACACGTTACCCAGTTCCTAGGTACAATAACTGTCAGGAGTCAATGAGGAATAAAGAATTTTCCTGAATCCTTGCACATAACCTGACCAGCATTAATAACTCCACAGTTGTACATAAGTTAAGAAATGGATTACTGCCAGGCATGAGCCTTCTCTGAACACTTAGGGCATAATGCATTCTTCAAACATCCATTTTAAAAAAAAAACACAAATAACTATAAAAAAGGAAAAAAAGAAAACCCTAAAGGCTATTGATAAAAATGGGCTTTCCTCTACCCACCCTGTTCAAAGAGAGCCAAACACCACAGCTTTTTCAAAATGTTAAAAAAAAAAAATTACAGTAAACACAGATGGCTTCCATTTATTTCCCATTTTTACTTCTTTGGTGAAGTTGTCTTCTCTCGCTAAATGACAAAATGAATGATGAAATTCAGTTGCTATGCTAGAAAAACAAAAAACAAACCCTTGTGCCTAATCCCGGAGGAAAACTGGACTTCAGTTATGAATCATCCTTACCAGGAACCTTGGAAATCTTAAATGAAAGTCTTTATATACTTATAGAAAACATTGTGAATACGCATGATCAGGAAGCTCAGCCAGACTGATCTTCCCCTTCTTCCTACCCCACCTTTATTTTTGAAATTCACGGCTCCTGAGGCTGGCACCCACCTTTTGTGGTTATTTAAATAAAACTTCCACACGTCCAGGGACATCAGTGAGCAGCACTAACTCAAATGTGTCTGATTTTTATGACATGCTTGCTGAATACCTCATATGAATGGGTCTGCAATGAAGAACCTAGCAAGCACATTACAAAATTGGACCTATTTGATATTACAAAATTAGCAGCTTTTCTCCTGCACTTTGTTTACTTCGTTGGCTCTCTCTTTCTGTGTGCTTCATTCATTTTTACGATTTTATCTGAATTCTGTCTATATCACAAATCGGGGAGAAACCTATCGGATTCTGTTGCTGTTCATTTTGGAAGAGAAAAACTGTTGTTCTAAGCAATCAACATCTGAAGACAATGGAAGTATAGCTCTGTGTAAGATAAAGTATTTATGGCATAAGTTTTTCACCCAGGAAGAAAATATCCTTTTAATAAGCCCTTTTTATTACATGAAGCTATTACTGATCTCTAGGTTTTTGGTTGGTTGGGTTTTGTTGTTGTTGTTGTTGTTGTCTGTGTGGCTTTTTTGGTAGTTATTTTTAGTATGAACACAACGCAAAGGAAGAGAAGGCAGAGACAATGCACAATTGACCTGCTATCGTGATGAGCAAAATTTAAGAAATTCTGTCAATGCAAAATGAAAGGCAATTTTGCTTGCAATTTTCATACCATCTAGGTGCTGCCTGGAATCTAGGATCATTCACTATAACCAAAAGAAGGGATTTTGATTAGGAATAACAGAATGATGAACTGCAGACCAAAATGTTCAATGTTGCCAAGCAGTAATGCTGATCTTGAAAGCCTCAGGAAATTTTTGAAAACACTCATATAAATAAAGGAAATCTAAGAACAGATTTGCTACCATGTATACACAGGGAATTCACAACCTTATCCTTAATAAAGAACCTATTGATTAGTACAAATGCTAACTACAAGAGCTGCAAACATAAGGTCATGTCCAACTCTCCTGCCATCTGGAATCTTATTCAGGTCAGTGGGACTCAGCCACAAAAATAAAAATTGTTGTCTGGTTGTTAACAATCACGGGTAAAAGCAAAACACTAAAAAATAACTACAAATACTAATTCTGGTCTTACAAAACCTTGTGAAATTTACGAAAGACATGTAAACACCCAACCTCCTGATCACCTTAGAACAGTGATGGCAAACCTATGGCACGCGTGCCACAGCTGGCACGCAGGGACCTCTCTGTGGGCACTCGAGCCATTGGTCACCAAATCGACCGTCCCCTTCTGCATTCAGTGTCGGGTTTCCATAGTAACTCCTCTCCACTCATTCCTCGCTGGCCTCCACAGGCAGGCACACTCCAACATCTCCACCCCCAGAAGCGGACTGCGCAGGCACCCAGCCCTCCTTCTAACTGAACAGACAGCTCAGAAGCACAGCGCGCACGCGCGCACCCGAATCTTTGCGCACCCGGTGAAGAGCCATGCCCTAAGACAGAGCGGGGCGCGATTAGCTAGTGCCCCCCCTCCTTCCTGCCAAATTTAAGGCACTTAGAAATAAATAAGTTGGTTTTGTGTTGCAATTTGGGCACTCGGGCTCAAAAAGGTTTGCCACCACTGCCCTAGAAAACCAGAAGCTTAGCTGTACAACCAAGATCCATTAATGCTCCAGCGCTGACTCAGACATTATATTTCTGTAGACACAGGTGTATATGGCACTCATTTATACATTACATTTTACCTATACCAGAAGAGCAATATTATTGTGAAATTACTTTTAACAACAGTTTTGGCACCATGTCTGCCCATAAAGCAAGATGACTAAGGCTGCAGTTCCATACTTATTTACCTGGGAGTAAATCCCATTGAACTCAGGATTGCATTGTTCCCACTCCTGTTCCCATTTGAGCGTGCCCAGATGTTTAAGATGAACCTCCGAGGCCCTGCTCTAAGTCCTGTCACTATCTGAGTTGGGTAAAGACAGGGCCTTTTCTGTTGTGGCACCTTGTCTCTAAAATTCCCTTCACCAAGAAGTGCACCTGAAACCATCTTTATTTTCCTTTTGGCACCAGGTGGAACCCTTTTTATTTGCCCAAGCCTTTTAAGTATCTGATGAGGTTTTATGCTGCCATTTTATCTTTTTGTATTACTTTTTGTTATGTCTTGTTTTGTTGTGATTGTTAAGATACATTGTTTTAAAATGTTATTATTTTATTGTAAGCTGCTCTGAGAACATTGCTGAAGTGCAGCCTATAACTATTTTAAATAAATAAAAGTAATACACCAATCAAATTTGCACCATGCTCACATAGTTGAAAGCCATATTTGGATTCACACAACTGCTAAAATCCTGTGTTCTCACCAGCTTTGGCATACACATGGAGTTCTACACAAAATAGGACTGTCTCTTTAGACACCCACAAAGTACTCCCTAATCATGGCAAAAGAGGGTTTCCTCTCACAGTTCTATAGGCACATGAGAACCTTGTCATGTGTACATCAGTGCCTTTTTCTGAGCACTGAACATGACCAAAATACCCAAATATGCACAGACATTTTTTATTCTTTGTTTTAGATTTATAAAATTGCACCCTCCACCTAGCAAGCGCTCAGGGCAACGTGCAATAAAAACAATTAAATCTTCACATAAAGCCCGAACAAAGGAACAAAACCATACAATAAAATGTACAAGTGGCACTAAAATTAAAGAGTGACAAAAACATTAAAAGCCTGATGGACAGGGTTGTTGTGAGGATAAAATGGAGAGGTGGAGGAGGATTATGAGGTGGATTATACCCACAATGGGGTGCTGCTATCAAAAAGGCCCTGTCTCAAGTACCCACCAACCTAGCCTCTCCAGGTGGTGGGACATATTACAGGGCCTCCAATGATGATCATAACTTAAGGGCAGGTTCATACTGAACGAGGCATCCTTCAGATATCCTGGCCCCAAACTGCTTAGGGCTCTGTAGCTCAAAACCGGCACCTTAGATTGTGCCCAGAAACAAACTGGAAGCCAGAGCAGTGTAATGTGGTCCAAGAAAATGCACTCCTGACAAATCTAGCTGCGGTATTTTCAGGGATGTTGAAGAGTCCTTGGTCTCGAGTCACGAGTCAAGTCTCTGGACCCGAGTCTCGAGTCCGAGTCCTTGGTCCAAAATGGTGACTCATGAGTCACGAGTCACTCCCAAAGCTGACTCCACGAGTCCTTATTAACATCAATGGGGTTTTTTCCCAACAAAATAAGGCTACTTCAGATGTGTGGTTTAAATAAATTCTAGGTACAAGTGTGCCTTTTTATTTCAAAACTCTGCAACTGATTTTGGCAAGAACAGACCAGGAAGAAAAACCCAAAATAACCAGGCAGGCAGACGAGGCAGGGAACCCCAAAGCAGGCAGGCAGAGGCCTTTGTCTTGGACAATGCAACTGTTGAACTGGTCAAGAAGAGACCAGGCAGGCAGAGGAGGCTGGGAACCCCAGACAGGCAGGCAGAGGCAGCCAAACCCAAAGTGTCTGAAAGGTTGCATTTTAGAAAAATGATTTTAAAAAATAAACTTGCTGTACTTCCTAAAACTTATCCATGTTGCATTTGAGGAACATGATTTTTTCTAAATGTTTGGCCCCCATTCTGGAACGGTGAGATCTCATCACAATTCCACCCTCACTGAACACCCGCTCCACTGGTGATGAACTTGCTGGAACCAGAAACACACTCAGAGCAGCCACAGAGAGTAATCTCAGGTCCTTCTTCTGCCTCTCCCAAGTACGCAACACATCAATCAAAATAAATCTTGACACTACTGTTGGGGCTGCACTCCTGGTAGCCGTCCATAGTGGCCGAGCAGCGGCACACCTCGCTTCCATGCGCTCTTTGCCGGCAATCACACTCCTCTCCACTCCTTCTGGCACAGCCCAGGGATGTTGAAGAGTCCTTGGTCTCGAGTCCCGAGTCGAGCCTCGAGTCCCATTAAAAATATTGGGACTCGAGTCCGAGTCGAGTCAGAGGGGGGACTCAGTCCGACTCACGAGTCGAGTCCTCGAGTCCAAGTCCCCATCCCTGGGTATTTTGCACTAGCTTTATTTCCAAACACTTTTCGAGGTCAGCTCCACACAAAGTGTATTACAATAATCTAAACAAGAGGTGATTATGGCATGAATCACTGTGGCCACAAGAAAGGGTGCAGCTGGCACACCAGATGAAACTGGGCAAAGGCACTCCTGGCCACCGTCATCACCTGACCTTTCAGGAGCAGTGCCAGATCCAAGATATAGACATGACTTCCCTGTCTGCAAAAAGGTAACGCATGGGATTCAACCCAAAATGTGTGCATACTAGATCCGCTCATATCTGTTCGGAGATTTGACAGGGGAGCTGCTAGAAGAAAAACTAGATGTAAACCTCACTGCTGCATGATCTCATTAGCATGTGTCACCTCATATGTAATCAATACCTGTATTAACCTGTGGATTTCATTAAAAACAACCCTACACTTCTAGCCTTCCTCCCCAAAGCTGGACAAAACTCTGAAATGTATTATTGCTTTGCATGCTCTATGAAGCATTTCCCAAATGCAACCACTATAGCAATGCACAGCTACCAAGAACGCAGGCCTTCTCTCGCTATAAACACTCCTTGTTCCAGCCTAAGCTGTTGCGCTGGGAGAAGCTTAAAAATGCAGGATTGAATTACGTATGTTGCTTGCTCTCCTTGTAAAGAAACTTGAAGAAATCTGACCAGTAAAATCAGGGGATGGGGTAAATCTCAAAAGGGGCACAGGAGTGGCAGACCTAAGTGGGGAATAATTAATGGGGATTAAAGTGTGTATTTGTGTGGTAGAACTTTGGTACATGAGATGAAGATGGAATACATATTTCAGAAGCCTTTATACGTGTCAAAAGGTGGGGTGATCTGCAAGCAGGAAGCAGGCAAGCATACCTAGAATCAGGGTGTTAAAACTGCAGCATGCATTTTCAAGTTAGCTGCAAATATTCTTAATCCCAAACTAACTTCTTCTCCATGGCAAAGAGGTAATGCTGGTAAAGTCCACGGGGGGGAGGGGGGACGGACCCCAATCAGTATGTGTGATCTTTCCCTTTTGCTTGACTGGGAGATAAATGGCTGTTTGTCTAGTTTTCATTCATTCCTGTTTCTAATGTTCGCTACATTTTGTGTTTGACAAAGCTTCACATTGTTGACCAAAAAGGGAGAAGGGGTTTGTCTCCACTTACATCATTACTCTCATAAAGAACAGATGTAGACTGTTCTGGTTTTGTTGGATGATGAGCTCCTGCTGATGTTGGAAAAGATTCAAATGTCCATATTGGTTTTGTTAGAAGTTTTAACTGCCTTTGATACCTGTAGGCAGTAACTGTTGATGATTTACTTCCAGTTCCATGTAGGGGATTTTAATAAATTATTTTGGAGCAATTCCACTCTTTGCTTGAATTGGAGACTCAGATGCCGTTGACTGATTTATCCCAAAGGACATTTTCTAGTCAATAGGTAGGTGAGAACTTGGAGAGAGACAAAGAAGTGTCCCTAATATACTGGTAAGCATTGCGTAACACCTAGTTGCAAAATCTCATGCTTTGCAAAAAGAAGGGCTCTGGTGAAGTCGATGTGACTGCATTCCTCAAAATGTGAGGAAGGCCTTCGCGGACAAGCATCGACAAGTTGGAGCTCCTCCAGGCATCCCCTAGATCAGACTTCCCCAACCTGGTACACTCCGCATGCTTTGCATTACAACCCCTATCACCCATGTCCACTGGCCATGCTGGCTGAGGTTGATGGGAGTTGTAGTTCAAACCATCTGGAGGGCACCAGGTTGGGGAAGGCTGGCCTGGATTCAGGACCGTTTCTAAACCATGTTCCAAGTTTATCAGAGTTCTTCAGTAAATAGATCAGCTATGGCATACAGCATTCCACTGATAGCTTGATCTTTTTGATAAATGTTTCTCTGCGGTATGCAGTCACCGAAGGGTACAGGTCTGTTCAAGTTCAGATTCTCAGTTCACGTGGGCCAATGGCGAGGCCTAACTGGGCTGACGAGTGGTACACAGCAACTGTGTCTGTCTCCTAGGATGCGGCTCAGAATCTTCACAATATGCATTGGGGTCCTTTGACAGATGAGTCAATGTGAAAAGGTTTCCACTACGGGAGAAAGTTTGAAAGCCTAGAAATACAACCACCACTTGGGTGCCATTTTTGGGAGAAAGGCGGAATATGGATTTAGTTAATGAATAAAATTTCCAACAGAAAAAAAATGTGTGTTTTTGAGTTGACTCGTCAGATGCCACCATACTACACACACACACACACACACACACACACACGTAAGAAGAGAAGAACCTAAGAAGAGCCATGCTGGATCAGACCATCTAGTCCAGCATTCTGTTCACACAGTGACCAACCAGCTGCCCACGGGATCACCCAAGCAGGACATGAGTGCAACAGTACCCTCCTGTCCATGTTCCCTAGCAACTGGTGTACATAGGCATACCCCCTATGCCTGTGGTACGCACGTGCATGCATGTACACACAGTGTACCTATTTTCCCTACTGGGTTTTTCTTCACTGAGCTCTCGTTCTCAAACATGTGGCTCTGCCTGTCCCTGGAATTAAAATGGGTGCCACTAGTTTTCCTTTAGCTATCCTTAGGCAGATCTGAGAAAAGTCTTCATTTTCTGTTACAAGGTTTAAACCCCCACAGCCATTTTAGTGGGCTGAGGAAAGAGGCCACAGGACAGAGGAGGCAGATGCCTTTAAATCAAGACAAAATTCACTTTTGTTCTCCAGATATACATCAGCTATAATGGGCTTAAAGATGGCCACCAGACACACAGCTGTGGCATTAGGCAGGTATAACCTGTCTTAAAGGGAATCAAATTGCGACAGTATTGTATATCTACCCCCTTTCAGTATCCAGGCAAAATACTGAAAGTACTCATGTTAACCTACGAACTGTTTTAAATACGCTGGACCCTGTTCATATTAAAGATCATCAAATGACATCTTAGCATTTTAGATTACAGTATTGCTATGATTTCCCTGGGGGGGGGGGGGGGGGCTGACAGCACTGTTAATGCAATGGAATGTTCCGACTGCAGAATTGATTTCTGCCTTTCAATGTCTCGTGTTATTATTAAGCAAGGTCTGTTTGGTCATCTAGCCTTTATTTTACTTTGCCTGCATTTTACTTTGCCTGCATTTTAGAATTCCCATGTATTTAGGAGAGTTGTGTCAATAGTCTGAAAGCCATAGTTTAAGAACTATGCTGCAGATACTGAAAGTGTGCTTTTGAAAGTCTGAACTATTCATATAATTATGCCCTTAGTAGTTAATATATACCAAGGCAAGACATGCTCACAGGTTCTTTCAAAGGCTCTTCCTTGCAACTCAGAGTCATGTTACATTAAAAAGTCGTGTGCAGCTCTCTCTCTGTTTAAAGGTAAGTGCAGGGGGCCTGGATCCAAACTGGCACTGCAGCAGCAATGGGGGATTTTTTTCTTTTACCACTGCTAACCGCCCCGCAAGGGGAGAGTGTTGCGGCTGAGGGGAGAAGGATTAAACCTCCCTGCGTGCTGTGGTCTCATTGCAGATAAGGAGGCCTCCATGCTTACTTTAGAGTAAAATAAAAACAGAAATCTGCCATGTAGGCTGATCCTCACTCAACAATAGAATTTTCAGAGCCTTTTCAGTGGTGGCACCCCAGTTATGGAATGACCTCCCCAGATAGGCTCGCCTGGTGCCTGGCTCCTTGGTCTTCTCAGCACCAGGTGAAGACCTCGCTTTCCCAGGCTTTTTAGCCCTTCAGTTTTTAAAATTGTATTAGTGCGTTTTTAGATCTGTGCACTGCTTTTATCTTGGTTACTACTTTGTTTTTATTCTGTTTAAACTTATGGTTTTATATTGTGCTTTACTATGTTATTGTATTTTACGGTTTTAAGCTTTGTCTTTGTAAACCACCCAGAATGTTTCAACTAATGGACGGCACAGAAATGTAATAAATAAATTAAAAATTAAAAATAAAATAAAAGCCATAAAACTGTTGTCATGCACATGCCAGTGTGAAAGTATGTGCATGCACATACATTTTGAATTCTCCCATCCAAGTAATGGAAACAAAACATTTAAGTATTTTTATTCATTTATGACGTTTGGTATCCTGCTCTTTAATACATATATTCAGAGTGGCTTACAATATAAAGAAGGCTGGCTTCCTATGAAATATCAAGGTATAAGTGATCAACCTGCCGAGGCCAGATTCTTATGAAATATTTTCACCTGATAAGTTACTCGCTCAGCCAGACATTACACAGAGCTGCCTCTGCGGCTGAGAGAGCTGGACCAGCACTGGCTTCCCAGAACCAGCAGTGAGCCTGGAGAACCAGCTAGCCAATCTATCTGCACAGCCCTGGCCATGACTGGTCATTCTGGAGTGTAACGTTCATGTAGTTATGACAAAGGATGTAGAGAAAGTCAATACAGAGAAATTATTTTTCTCTTTCACACAAGCCGTGAAACTTAAAGAGTCATCCAATAAAATGGACTGGCAGCATATGGGTATCTACCCTCCTGTATGGGGGGGGGGGGGGCGATGACGACGACAATAATAATAATAAATGGGATTATCCCATTTATCTGCTCAACAGCCATGGAAAGTAGGTTACTCCGGGAGATAGTAATCCACAAGTCTTAAGCCACAAGTCTTAAGCATGATGGAATCAAATTAACACCCACAAAAATATAACACACAGCAATAAAGACAAAGGAGGGAGGGAACGAGACAACAGAAGACTAGAAGCTTGTGACCAAGTGATGTACGTTTTAAGTTCCACTGATTCCAGTGGGACCAGGACCGACCATAGCATTCGGCAGAGTAAGGCACTTGTCTGGGAGCTGGGGAAACGGCGGAGGCCCCCCACCACTTTCCACGTCCCCTCAGCTAGCCTGCCAAGCACCTGCTAAACTAGCCTGTTGCCCACAGTTGTGGTGGTGGAGGCTGTCCTGTCACTAGTGTTGAAGAAAGAATCGGCCGCCAGCCTGCTTAGCTTCTGTGCATGAAATGTGGGTGGGAGAAGGGTCAGCACCATCTTGTCCTTCCCTTGAGGCAGTAAAATGTCTTGAGCCAGACCTGAGTGGGACAGAGGGTGGAGCTACACGTTCAACAAAATCACACGCTGGCACCCTAACCCCCGTATCACCTCAGGTGGAAGAAATCGTATCTGTCAATGCTCTGCCATGTTTAAAAAGGGGGCAATAGGCTGGGAAGGTTTATCCAGCATACTTTGCCCTAGAGTAGATAGTATCACCTTCCATAAATTTCCATGGTTATTAATATTCAGCACACTGAGGTCAGCAGCAATATTTATGTTTATAGGTGTAGGCGTGTTTCATTCTCTTGCTCAATACACTTAACGTAATTCAGGCTTATGAAAGTTTATTACCCATGTCAGAAAAGTAGAGTTGGTATCCATCGATTTCTCTAAGAAATCTGAAGTGATAGATCAATATATTCATATGAAAGAATTTAAGCCTTTTAAAAAAATCGTTGTCAATGTAGGTATGCACATAGTTACATACATTTGGGCTGGACAAACCCAGTTTCAAATATCCCCACACTGACAGAAAGCTCACCAGGTGTGGCTTTGGGCACATTACTATCTCCCGGAGTAACCTACTTTCCATGGCTGTTGAGCAGATAAATGGGATAATCCCATTTATTATTATTGTCGTCATCGCCCGCCCGCCCCCCCATGCAGGAGGGTAGGTACAAATATGATAAATCAAATATATCAATCCATTAGGGTCAAACACATTTCTGTATTAGGAGGGCCTGATTTACATACTTTGATTCCCCCCTGAGCTTATATTTTTACTACTATTTAACATTTGAATGGCTAGATGCTAGACAGAACATAAAAAGTAATGTGGTTCCTTGTCAAATAAGACGGAAGTGGAGAGAAATCAAAGAGCGGCAAACAGGTAGTGTCAGTTAGAAGAGCAGAAAGATGCAGTAGTGGAATTTCGGGTAAAGTGGGCTACAGTATTTCAGAAAAGGGTTTGCTTGTAGCGTGGGGCTTAAACGAGCCCTGGGCCAGTACTATGGTCTGAAGGCATATGGCAAAGCAACCTCGCTGAAGCTGTGCAGGTCTGGGTCTGGTCAAAGAGTTGCACATAAGGCACCAAGACCAGATGAGCTTGTGCAGAATACAAACTTAGATAAATAACATAAACATTAAAAAAACCATAAACAAATAAACGAACAATGATCAGGTTCATAACAATCCCGTTGTAATTCAGTCTGGTTCAGAGAAAGCCGTCGTCAATACAGTCCAAAGTTCAAGTCAACAAGATACAGTCATGCCTTGGATTGAGAGCATAATTCGTTCCGGAAACGTGCTTGTAATCCAAAACACTCTTATATCAAAACGAAATCCCCCCCAAAAAAACTTGTACAGAGATTTTTAATTTAAGCCGTACTACAGTGATATACGCTTGTATATCAAGTAAATAAATAAATATTTAAAAATTTGCTTGTCTTGCAAAACGCTCTCAAACCAAGTTACTTACAATCCAAGGTATTACTGATGTCCAGAAACAAGATAACGAGGAGCAGTTCAGGAGCAGGCAAATAGCGTAGTCAAGGTCATACCAGATGTAAATCACTTGTAAATCACTCAGGCTTGGGCAGTCAAGAGTCTCAAGCTATAGCTGTTAGAGGCAACAATTGCTTCCAGCGACTGATGTGTGTCTTGAGCTGACTTTTGAGCAGGCGCTGATTGGTTAAGGCAGCCCAGTTGGGCCAGGCTGCCGACGACACGCGCCTGGCCCCACCCCAAACACACCCTGGCACAGCTGCCCCATCTCTTTCCAAATGGAGGCACAACCAAATCCGTTGTTTATCGGGTGAGGAATGAGCCATGTGTGACCACATACTGCCTCCTCCCACACATGCTGATGCAGGGACGTTGCTTGTTCCTAACCCATGGTTTACTGGTCCATGATCTTTATTGTTTGAATCTGGCCAGTGAGAAAGGTAATACTGCAAGGTGAGGGGCAAGATACAAATGGGGGGGGGAGGGAGAGAGAGAGAGAGAGCTCTGACAGTGGAAACTAGAAACTTAGTTGATGTAGATCAGTGTTCTCCAACCTTGGGTCCCGAGATGCTTTTGGCCTACAACTCCCAGCATGACCCAGCCAGCTACGCTGGCTGGGTCATGCTGGGAGTTGTAGGCCAAAAACATCTGGGGACCCAAGGTTGGAGAACACTGATGTAGATAATGACAGGGAACCAATGCAAACAAATTAAAAAGGGACATTATCATCATGGTAACAGAAGAGATGGATCAGGCATTCTCAATGAATGAAATGAGATACGGGAGGAAAGAAAGACAGAAAGTTATGGTATGTATGCCCTAGGCCCAATGGCGCTATTTGGAAACCACTTGAACATGGGTAGAGAAGAAAAGGAGTAATCAGAGACGATCCCAAGCATCTCCTGCCCCAGGACATAATAGCAACTTGAACAGTGAAACAAAATTGTAGGGTGGAAATGGATTTGGGTGGAAAGATCATGAGCTCCCTCTTTACCGTGTTTTAAACTTTATTTATAAAACCATTTTTTAATCTGGACACTTAGGAAAGATGTTGGATACAGGCTTTTGCCCAAGTGCAGCGCTAGTATTCAATTTATTTTAGCTTTCCTTTCCACACCCAAATATTTGCTTCCAAAAAGAAATATTTAGAGATTGTGAATTCTTTGTTAGCTTTCCATTAAAAAAATAATCTGGTTTTTAGATATTTCTGCATATTTTGAACTGAATGAACAAACAATTCAACAAATGTACGGCTATAAGTAAATAATGCTTCCATTGTTTCTTGCACACAAAGCAGGTCTTAGCCACACTTTCCTTCACAGAAACTTTAATTGAAAGGGATGAACAGCTTTGATTATATATATATATATATATATATATATATATATATATATATGCCTGCTATATTTTACTGTAGAAGAAATTTGCCAAGGAACAACATACTCCCTTAAAAGGGCCTGGCACAAGGTGCATATTTTATCCTGAGCACCCAATGGAAATTATTTATGTAGATTGTAAAAAAATAAGGGGGGTGGGGGAGATTTTCATAGATTTCATAGATCATAGAGTTGGAAGGAGCCTACAAGGCCATCGAGTCCAACCCCCTGCTCAATGCAGGAAACTAGAGGAGGGGTCTCCCATCCAAGTAATAACCAGGCCTGACCCTGCTTAGATTTCCACGCTCAGACAAGCTGAGCCAGCGTGAGCCACAGGCCCTCTAAGCGCTTCAGGGCTTCTTTCATGGACTATAAAAAGAGAACCAACTTTTAGCAATTCTTGCAGGGCAGGGAGGATGCAAATAGGGGCAACATGTTTGCCTATCTTACTGACAGTGATTTTGCCAGTGACTGTGGCCGCAGTGGATACCATACTCTCTGCCACTGTTTGGTGCCATCCCCCCCTCCCTTTTGCTGTTCCACAGCGAGAACAGGACACATTGCTTCACTCTGGCTACATAGCATCGCCTTGAAGCCACATCAGTCAGATTTGTCTACATGATGACATAATTGTAGCCCAAACAGAATGAGAGAAGGGATGGGAAAGGTAGCAAGTTACAGTCAAATAAAAGTAGGCATTCAAAGCATTGCTCAGAAACATGAAAGTACAGCTTGACAAAAGGTAGGCTTTTTGAGAGTATGCAAATATTAACTAAAATGCCTGTCCTAGAGTTGACTCTCTGCACCCGTGTGTCAAAATACTGCGCTAGAAATACCAGAGAGATATGAAGAAAAGAATGGAAGTTGAAATTCCCAGAACGATTATAATAAAATAATAATAAATTGATAAAAAATATAGACAACCCTTTTCTAAGAAATTTGTTAATGATTTGGGGTACTATGAAGAGCATATTTATACCAGGGATATCTCCATTAACTCCGGTGGTAGCTCTTAAGGATTTTTCTGAAAACTTAAGATTAGAGCTGGAGAGTAAACTAAGAGAAGAAAGGGTTATTAGATTGACCGATTGGGTGGAAAAGATGGGGACTAGAGATCAAATAATGGAAATTGTTGGGAGAAGAAGATTATCGTGGTTAAATTTACTACAGTTAGAACAGTGGTCGAAGAAATGGAAAAGGAAAACTGAGTACGAGAGAGATTTAACTAATTTTGAAAAGGTGGTCATGTCTAGAGACGGCCTACCAGATAATGCATCAACAAGAGGTATAACCAGGGATTTATATAGATTGATCCAAAAAGCAAAAGAACAAGAGGATCAGCTTAAGACAGTATGGGATAATGAATTTGAAGAGGTGACCTCGAAGGTGGGGTGGAACAATATATGGGATAGACGGATTGTGAAAATGATGTCAATTAGGATAAAGGAAAATTTTTATAAACTAATTTGGAGATGGTATTTAACTCCAGTAAGATTAAATAGAATAGATAATAATTGTTCTGCATTATGTTGGAGAGGATGTCAGGAAAAAGGGACATATGCTCATATGTGGTGGAGTTGTAAAAATGTATTGGTGTTTTGGCGAGAGGTTTTTACAGAAATATCGAAAATTATTGGTACTAATTTAGAGGTCTGTCCAAAATTAGCATTGTTATCAATAACTGAGAAGCTTATTTGTGATCAAAATATGAAGGAGTTAATTGTAAACTTGTTAACTGCGGCCAGGCTAATGATAGCGAGAAATTGGAAAGTACAACATGTTTTCCTAATAACAGACTGGTATAAGGAAGTTTGGGACATAGCCCTAAATGATAAACTAACTAGTAGTATCAAATGCAAAAAAGGATTGCGAAAGAAGAATAATTTTATGGAGATATGGAATCAATTACTAGACTATGTATTAATAAAGGGGAAGAGTAACATGCCTTGTCAGGATATGTTATATTTTTGGAATTTAGACTTTATTTGATCAAGAGGATAGAAGTATATTAATTGGTCCCTTGGAGGGTGGGGGGGAGCACTTTATGATTTATTGTATGTTGATTATGTTATATTTGTGTGATAATTTTGTATTTTGCTAAATATATTTTCTGTGTTATAATTTGTTTTGAAAAATAAATAAAATATTAAAAAAAAGAAAGAAAAAAAAAGAATGGAAGTTGAAATTCCCAGAACGATTTGTCGTGATCTCAAAACAGACTGGAGGACAATCCGGACCACTTCAAGTAAAGCGCCCATGCATGGAAGATTTCCAATAGACCCGTGTTCAGAAGCTGGAGCAAGGCAAGAGGGAAGGCTGGATGGCGATCTGAGAGTCAAGCACAGGAGTTCCCATCTTCCCTGAAGACCCTCATGCTGCCTGCACACATGTGTAGGTAGGCAGGGAGGGGATAGACCACTACTGAGTTTATGGGAGATCTTCACACACAAGCACTGCCCATGTAGAACTGATAATGTAGGAACAATGTCAGAAGTCGCCTATGAGCCAAATGATGATCTGTCCAGGTCTACACTCTTGCACACTGAAGGCTATACATGGAATTATTAAGCTCACTGTCAGAGTGGCTGCAGGCATGGCAAAGCAAGACAAAGAAACAAAAAAGGTGCAGAGTTAGCGGTGCTTGTTTGTAAAAACTCAGGAGTGGAGAGCCAGCTTCCTGTGCAAGTTCCCTTTCAGACAGTATGAAAACTGACTGACTGTGCAGCCAGCTAGCAGTGCTAGTTTGTCACGCCCAAAGCTGCTCTGAGGGTGATGAAGTAAGGGGCATGGTGAAATTAAGGCAGGACTTTTATAGATACCACTGGCCTGAAAGAAAGGGTATTAAGATTGGTTCCCCCACCCATGCCCCGCCCCCAAGATTGAGGGAAGAATTTGTGATGTACCAAAGCAGTTGCCCCGAGGGAAACGTAATTTGGCATCGGTGTTTGCTTTGAATGAGTCAAGAGGGATCATCCACATCTAATTTTTGAGATGTCTCTTTGAGAGCCAACAACTTTCACACATTGCAAAACTGATCCTGGGAGCCAATGGTTTGATTTTGGGAAGTACTGGACTCTTTGGTCCACAGGGAAACCCTGAAATTATAAGGAGCCAACAAACAAAATGAGTGAGAAAATATCAGAGAGAAAAAGAGAAGGTTTGGAGGCAGGGGGTAAGCAGCTCACTCAGTCCATGACACAGGATACCATAAGATGTATTTATTGAATGGCATATATGTCCCAGAGTAACCAGAGAGCCAGTGTGGCGTAGTGGTGAGAGTGTTGGACTGGGACTTGGGAGATCCAGGTTCTAGTCCCCGCTCGGCCATGAAACTCACTGGGTGACTTTGGGCCAGTCACTGACTCTCAGCCTAACCTACCTCATAGGGTTGTTGTGAGGGTAAAATGGAGAGGAGGAGGAGGATTATGTAAGCCGCCTTGGGTTCCTTGCAGGAAAAAAGGCGGGGTATAAATATAAGAAATAAATAAATAACACGAGCATAAAACAGGACCCTGTCCTGATTCCTGAAAAGCTCACAATCTAAATTTTGACACCGGGAAAGACAACAAAGGGCAAGGAGGGAACCTCCAGTATCAGAGGCTGTATGCCCATGTATGCCTATGTACACCAGTTGGCGGGGAACATGGGCGGGAAGGTGCTGCTGCACTCATATCCTGCATGTGGGATCCAGTGGGCAGCTGGTTGGCCACTGTGTGAACAGAATGCTGGACCAAATGGACCTTTGGTCTGATCCAGCATGGCTCTTCTTATGTTCTTATGTAACCTCCCAGCTGGAAGAAAAATTATGGCAAAGTATGGGATGCAAAAAGAATGAATCCTACTGAAATCCTATTAGCAAAAGAATTAGAAATTCAAAAGGTGATGAAAAGAGAAACAGAAATGTAGTAATTAGCATACAAAATCCAAAAGAATGAATCAAAGATGATGAAAATGTAGAGTAGCTAGGAGGGGATTTATATTTTACAGGCTAAGAACTCCAGTTCTTTCCAACTGCATTACCATTGTACAAGGCTTTATTGGGGGGGGGGGATCCCCTTAAATGGACGAAAAATCTGAATGCATCTTGGGTGAGGCCAAAATGTTTAATCTAATGCTATAGGCATACACACT
Organism: Shinisaurus crocodilurus; assembly: GCA_021292165.1. Lineage (NCBI taxonomy): Eukaryota > Metazoa > Chordata > Lepidosauria > Squamata > Shinisauridae > Shinisaurus > Shinisaurus crocodilurus. The sequence goes on from CM037880.1 coordinate 163,144,206, forward strand.
GTGCCAGAGCCCCATGTCCACACAAATACACACATGGAGCTTCTATAAATCTTAAGGATTGCCTGAAGTGGTAGTTCCATTGAAGTAAATGGGGCATCCTTGCAAGTAGGGGAAGCCCATGGGCACAATGGAGCTCCCAAGGTCAAAGAGATTCCTCAATCTGGAGTGATTTCCAAATCACAATATAGACTTCCCAGCCCCACCCCTTGGTTTTAGCCATACCACCAAATCACAGACTATATTGTCAAACCATTCTGCAGGGTTAGAAAAAGCTTCTAAAGTAAAAGTTTGCATACCCCCCCACCCCCCAAAAAAGAATCCTGTGTACATATGCTTATGCATATGGCTTAGGCGGATGGGAATGCTACACACAAGGAACGTTCTACACAGGGATGTAAAAGCAAAACAGGCTGTCCTCTGGAAGGGCGAGGAAGGAGCCACAGGCAGCTGTGTCTACACTGGGAAGTGTGTTCTCCAGACCAGGTTCCAGGTAGTCAGGTGCTAGAAACTGAACTGTGGCTGGGAACTATGAAAGCTGGAGCCTGGTGGCTAAAGGATTAGTTGTGGCTCTGCGATTTGAGTACAGGTTTTGCATGCAAAAGATCCCGGCTTCAATCCCTGGCATTATTTATTTGTATTTAATGTATTTCTGAATCGCCCCTTCATGCTCAAGGTGATTTACAATAAAACCACAGACACAATAAAATCCAATTCCAAACAAAACTAAAACTGATAAAATGCAATAAAATGGGAACGTTCTAACATCAAAGAACAGCGTTCATCAGTGAAAGCTCAGCAAAACAATATAGCTGTTGTTGTTTTTACCAGCCATTTTAAGGCCATTACCAGGTAGGGCTGGAGAAACTCCTGCCTGAAGCCTTGGGGAGCAGCTTCCAGTCACTGCAGACAATGCTGAGCCGGAGAAATCAATGGTCTGACTCCGTATAAGGCAGCTTCCTCTATTTCTATGATGTATTGAAGGCACTTGCCTGTTGATCAGACAACGTCAGAAGGCCAGGCTCCCCACTTATAACCCTAGACCGGGACGATCCAGAGGTTCTTATTTCCTGCCGGCCTCAGGAGACAATGTTGCGATCCCCTATGTCTGAAGAAGGTCCTAAAACCTTAAACCAGTCTTCTCCAACCTCTGGTTGGACTGCAACTCCCATCATTCCTGGCCAGCATGATGGGAGCTGTAGCCCAACTCCTCTGGAGGGCACAAGATTGGGGAAGGCTGACAAGTTCACACAGTTCCAGAAAGCTCTCTGGGCTGAATCTCACCCTCAGGCCATGAGCTTCCCAGTTCAAGCCCCAAGAGTCCTTAACACTCTGCAAAGTATGACTTAGGTTTACTTCAGTGCTGGGCCCAGTGCAGGACTGAGGCGTACAGTATTTTTTTTCACATGACATTACATTTCAAAGACAAGGGGCAATTCCTGGAACTAAAGTTGCAATCCTTTGCACACTTAGGCACACACGCCTCTCTCAGCTGCAATCTACCCGGACACTACGTTCAACAGCTGAGGCCTTCCTCCAAGTACCACCTCCGAGGGAGGCTTGAGGGAAGCTCGGAGGGTAGCAACAAGGGGGAGGGCCTGCTCAGTGGTGACCCCCCAACTGTGGAATTATCTCCCCACTGAGGCCTGCCTGGCACCAACCCTGTCATCATTCTGGCAGCTGGTTAAGACAGCCCTCTGCGCTGAGGCGTTTAAAGACATTTAAGGTCATTTAATGGCTTGATGGGGCACCCTTATCAGGTGTTTAACAGGTCTTTTCTATATTAAATATTGTTTCAGCAGCTAAAATGTTTTTAACTTTTTTAACTGTTTTTAAATTCTGTATTTTGGAATTTTTAAACGTCTTGTGTGGTAAGCAATATATGCAGCTGGAGCACGTTGCATTTAATGCTTATTCATAAAGCATGCTTACATGTGTATGCAGGCACAGGAGTCTTTTCCTAGCTGTCAAAAGAATGCGAATGAGTTTGTCTTTTTTTCAAAAGACTCTAACCGTAGCTAGAAGAGCATTATTTGGATTTTAAAAAATGTTTCTAAGATGCCTCAGTTTGTTTCACAGAAAGATTTTCTGTTAAATAAGGAATTCAGACCCCATGACTATCTGAATACCAGGGTTTTATTAAGTACAAGTATAGGATGATACAGAAAAATGGTTTAATCAACACGAGGATGAAGGTCAGAGATTAACACTGTTATGTCTGCAATAGAGTATAAAATCAGAAATCAAAGAGCAAATGTTTTGATGGCCTGGAATTTTTCAGGGTGAAGGGTGGACTGAATCTGAGGCTCTGGATACTTTTGAGAACTTCAGATATTTCAGAGTTTATGGCAAAGGTGAGTTGCTTCTCTGCTTTCGAAAAATGTGTATTAAGCAGTAGTTCTGCAGTAATTTGTTAAAGTGCACTTCATGCACATAGGCTGAACTTTGTTTTCAGCAAAAGAAGGTAAATAAACAGAATCTGCTGTTCCCACTTTTCCTTTTGTTAACATTCACGTCTGGTAAAGGGGCTTGCATTGTGTTTGAAAAACCTGACCCTTCCCTGTGCCTTCTCCACAGGAGTCACCAAACCCTCCTCCAGTCATTAAAACTGGACTTCCCGCTTGAACGAAGCAGTAAAAACAAATGAGACACACCATTTCCATTCAGTTAGAAAAGCAGTGAAAGACCAGGCATTTCTGTAAGCCATTATTTAACAAAACAAAAAAACAAAAAAAACCCACCCCTCACACGCACGCACACGAACTGCATGAAACACCATTTTCTTGAGGATGACACTTTGCCAGTCTGCTACATTATTTTATACACAGGTGTCCTTGCCATATATTTTCAGTTTAAGGAATTAGAAAAGCATGAGTACTTGGTTCTAATGTTTTTATAAATGTTTTATTTTAATGTATTTAAGGGCGGAATCCTTAAAAAAAAATGTCCTGCAACTTCCAGCATTTCACAGCCAGTCATGCTGACTGGGAAATGCTGGGAGTTGTAGGATCCCCCCCCCCCCCCCGTCTAAACATGCACAGAATTTTGCCCTTAATATATTTTATTTGTAGACCACTTAGAGAGAAATGATAGCATTTCCATGTATCCATAAAAATATTTTAAAGCAGTGAGCAAATGTGAACAGAAAGTCAGGGGAAACTTCCCCTCTACTTTCCTATTCCAGCAAGTTCTACATGAACCCTTTTACACGCAAATGCAGATTCACTATGGTGAACTTGAGGATCTCCTTGCCTATACTGCTCTGGTATCAGATGAGATTTTGGCAACTTTTAAGTCATTTGTACTACTTCTTCTGGAATTATTTAATGCTATGAAGCCAATATCAAGTAGAAAAACAAAACTGTGCAAGAATACTCTATTGTCGGTTCACGAGGCTCAACTCATTTGATAGATATTTGTAATGCATACTTTAATATCTCAATTCATATAACTACTCCAGCTTTTGTTTCTGCTCTCTCATACCAACATCACTGCAGAAATTACTGAAAGGGGGAAGGATACAGCATAAGCCATGACCAGTTTTTGTACTCAAGATCTACAGCCTCAGTATGAAACATGAGTATTATAGTTCCAAATGTGTCTGTTATCAGTCTGTTCAAGAAGACTCCTGTCCCCATATGTTCTTTGGGCTCATTGCACAATGCACAGAGGAAACACAATGCCTTTAAACTTCAAGGAGTTCCCACTGCAATGTGGAGAAAGAAAGATTCAGAGATTATGGAATAATCATCTCTAAATCGATCAATTTTCCCCTGAAGGTAAAACTGAAAGAAATAAAAAGTTGAGCAGTTCCAGCTATACTGCTTGAAGTTTAAAAGAAAAGTACCCCCAGGGCACATTGTGGAATGATCCCCATCTCCTTCTCCTGGCGCTTATTAACAGGTCAGAGATCTCTGTTACATTTACACCATTCCCAGGTGATATTCCCTACTAAGGATGGTGACCTTTCAGTCCAAATAAAGAATTAAGAACATGAAGTTCTACTACTTTAAACAAAGTTTTCTTCTGTCATCAGCCATTTTGGAATTGGACTACAGATTTGTTGGAAAAAACCTCTGCAGCATCTTCTTCAGTCATGCCAATTACTGAAGATGATATAGAAAGTGTAAACTAACCCCCCCATCTACCTAAGTAAGTGAAAAGATTTCCCTTTTGTTCACACAAGAGCTATCCTAAGTATATGAAGCCCAATCTGTGAAAGATGCTAACCCCTAACTGGAGGCACGCACGTGCATCCCCCACACATCCAGAGGAGTTATATATATGGTGACCTTTCAAAACAGCTTTCCCCCTGCCCCAAGTCCTCAACTACTCTGAACAGTTTTCAGTTTGAACTTCAATCTTGGGGTTTAGTTCAAAAGCTGCTTGACGCGGCGGCAGGCAAAAAATAATGCATGCACAGCAGAGGCAATTTCCATTTCAGCAGTGGTTGAAATGGAAAACCCCAAACTACTTTTTAAACCGAGAGGCATGTATCGAGTAGGAACAGCTGATAGGAAATCCTAACATATTACTCCACTAATGGTGTGCGCCCACTGACCTCTAGATTGCACCCTTATTATGTGCAAACTTGTGTTTGCCCCGGTTTCTAAGCTTGGAAGCAACCCCAGGACAGGAGTCCCGGGACTTCTGCACGCCTCTCCCAGTGGAGGGTTAAATTTCAAATCGTGCCATGATTAGAGGATAACAAGAACTGCTCTTCCCTAACTTTCAGGTCATCCCCAGAAAAACAGCACAAATTTTGCTCTCAGCTGATGTTCCTTTGAAAATAATGGTACACCATGAGAAGCTCGCAAAAAACTTGGATGGCCACTAGGTTCAGAGAAAAGCATCCAAAGTCATGAATAAGCATTGTGGAGGATCAGGGCCACTTCACATATTACATTTTCTAAGCGTATACCTAAAATATTTTAGTGTACACCTAAAAATGTAAATGTGTGAATGTAGGTGAACATGCATTTGCAATCATGCGTAGTGTGTAAGTATACTTGTCTGGAAGCCACAATTGGCTGCAGCTCCTTGCATATACCCATGTGTGCCTGTACATAATGTGTGACATGGCCCACATCTCAGAATACTGTTCACGTTCAACTAACTTGCTTATGAGTAACAGAAAGCATAATACGTAAACCCATCCTTGCCTTCCTGCAGACTCCAACTCAACCATACTGTTCTGTAATGTGATTCTGCTAACTGTATTCTGTAACAGATTTGTCCACAGAGGCAAATGTGTACAGTAAAAACAAATCTAAAGCTTCTGCACTTCCACACAATCTCTGTTTCCAGAAATAAAAGCTGAAGTCACAAATCTGGTTAGTATGAAACACCATCATAAAACTGATCACATCTATGCTATTCACCTAATTCCATAAACTGCATTAGCACCCTCAGTTTTAGATCACTTACACTATATTACTATTCTACAATTTATCTTATTTGTCTACACTACTGCCCCATAATAATAATAATAATAATAATAATAATAATAATAATAATAATAATAACAACAACAACAACAACAACAACAAATTGTTGTTGTTGTTGTTGTTGTTGTTATTATTATTATTCCCTTTAACAGATGGGCTGCAAGAAAGTAGCTTACCTAAATCCATCATCATCATGTGGACCACAGAACTTAGGATCCTTCTACAACTATAATTATGCAGGATGTCACGAATTCTTCTATTGACAGATGCTGGAAATTCAACTTCTAACTTCACATTTTTCATTAGGAAAAAGTAAAATTTGTAGACAAACAATGCAATGAAGGATGAAAAAAATCCTGTCATGTAGTCTTATTTCAGGGCAATTCTCACCTTACTCAGAGAAAACAAAATCCAGAAGTTTAGCTGAGTTAGTCTGTTTGGGGGGAGGGGGGGCATTGAGAAAACCTGTGGTATCCTAATGGCTAACAATTTTCATGGACTTCATAGGGAGGGACCAAAGCTCAGTGGTAAAGCATATGTTCTGCATGCAGAAAACCCCAGAGCTTCTGGTAACTGCAGCCAAGACCTGGTATCTCCAGCTAAAAGGATCGTGCGATGTTGAAAACACTGCCTGACAGGGCCGGCCCACCCATGAAGCAGGGTGAAATGCCCACATCAGGCAGTGGAGTAGGAAAAGTGGCCAACTGCGCCACTCCCCCACCAGGAGGGCCCCCCACCGCCATTGCCCTGCCTCCTCCAGCGGGTGCTCTAGAGAGTCCACCAGCAGCTCTCCTGCCGTGACATTTGCTGCAGCAAGAGAGCAGCCAACGGGGCTTCCTGGAGCAGCTGCCTGCCCCCTGCTTCCCTCGTCAAGAAGTGGTTGCAGGGCTCTTGCGAGAACTCACACAGGTCTCCATAGAGCTGGCACAGCAGCGGCTGGAAAGGTAAGGGGGCACGCAGAACAGAAGGGGATGGAGGTGCACAAATGTATTAAATAAAATAATAAAAAAAAATGGCTATGGCAGGGGGGAAAGAGGCACGATGCGGCAGCGCATGTTCTTTCCCACTTCAGGTAGCAAGAGAGCTTGTGCTGGGGCTGACGCCTCAGACACTGGAGAGCTGCTTCTAGCCAGAGGAAGTAATACTGAGCTAGCTGAACAAATGCTCTGAGTCTGACATGGTGTAAGGCAGCTTTGTTCAGATACATGAAGCGCTTATCTTCAATTGGTATGCATACAAAAACAGTGACGGGGGGGGGGGGAACTTGTACGTAATGGGGCAAAAGGCCATGAAATAGCTTGGGACTGCAATAGTTGCTGGAACATCTGTCCCAACCACAATCTACCCAGAGACTATGCTCAACATCTGGGGCCTTCCTCCAATTGCCACCTCTGATGAAGGCTTGGAGGGCAGCAACAAGGGACAGGGCCTTTTGTCTGGAACAAGCTCCCCGCTGAGGCCTGCCTGGCACCAATTCTACTATCTTTTCGGCCCCAGGTTAAGACTGCCCTCTATGCTGAGGCATTTAACAACTCTAAATAGTACATGGTGGGAGTGTATATTTTAACAGGTCGCATTATATTAACTCATTTTTAGTCATTTGAGTCATTTTCACATTTGGTTTTTAAATTTTAGTACTGTATTGAAATTAATGTTTTTATTGTGTGTATTCATACTGTATTTTATTGTATTTTTACTGAACATTGTAAACCGTCCAGACTGCTTCGGCTATAGAAATAAAATCATCATCATCAACAACAACAACAACGAAATACAAAAGCTAACTTAGGCAGTAACCTTATCTTGCATACACTTGGATCAGCATAGAATGCAACAGACCTACTGCTGCATTTTGCTTTTCATGGCTTTAGGACCTGCTAGTTACAAACTTTGTGTGTGACCACATGGCACACACATAGATATCACTTGAAACATCTAACAAAGTGATTTCTATTCCTCAACAGCTTGTATACAGAATATTTTTGTTGTTTTAAGGTGTCACAAGACTCTTTTTTCCTAATCTGAACACAAGAGATACCCAAGGGCATGGTAGATAGTTGTTATCGCTTTTTGCTATATATATATATATATATTAAAACCTGTGTATACTTTTGCAGTTAGCTGCTCTGAGACCTTGGTGAGAAGGCGGGATATAAATCCTGAAAAGGTTCTGAAGGTCTGCGCTAACACGGGAAAAGCATGACATTTGGTAGGAGATTCTGCCTGAGACTCCACTTTCATTTTTCTAAAAAAATAACGTTTCCCAAGTCCTTACAGCTCTGAAGATACATGCTCAAGACTGTGGTCAGTGCCTGATGAAATCTCACAAGGCAAAGAGATGACTAAAAGAGATTCCCAGAGGCTCAAGAGCAGGACTTCAATGCCTGGCGTAGCAGCAGTAGAACAACATTATGTCATTAATACAGGTCGCTGGATTCAGCTTTTCTTGGCACACAATTTGTATTACCTTGGCAGAGAATGGTATTTTATATTTTATTGTGTGAAGGGTCATTTTCTCAAACTGCTGCCCAAACCTGAAACCTGAGGTCTCTTCAGAGGAGAAGCAGGACCCCCCACCAGTCCCCAACACCACCCTCCCCGCCCCCACGGTGGTCCCAATTTGGATTGGGGGGGGAAAGAAAAAATATATGGTTGCTCGCTACATCTCTGAAGTAATACGGGCAGTCCCTGGGTTACGGATGTCGTGTCTTTAAGTTGAATGTGTATGTAAGTTGGAACATAAGCCGCACAATGTTTTCAAAGTGTTGCAAAGTGTAGCAAACTATAGTGCATGCATTCGTAAGTACGAACCATTGTATCTAACTCAGATTTTTACATATATGGTGATCCGTTCTTAAGTATGAGTTGTCCATAAATCGGGACGTTCATAACCCAGGGACTGCCTGTACATGCTTTGGCCCTAAACCAGGATATCCCATGTTCATCTGAGCATGGGATTTTCCCTGACCCTCTTTAAAGAGGATTTAATTTTGTGGGTTTATGGAGGTCCAATTCCAGGGGGAAAGCAGTATCTGAATATGGTCTGAAGAATTAGAACTTAACTGTGCCTGCAAAACAGAATCCTAAATCTATACTGGCCTTCCCCAACCTGGTGCTTTAAAAGTTTTGGACTACAAATCCCAGCATTCTTGATCATTGGCCATGTTGGCTGGAGCTGATGGGAGTTGAAGTCTGAAACATCTGGTGGGCACCAAGTTGGAGAAGGCGGATTTATACTAAAGTTCCTAGATAAAAGCAGCTTAGCTGGCAGAAAAGATGACCATCTCTCCAAACCAATGCCTGCTAAAAGCAGCAACCATCTTTTGACTAAGTAGTACTTCGTAAATTGATATTTCAGTTACTGGGTAACATTATCACGTCATTACTGCATTTATCTTACACAAAACATAGTGCTGCAACTTAGAATACAATAACTTCAAAATTCAAACATGGTAGGAATGAAAACATAGACTTAACAGCCTAATTCATGGCACAATTCTATCATGATTATTTGAAAGTAAGCCCCATTATGTTCAATGGGGCTTAGTCCCAGGAAGATTGCCTAGGACTGCAGCCTCAAGCATCCAATCTCAGCATTTGAGACTCAAGTATGTTTTCTAAATCTCTGTCCCCCATCTACTTTTTTTTGCAGTTCATTGGAAAAACGAAACCACCAGAAAAATTGTATAAGAGAATTGTTCCAGTCCCCTTCCAACACTAAACCATTTGGTGCATATATTTTGTAACAGAGCCTGGCACCCACTGAAGCCAGAGTATCATCTCCCAGAACATTCGGAATGATCATACACACACATTTTTGGCAATGGGTTGCATAATTATTCTTCAATTCAAATAAACTACTGATCTAATACAAAAACTACCAGAAGGTAAAAATGGTGACAGAATTTAAAAACTTGAGACACTTTTTAGGAAGTGTACTATTGTGTAGGAATAATCCTCGTCTCAAGCACCGTACACTCTGCTTAATTTACTTTCAGATTATTTCAGGACTGGTAAGGAAAGAGGAACATTCTTAATCCTCCAATGCAGACAGAAGTTTTTCATTTTCAAATCTTCAACATTATTTTGACTAGTTTTGATTTCTACCCATCGAAAATAGCCACTTCTCAAGCAACACTGAGACACCAAGCTTTTTTTTAGGGGATTCAATGTCTTTCTTTGAAAAACATTTCTTTTTAAATTTACTCAAGTGGCAGAGCCATTTTAACCCTCATTTAGCATGGCAAGTTCTGCCCTCCAGCATGACCTGGGGTGAAGTAGATCAGGAGCAGTGCTCCAGGAATTTCTCCTTTCGCTTCAGTTCCCCAGTTGCGCGATATTCAGTTCATGCTGCTTGCAGTCACTCAACTCAACACCCAGCTCCGGGTGAGATATGTTAGGGGATTACAAAGGGGCGGTCAAGGAGAAATGGAGGCAGTAGTCTTCTTGTGGTGGAAAAGGAGAGAGTTTACCATACATGGAAACAAAATGACTAAATGGAAGACATTAAGAAAACTATAGAAGAGGGGGGGGGGGAGAATCCATCTTCAGACACCAGCACCTTGCTAGACACAAATAAGAAATGCTGAACTGAAATGGAAGGGCTGATTTACCCATGCTTGGTTAGAACAACATTTTAAAAGACCAACAGCAAAAAGCAATATAGAAGAGAACACGGAGGAAATATGCTGTCACCGGTTGATACCTCATTTGGCAGAGCGAGATTTCAACACATTTCTCCTGTTTATGAAAGGTGCTTTAAACTGAGTTACATCATGGTCCATCTAGCCCTGTGCTATCTACTGTAACTGGGGGCAGCTCTTCCGAAGCCCAGGAAGGGTCTTCTCCCAGTCCTGCTACCCAAAATCCCTTTTAACTGGAGATGCAGGAGTTCAACAGGGACCTTCTGAGCGCAAAGCATGTGCTCTATCAATGAGTTACGGCCCTCTTCAGGCACACAAGTATGCTATCACTTGACAGCTTTGCCTGCACGATTGGAGGATCCGCATATAATACTGCAAAAGGTGAGTCTGCATTCCTTAATTTCAAAAGCACCTATCGCATGTGGTCCATCCTATTATAATAGCTAACGGCTGACGATCATGTAAGAACGATGCCCATGACCCAATTTCAGCAGCTTAGTCAAATCTAAATTATCTTCATAAGAAAATATACAAATATATGTGTGTGTGTGTGTGTGTGTGTGTGTGTGTCTGGACATACATATACATATACAGTAATACCTTGGATTGCAAGTAACTTGGTTTGAGAGCGTTTTGCAAGACAAGCAAATTTTTAAATATTTATTTATTTATTTTTAACTTGATATACAAGCGATGTCTTGCAATACAAGTACTGCAGTACGGCTTAAATTAAAAATCTCTATACAAATTTTTTTGGGGGGATTTCGTTTTGATATAAGAGTGTTTTGGATTACAAGCACGTTTCCAGAACGAATTATGCTCTCAATCCAAGGCATGACTGTATATAGTATATTCTCCCATTATGGTAGGTTAATGAGAAAAAGCTTGATTTGACCAAGAGCCCTTTTGCCAGTGCTGAGCCAGACATTTCTTAATCACTTCAAAAATTACTTTGATGTCAAAACACCTGAATTTCTCATATCATTTCCAGGAACTACCCTACAATGTATTCCTTTGGGCTAGAGCTCCTGGATTGCTTTGCAAGGATTTGGGCTGTTTTGGATTGCTTCTATATAATTCCTCATGCTTCTGAGGCCAAAAGAGTTTTCAAGAAAGCTTATTAATTACTGAGTAAGTCTCACAACCAAAATGCCTCCAGTGATTTACCACATGGGGTTATTTCCTCACCCAGTATTAGAGGGCATATTCTTCTCTTAAATTGCTTGAATTAGATTTGTATTCAGTTCTGCCAGTTCCAAACACTGCTAAGAAAACCCACCAAGAAAATGCATCTTTGTTAAGGACCCATACATCACTCCAGCACATAGGCCCAAAAGTAAAACACCAATTAGCACTTTTGTCCACCGTGTCACAACCGGGTAGAGTAGCTCCTCTCATTAAGCTACTGTGACCAGCACGCTAGAATTATTAGTGATATGTGCCTTAAAAAAAATAACAACCAAGAGTCACAGTTGCCCGGCATATAAATTTGCAAGCACAAGTTGTGCTCATGTCATCTTTTTCAGAACAATCAGTCAGTAAAATTGTAGAACAGAAGCCTGGATGGGAAAGTGAAAAAGCCAAGGGAAGGTACAATGGCATTTAACAGGCTGCAGAGTAATGATCCATAGTCCCTTAGAACCCGATTAGAACCCATTCACTGTACAACTCTGCTCCCGAATTATTTCAGGAACATCACTTGGAAACTTTCAGAAGTAAACGGGGGGGGGGGGGGGGCACGGACAGAGCACCTCTGAAGAAACAACCTGAAACCAGAAATAGAACAGTGTAAGGAGACACAAAGTGATAAGTATTGTTTACCTGTCAGTTGACATTGATTAATCTTGTGCTCTGTGATATCACTCAGTGACTCAAACACCTGCAGGCAGCTGTCACAGCTGTGCACAGCTTCTTCCTCTAACTCCTCCCCTTCTTCCGGCCTTTTCTTGCAATCTATCAACTCTCCATCTTCTGCCTTGTCTTCTAGCTTACAGTTCAGATCTGAAAGAAAATCAAGACTGTGACCACAGGGCTTTTAAAGAACAGATCCTTTTTAAAAAAAGAGGACTCACACTGGATTTGTTGTTGTTGTTTAGGTTACTCAACACCCAGAGAAATACTTGCGGCTTGAGCCTGCAGCGTATGAACATTATGCTAGATTTTACTGCTCAGTAAACACAGGAAGCATCTATCCTTTCTACTCTCAATGGTTTTCCTTCCCAAACAACACTCCCCCTGCAAGAGAACACTTCCATTCGTCACAGTTAATTTTGACAAGTTTAATACAACTATTGGGGGCTTTTCATCACTTGAATAATTTAAAAGAATAAATTCCCTTCTACAATTCAGCACTACTATCTAATGAAAAAGACAGAATGTACCAGCGAGTGAATTCAGGAAATTTTGTTTTAACTATATTTTAAAGCTAAAGCTAACCAATTGCCATGAGAATGAAACTGTCTCATTTCACTAAACAGCCAACTGATCCGCTTATTTTATTGCATTGCCAACTAAAAATAAAAAATAAAAAATTATTTTAAAATTATTTAAACTGCCTGCTAATTACACAAACAAGTATTAACCTGCAGAGGATAACTAGCCCAGGAGGCCGCTGGCTGGGGCATGCTGGGAGTTGTAGGCCAAAAACATCTGGGGACCCAAGGTTGGAGAACACTGTCTTAACGGGTATATCAGAGATATAATCTAGTTCTAATTCCACAATAGTAATGATGAGCACAATAAGCGGTTCTAACTGGCTGTAAGTCATTGTCACAAATCCCTTGTACAAAGTAAAAAGCTAATCATCATCCAACATGACTTCAGCTTTGTACAGGACTAGTGCAAAAGTGATATGACTATTTATGGTTGTTTCTTGTATTACTTTCAAAAGATTACGCACATGCTTTAAAGAAGGCTTGAAGACACAATGCAGGAAAGGTAACATCTCTATCCTATTTCTGAACAGCAAACACAGGAAAAATATTTACATGCAGAGGAGGTAAATTAATCAGGCACTAAAAATATATCTAAAATATGTTTATTCACTAGGGGTTGCATATTTCTATCAACCTTCCTCCAAAAATGGAAAGCCAGGATAATGCATGTACACGTAGTCCCTGGGCCCATAGTACAGCCAATTCAAGTACCTCCTTCTCCACTAGAAAAGCAATCTTTGACTAGCTTTCTTCCTCCTCCCTCCCAATCCCTTTTCCTTTTGTGTCATGTCTTTTAGATTGTAAGCCTGAGGGCAGGGACTGTCTAATAATCTTTGTAAGCCACTCTGGGAGCCTTTTTTGGCTGAAGAGTGGGGTAAAAATGCTGTTAATAAATATAAATACATAAATAAATAAATAAATAAATAAATAGTGCCTTGATCCAGAAGGTTTGAAAAGGGTGCTGGAGGGAGAATCCGTGATATAGCAATCCTGGGGTGAAAGCCAAGCCTGCATCCAAACCAAAACAGTTGTGCTTTTCCTGACTGCAAAGCACCCCCTTCTATCAGAGATATCAGCTGACTGAACAAACTACATTAAGGTCTATGGGACTAGAAGAGGGTTATTTTTTCTTGATTGCAGACCACTCTCTTCATCCTTAAAACTCAATAGAACAAATCTGCTGTGCATGGAATGGTGGTGAGGTTTGTGTGACAGACACAGAAAGCAACTTGTATGTTGTGTGTGAGAGAATGTTGTGTTGGAAGGTGTTTGTGTGTCTGTGAGTGTAAGATAATGGGATGTACAAGTTGTGTGTTTTGTGTAAAGGGGTGTGTGTGAGAGAGGGGGGGCAGGGAGGGAGAGAGAGGGTGCAGTGCCATCACATATGAGCCCGTAGTTCTTTGGTAGGGTAGTATATTTGGCCAGCATAATGCAGTAATTAATATGAATGCATCAAGGCATGTTATCTACTAACAAGCAGCTTTAACATGTTAATCCTTCATTACTAAAAAAAATGTACTATATCAATCCATTGTGGAGTAAAATGTACCCCAAGAAAGCCATAAAAACAAAGTACCTGGGGATAGCATTAAGCTTGACACCATTTGCAAATAAAACATTTACACTTTGATTGACAAAACTTTCCTTTTTCAGTAAAACAATAGAGCCTATCAGGGACACTGTATGGAAAATAGCATGGTGGCCCCAGGGCACATGGGGGTTGCCATGTCTTTTTCCATACATACGTTGCGACATTACATCACCCCCCACCCCCGTCGAAGCGCCCCAGGAACATTTGCAGCTGCAGCCCCAGTTTTCAACAAGAGCGGCAGGAGCCACACTTCCTAGCTGTCGCAAGCAGCTCTGGTTTGTTAGAAAAAGAAGAGGAAGCCCTCAGACTACCTCACAAAAATGTAAGTATGAAGTTTTTTAAAAAAAAGAAATCCACACATTTATACAGAAATGAGAAGGAATGGACTGAAGGAAGGGGGGAGGAAAGGGAAACAGAATGTCATGGCTGCATATCTCCCTGCCACAAAAGCCTATTTAGCCCTTTCAAAGACCCTGTTTTAAAAGAAAGGCTTACTTTTGACAGCTGAACAGGTAAATGGGGTGGGCTGTACTTTTCTGCTTTCCCAAACACCTAGAGTCTCGAGAAAAGGTGGAGGCCACTGAGAACTAACAGGTCCACTCTTAAAACCTAGAGGAACTCGCTGTGAAGGGGGTGATCTACTCACCATGCCCTTTTGCAAGCAAAAATCTTCTTGTGGCTTTGCTTTCACTTGACAGCTCCCCATCTGACAGCTGTCAGGTGAAAGCAAAGTAAGGTATTTGATCCCTGGCTTTGTCAATGTCCATGGATGGTAGCTGGTTTGACAGTAGGCACTTACCAGGACATTGACTAGGCAAGGCTCCAAATTTTGGGTAGTCAGAGTTGTGCAAGAGTGCAACTCCAAACTACCAACCAAATTTTAAAAAATAAATAAATGATGAAAACATTTGCACACATCTCTGCAAAAAAATTAATTTTAAAAAAAGATGACAGTCCAGTGACAGCTGCTCCAATGTGCCACTTGGGCACTTTGGAGGTGCAGTCACTTCGGTGATCGTGAAAAGCAACCTCCAGGGGGGGAAAGGAGAGGAAAGCCATGGCGACCGCAAAAGGGGTTGCAATTGGAGTGGGGAGAAGAGACAAGATGGGTTCTGCTGCGCAGGTCCCTGGGATACCTGTGGGAGGAACAAGGGGGAAGGAGGAGAGAGACAACTCATGGTGAGCCCGATTGTCTGTCGGGCACACCATGGGTTGTTCCACAAACAACCCACACTGCGTAGCTTATTCGCAGGGTGGGTTGCCGTGTTGTGTGAACTCACCCTAAATATGCCAGTGTCATAAACTATGATGTTCAGGAACTGCAACACAGCCACATACCTTACACGGCCGGGTGGCACCTTCTGCCTAATTGGGTATCTCCCACTTGAATGGCACTAATTGTTCATCAACTGCAACATTCGCATAATGACCCCAAAAGCAGAATTACTGAAAATATTAAACATGAATTCTACGAATAGCTACAATCAATAAACAATTTTGCTGGGTCACAAGAAAGGTTCTGACTGAAAACAATATATATATATATTTTAAAAATCAGGTTTGTAAAGGGTTTTTTGAAAACCTGTGGGGGTTTACTATTAACCATGAGTACAGTTTGTAGCAATATTAAGGTGAAAATAGACAAAATATTATGAAACTAGACAAAATATTAATCCTATTCAGGCATTCCTGAAAGGGAGCAATTAAACACATGAACGGGGATGTGTTGATGATAATTTATTACAGTCAATGGACTCGCGCAACAGGCATGTGTTATGAATGTCACGCCCCCGGGCATCCACAGGTACAGCGCGTACTTGAGAAAGGAGGGGACCAGGTGAGTGCAGCTGTACACGCATAGGCACATCCCTTCCGGCATTCACCCTGTATGAGTGGACACCTGCAGGTGTGAAACCACGTACGTGATACTGGGGGCAAGACTACATGGAATGGCCCGACTTCCCACTCATGTGTTTGATTAATCCAGTGTTCTCCAACCTTGGGTCCCCAGATGTTTTTGGCCTACAACTCCCAGCATGCCCCAGCCAACTGGGGCATGCTGGGAGTTGTAGGCCAAAAACATCTGGGGACCCAAGGTTGGAGAACACTGGATTAAGCCCTTTAATTAAGCTCTTACGTGTTTAACTAAACCCCTGAACAAGACTATTTTCACCCTCTATGCTTCCTTTCTCACAAGAAATTGAAAAATCAGGTTCTGGTCTAAGCCTCTGTAGACATGAAGAGTAACAAAAAAAAACTGAATAGCATTTTGCAGAGTCACTTTGACACCTTATATGCATGGTTTTCAGTTTTCTCAGTCATTCTATTAGTAGCAGAATTGAGCTCAAAAGCTGTAAGAATAAAAACATTGACTTTTCCCTAGATTTAAGAGGGTGGGCCCTGGAACATTGTCATTCATAGCTGAGGAAGATCTGGAACATGGAGTTGTAGAAAATGTACATAAAAGTTTTATGATTTTTTTCAGCGCTGTCGGAGTACATTGGACCCCAACTATTAGAAGAGAGCTAAATGCATGTGCAAAGATTCCCTTATTAATTCCTTTGGGAAGTATAGTAGTTATGGCTGCCATAGTAGATCGGAAAGCATTTTCATTCCAAAGATGAGCATCTTGTGGCATCTGTACAGCCTACAGGGCTTCATGATCTATTATAGGGATATAAAGTGCCATAGGTCTCTCCAGCCCAGTACTGTCTCCAGGTACACACAGTCAGAGGAAGTGACTGGTGATGGGTTCCTGTATAGTATACAGATTTTTTTTAAAAAAAATAATAGTATAGTTATCATATAAGGAGCACTTCCTGTACAGGTGGTGTACAAGTGCGTACTTGATAATTACCATGCCATTTTAATGTGGGTCTTGCATTGCCCCAAAGCAACACACGCTAAACAACAAGGAAAGCCCTTTTAAACTCCCTTTAACACACTACCTGGATCCCAAACTTACTTGTAAGTACATTGCCAACCTCTGCAGCTACCTTAGCCTAGCAGTTAAAAATACCACTAGGTTATAAGCAGCTGAGGAAAAGAAATAATTGTCTTAACTGTTGCAAACTGACCCCGACATCATTAAACACTTGTTGGAAGGCAGCATGTGCACAATGCATACTATTAGATGTTCAGCTCAAGCTCCCAGTTTCATCTCATAAAACTGACAGCACTCAGGGAAATGTGGGCACTGGGTCTGAATTTTAACATGACTATTTAAATGCTACACATAAAGTTTACAGACCTGTTTGTTTTAAAATAAGGGTAGAGTCTGACTTTGCCTTAAGTAGCATGCTAGAGGGGAGAAAGGGATGCAACCATGTTCAGTACTTATTATTCATGAATGCTGGCCCTTAACAAGAATCCAATAATATAACAGGCATGCACACAGCTTAGGATACGAAACCTGCAAAACTGCTTATGATAATGTGTCTTACAAAGACAGAACTAGCTATTAACACTGGAATTATTATTATTTTTTTCAAATTACATAATGGGAGACATTGTGGGGGAAAGTTGCCTCCACTTATGCATTCACAGATACAAATCTACTGGGACGGGAGTCAGGCAACTTAGTCCCTTCCAGGATGTATGCGCTGGCAAAATGCTACGTTAGTTTTTAGGTCAACTCTTAAGGGGGGAAACCTCTGAGACCTGGGTTCAGTCGCAGCCCCTGTGTAATGAGTTGTGGCAGCCTCTGCCTCTCGTGATGAATATATTTCCACTACTGCCTTATTCCTGAAAAGGAACTTCCATTATGAAATAAAGTTACAGATACTTGGAAGTGAATGAATGGTATTAGAAATCGCAGGAAGAGCTACCTTCTACAGTAAAGAGGACAACACACAGCGATTATTACAGCCAGGATGTGATGAACTAATGGTTCAATGACTACCATCAACATGATCTGGATGCAACCTGTACCAAGAACTTCCAAAACTTTATCCAAAATAAGTTGGGCAAATGTTATTATTTGGACTCTGCGTATTTGTATCTACTGGAAGCCCTGCTCATCCACCATCTCATTTCGGAGTTTTTAGTCCATAAAATGGCCACACATTTCCATTTCCCCCTATAACCATGAGGACTAGAAACTAGCTTTTAAAAACAAATGAGAATTGAATTCCAGAATGTAAATTCTCTGCCAGTTATTAGATTCCATGTTTGCACATTAATTTTCTGGGCAGAACACAAAATACAAAAAGCACTAATTATATCCTTTTTCTCTCACTCCCCTTCATGACTGATAGGTGTACACCCATCAGCTGGAGTTTTTATGGTGTCTCACATGTGGTAGAAGTCCAATATTGGGCTGACATAATTTCATTTAATGGTGTCAGTACAAGGGATGGGATTTGACTAGCTGGCCTTATGGCGTGCTCTCTACATACCTTCAAATATCACGATTTCCAGTCACATCAACCTCTCAACTATATATTTCCATGGAGTTCAACTAACACTACCCCCAAAGCCAGTGGCTCCAAATCAGGAGGAGCCCTACCAAAGGAATTTTATATTTGATTGCCAACTACTGACCTAGATTTGAAATCACTATCTTATGAGTGCCATTCCAGAGATCTGTGGCATCAGAAACTCTGTCCCCTGCTGAACAAATGATTGGCAGGATAGAATATCTACACTGAATCCACCCTTTCCAACAAGGGAAGGGAGGGGAGGGTTCCACAAGTACATTAGTGGAAATCTAATGTATGCACAATCCGTTTCTGTTCTTGCTGATCTCTGGATGTAGAAGAGGATGGCTGGGTTCAAGGGATTTCACTCACACACACACACACACACAATCAGTGTGGGCAAGCAATCTGCACACAGAAACCTATTTCTGTGCATAGGTTATCCATCACTGAATTGGGTCCCCAGCATGAAATGTTGGAAATGCAAGAGTCCCAAATGACAATACACTAGCTAAACAATCCACTTTGCCATTTAGAAATCACTGCTCTCTACATAACACAACCACATACGTCAGCAAGACTGTACATCAGCACCCCATCTGCAAGATCCCCTTTTTTAAAATTACCTAATGCAGAGAGAGAGAGAGAGAGAGAGAGAGAGAGAGAGAGAAAGAGTCAGATTTGGCTCCGAAATAAATTTCAGATATTAATATAGTACATAAACGAACTGCAGTTTTCTGTTCCTGATTATGCTGAACATTATTTATAAATGGAAATTTAAGTAGTATATTTTCCCCCATTTACTTTGTGTCCTGGCAGGTGGCTTTCTCCTCTTCTTCCTTCTCCTCACAAGGGATGTTATTGCTGTAACTTGGTCTAATAAAACAGCAACTTTGGAGGGAAATGAAAAACTGCAAAAGCTTAAAAGAGTTAGCAGCAATAAACCCATGGACTTCAATTAATTTCCAGTAAGAGATTGGTTTAAGGCCAACCAGCAGAAATTCTATTCTGTCCATGTTAAAATTAGGTTTCACCACATTTACTTTTTATAACCTATATAAAAGTCAAGTTTAAAAAAAGTAATGAATATCTAAAAGCCATCTCAGCAGACTGGCAAAGACAATCTGTATGCTTGAAACTCATCTTGCATATTTCTTTCCACGCAACAAGGATCCATAGCTGATCAAGAGCCTAAAATGTCAAACTAACCAGGAAAAAAGCCCAGTTTCCAGTCCATTTGACTGCATTTTAATGGACCTCCTTCCAAGCCACTTCTGCATGGAAAAGTGCTGGCAAAAGAAAGGAAAACTAAGAGATCATGTGGTTATAATTATGACCAGGAAAGGAATATTTCTGCAGTTCAGCGGTGAAGTAAAACTCTGTCGCTGTCTGCTCCCAATAGTGTCCATCGCAAAACAACTGCCTCATTAAATCTCTGCAGTAAGATTAATATGCCGTAGCTGCACTACATTTATAACTTGGTACTCCATAAAAAGCACATTTAATGGAAAGAGCCAGACCTTTGATACAAAGTATTACTAGGAAAACTTACAGCAGCATGCATGGGGCCTCTCATACTACTTTCGTGTGTGAAACAGCTGAAGGTTTTCTAAATCAGCTTGAAGGCTGGAAGGGGCGGGGTTTGCAGCATCCAACATCACCCCAAAATGAAATAACCACCAAATAAATACAGATCAATAAATACATCTGTAAAGCTTTCAAGCGTCCACCCACCCCACATGGTGTGCACGACATCATGCTGCTTTCAGTGCCTGCTGAAGACCTCCTTTTCCAGGAAGCCTTCTCTACTCTCCAACCACCACTGTAATTGTTACTTTGTTTTCAATGTATTGGTTTTGTTTCTATAATCTGTTTTTGTCTTTTTACTGTTCACCGCTCCAGAATCTACTTAGATATGGAGCAATATACAGATGATGATGATGATGATGATGATGATGATGATGATGAGTTAACATGACACTTTTGGCTATACTATATGTTGTGTATAAACCCTAATTTTAACTAAACATGTTGGCATTTAATTAGAAAGCTCAAACATTTTTCCCAATTTCAGGCCTTGAGTTACTTCCTCCCTTTCCCGCACAAATTGCTCCCTTCCTTAATTTGCTCTAACCAAAGCATAATACCAGTTCATACATATTGATAACCCATGGGTTGTTTAACCCATAAGTTATTGGGACTGTGCATAAGTGAGCACACAGCCTACTGCCTGCTCGCCAGTTCAGCTTTGTATATGGTTTAGCAAACAACCCAGGAACATCTGAATCCAGCACTCTGGGCTGTTGAGAGAAACTACTTACACTTTTTACCCATCGGTCCAGTTTGCACAATTGCATGCCAGCAGCCAATTTAATTATTCAATTCCTGGCCATGGCTTGTCATGTCTTCCAAACCCAGAGACCATGGGTTGGGCGAGGGTTAAACAATAGACCATGGGTTAGACAAGGTTTGTTTAACCCTCACAGCCCCTGGGTTCAGATGACATGACAATCTTGAATACTCAAAAGTTGCCCAGCATGCAGCAGCTATTTGATGGGCTGTCTGATTGTGCTCCATGGGACTTTGGGTTCTTTCTTTCTCAACAGCTTAAAGAAGCTACAGTGGGCTGTTTTGATTGTGCAAACCAGGTCATAGTTTAAAACTCTGGGTTGTTTCTGTCTCCACAACGCAGCATGCTGGGTTTGCAAGCCATGCCAAACATGTGAATATGCTAAACTGGATGCAAAGCAGAAGCGGTCAGCAGGTGTTAGGTCGTTATGCTGGCTGACTTATATGTCATTATGTGTGAATCGGTTCACTATGACCTGATTCGCACGTCACAGCGAACCCACGACTCGCAGGGAGGCTCACCGCCTGCAAGCCGCTTCCGGTTTCTGTAAATAACCTTCGATCAGCATGACCAGAGGTTATGAGTGTGATGTCCAAACCCAGACCACTGGGTTGTTTAGGGTTAACACACCTTAGTTGTTTAGCCCCTAAACAACCCAGCGGTCTGGGTTTGCATGTTGCGCTCACCACCTCCGATCGGGCCAATCAGAGGTTGCCTACAGAAAGCGGAAACAGCTCCTGCGCAGTATGATATGCAAACTGGCCCTATGCCTGCATCAGTGCTAACCACAATTTGTTTATTTAATATATTTCTATACCACTCTTCAATTAAATGTTTTCCAGGATGGTTTGCAACAGGTCATAAGACTAACCAAATTCCCTTGTAATTACGTACCACAAACTCATTTAAAAAGCAGGATTCTGCTATGGATATGAACGCAATCCTGGCTAGTGCCAATGAAGACATAACACCATACCACAGTTAAAGCAAACTATAGAAGAAAAGCGAGAATTCACCCAGAAGGAAAGGGATGGACCACACAAAGCTGCAGTACACTTCATATCTCCCAACAATGGAACTGTATGTACTATCGCTGTTGCTACTTCAAACTTTTATGTTTAAATTGTTTCAGTTGTTGGATACCATTTTAAAAAATAAAACAGTAAAGATACAGAGTAACCTGGATACTGATCATCATTTTTTTGCCAAAGAAAAATACAGCATTTGGGTTCTTCCCCAACAGGGCAGAGAGTAGGGGTAAGAATATGGAGGCTAGGGTCACATGGTCAAAGAAGGAAAAGAAGCCATGGTGGCTTCTTTTCCCTGCCCGCGTGCCAGTTGCACGCCACCTCATTTCCATAATTACTCATGCCGGGCGCGGGTTGCAATGCTGCACGTTGTCCGAACACAGTGAGGTGGGCAACGCTGGTGGCTTCCGAACCACCCTGCAACCCAGGTCTTGCTCTAGGCTTCCAGGGTGGCTTGGAACAGCCACCTGCACTGCCCACCCTCGCCAGTTTCAGGCAGCACAGCAACCCATGCCCAGTGCAGGTAGTTATGGAAATGAGGCAGTGCGGGACCAGCACACACAGGGTGAGGAAAAGAAGCACCGTGGCTTTTTTCCTTCCCTGATCGCACAAACCCAGTCGTAGTCTCTCTCACAATAGTATGTAGTACTTCTAACATCACTGAAATATTAGTAATTGAAGTGGATAATGCAGTTCAATCTGACATCACAAAGGAAGCACGGAAAATTCTAAAAATGTGTGTGTCTTGTACAATTAAGCTTTGCATTTCCAGAAATAAATGCTTAGGTGTCCTGACAGCTGAGACATTGTCGTGTCACAAAATAGGATACTATGCAAGCATGTCAGTTATTTATACACTGATACAAACATTTCAGATTTAACAGCAAAGCAGAGTGATAAGATGGGTTTACTACCAATATCAACACCTGTTGAAGCTACAAACAGGTCAAACATTTTATTAAAATGTTATAATTTCCTCACAACATTCCAGGCTTAGCCCACTGTTTCTTTCAAATAAAAACATTAATGGAATGCCATTTCTCCAACTAGTTATAGACATTTCCAGAAAAAACTAGAAGAAAATTCCACATTAGATTCTATATTTTGTCAAAAAGCTAGTCTGCCTTACTGGACTATCAGAATAGGAAAATGTAACATATACAGGATATCAGACAACATAAATACTAATTAAGAGATGCATATAGTGGGTGAGAAAAGCGTACTAGTAATTAATTTGCCCAATATAGTAAGTTTACACAACTATTAATCATATTATAAAGGAATTATTCAAACTATAGTTTATACATTAATTGTGATTACCTTTTTGAATCTAAGGAAAGCACACACAATAAAAGCAAAATCTCCGTTTAAGATTTCTACAGACCCCCATATGAAGATCCTTAAACAAGTATCAATAAAGCATACAACGTGATCATTTTGTTGAGCAAAGACTATTTAATTATTACTCTGCAGAACAAGTAATCAAACAAATTAATGAACTTAATCATTGCTTAAACGGTAGAAACTATGTTTTTTTTTTCAAAGCAGAAGCAAAAAAATAAATAAAATTGAGCCACTGTAATAAACAACATGCTAATAACCCCCCTATAACTGTTCATTATAATGAACAGGTCAGAATTGCAACCTAAAATCTTGCTGGCTGATCTAAGGATTTAGCTACAAAACTCCCAGTGACTTAAATGTAGGGATCAGTGGCTGCTAACAAAGTCAATGGATTAAGATTTAAACTATATGCTAAGTTAGGAAAGCAACTAGCCTGCAGAGATGTTGGACACAATCCAGAAGTGTGGATGCGCCAGATCAACGTGTACAAGTTGGTTCCCCTTTCAGCCCATCCTTGTGTCAAACTCCCACACCACTTTCAAACTTCCACAGCTTTTAAAAGCAGTTTGACGGGTCTGCTGTGTGGGTGGGAGGAAAGTGAGGGGAGATAGTACTGCTGGAATGTAAATGGACCAGGAGGAAAAATCAATTTGTGCACAGATCTGGTCCACAGGCATAACAGTAGTTTTGTATGTAACATTTGTTTTAAAAAGCTGTGATCAGTATTAGCAGTTAGAGGGCAATTCTTGTTTGCAAATAAGGTATCTTGGATGTTAAAAGCTCCATATATCCCCAAGACTGTCATTCATCCATCAAACTGATGCCATGATGACCAGAGATGAGAGATATCTTGGGCCAGCCAGGAGGATCGGGGGCGCCAGGGAGGGGGGAGGAGAGAAAGTGAAGGGACAGTTCATTATTTTGTTTTCTTCCACATACTTGAGCTGAAATTCAGTAAGCAGACCAAATATCTCTCACATTGTTTTAAGCCAATAAACAAAAAATGAATGTAGCAATGTAGCATTTACCTGTTTGCGCAGCTGACTGTCCCACACCTCCCTGGTCCTCCGATTCATTTTCTTCTACTGTCAGGGAAAGGTTAAAAAAAAAATACATTAGGGTAAGTGCCTTGAAATCTTCCATGCACACACACATCATTTCACTTCCTTACGTTCTTAAGGCCACCAATGTTCCCTCTCCATGGTAAAAAGAAACTCTGCCTTGCTCAAGATCTACTGAAAAAGGAGCAAGGCTTTAAAACTGAATCTCAGTATAACAATTTGTCCATAAGCTGAGCGGCTTTCCAGAGAACTCAAAATATGTTATGGATCTTAAGCAAAAATCAATCTTTGCAAAAGGTAACCATCATCAACTGTATTCTTACTTGAAAACTTCACCAACCTTATCAGCCACTGTAAACCTCAAGGGCTATGACTACTTTCTTAAACCATCAATCTGGCATTTTTATTGTGATTTTAAAGTTTCCCAAAAATTTTAATCAAAAGATGTAGGATTCTGAATATGAAAACTGTGCAACCAATGTAACCGCTCTCTTATCAGGACTGCAGAGTCACTCCAGCAACCCTTCATTTTGCCTGAGCTATGGTCAGTTGCACTGCAGCTATTAATGTAATTTACATTTGGCTGTAGCATCAGAGTCAGGCACTGGAGCAATTTGTAAGGGAGGTGACACACGATAAAAGAAGGAAAATGGCAGTATTGCCTTTCCTTTATTTATTTTTTAAAAACCTCTTCCAATAAGCACTGGCTATTCCAATCTGAATGAACAGTAGAAAGCGAGCGGCCCTCTTCTCCCATTCCAAAGTGAGGGATTTTAAGTTTTATCAGACATCTATTAGGCAGCCGCCTTGAAGCCAAGGTGGATATAGAAACAACTCCTCCTTGGCAAAAATACAAACAGTTGCTTAATCAGATGTTTAAGTCTCACAGGCTGGATGTCTTATCGAATACCTACTGGTATCACAAGTATTCCATGGAGGTATTATACATTATGCCTTATTCCCTGGTATAACTTTCATGCTGCGCTGTGATTTTAGTTGCTCTATGGAACCAACCATAAAAAGGGTGAGGGGGAAGGGAATTTAATCTAATGGGAAGGGAGTGATGTAAAGTATTGTCAAAGATAATTAAGAAGATCTAGCTAGAGAGCTATCTCATTGAGATTCTAGGTCCTAGGAATACCCCTTCAACCTGAGTAACAGAAAGCACATCCACTTTAGCCACCATAAACACACACACACACACACTTACTTCTGACCTAGGAAGATTCTATTAAAATATCCTGATGTTGTCAGTGCATGTCACATCCATAGGTTTGCAAGCCGCAACGAAGACAGACACCTGCAAGCTCTCTCAACCCCATTCCCATTCTTTTCACCCACTTCTCTACCGACTTCCAATTGCAATAAGAACACCAGCAGTATTTTGAGAAGCTCCACACAGGGCAGAAATTATGTATAAGTGTCACAAGAACAAAGTGCAAAAGAATGAAGATAATGGGGGCCCTCACCATAACAAAAGGATTGGGGGCACACTTCAGCAACTGCGATGATAAGCTTTGTGTTAGTCAGTTTCCTAGATCCCTTAGTAACACTCCCTTTCAAGTCACCTAAACAACTGTCTAAAACAGGGCTCTCCAACCTTGGGTCCCCAGATGTTGTTGGACTACAGCTCCCAGAATCCCTTGCCATTAGCCATGCTGGCTGGGTATGCTGGGAGCTGTAGGCCAGCAACATCTGGGGACCCAAGGTTGGAGAGCCCTGGTCTGAAAGGACCACTCAGAAGAGAATTTATCTAGCTGAGGAACATATTCAGCTGGATGCAAAACTCTCTCTGCTTCTACTTCTTGCCCACTAGTGACTGTGGGGCATGATCAGTTACTTCTTTTGACTCTTTCTTGACCTACACTGCGATGAAGCAGGGCTAACCGTTGACAGTGTTGGTGTGTGTCTGTAAAATGTTTTGTTTTGGCTGCTGGGCCACATGTGCAGAAGCTGCTGGGTCTTGGCCAGTAGGCACAGTAAGGCCTGATTCAGACACAGTGCCATCCTATGGTCTGATGTTATGAGAAAGAGGAAATGGGAGCTTTGGACTTTCACGCGTTTACCTCCCCTTCCCTTCTTTGTGCATGAAGGGAAGAAAATGCAAAGCTTCCAGTTGCGTTTGTAGCAAAGCACAGTTTCCCATTTCATCCAAATACAGGAATCTTTGCACAAACCATAATTAGCAAACCAGGATATCAAACCACAGTTTGAACCTGGTTTGATACCCTGGTTTTTAACTATGTTTTTGAGCAAAATGGAAAACTGGCTTTTACAGTGACTGAAAGCTTTAAATTGCTTCCCTTCGTGCATAAAGAAGGAGGGAAGGAGAGGAGCATAAGAGTCTGAGGATCACATTTACTTTCTCATTACAATTCTCATAACAATATGGTTTGTCATAACCATGGTTTGTTGCTACATCTAAATCAGGCCTAGGAGTTGGTTGCCATGGGGGGGCGGGTTTTCTCATGGAAAGTCATTCTCCTTTTCTTCTAGGATTCTGTGTTCTTTCCCAGAATAAATGAACAATCCAAAAATGTTTATAATTTACTGGGAATTATAAAAGCAAACTATATAGCTAAGCAAAACATAAGGTACACATATAATAAAACAAATCAGGCATATAAACATCATAATTTCAATGATTTGAGTGATACTGCCCCAATTTTCAGTAAATATTTTTTTTTAAATCATTAAATCTCAATACTTTGATGCATTTCTATGGCTTAAAGGAAATATAAGGCTCAACTGAGACACTGCTGGGAAATCTCTCTTATTAAACAGAGATTAGATTTAGCTAAGAAGTCCGTTTAGATGTTCTGCTAAATGGCCATTTTGAAAAAGACCAATGCACTTCATCCCATGATGCTGGGTACAAAATCCCTTTAAAGACCCAAACTGCAGAATTTGCTCAGCAATCAGCCTGACAATGCCACAAAGTCTTAATAATAGGTGCTGTGGTGTTAGCATCCTGCCTGTGGTGACGGATGTGGGTTAGGTTGCATCTGATAAGATCAATCTAACCTTACTATACTTACTTTCCAAATTTGTCCTATGGAAAATTACTAAAGCTAAGCCTCAAGAATAGATCACCAAGTATCACCAAAGTATGGCTGCTGCCATTGGTGGTTGCTGTGTTGATTTCATAGTTGTTTGTTCATTGTATGCTTTAACGTGTCTCCCTAAAATACTAGTGCTAGTAGCCTCCCCAAAGTTAACAAGGTTTAAACAGTGAAAGGCACAGGGCTAGTAGAACTCATTCCTATATAAGGATAGATCAACAAAGGATGTGGGACCGCATGAGCTGACAACGTAATTGTAAGTTCCAAAGAGATCCGTACCAATAGTACATCCACTATTTTTCATAGGGCTTGGTGTTGCTACCTTTGCAACTTAGAACTGCTCAACACACCTGGCTGGAAGTGTACTCGGCCACTCACACTGTATTACACGCACACAGATAAACCAGTCTTCGAGGGACCACTCTTCTCCTACAACTGTTTTTGTCTTTCTTTCAGGATGCACATTTTGAAAAATATGCGTAACCAGTTTACTCACTACAACCAGCTTACTCAGTATACTCAACGCCACACTAAATGGCCACTGAATTTTAGGCACAGCTAAAACCACCTTGAACAACTCTGTAGAGGTAGGATATAAATTTGTTAAACACACACACACACACACACACACAAACACTGCAACTCTGGCCAGCACTGCTAAACAACAAAGCAGAACACCTATCAGCAATTCAGTCCACAACAGTCAACTAATCACTAGCACCTGCTAATCAACCACACCAAAGGCTGCAGACTGATAGGCCTTCATCCATCATACCATAATGCCATAAGTCTGCCTGAAGCCAAAGAATGGCTTTAGAATTCCAATGTGTTCCACTGCACACAAGGTGCTAAATAATTCCCTCACTTTCCATCCAAAACAAAAGAATTGCAATTTGCTCTCTTCTCTACCCAGGATATTAAATTGGTGAAAACTGTGATCAGCTTTCTGAAGGGCTTACAGCATAGCAGGCAGATGCAGTCCATATGATCATGGACAGGGATCAACAAAACACATCTTGTATGTTAACATGGGGCGGTGGGTGGGGGACATACCTCAGGCCATTTCACGCAATTGTTTTTCCACCTCTGGGTAGTCAGCCCATGGCATGATACCCGTTTCTGTAGAGTAAATGCATGGGCTGCTGCTCTGCCACCGCACACTCATTAGGAACGCCACTAGTTAGTGGACTTTCCAAAGGAATTCCACACTCACAATTTAAGACTGTTTAAAAAAGGCTGTGTTAATATCTTGTGCGCGCACACACCTATTTCTTGTGCCTTACCCTATGTAACTGAAGAAACACTGCTAAAGGAAAAAATTATATACAAACACTGTAGTGGTGGCAGAATTAGTACTATTAAAACACAGCTAGTACTACAATATATTTAATATCACATTTTCTTTTAGCAGTGTCTCTTTCAGCCCAGTGAGAGAGAAAAACTTTGCAAAATGTTAAGTATGATGCAATAGCACTTTCTGTTGATGGTACTGCTGCTACCAGCAGCACTAAATATTTGCTTGCTGCTGAAATGTATATGGTATACTACAAGACACGGAACAGACGATTATCTCTGCCATGACATACTGAAGAAAGTTAAAGGAGGAGGAGAGAGGGAAAGCAGGCAGTTATGGTAGGTTTGGGAATAACAGAACAGAGACAACTGAAGCCATGCTGCACCAGAGAACCGACAAACTACTTTCAATAGGATAGAATTGCATTTAAAAAGGACGAAAGAAGCTAATAGCGTTGGGTTTTGCAATACTACAGGCAGATTCGCACTTTATGAAACAAATGTGTTAGCCATTTATATATAAGTTTGCTGCCTGTACACATGAATTGTATGGGGGGGGGGGCAGTTGCCAAATATGAAAAACACATGGTAGACATGTGCCAGGCAGCCGTCAATAGCCATGGTGTCCTGATATGGTACCACTGCATTTTTGAAGAAGCCCCGTTCCCTTTATGTTTTTTGCACTGAGCAGAAAAACACAAAACTGCTGCTTCGATTGTGCTCTTGTGATGTTTTTTCAGAGATCAGATGTGTTTTAGCACACCTTATCCCTGTGAACTACAGTGCCCTATAGCCCATGTCTGATGGGACAGTCACAGGGCCAATACACTCACGGTCAATTGCCCCAGTTCAGGAGCAGGTTTGGCTTAGGATTCTCAAGTGCCCAGTACTGCTTGTTTTTAGGAACAGGAACTCTCGCACTTCCAGTTTAACACTAAAGCAACAAACTGGTAGCCTGAGAGAAGCCTCTGTGAGGCCTGGGGGTGACAATGTGAGGATCTCTGAGATTGAGCAAGGGTCTGATAAAGCCTACGAAACAAAATCCATTGCTTTCCCTTCGCTCTATGACCACAGATTCCACACTTGATTAGGTTGCCTCTTAAATAAGGGGCAGGTTTGTTGCAGTAGTACCAGAAGAAATACCGGCCAATAGCAGAAATGTGCACTTGAGACTTAATAGGGAAAACAATGGGGGGGGGGGGGATACAAAGCTGAAAGAACACAGTGAGAATTGTATTTATGCTATTACAAACTATAATAAAAATAAAAGCATTAGATAATTGAAAAAAATCTATTTTCTTCTACATGCAGCAGGTTAATAAATTTTTAAGAGATACCAACTGCCCTGAATGACTGAGGCTCTTTTTGGCTTCTTAAACAAAGTAAGAGAAGTCACATATCCCAAAATAAACTATAAAAATAGATTGCTATTGATTTAGAACCCTTCCTAAAATGGTTTCCTTAAGGAACATGAAACAAAATAAAGCCTAATACAGCTACAATGGTGCTAAGAGGTAGAAAAGGAGAAAAGGTGTTGACCTAATACAATTGTCCACATTTTTTTTTGCTTGCATTTTGCATTTCCTGCAGTTCAATAAATAGTTATTTTATAAACCCTCCTATGAATAAAGATTAGAAGTTCTTTGGTCTTTTCACCCACCTTATACAAGTCTTTTCCCACAAGAATGACAACTTTGCAGGAAAAAAATGCATTCAATCTGCATGTTTGAGTAGTATCAGCAGACAAGTAATAGAGACACTAGACATATTAGCATAATCAATACACAATTTACAGAGCTACCCAGACAGAACAGAAGTGATATGTGTATGCCATTATTTTACCATCTACAAATTACTGTAATTTCTGGAAGTATCTTTATGCATTTTCTTTCTCCTGCCTGTGCATGTAAAGCTAATAGGAAGCAAGCAGGGGCCCCCTCCACTCTTCAAAGAGAAAAGATAAGTCTTAGAAATAGACACTTAAGAACCAGAACAGGAAATATGTATTAACTGTCCTCGCCTCCAGGAAGTTCAATGAGAGATTAAAATATTGTGCTGTTTAAATCTGGTTTAATAAGGTTTCTTGATGCATGCAAAACTGCAACTGCTTTAAGTGGGGCTTAACTGCAGGATCAAGTACCGAAGTAAGACAGACCACAAAACAGTTCTACATAAGGGCAGATGTAACAATGCAGCCTTCCTCACCCTCCCTTCTAGAACATACCTTTGATCAAAGGACAGGCCCAGACATCTGTAGGTACCACACTTTGCATTATTCCACTTCCGATGCTCAACTCCTCCCGCATCACTCATCTTTATGTTACATAGGTACATTCCGGAGTCACCTGAAGAACACACGATATTCTCAACCCCCTCTGCCCTCTATAGAAATACCTACGATGGTACAAAAATCTTCCTTCTGTCTTCATGCTGCTGGCAAAGAGCCAAGACTGGACGCTTCGGAGTCCCAAATGGGCCTCTCCCCCCCCAACCCATCTACAAGCTGCTTGGATGTGGGTTGTTCTACTTCTAAGCATGCAGGCAGGGTCAGTCCTACCATTAAGCGACCTCCGCAGAAGCTGAGAGGTAGCAACAGCAGTCGCCTGGCTGCTCTCACGAACTCTTTGGCTGTTCCCCTTTGTTGGAAGACAGACCGATGTAAGCGGGACAGCCTGTTTTGGACCCCCTAAAACTAGTCTCAGGTAGGGTGGTGGACACTACCCCATCACCAGTGCTGGAATAAGATTCAACTACCCGTTCAGTCAGCTTCTGTACATGGACTGGGGAGAAGGCACCATCTTGTCCTTCACCTCAGGCAGAAAAATGTCCTGGGCCAGCCCCGGATCTAGGTAACTAGCCACAGTGGGATGTCGTATTGTCTGAACCCAGATCCTTTCCTGCACGGTGGCTTATTTTTTGGCAACAAGCCACCCTGGCAACCCATGGCTAATTCTAGGGGCTGTACAAGGCACGATGGGTTGTCATGTCACCTGAACCCGGGGCACAATCTCACTGTGGGTTGTGGGGATTGGTGAGTGAGCTGCTCAGCAAGGACGACAAAAAAACCTTGCTGCTCTTCGTGATCTCACCCTTGCCACCGCCAGTGACAGCCCCTGCACCAATGCCCAAGAGGCACTTTGGACTGGAGTGACCATCACTGGTTCACCACCATTTTTTCAAATGGCCCCAGAAAATGGCACTACTGTTCATTTATTTTAATTATTTGAAAGTTCTTTTTTAAAAACCCTGAGAGGGCAACTGAAAGGGACAGAGTGAATGGGGGAGCAGGTGTAAGCACTGCTGGTACTGGCGCCCCATTTGCTCCTTCCCATTCCGCCATCTGCAAGGGCATTTTGCTTTTGCTTTTGCTTTTAACGGTCAGGAATATTTGCACAATTCTTTGGACTGGGAAATACTTCTATAAAAATGCAGAAATATACACAGATTTAAGGGCGGGGCAGTAAATGGAGGGGAAATTTATGCACCTACAGCAACGGAGCAGTTACAGCCCTTACAACGGTGCAAATTTCCCCTCCATTTATTTCTCAGCCATTAAATTTGTGTATATTTCTGCATTATTATTATTATTTTTAGACCTGTCAAGGAACTGCAGCAACCACAGCAGTAAGTACTCCAAAAAGGGGCCACAAAAAGCAGGGAAGTTAATATCTGCCCTTTCTGGAGTATCTGGAGACTCAGGGAAGTGTTGAAAAGGTGGAGAGCACTGAGAAGTGTCAATTCATCACTTAAAATCAAGAGGATTACATTGCTAAGTGGGAGATATTCCCCCCCCCCGTTTTGGTGAACCTACTTTTGCCACTTTTCCTCCTTTTTCAGTGCTTTTCATTTGAAAATTCAGCAATTGGACAAGCTCCCAAAGCTTGACTCTCATCAGCTCCTCCAGCACTCCTCCCCAGTTTGGCTCAGAGGCTCCAGCCCTCCAGCCCAGTGAAGGCACTCTACTGCCCCCCCCCCCAACTTGCCAAGCCCAGAAGTCTTTTGCATCTGTAAAGGCTTTCTGGTGAGCCATTAGGGAACCTCTGCTGCAGTTCAACTCTTAATGTTATGTTAATTTAACTTGTCAAGGGGGGGGGGGATTTTTACCAACACCCCAAACCGACCTCCTCATGCTATTATATCCTGGATTTTTTCAGAGCAGCTATATCACAACATTTTTATATGTTGCATTTCCCCCCACCATATATTTCTCTCTCTCTCTCTCTGTGTGTGTGTGTGTGTGTGTGTGTGTGTGTGTGTGAGAGAGAGAGAGAGAGAGAGAGAGAGAGAGAGAGAGAGAGAAAGGTGTTTGATGGATGGGAGCTGTGTTTTGCATGGGGGCTACTCTGATATAAGTTTCTGTTGTCTCTGTGGGTGCTATTCCTGTTCAAGGGCAGATCATTCCCTGGCACCTGGCTGTGGGGCTTCTCCACTCTCTCTTCAGAGCAGGCTTTTTCCTTTGGCAAGTTCAGGCGGAGGAGGGAGGTGGTGTTGGGGGCAAGTTTGCCAGAGAGGGATGTATCTGTGTAAATGTGTGTCTCTGGGGGGAGGTTTTGGTTATATGCATGAGAGCCAGTGCGGCGTAGTGGTTAGGGTGTTGGGCTGGGACTCGGGAGATCCGGGGTTCTAGTCCCCGCTCGGCCATGAAACTCACTGGGTGACTTTGGGCCAGTCACTGACTCTCAGCCTAACCTAACTCACACGGTTGTTGTGAGGATAAAATGGAGAAGAGGAGGAGGAGGAGGAGGAGGAGGTGGTTTATGCTGGCTCAGCTTGTCTGAGTGTGGAAAGCTAAGCAGGGTCAAGCCTGGTTATTACTTGGATGGGAGACCCCTCCTCTAGTTTCCTGCATTGAGCAGGGGGTTGGACTTGATAGCCTTGTAGGCTCCTTCCAACTCTATGATCTATGAAATCTATGAATCTATGAGGAGGAGGAGGAGGAGGAGGAGGAGGAGGAGGAGGAGGAGGAGGAGGAGGAGGAGAATGTAAGCCGCCTTGGGTTCCTTGCAGGAAAAAAGGTGGGGTATAAATATAATAAATAAAAAATAAATAAATGCATGTTATAAATATGCATATAACCAAAACCTCAATTAAAATTTATTTGCATGTCCTTCTCACATTGGACTGTTTCGTACAACCCACTATTGCACTGTGGGCCACAGTAATTGACATGCACTCCTCAGGATACGATTCTGACTGAAGGGGTGTAGACTCCAAGCCAAAAATAAAAAAAATTAAACTCTGAAACCTCTTTAAAGTGAAGCTGATTCTTACTGATTTTAAGGTTGTTGTTAGCACTGGCAGTGCTGGAACTGGGTTGCCAATTAACCAGGAAAAAGAACTGGCCTGCTCTTGTGCCTTTAACAGCAACTTGACATACAGAAATCAGCAAGTGACATTTTTCATAGTGTAGGGATAATTATCACACAGACACACATATATACCACTATATATATAAGAGGAAGGTACTAAAAACAATATTTACAACCCGCCGTGAAAACACATTACAACTTCCCCACCAAAATTTCAAGATTTTCCAACACATCTAGGGGGCACCAGTTTGGGGCCATGCTAGCATGGGATGATGGGAGTTGTAGTACAATGCATCTGGAGGGCACCTGGTTGGAGAAGCCTGATTTTCAAAGCCAGGCCATGCTCTTCTCTAGAAGAAGCCAGCAGCCAAGGCTGATATTGGTTACTAGTCCCCAGTTCCTTATTTCAAAAGTTCAAAACAGCTGCATCCGCAGCCTGGATAGGAGAACCTCCTTGGAGTAACAGGAAATAGGGAGCAAAGAGACTCAGGGGGGGCTAATAAACTTCAGGCTGGTAGGGCTGGACAGGTTGTCAGGTTTCTGAGGGGCACCGATCTTGCGAAGGATTCTCACCTTCCCTACCCTGGGGGAGAAGACATTAATATTCAGCAACAACAGCAAAAGTCTGAGGAATGGCTTGACTCAGTAGCAGAGCATTTGCTGGGCATGCAAAAGATCTTGGGTTCAAAGGAGAGCTGCTGCCACTCAGCGTAGAATGGGAGACAAGACTGGGACAAATAGATCCTATCATCTGAGCTGGTGTACAGCAACTTTCCATGTAGCACATGGTTTCTGAGTTCAAGGGGACTCTCAGCTGTCTCATATTGATTAAACTCTGCTTACTGTAGTTGATCTGTTACTACTGGAAATAAGTGAGGTTTATGAGGAAGAAATAATTGTAGGTTCTAGGGATGGATCACCCTTGTTCTCCCATCCCCCACTTTGTTTTTCATTATCCAGATAGGGTTGCCATCTTTTATATTGATTATTGCATCTGTGCCTTTAACAGCAGCTTTGTGCAGATATATAAACAAGTGAGGCAGTTGTTTGCAGTCTGTTGGAGCATGGAGTGCTCCAGTTAAGGGTTCTAGCCACCCAGCCATGCCTTCTTCCAAGTGACTCCACTCCATTTCCCCTCCTGGTTTTCTATGGCTGACTGGGGAATGCTGGGAGTTGTAGGACTTTTTTCTGTCTGAAAATGCATAGGATTGAGCCCTTAAGAGTTCTGTGACCATTAAGCATGCCCAGTCAGTCCTCATGTGGCTGTTTGGGGTGGGGGGTTGCTCCCTTAGTCCCCCCCACCCCAAGAGTTTCTACTTCTGCAAATCTTGGATGCTGATACCTCCCTCTTATATATATAGTGGTATATATGTGTGTCTGTGTGATGATAATTATCCCTACACTATGAAAAATTTCACCTACTGATTTCTGTATATCAAGCTGCTGTTAAAGGCACAAGAGCAGGTCAGTTCTTTTTCCTGGTTAGTTGGCAACCCAGCTCCACCACTGCCAGTGCTATCAACAACCTTAAAACCAGTAAGAATCAGCTTCACTTTAAAGAGGTTTCAGAGTTTATTTTTTATTTTATTTTTTTATTTTTGGCTTGGAGTCTACACCCTTCAGTCAGAATCTTATCCTGAGGAGTGCATGTCAATTGTGTGAAGGACATGCAAAGAAATTTTAATTGAGGTTTTGGTTATGTGCATGTTTATAACATGCATATAACCAAAACCTCCCCCCAGAGACACATATTTACACAGATACATCTCTCCCTGGCAAACTTGCCCCCAACACCACCTCTTTCCTCCCCCTGAACTTGTCAAAGGAAAAAGCCTGCTCTGAAGAGAGAGTGGAGAAGCCCCACAGCCAGGTGCCAGATCATTGGATCTGCCCTTGAACAGGAGTAACACCCACAGAGACAACAGAAACTTACGTTAGAGTAGCCCCCATGCAAAACACAGCTCCCATCCATCAAGCACTCTGCCATATCTCTCTCTCTCTCACACACACACCACACACTGAAATATATATGGCGGAACGAAAAGCAACATATAAAAATGTTGTGATATAACTGCTCTGAAAAAATCCAGGATATAGTGGCAGAAATAGCATGAAGGGGTCTGTCTGGGGTGTTGGTAAAAATCTGGAGGGTAGATCTCCCCCAGCTTGAAAAGTTAGCAGTGTCCTTGATGCGCACGGGTACTTTGAAGGGGAGGTAAAGAAAAAAAAGCACAAATGGCAGCTCAATGGCCGCTGAGTGCGTTCACGCCCGCTTGGCTCAGCAAAATCAAGTCGAGACCAAGACGCGCATGGCGAGACGAAGCTCGGGAAGCCGAGCCTGAGAAATTCAACGAGTTCTCATCCCCCTACCGAATTTCTCACACATCCCTATTAACTGTCTCGCCTTGTCAGTTTCCATGTATGTTACCTACTACACTTTGCCATTCCCCTTGATAGCTGAAACATACAAGGACATTGACCAGGCAAGACTACACATATCAGGCAGCTATAAGAGTGCACTTGCGCACTTGCAAAAGACTGACCAACAAAAAAATAAAAAACATGAACACAACTGTGCAATTTTCTGGGGCCGGAAAAAAATACGACCCCAATTGCTTATTTTTGAGGCTCCAAAAAACAAAACATAAAACCAGCGAACGAAATGGTGTAGTGATCAGAGTGGGGGGGGGGGACACAAGACAGGTACTGCCGTGAAGGACACTGGGATACCGTCTGGAGGACTAAGGGGGAAGGATGGGAAGAATAATCCTCAATAAGCCTCAGGCACACTGTGGGTTGTTCCACAGACAACCCACACTGTGTAGCTTATTCACAGGGTGGCTTAGCATGTTGTGCGAATCCGCCTTTCCATATGAATGAATAGTCAAGACCTTTTATAAGATAAAGGCTCTAGTTCAAAGCTCCACGTATATTTTATGTGCTCCCACATGATAGGCATACTGAGAATTTTAAGGTTCTTCCAGAATGCTACTTCCCACACTCAACTTATTTCAAGGAACAAACTGCTGGATCAGGTTTTTAATGTTTTACTTTAAAATGACATGAGCAAACTAGATTTAATAAAATAATTTTCACTCAAACATTTCCGATGTTTTAATGTACTAAGAGGCCAACCAATAACCCTGTAAATCAAATACATTGGGAATTAAGTTGGTTTGGATGTATCAATACCAATGGGACTTAATTTTCTCTAGTCAATTGTGGATCAGGCTGCATATATTAGAAACAGTATGGAGTATTAGCACACACTTTCAGATCTACAACTGGATGGACTGAGTGGGAGGAATAGATCTTTCCCAACTTTGTTTACCCGGGCATGCAGTGCAGCACAAACACCGGGTAGGGGACTGGTGTGTGTGTGTGTGTATCTATTCAATATTTTTTGAGAGAGACACAGAGGGCGTGTAAGTTACCCTGTTGATTCTTCTTTATTCTCTTTCACAAAAATTGAGGGATTCTGGTACAGAGTGGGTTTTTTCTGCAGTGGCCCCCAAATTGTGAAATGCCCTCCCTAGAGAGATCTGCCTGCTGCCTACTTTGTTGACTTTTCAGCAACAGGAAAATACCTTATTCTCCGAGGCCTTTTAGACTGCTTCTTGCTTTATTTTGCTTATGTGTACTGCTGCATTTCAAAATCATCTTCTCTGTTTTTAAACTGTTCCGTTATGTATCTTGTTTAAATGCTGAATTTTTTGTTGCTGCTTGTAAAGTTATAGGTTTTAATATGCTTTATTATTGGTTTTTACAATTGGTTGTACTGTTTTTGCTTTTATTGTGTATGTCGCCCTAAGAGTTTTGGCTATAGGGTGACTCAGAAATTGAATTATTGTTATCATTAATGTTAATATTAATAATAATAAATCACAAGAACACAGTGGAACATCAGCAAAGCCAAGAACTAAGACCATACACCTATACTTCCAAGCATAGCTAAAAGGGTGTACCCAAAGCCCTGAACCATGCCACACATAAACTATTAGTCAGGCTCCTAATTATCTTTAACAAGACATCACAGATCTAGTACTACTTCAGATCAGTATTTTCCTTCCTCAGTCCTCACACTATTCATGTGCCTGTGCTTTACAATGCAATATTTTAATAAGCTCCACAAAAACCTAAGGTGGATCACAAAGAAGATAAACACATTAAGGCCTCTTTATGGAGGCTCCTGAAAATACAGAGATGTGCCCCAAGGCTACCCAGCAAGTTCACAGCTGATCTGATATTTACAGATTTAGAACTTATGAATAAAAAAAATGCTTGAACCTCAGTTTTCCTGAGTCAAGACATAGGGTTCTATCCAGCAGAAGTTAGATGTGTTCAAATCTCATTAAGATCTATGGAATTTAAGCACACAGTTGAACACTCAAATCTTGTTTATTTCAATGAACATCTAATGTTCTCTGGATTCCGCCCAAATATTCTAGCCACTAAACCACATGAGCTGAAGTTGATTATCATTAGAGTTCCAACCAATTAAAGATATTTCAGGCAACTAACTGCTTTGCTTTTAACCAAACTGCAAATTAATTAACTGATTACAATAAAATTACAGTATCTCAATAAAGGTCATACTTTGAGGTTGTTGAATGAACCAAACACAGAAAGTATCATCTATTATTAGATAATCTTAAATGCATTGCCTGAATCAAGTAAAGTAGGCAAGTCGTTGTTGTTTAAACAACAACAACTCAACACCAAAATGCTTTCATTATGCATTCCTTTGCAAGAGCCAGCTCCAAATAAAATTAGCTTAACAATACTTTAGACCTACTATAGATATGAAGGCAGGGAATATAGATACACAAAGACCACCATTTGAGCAATGAAATAAATATATATGTAAAGAAATCTCTTGTAACACACAGAGTACAACATCATTTATATTAATGGCCTGCAGCCAGAAATTAAATTAGTCTTCCTGCACAACTTCTAACCAACTAAGATGAACACAACCCACCAATCACTTATAGAAGCCTTCCAGTGGCTCCATAAAGATTCTGTTTTTCCTACTTCGCTGCCTCTCAAGCCCTAGTCAGGCCACAGTAAAACCCACCGAGATTATTTTCAGATTGTGTAAAACATATATAAACAGGTAGAATCCAAGTTCCACTATATTATCACCTAATGCCTGAATTTGTCCTGTTACTTCCATCTTCTAAACCTTTCCACAAGCATGTACATCACTTGATCCTTCATCATAGTACTGTGCTGACATTCTATGCACATTCAGCCTATGCACAACGAACACATTTCACACAACGGGACAATGGTTCATCATGTGTCCCGATTCCTTCCAAATGACTAGCCAAAAAGAAGGGGTATGCAAGGAAATTCTGTTGATGTAATGAAGGTCCTATCTTGACATTGCCATATAATGTACTAGCTGTTGCCTGCGGCTTCGCTCGTGTGGATTTTAGGATTTGGTACAATTGTCCACCCGCTGTCAACTTGCACAAACCACCATAAGTATAGGGTCGGGACATGTTGTCAAAGTATGC
The DNA here is from genome assembly GCA_021292165.1 of Shinisaurus crocodilurus. Taxonomy (NCBI): domain Eukaryota; kingdom Metazoa; phylum Chordata; class Lepidosauria; order Squamata; family Shinisauridae; genus Shinisaurus; species Shinisaurus crocodilurus. The sequence continues at coordinate 163,183,706 of CM037880.1, forward strand.
ATCGGCACTCGCATAGTTGTTTCCATCACTGTCGTGGGACATTATAGAGAATTCATCCCAGTTTTCAATGACATGATCAACTATTTGTTCACGTACCTCCCTACCAAGATTTTGACTGCCATAAAGAACAAAAGATAGTGCCCGGAATAGGCACGCTCCATCGCCTACAATTGGTACGACTGTGTGTGGTATCATCACACCATTTACATTTAAATTTTCAATTTGCATTTTGAATTTTTTTTTACAGAGAAGAAAAATTAAAAAAAACAGTTTTAAAAATGAAAAGGGGTCCCCCCCCCTCCCTGAAGGCCTGCGAGAGCTGTATGGAAAAGATATAGTGTCTCTGACTGAAAGTGCAACGTTTAGGCTGGGTGCTGGCAGCAGAAAACTTTTCTGACAGAAATATCTGATCTTAAAGAAAAATCAGGTTAATCCTGAGAGTCTACAGGTGATGAAGAGTGACCGTGCCAAGTTTGGGGTAGATCCATCAAAACGTGATGGAGCCTATGCGACGACGCCCAGCACGCAGCAGTCATTCAGTCATTTAAAAAGTTTCCCTCCCTTTTCACCCCCTCAGAGAACATTCTAAATGGTCTACGGGAGATTTGCATACCCACCCCTATTGGTCCCTACAGGAATTCATACAAACATTCTAAGTGTCGTATGGGCTATTTGCATAACTGCTCCTATTGGCTCCTGCAGCAATTATGAGGTGAGGCCGATTTGCATAACTGCTCCCCTGTTGTTTTGCCCATAGGAGATATGAGAGTGGGGCGATTTTGCCCCACTTTTCACCCCCTTAGGGACGGAATTTCCAAAAATCCTTCCTTGGTGGGTGTCTACGACATAAAAGCAATGTTCCTTCAAAATTTCACGTTCCTAGATTAAACGGTTTGAGCTGGGTGTTGATGAGTCAGTCAATCAAAAATGAGTCAGTCAGTCAGGACTTCTTCTTTTATATATATATATAGATTAGTGGTACCTAAATCAAGGAAATACATGGGTCGCAGCATACTTGTTTTTCGTGCCAAACTATGTAAAATAAGAAAGGTGGAGGTTATAAATGAAAGAAAGCTGAGAGGGCTGAAACTTTCAGTGGTGGAGCAGCAAAGGGGGAAAGTGTCCTTCTTCACTGACCCTTTTTCCATTCAAAACCTTTTTCTACCTTACACCATCTACCAAGGGGCTTTTCCGTATATCTAAGTGTAAGTGTAAGCAATCAGATGTGCTCTTATTTGGGAGTAAGAATTATGGAACACAGTGGGGCTTGCCTTTTGTAAACCGTCCATTTGTACTACTTCAAAGTAACATTATCAATGGTTCTATAATAACATCTCTGTGGTTTGTTTGACTAAATTGTACACATATGTGCGGTCACATTGTGTACAGTGCATACAAATGCATGCACACCACCAGGATTTCTGTGACATAACATTCCCAATTTGTTCAGGTCTGAACAAATCCGCATATTGTAATTATGTGTACAGACATTCTTATGCTACATTGTTCACATGTTCATGGCAACAGATGTACATACAACATGACACCTGCAAAATACTCCTCCAATAACTTAACTTCATGACTTACAGCTGAATGAGCTAAACTGCTTCCATTGAAAAGTATCGCATTTGAAGTGCTATCAGAACTCTAACCGCCCTTTCATATGTGCAAGCCATTGCTTTATATTGCAGCAATCAAATGATGCATGTGTATATCCGAACAGGGACAGAGTGATGATTAACAAATCTATATTTCTGCAGTAGATAATCCAACAGGATAATTCTGAGGTACAATGTGAAGCAGTATGGACGAAACCTATTCTGCACCGTTAACACACCACCAGCATTTACAACAAGCACTATATGTAGGGGCAGAAAAAGATCCAAGTCATTCCCACTTCACAACTGTACTGTACATAGTTGTCAAAAAACATGGAAGCAGAACACTACAGAGATTGAAGAGACTCTACAGGATAATATCTAATAATGCACCTGGCCAGGGCCAAAAGTTTAAAATATATTGTGCAAAGGCACTGAACAAAGTATAGACACTTGCAAAGCTATAGACTCGAGCGATTATTTGTTCACATCCTTAAACTATAGATTTAAGCTGCATATTGCACAACCCACAATTACATAGGAAGATTGTTCACAGGTCTAGAGAAATCTGTTTCCCAAACCACAGTACTTGAACACTCCACATGGTTACCTACGCACCCCATGTACTGAAATTGGATGGCTGGAAACTTGAGGGGTGGGTGGTAGGGAGAGAATAGGTTACTTTTAGTTAGCCTGTTATACATTTTCAACATATTGATTTTATTTAGCACATTTCTGCCCACTCTTTAGCAATGATTTCAAGGCAGCTAATAATAAAAAAAACAAAAAACTACTAATACAATTTAAAAAGTGATATATAACAGATCAACAGAACAATCCTATGGTCTCTAGAGAGTGTGTAGAGGGCCATAGGATTTTTCATAGGCTCAGGCCTGGTTATTACTTGGATGGGAGACCCCCTCCTCTAGTTTCCTGCATTGAGCCGGGGGTTGGACTCAATGGCCTTGTAGGCCCCTTTCAACTCTATGATCCTATGTTTGGAAATCTCTTCTGAGGTCGCAGCACTGCAGAGCACCCCCACACACCTCATAGCCGGTGCGGTTCTTTCTGTGCAAGCACGGAACCGAACACAGAAGACCCTGTTCGGTTTCCCCATGGGGGGACATTCCTGGGGGGGGGGAGGAACGAGGCACCAACAGATTCTGAGGAATCCGGGCAGTGCCTCAGCCTCTCCTCCTCACAAGGAGAGGAAAAACATCCAGACAGTCGAAATCAGCTGTCTAGATGTTTGTGAGAGTGAGGGGAGCACGGTGCATATTCTATCCGCTGCACTCCTCCCGCTCTCAATAGGATGCCAATAATCCTCCAAGTTCAGAGGGTTACAGACAGCCTCATAGGGTCACACTGCCCGTTGACTGAGATCTCACAGGATATAGATAGATCGGTATCTCTAAAGTTGAGTTTGTGGGGTAAGGTTAATACACTCAAATGAATATTATATCTAGGACTGTCTATGTTTTATGTGAGGTTCCTCTGTTTATACCTGGCAAGTATTTTCAAAAACATAATGCTCTGCTCCGTAAATTTATTTGGGGTTCCTTCCCACCACAAATTATTTTGAAAAGGATGCAACTTCCAATTAAAGAAGGTGGGTTTGCCCTTCTAGATCTTGCTTTATATCATAGAGCCTATTTTTTGGCCAGTACTAAATTTTGGTCTTTCCCACTTAGATTAGAATATCCACCTTGGTCAGTTTTGGAATCTTTATGTATGGATCCTCTCTCGAAATGGATGGCATTAGGTTCTCAGCACACGAAAACAGATAGGGTTACTCCTACAATTATGGCGGTCAGAGTGGTCTGGCACATCATATCACGTCAATTACAGTTTGATCCATTTTCTCACGCTAAATTGACTCTATGGGGAAACCCAGATTTAAACATTGGTAAGAAAACATTCATGAGGTGAACTTGGACTGATAAGTTGATTTTTACCTTGGATCAATTAGTGGGTGCTGAAGATGAGTTTTTGCCATTCTCGGCTTTGTGTGCCAAGCACGATTTGCCTGCTGTGGCTGAATGGCAACACTTGCAACTGGAACATTTGTTAGAATCTAGGTTCAGCCCTGGCACTTTTACAGCTTCAGTCTCCTTAGCTATTGGAAGCACTTACTGAGGTTGACCAGTTATATCGATCCACGATCCATGTTTATAAATACTTATTATCAGTGAATAAATATGATACACAGGGCCTTAAGCAGGAATAGAATAGGAAACTGGACTGTCCTATTCTGCCTAATCAATGGATTGTTGTTTTCACCGTCTGTGCCAGAAGCGTCAAAGGATCTTAGGTTATGTCTTATTCAGCAAAAACTTTTGTTTCATGTTTATTGGATGCCACAATGGCTTTTTAATAAGGGTTTGGCTAACAGTTGGAGATTTTTATTCTATTTTTTTAATGTGAATTTCACCAAAACAAAAACATATAAAAGAAAAAAAATACTATTTTCTTACAGAAATTAAAATAAATCACTTACAGTAGGTATGAGATTTATATCCATAAGTATATAAGTGTGTAGCAATACAACTATGTACTATAAGCTTCAGACAAGGTGGACCAAATATCCATATATTTAGCCATCCACAGGTGGTGTCTAAATACCACCCATTCAAATACTGAAAGTGTCATTAGGTCCTCAATCTATTGTGTTATAGGAGGTGAGCATTTATCTTTCCAGTGTTGTAATATCAGTCCTGTAGCTTTCAAAAGGGTGCGGAAAATCCACTCATGTTGTCCCTGTGATAAGTTCCATACAACAGGTAAATAATTTAAAAGAACGTGTGCATCAGCAAATCTTAAAAGAGCATTCTATTACTAAATTTATCCATATTATCCACCCAAAAAGAAGCAACCACTGGACACTGCCAAAACATGTGGGTAAGCGAAGCATTAGCAGTATTACACCTCCAACAGTTAGCTGACTTAAACAAACCCTTTCTAAAAAGATGTTGTGGTGGTCAACAAACACGAAAAGAAGTTTTTGCTGAATAAGAAATAACCTAAGATCCATAGACCCTTCTGACACAGACACAAAAACAATGCTGCATTGATTAGGCAAAACAGGATCATCTAATTCCCTATTCCATTCATCTTTAACTCTATGTATCATACTTATTCACAGATATTGTTTTCATTTTTTTGTTTTATTTTCAGTTTTGTTTGTATTCATTATTTTTATTAACTACTGGAGATGTAATACCGCCAATGCTTCTCTTACCCATATGTTTTGGCAATGTCCAATAGTTGCCTCTTTGCAGGAGGAGGTCATAATACGGATAAACTTAGTATTGGAATGCTATCTTTAATATTTACTGATGCACATGTTCTCTTAAATGATTTACCTGTTGCTTGGAAGTTAATGCAAGAATGGATTTTCCACGCCTTTGTAACAGCTAAAAGACTGACATTGGAACATTGGAAACCTCCACCTCCTACAACACAATGCACTGAGGACCTAACAACACTTTCAACATTTGAATAGGTGGTATGTAGACACCACCTGTGAATGGATAAATATATGGATATTTGGTCTGCCTTTCTTGAAGTTTATGCATAATCGTTTGTATTGATAGCTGTATTTTCACATACACATAGATAGTCATAGGTACACATTTCATATACACCTATTATAAGTTATTCACTTCAATTCATGCAAGAAAATTGTATTACTTCTTTTCTTTTTTTCTTCTTATGATTTTGTTTCCTTTGTTGAAATTCACAATAAAAAATTAATTTAAAATGTAGCAAAACAGGTATATAGAACTACCCATGTCAAGATCACAGAATGAAGTTCACAAAAGTAGTAAGGAATGATAAGGATAGCCTTAAAGATAATACACACACTCAACATGAAACGGTACTTCACATTTTAAAAACCTCACACCAACAGCAGAATCTTTATTTTCCAGCAAAGTCAATCACCTCTACCACCTTCTAACAATGTTAGGTTTAGCAGGTCTTTAAAAAGTGGATAATTGTCCATCTTGAAGTGCTTAAATAAGAATGATAAAAGTAGTTTCATATGTTCTGCACACTATACACTATGTATTTTCCAAACCACAGCACTTCTTCAATTTAAAAATAAAATCCACACATAATGTCCAAACGGAGGGCGGGAAGGCAGCTCTATGGATTAAATTCCTTCTTCAGAGGCAAAAAGAAAGCCTCACCTTCTCTTAACTTAGACTTGCAGAGATAAACTAATGTTCAGTATTTGTGAGCATTGTTACTTATTTAAGAGGAGTAATGAAGATCCAAAGCACATGTTATTTTAAAGATGTAGCTATAAAGGAACTAAATGTAGAGAACTTAAGTTACCGTGGTCGTGGATAATTTGTCCCATTCATTTCCATGGCTCTATTTGAAGTAGGACTTATGTTTGATTTTACCCAGTGTCTTTTTTCTTTTTATTCTAGAGTAAATGCATGGGCCCTGGTCTGGATCAGGACCCTAGCATAGGGGGGCTTTAACTTCCCCTCACACTGCTATCCCAATTTAAATTAGCCACCCCCATACCTGCAATATATATTGCCAAATATTGATCCATTTAGCCAGTGCTTTTTTTCTGGAGAAAAGGGTACCGGAACTCTTGGATTACATTTCCTCGGGAGTAGATGGCGATTAAATTGTAATGCAATTAATAGAAGAAAAGGTGCTGGAACTCAGTTCCGGTGAGTTCCACCAGAAAAAAAGCCCTGCATTTAGCAATATATATTGCCATTTCAGCAGCTTGACCCTTATTGGGAGTGCAGGGGGGAGGGAAGGGTTAAAGCCTCCACGCTAGGATCCTGATCTGTATGAGGCCCCAGTGCTACTGTAAGTAAAATAAAAAAAAGTAGCTGCTAGCTACTTCTTTCAAGCAAGATGTACTTTGGTCCTAAGTCAGGAATGGGCAACCTGTGGCCCTCCAGATGACTTGGCCTACAACACCAGAGTAGCCAACAGCAAGAGATGATGGGAGTTGTAGGCCAAAACATCTGGAGGGCCACACGTTGCCTCACCGTGTCCTAAGTGGTACAGCACATGCTTTACATAAAGAAGGCTCCAGGGTCAAACTCTAGAATCTCCACTTAAAAGGATCAGGTAACACACAATGTGAAAGCCGTCTCTCTAAAACACTTTAAGGTACCGTAGCTACCCAGCTACCATGGACAACACTAGGCTAGATGGATAAATAATCTAACCTGCACAGGCAGGAAGACTGAATAGAAATGCAAACTATTAAGTATAGTAATAAAGATACCCCCAAGATCAACTCAAGTCTTTTCCCCCCTACAACATAATCCCCAGGCATATGGCTAACTACCGCTTGATCATTATTCTGGCTGAAAGTAAAGCTACTGAAGTTTAGAAGGATTCACATCTTACAGAGTTTCTTTCATCTCCAATAATTACTAAACTAGCATAATTACTCACACTTGAGGTGAATTGTGATGCATGCTAAGAGCCTAACTTGCCTAAAATGAGAGGGAAGTCTTTTTTTCTTTTTCTTTTTTAAGATTACAACTGTACAGAATTTTCTAAAATTCACATCTTATTTCAAACTTCTATGTGAACCATTTCTCACTGGTCCTAAAAGCTATTCCTAAAACTTCTCTCCCACCATTCTATTATGATAAGCAGGGAACTTAAAAGAAACTACAATCCTTGAATTTCAGCTCTTTGTAGTGACAATATTGCTAAGCGCATTTAAACACCAGACATGCACACGTCCAAAGCAAAACACAAACAAATAAGGCATACATAATTCTTGCTAAGCTGCATGTAGACCCCAAGGCAAAAACTGAAACACAAGACCACATTTTCCTCCCAATGGGAATAATGCTGACCTTTGGCAAAACAGGGGACAACAAAAAATCCAAGTACATGTGGGAAAATACATCATGCTGAGGTTTGTCTCCATGTATTACTCTTTTTGAGCATTAATGGTTTTAAAACATTCCAATATATTGTTATTTACACCAAAAAAAACACTCAGTCCCAAAGTATATAGAACCCGGTTTTCTTAATTTTCTCATTTACGCTTATTGCCACTGTAATACGGATAGCACTAAGTTTTTAACTTTTGGAAACACCAAGTATTATTTAAGATTCCATGAATTTGAACACTACAGTATGTAATTTGTAACAAAGGAATTGAAGTTATTAAGATGTAAAGTCTTGCAGCTTACAGCACAAGAATGAAGGGAGGCACAAAGCCACTCAAGGAATCCTGAATCAACATTGCAAATGTTATCCTTACATACTAGATGCATCTTAGTTAGAACAGAAACATTCAGCAACATTCAGTTGCCAGTTACAAGAACTCTTTAACTGCAAGATTGGTCTCATTTTGGTCTGTCATAGAAACGAAATCTGAGCTCATAAACTGCAGAAATATATGCTGTTCTTCAACCATCTCCACTGAGTACTAGTTCCTGCTATACTAAGATGGAATAGGGTGGGGATTTGTGCAGAAGATTGTTGTACTTCCTCAAGACAAAAACAAAGGGGTATCAGTAGGGCCATTACACTGGCAAAGCAGCAGTCAATTGGAAACAGTGACTGACACCCCAGTACAGTGCAATGCTGCAACTCGCAATATGTAAAACATAATGGTGAGATAACTGAAGAAGTCAAGCCGCACAGCTATTCCTGCGCACGGCTACTAAACTAATAACCATCAAAACCACCAAATGTGGCAGTTGTCCTCCTATACTGCTAAGAACAGGTGAAGTCAGGGCTGGTAGGAAAATGATAGGGAATAATTCATACAAACTATGAGCATTTTACGTACTTACGAAGCCAGCAGTATTGGCACATCTGATATATCATTCATCTTTGAGGCAGAAAGAAACTCTCAGCACTGTTCCCCAGCTGATTCCACTCTCTCCCTCAAGGTCCCAGGCAAACACTCCCAGCCACTTCCTAGCGTATTAAGAAGTGGGTCCCAAAATGAACATTTAGGTGGGCCTCAGCTCCAAACATGTTGAAGACTACTGCAATATATCATCAGAGGCTTTTATAACAGGCCTAATGACAACATGCAGGACACACTATCACACTTCCCACACAAGCTACAGGCAGTTGCTGTGGCTACATAGACACACTACACTCTGTGCACCACTACAGTTTGGAATATCTGTAGGATCAAGGAGTAGATCTAATAATTTCAGATTGATACAAATCATGCATTGTGCCAAGGCATGTTAAGTTGTGTGTCGTGATACATCAACAGAGAACGCATACAAACTGGCAACACAAAAGGATAGTTGCCTGCGTTACAAGGATATTGTCAGGTTCTAATCATCTGTAATTTGGTTTTGTCCATGTCATATGCTTTCATGTTGAATATTTCCAGTTTTGCTCTATTTTGGCTAGACCAAAAAAAGAAAAAGAAGCAACAATCTGCTTAAAAACAGATGTTTTTTGGTTTCTAGGCCAAGTGGAATTTTATGCATTTTTGCTCCCTCCCTTTTAAGAATATGATGCTAGAGTGCTCTGAAATTGGTCATTTCAGAAAAAAAGTACTTTGGAACAAAAGAAATGAGACTGAGCGGAAGGCAAGTTGCAGGGAGACTACCATCACCAATCCCCATTTTTGTCTACAGAATTTCCTAAAATTATGTCATGTCGAGAAATCTAGTGGCTTTTAACATCTAGTCTATGTAAAGTTTTGAAGAATAAATGGGGCTTACTCCCAGGTAAGAGAATATTGCTAAATTAGAATTCTCAATATTGCACCAAAATCTGTGCTTTTCCATGGAAAAACTTATTTTTGTTCTCCAGGACATGATAGAAAAAAACTAGGTATGTCTAAATATGTCACTGGAAATATAAGTGGAAACCATGTTCTTCCATAGTTTCAACCATTCAGAAGGTAAGTACTGCGGGATTTTTGAAGAAGGTGCAATTCAAAGCAATTCAGGGCCTTACTATGCAACATTTTCATCTACTCAAAATAAGCGCATACTTCAGTCATGTTAAACATAGTGCACTGGGTAAACCACACCGCCTCCTCTATCAAGAGCCAGCAAAATCAATAAATTAAGACTCAGTGCCATAAAACTGTGTCTGCATATCAGCACAATGAAAACACATACTGCACTGGGGAAAATGTTTAATAGAAACATTGACGTCCCAAGTCCTTAGGTTTGTGGGACTCTGTCAATATCCTTGTCATGGCTAATTTAATACTCACAATTTCCAATTATTCCCACCCCCATTATGGTGGTATAATAAATAGTACTTTACTTTGGTTCTGAAAGATGAGAGTTTACAAATATGTTGTTAACACCTCTATCCTGAACACATTTACTTGGAAATGGCACTTGCTTAGCAGTAAGTTCCACTGAAATCCATGGGATTCCCTTTCAAGGAACCATATTTAGGATTGATATCCAAATTTGTACTTGTAGTCAAATACTATAATGGTGTATCTTTTCCCAATCCAGAAAAAGGAATATAACTAGATGTATAATCAAAAGAATGATTTCTGATTTTGAAAGACACAATAATGACCCCAAGCCCCTTAAGCAAATAGGAAAAAAAATAGGTCAGTAACACAGGCCATAGAATGTGCCAAATTACAGAAAAGCTAATCCTCTCCAATAGTCAAATTAAAGCCTTGACTTATTCCTTCTCCTTTACCTCCACTGCTCAGGAAAACCTAGTAAGGGCTTTATACATCTATAAAGGTAAAGGCCTATCTTGACCCTTTGGTGCTGTTAATGTAGTAAGTATAGAAGTGGCAGTTCTGTTTGTTTATTCTTTTGAAAATCTGTCAGAGAGGAGACAACCCTTTAGCAGTGATATTTAAGAATAGTTTTTCTTCAGTAAATACATGGTGGATCATCACTTTCTAGAGAGCTCCTTGAAGGAATGAGACAAATCTAGGGCTGGGGTGGAGGGAACAGGTCAAGATTGCCAAATCTTATATGCCGTCCATTCTTACTGCTTATGAAAACAACCTGTAGATGCTGGCTTTTAAACTCCAAACATGTGTCACACTTTAAAAAACATTCATTAATGGAAAATACATTCTCATCTACACCTGAATATACTTGAACACATTTTTGCACAATCCATTAGCATACGTGTACAGTATACACCATGGCCAACATTTCCAAATGAAAATTTTACTTCTCAAACTAAGATTTCCACAAGAAGCAAAGCACAATAAATTACACTTGGGTTGAAATCTGTTATTGCTGCTATTAAGATAATTAAACACAAGTTCAGCAGCCGCCACATCTATACACACACACATACCCCGCGGAGATGGTGAAGTGCTGGTCATTCAAAATAAATGTTTTACAAAAAGCAAGAACAACATAATCAGTTCTTCACATCCATAACTACTGATGAACTTTACTATCATTCACTTATGCTGCAATTCTATGCCTATTTACCTGGGAGTAAGCCCCATTTAACTCAATGGAACTTACTTCTGAGTAGATACTTTAATAGGATTGTGCTGCTAACGTATCTACCTGCCCCCAGTCACTGCTGCCCTAGAAAGCAAATTTCAAATCAGGCTAAAAGAAGTGTCATGGTACCAAAATCAATTGACTCTGAAATATTTTCTTCTATTAAAGGGACAAGGCAAGATAAACATATAATACTCAAGACATTTACTCCAGGATCGTTTTAGTTAAACCAGACAGTTCTCCCAAATTAAGTAATTTGAGGGCTACAGATTACCATCCCAATCCTAACCACTTTTTTGTGCGCTGTTAATGTCTACTTGGCAATTTTTGTTGCTTCACACTCAACACTCATAGATTTAGGTAGCATTTATAATATATCTCACACTACTGGTTTGCCTCCGAAAGTTTGCAACTGTTTTTTCAACCTACAGCTCCTGCTTATCTCCAAATGATCTGAGCCATTAATCATTTTAGAAAGAGAAAAGTATCTAAGCAGGCTTACTCAGAAGCAAGTCCATTAAAAGAAATGGGACTTACTTTCAAGTAGCCACAGTTACATTTTGCTATAAATCATCATTACATTTACCTTATTAAACTATACCAAATATGTACGATTCTGCTTGCATCTGCTTCTTAGTGTGTGTGTGTGCATGATTTATGAAATATTTTTAAAGTTCTGATAGTAGAATAATTAAAACTTCTCAACTGCTTCAATACTCCGAACACACATTTTCCTTTGAAAAAGGCCAAACAGCTCAAACATGGACACCATAAAAAAAAAAAAAAAAATCCAGCTAAACTGAAAAAAGATCTGTAAAAATATTAATCTATGCAGCAACAATCTAAATATTGCATCAATCATGGTGCATCAGATGACATTAGCATGCATTATGATTAAAGGTGATAATTAATAGAATAATGTATTGGAATGTGTAAGTTGTACATTTAAATAAAACACTGCCTGTTTAGGTCAACACTTACTGTCAATGACAGCACCTGCGACACTGGGATATTTCTCTCTGCTCATGGGCTCTTAACAGACTAAATACTATATTTTATCTAACCACACAGAGCATGGAAGGAACATCTTTATTTTAATTTATATTTTTGTTTACAGAAAGCCTTCCTGAAAATGAATATTTTGTTCCAATGAGAAGGAAACCAAAAAATAAAAAAGACTATTTTAGTGGGAGAACAATTTTGTAGCATTTATCAGTTAATTCTGTGTGCTCAGTTAGTACTAAACGATTCACAAGTGTAATAATGGGGGGGGGGGGATTCAGCTCAACTTCTTTTAACATTTTCCCATAAATATATCCAATTGATGGCTTTACTTATTGGCCATAAAACCTGCATGCATGGAAATTAATCCTCTTTAGGGAAGCTATCAGGAAATAAACATATGCACAACCAACAGAACTTTCATTGTGAAGTCATTTTAGAAGGTAGATGAAGAACATCAAATTTGTTCCTTACAAGCTGTCAGACTAAAGCGTCATTGAACTGTGTAAACTTCAGTCAACCGAAAATTGTATACAGGTCAAAACTGAATGCAAGGCAGCAAATTTGATATAGACTGCTAGTGATATGTAGAGGGCCAGATTCAAAAGAGCACTGAAGTCAATAGCAGAGGACCCACAGTCCCTCAAGCTTTAGATCAGGTCCCTAATGAGTAACTTTTGGGATGACTTTTTATGCCAGCTAAACAAATCACCATTGTACTGACCTCAGTGTTTAAACAGACTGACCTGACAGTTACTCCAAGTCCAACCAATGTGGCATCACTGACTTCAACCCTGCTAAACCTGGCTTACATCGTCATATAAAACCAGGCCCATTACGATTATGTAAGTCAGCTAGTCATTAAGTCGCATCCCAAACTCATTCGAGCCTTGAATGCATAGGCCAACTTTCCGAAACTTCAGACACTACCTCTCCACACCCAATTATGTCACATTAGCCATCACAACTATACCACATTCATTTTGTAACCCACCTCTATACACCCAGGATAGGAGGGGGGGGGGACCCAAATCTAGCTCTTTGTTAACCTATCCTATAGTATATTATTGACTCCAGTAGCAGAGGTAGAGTCGGCTTTCTTTTCGCAGCAAAGGGGATACAGCAAGTTCCAACCTACACTGGCTGGAACAGAGGTGAAAGAGGGGGTAGATTGGAAGGGCTGGCCCTGTTATAATAGTACAGGTCAACTGCCTGCATCACTGAAAGGGTCAACATGAGCGGGATTGGGATGGTAGCAACAGTGGCAGTGGGAGAAGAAATGGGGCAGAGAGAGAAAATATCAGGGGGAAATATAAATCTGCGTATTAGCAAAATCATTCAGGAGAAGGGAATCTTAGACATAGGCAGCAGACTGCTGTTGGCAGTGTACATTTGAGGGGAGGGTGACAGTGTCCTAGGTGGAGTGGAGAAGGGCGACTGTGGGAGGTAAGTGCATCAAGACCGCTGGGCCGAAAGCAGGAGTCAGCACAGGCTGAATCTCCCCAGGACATTCCTGTGGCCCACCACATTCTCACAAGCCGCCCTTTGTCCTGCCTTCAGGGCCTTTGCTCTTTCCTCCTTGGGGCCGATTCCTGTTTGCATGTTACTGCGCATCCCCTCCTCCCTTTTATTCATAGCCTCCCCTCAGCACCCCTCAACTCTAGCTCTCAAATATCATTCCACCCCCACCCATCCTCTGACCACTCCCTCCCCCTCAAAAAAAAAGGAGGGGGAGAAGAGAGGCTTCACGTGATCTTCTGCTCCACCACCACACTCCCACATTCCAACACACAGCTCCAGCTCCAGTAACTCCAGCCTCCGGATCAATAATAACTTCAATTCTGTTTCTCCTCCTCTACCAACACCACATCCCAGCAAATCCCACCCACTTTTGGGCTGTTGCATTTTGTTTGTTTGTTTAATGTTTTGTATTTTAATTTCCTTTTCCAACTAAGACCAACACAAACTGGACTTTTTTTTTTTTTTAAGAAAAGCTGCAAAAAGTTGTGAGATCAACTCCTATGGCATAAACAAAGAAGCACACCCTGTTTAATAACTACACAGATTCAGAGAGAGAGAGAGAGAGAGAGCGCACGCAGCACATACATATAAGCTGCCAGTTTCTTCATGGGACAAGACTCAAAATGTGGAACGCTGGGCAAAAAAAGAGGCTTGGATTTCTTTTGCCATCGCTCCCTTTTTCTTTTTTTTTAAACCACCACTCCGGTATTTTTCAACGAGCCTAGAGGTGCGCGGGGGGGGGGGGGGACCGTGGCTGTTGGTGTGGGGAGCACAAAAATATATGTAGCATTTTTTTTAAGAGGAGGAAATGTGTGGGTTTAAAAAAAAAAAAGACTTACAGCTTTCACGAGGCTTCTTTCCAAAACCAAGAACTTTTTCACTAGGGTTCGAATGAGAGAACTGGGGACAGCGTTGGAAGGGAATTAGAGAAAGAGTTTAAATTGCCCCCTTCCTTTCTCCCAGTTTACACACACAGAGACTCGTGTGTGTATCTATATGCGTGCGCGCGCGCGCTGCCTCCCCCTCCCGCAATTCTTTGGTTCGCTCTGAATCAGGAACGATAAAATAAAGGGAAATCTCATATTCACTCAAGTCAGTCAGTCTCTCATAAACCCCCACACAGAGACATACACACTCACAGACCAGACCTCGCAGCACAGCCTGGCTCTAGCTACAAACAGTGGCATTTAAGGGGAAAGGGGGGCGGGGGGAGAGAAGAAGGGGGGCGGGGGGGTCAGTACTTACCTTTGAGTGCTCTTGGTTTAGCTTGCTTGCGGCGAGACATCCTAAAAGTAAACAGCTGAAGTTGTTTCAATGTCAGCCCTCTAAGAAACTACACTTCCTTATAACCGATGAGAGACCCTAGGAAGACTTTCTCTCCTCCGCTAGCTCTTTCTCCCTCCCTCTCTCCGCTGGCGGCTGGCTGGGGGGCTCGGGGTTTTGCTCAAGCAGCTGCACGAAAACTTTCCAAGCTTTAAATCTCACCCCCCCACCACTCAACCTCCAACAGTCCCCCCCCTTTTGGAATCCCCCCCACTCAAAAAAAAAAAGAAAAAGAAAAAAAGGTACCAAACAAAATGATCGGAAAAGGCAAAACAAAAGGGGGGGAAATCCCGATAGCCACTGAAAATGTATCCAATTGTCAGTATAACTGCATTTTATTTTTAATCCCTAAAATTTACATGTTTGATTTCTTAAAAAAAAAGAAAAAGGACCCCCAAAAAGCCTCCTGAAAAACTGGGGTGCCCCCCCTCGCTAGCTGCCCGAAGGGGGAAAAATAAAGAGTTTAAAAAAAAAAAAAGCCCAGTTGATTTGTTTACAACCTCATTCTTAGTAAAATTTCAAAAAAAATTAAAAAATGACAATTAACCCCCAAAAAATATCTAATCACAAGCTTGCCAAAAGAGATAAGGGGGGAGGGAGAGGAAAAATTAAAAATCGCTCACCGGAATGAAGAATGTTGCGAACAGGACAAAAATGACAAAGACAAAAATTACTTTGGAAACCTTCCTGTCCGTTTTTGGTGGATTATTTTTTTTAATAAAAGCTAAACTAATTTTTTAAAACGTGAACCGAAAAAAATATATCCAATTTTGGTTCTTTTTCTTATTTGGGTTATTAATTTCTTTTCTTTCTTTTTTTTTTTGTATGGCATATAGGTAGGTAGAGAGAGATTATTTTGTTATCTTTTTTTGCCTCTTTTTTTTTTTTTTTTGCTCCTGTGCCCCTTGTTTTGGGGTGGGATTTTTCCCCCCTTCTTTTTGAATCGCCGGGTCCGCTGTAGCAGCCCTGGATTTTGGGAGCTGGATGTTGCTCTCTAAACTCTACGGCTGGCTCGGCGGCGAGAGGAGGAGAGCCGGGAGCAGGAGGAGGAGGAGAAGAAGGAGAAGTGTGCTGTGTGCTCCCTCCTCATCACAAACCTGCAAGGTCTTGGACTGCGCTGTCGCTCCGGTAGTCCACATAATAATGGAAAATGGAAGCAAGGCCCCCAAAGCCATCAGGATGGCTCCAGAGGGGGCCCCTAACCCGCAGGGACTCGCTCTGTACGTAATCACTGAGGAAATCATTGTCAGCCTGCCTGCACTCACACACAGACAGAGGGGCATGATTAAAAGGCGAGAGAGATGCAGAGGAGGAGGGGAGGGAGGGGAGACACAGCCAAGATCTGGACTGGAGGAGCTGGAGAGAGCCTCAGACCTGGATCCGGAGCCGGAGCCTGTGCTGCAGGAGGAGGAGAGGAGGAGGAGGAAGACGAAGAAGCGGGGCGGAGGAGAGGGAAGATCGGGAGGGGAGAAGGGGAGAGAGCGAGAGAGAGAGCAACAACCCAGCCCACCACCAACCTCACACACACGCGCGCACACACACGTACATACTCGCTGCCGCTGTAATGTTATTAGAGCTACACAGCGGATCTCTCTGGTCTCTTCTGCTCTCTCGCGCTCTTCTCGGAAATTAAAGCCGAGCTGCATCAGAGAGTGGGAAAAGGTCCCCCTTCTGGTGGTAGGAAGGAAAGTAAGCCAGCCTTTTGAAAAGGGAGAGAGAATAAATAATTTTTATTGAAGGGTTAGCATTGCTGTTGACTTTTCTCTTTCCCTCCCCCACCCCCCGTCAAGTGTACATGCCGGACGAGAAGTATTTTTAAAATAAATTTCTTTAGCGACAACAGAAGCTGCGAGTTTCATTCGTTCACTGCGGATTCAGTTGGAAAAGCTTCCCCACCACCACCCTTCTACAAATTACGTCTTCAGCAAGGAGGGATTGTCCATGTGTTGTTTTATACAGATATATATATTTACAGCTTTGCATTTATTTGTTTATTATATGCTTTGTTATTGTCATCCAGCGCAACGTAAAAAGTAGAGTAATTGTAGGAAGCAGGAAGCTCTCTTCCATTCTGCCTAACTGCTGCTCGGGTAATTATTTCCAAAATAGATTGTAGTGGTTGCGTTTTTTCATCCTCCCGTGCTCCAGCTAGGATTAGGGATATCCTCCTTCCTAGTTCTGTGATTTGCACTTTGGAACAAGGGTGTTTATTTATTTACTAATATATTCGAGGGAGCACACATGACATACAATACATCAGAAGTTATGAGCAAAGAACATTAAGAACTGCTGGGACCTACATTTTGCTTGATAAAACTTTATTGAATTTAAATTAAGCAGCATGATTAACTATGTGAAATGAGGAGAAAAGCTTTGTTTCTCAGTTCTGAAATCTAGACAACTCCTGCCACTGACTGATGAGAGGAGAAACTGTATTATTATAATTCCAAGAAAATATTTTAACTGTTAACATATTTTACTGTATTTTGAACTGCATAGTAAACTATGCTGAAAGTATGCTCAATTAAAATGGGTGCTATTGTCTAGAGTAGTGTGTTGCTACAGTAGTAGTAGGCGATCACTCGTGACCAAGTAAGATTGTCTTCCAGAATAAAATTACAAAAAGAAAATTATAAAAGGAGGAAATTCTAAAAAATTGTGTAGACTCTAGCGATGGGTCCGTAAGTGACTCTGGAGGCCAATTCTCATGATGTCAGCCCCACAAATGCTCTATAGTACTGCCCTTTAGAAGGAAAAAAACCCCACCCTCTTTCTGATTTAAGAATTCAATTGTGTGCAGCTATTTACTCCACAAGTAGATATTATATTAAGATGCAGTGTGGGACATTGGCCCTGTCAATCACAATAGGTAACTTTTTGAAGAGTCCTGTCTGTAGTCACAAAAATAAGTTCCAAGAGAATAGATTTTAGTCCAGGGCAATGGCTGTTTAGGTAGTACGCTTTCATGCTTTCACATCATGATTGTGTTTATGTATGACAGGAAGCAGCTGAGGGTGCTCGGAAGCAAAAGGGCTGATAAAATCTACACCTAGTTTTCTTCATCAAGGAAAACAAACTTCTGGATTGAAGCAGACATTTTCCAATTGAAAAAGTCCAACCAGTGAGCAATTTAATTATTGCTACTATATTTAATATAATACAGCAGCAATAACATTCCACATACAACTAGATATGACATGTCTCTTTTTATGAACTATTTGTGTTGTTGGTTTGTTTTTTCAATCTTTACTATTATAAATGTATTGATTGTTAATTCCTTCCTACCTTTATACATACATTTTGTATAAAGAGACAATTAGCCTCTTACTAGATCAACTTTTTGGACATCTTCCTTCAGTCTAGTGAAATGTTATCTCTACTAGAAACAGCAGAGCTCTCACTAAAGTTATACAATCACAAATGCAAATACAAACATTTTTTTTTTTTTACTAAAACCTAAGAGGAAACTTAATAAATATATTGTGGAGATTGTATACTACTGCATACTATTTATTTTAGGATATGAGTATTGTTTGACAACTAACATGCCAGTACTGCTTGACCCAGGTAAGTTAAATTCTGATATACTCTGGCTTGACATTTCTTCATAAACAGAAAGTAATTTGGGGGTCAGTTTCTAAGGTAAATTGTAATAGGGGGGACACACCATTTTCAGAATATATACAGAATAGCAAAAGGTTGGTCCTGTTATCCCAGTGGGAAAGAATGCTTTAAAAACTCTTAACAGTCACACAGATATATGAAACTTTAAAGGAAATATATCCTAGATCCTTAGATATTGCTGAAACTGCATTAAAAGCTTGAAAACTTGTATTGCAGTTAAATGCAAATTTAAGAGAATATGTATAAATATACTAATCTACTCTATTTTGAACTAGCTTTTTAGGTTTGGGTTGTGGAAGCCTTGAGTAGGAAGTGTAATAACAGGAGACAAACATGTTAAGTGACTATCTCCCCATTTTTCAAAACGTTCCTCCCCCCTTCAGGAATAAATCTCACTTCAGGAATCCAGGCATTCATCAAAAATTAATCTGTTTCTTTAAATGCACAACAAAAACTAGAGAAGAAGAGCAAAACATAAAGCTTTCCATAAGCTCCAGGCAATATCTGAACATGACCTGGATAATCTTCCCAAAAAAAAGCTAACCCAAAAAACCTCCCCTCCAATCCTACAAACATAAGAAGTAAAAACTCTTGAAATAATATATCTCACTTGTTATTGATGCATGATTTATATACTGTCATATGTCATTCACTTTTTTTCTTTACTAGCTCTAATATCGAATAAAAACTAGGAGACTGACTCAC
Source organism: Shinisaurus crocodilurus (assembly GCA_021292165.1). Lineage (NCBI taxonomy): Eukaryota > Metazoa > Chordata > Lepidosauria > Squamata > Shinisauridae > Shinisaurus > Shinisaurus crocodilurus. The sequence continues at coordinate 163,202,907 of CM037880.1, forward strand.
TAAAGAAAAAGCCATCTGAATGCACTTCAAGACTAGAGTTGGGGTTCTCCCTAACAATGTTTTAAGGTATTCACATATTTATACTTTGGCACTACGCATAATGGATTTAGCCAGGTAAATAAGCCAAAAAAAAAATGTCCACGATATATGACCTCCAAAAAACTAAGAAATATTCAATACTAGCCCAAGTAAATCCTCAATTTAAAATGTCAGCTGCAAAGCATAAATCCCTTTGAGAGGTTTCAAATCATTGTGACAAAGTTGCAATCCTGAGTTCCAAACCGCTTGGGGGGAGAAAAAAGTAAGTAACCCACTGCTCTCACTACAGGTTAGTACGTCTCAGGCTATTTTTCTCCTTCTTTTAATCTCCTTTCCTATCTTTTATGAATTTTGCCTCTGTATATTGTGCCACCACAATTCATTAGAATCATGTTGCTATGTCTCCATGGACGGCAGGAGTGCAAAGTTTACTTATCACAAAATTCGCTGAGATTTTCTTCAACACAGTGTGGTTTTAAAACCCCTGAAGTCATGTGAAATAGGAGACCTGACCTCAAGACACTATAAACTTGGCTGGTCTGGTTGTAGGTTGAAAGGTCAGACTTGCTGGGGTAGCTCCTGAGGCTGTTTCGAACTAATAGTTACATTTGATTTGAACAAGGATTTGTTAAAATGCCGAAGTTTCATGATTTAAACTATTATTGGTGTGTCTGGAACTTTACAGCGAAGCTGGCAGTCTAAAGCAAGCAGAAAGCATAGTAAATCAAGACAGCACAAGAAGGAGGAGCTGATGGGTAGATAAATTTATAGACTGGAGAAATAGGCAATCAATTATTATAGTCATCCTTCTTCATTTTCATACCTTTATTTGTTTGCTCCTCCTTCAGCTACTCTCACTCTGAAGTTTGTCTTGTGAATTCCCACTTCCCTCTCTCTTTTTTAATCCATGAAAATGTGTGAGTTTTTGCACACAGGCGCTTAGCTTCATACATAGCTAAAATGTTGCCTATGCTTGGTTGTGTTGTGCGAACTCTACTGTTAAATCATGTTACCTACATTTAATAGAAAGTACCTATGAATGTCAAAACGGGTACCACTTCAAACCACCTGGACCGTACATTTCCATTTAAATTGTTCAAAACTTTTAAAAACAGGAAGGACACAAAGGTTTGGGGTTTTGTATTCTTTATTCTACTTTTCCTGTGTTAGTGAATTAGAACGCTTAAGGGGATGTGCTATTCTTCTTTTGTGCTATTCATCACCAAAGAAAATGAGTGATATGCTCACGTTTTATTGTTTCTAGGTGTTGAAAGTCAGGCACTCACAAAACACAAATATCAAAAAATGATAAGCAGCTAAAGAAATTAAATTGCTATCAATCAACGAGGACCAGATGGTATTCATCAGAGAGTTCTAAAGGAACTAACAACCAATGTAACTGAGCTGCTAACAAAAATATGTAATTTATCATTGAAAACAGCTACTCCACCAGCAAACTGGAGATTGGCCAAGGTTGTACCCATCTTTCTAAAAGGTGTTAACGATGATCCTGGGAATTAAACACTGATGATTCGTATTTTGGTATCAATGATTTCTGAGAGAAGAGCTAAAATTAAAATCCCAGAAAATATGTAAATCTTGTCTGTATTGCAATATATAATTTTTGGCTAACTTCACAAAGTAGCTGATGTAGAGGAGAACCACTTTTAAACTTTTAAGAGCCTGTGATGAAGTTCCATATAACATGCTCTTATGAAGAAAAAAGATTATAAATACCAAAATAATTTTGTTCTGCCGAACCCTAGGCATGTTTATTCAGAAGTATATCCAGCTGTGTTTAGCTGGGTTATTCCCAAACTTCAGGTTACAATCCTGGACATGAGATTTAGCTGTGTTATATGTAGTAGGGTTTACTTTCAAGTAAATGTGTTTATGATTGAACTTCAGGCATAGAAAACACACTTACTAGTTAAGTTCCACTGAAATAAAGTTAAGTTCCACTGAAATTTTCTAAGAAAATAAGTTTAAGAGCAGGGTGTAAACCTGTCATGGACTGAAAGCCAAGTAAGAAACACAAAGCAATAAATACATGAATGTATATCTTCCATCTTCAGGACAACTTTTAAATATTAACTAACTGCCAGGTTTCTTTATGAGGCTAGTTAACATTTATAATAGTTAACATTTATAATTTTACAAATGAGAAATTGAGGCATAATATTAAGTGCCTTACCTGAGGCATTTTAAGCTGCAATGTTATGCACAATTACTTGGGAGTACACTTATTTATTTATTTATTATATTTATACCCCGCCTTTTTTCCTGCAAGGAACCCAAGGCAGCTTATATAATCCTCCTCCTCCTCCTCTCCTCCTCCTCCATTTTATCCTCATAACAACCCTGTGAGGTAGGTTAGGCTGAGAGTCAGTGACTGGCCCAAAGTCACCCAGTGAGTTTCATGGCCGAGCGGGGACTAGAACCCGGATCTCCCAAGTCCCAGTCCAACACTCTCACCACTATGCCACACTGGCGTAAGTAAGAGTAATCTTCAGAGTAAGCATGTATTAGATCGTGCATAGGAGAGCATCCAGAAGACAGAAGCATGTTTCCATGTGTGAGCCTCCCTTCCTGGATTAGGATACAAAACCTATATATGCTTTCTTTGGGCCTTTCATCCAAGTAAACATGCATAGAATCACACCATAATCTGTATTATTCTGGATGGCATAATTATTAAAATACCTGTTCAAAGTGATTTAAGAGAACATAAAAATCAAATTCAATTTTGTTGAGAAAAATAATATTTAAAATATTATAATCATTTGGAGAGATTTAGCTCGGTATCTAGGGTGTGATACTAAGATCCAGGAAAATCAGTGGGTCTAACAGCTTTATCCTATAGATTTTCATAGTTTTAATAAAACCAATAGTAGCTTGTGCTGCTGCATAACTTCTTAGTAATTGGGAGATGATGGAGAGGGGAGGTCCTGCTTCCATCCTGGTTCAGTACTGGAGCTGGACTGCACAAAGCCAAATTCAGTCTACCAGCCCTGTATGGCAGTTCACTAGGGGCTAGATAAGCCTCTTCTATTTGCTGCTGGTCTGGGATGGCAGCAAACAAATCTGGCAGGCCACATGCATGGCTAGTAAACTGCATATGCAGGAACACAGGAAACTATTGGGTCAGACTCTTGGAGCTTAATCTAGTTTAATATTGCCTATAGTGACTAGCAGTGGCTCCAAGCTTTCAGACAGGAGTCTTTCCCAGCTCTAGGTGGAGATGCCACAAACTAAAGCTGGGTTGTTTTGCATGTACAGCAGGTACTGTACCAGAAAGAAGGTTTCTGCACATAGGGATGCCAGGCATCCTGAAGCTCATTCCCTGGAGCGGAAGTCAGAGCTTGGGATGTCTTGGTGATTTTTTAAAAAATACTTCTAACAGATCTCCAGTGCAAAATTATTGCCCTCTTTTTCATAGGCTCTCAATATATATATATTGTACTGTACTGATGTTCATCCCTTACTCTCTCCCACAGAAAAAAGCTCCCACCTTTCAGATGCAGGAAAATTGAGATTATTTCAATCTTAGAATAGAAGAAAAGCTAGAGATGGGCCCTGTGGAAAATAGCTTGCCCCCTTGCTTCTAGTTCCTCACCTCAGATTTTCCTCCTCCTCCTCCTCCTCCTCCTCCTCCTCCTCCTCCTCCTCCTCCTCCTCCTCCTCCCTCACCCTCAGATTTAACTGTTCCTCAGATTTAACAAATCCCTGCCAGAATTACTCCCCAGATTTTCATCAAGTTGATCTGACTAGAGATAGTGTGGTGGAGTCCATGTTTTATTTAATCACAGCAGCTCACAGAGTTCCTTGAACAATGTTGATTCAAAATTATGATCTTGATCAACATGTATGACAAGTGGTGATCCAAACTGACACTTTCTTTCACTAGTAGCTAGCCAGAATGGATGCCTTTTACTTAGGCACAGAAAAAGCTTCTGTCCAATTAGTAGCGTGCAATCACTTTAATATGTCACTGTTGATATTTACTAACTGGTAGAGGCCCCAGTATATCTGGTTCAGAGAAACCATGATTCTGCTCCAATCAGGGAGGCTCCTTTTGTAGGACCCTCCTTTTAACGCTATTGCTGCACAGCATCCTACCATCCTGGGCAATAGGATCTTACTGGGTTGTTGGATGTTTGTTTTGCGATCCCCAAATGCCAGCCTGTAGTCATTAGGTATGCATTATACTATATTATGTATTTACAGTATGTGGAAGAGTAATGTTGAGGAATCACACATCATTAATGTCTTTTTCAATGGCAAAGAGAGAGACCCCCTGTTAATTTAGCTCGGTGCAGAACTAAGTATGGTGGCCAGGTGATCAGGACTGTACCCACTGGTCCGGTCACTTCTCTACACACACAAGCACTATGCTTTCAATGTCCTGGCTGCACAAGAACATATAAATGTACCCCTTCATGCCTGCAGACTCTTGTGTGCTTGATCGGTATCATTTATTTATTATTATATTTATCAATCGCCCATCTGGCCGGTCACCCGGCCACCCTGGGCGATGTACAATTAAAATACAATAAAACACAATAAAACATAATAACTAAAACAATATAAAAAATTCTCATTAAAAACCTAACCCACCCCATATTCCCGCCTGAACAGCCATGTTTTTAATGCACGGCGGAAGCTCATCACGGAGGGGGCATGGCGAAGGTCACTAGGGAGGGAGTTCCATAAGATGGGGGCCGCCACAGAGAAGGCCCTCTTCCTAGTCCCCACCAGCCTACTTGATGCAAAAATCATGCAAAAATGAAGGTACAGAACACACACACAGAGTGTGTGTGCATTGGAAGGGACAGCAGATAGGATTTTGAATATGTGGAGGTGGGGCGTGTTGAGGGGATGGACCCAATAAGTATGATCCTGACACACACACATACACACCACATATATTACGCACCTTTAACAGAGAGGGCTCTTGATTTGTTCAGCTGCAGGTCTGATCTTTGACCTGCTGCATCATCCTACAGTATCCTCAGTATTCTAGATGCAACCAGTGAGGGCAAGATGGAGCCATGTGGGTCTTTTTGTATTCAGTGGAATGCCTTTTGAATTATGTAGTATCTCCCAGCAAATTCCAGAGACTAATGAAAATAGTCCTTGCTGATTTGCAGTGGATTACATGTCTAGCATATCTGGATGAAATAACTATTTTTGGCCAGCCATTGCCAGAACACATAACCCGTGTGTGTGCGTGTGTGCGTGTGCGCGTGTGTGTGTGTGCGTGTGTGCGCATGTGCATGCTTGCGTGCTCTCAGTTGGTTACAGAGTGCCAAGTTGTTTAAATCCCAGTATTTAACAATTATTCAGTAAATTGTTCAGTGTTTCATGATTTCTTACATAGAATAGCAAAAGGCCCAGAGAAAGTAGAAGTAGTGGGAGCTTCGTTAACTCCAACAAAGCTAGGAAAAGTATGGATTTTTTTTGTGTTCCATCATACTACAGGCAATTTATATCCAAATTTGCAGAGACATCTGAACTATTTGATCATTTAAATGGCTAGGGGAGCACAATTTGTATAGACTGAAGCCTACCTTTAGTGTTTCTAGGCACTGAAGTTGCAACTGATTGCTATGTCAGCATTAGCTTCTTCTGATCCTCAGAATGTCTTTATTTTATTTATTTAAACATTTATTTCCATCAAAGACCCTCAAAACAGATTACAATATAAAATATTCAAATCAATATATCATGTATTCTGGAGATAGTTGCTACTGGGATGGGATCTAGGTTTGCACTTCCCCAGAAATACATGGATGGTGGAGAAGGTAATAGCTTATGCCAGCAGGACACTTTCTAAAAAGGAGAGCAACAAGATTAACTGTAAGTGATTAACAAGAAGTGATTAACTGGAACTCCATTTAGGGCACAATCCAATGGGGATGCATGTAAGCCCCCGAACTCAGAGACTTACGGGCATCTTGTACCAGTTGGGAAGAGCATGGAGATGATCTGAGCGTCTGCACTCCTCCTGCTGTGCAAGTCAGCTAGGTGGCCGATTTCGGCCGTCTAGCTGCGGTGCTTCAGACAGGAAAGGAAAGAGGCTGGAGTGCTGCCAGGAGTGAGGAGACTTCATATCCTGGTGGCCCCCATCTCCTTCCTGCCCCCAGAATGTTCCCTTTACCGCTTCTCTGAGGTTGCTCTCGCGACCTTGGAGAATCAGCTGGTGCAGTTCTTTCCACAACAGCTGTGGGGGGGGGGGGTGAGGGGAGAGGGATCTGAGTGTGGATCCCCAGTTCTGAAGTCAGAACTCTTTTCTGACTTTGGATCTGGGAATTTGAAGAATCCTATGGACCCCTAGACTCTGTCTGAGGGCCATGGGATTGCTCTGCTCCTCATCCATTTAACGCACAATGTTATACAAGTTTAGATAGAAAAAGGCCTAGTATTCCCAGCATGCCCTGGCTGGGGAATGCTGGGAGTTGTGGGCCTTTTTTTTCTGTCTAAACTTGCATAACATTGCGCCCTTAGACAATATTTATTGGCCAAAAGATTTAATTTATGGACAGATCATCACTCATTAAAATAGGTACATTGGAGGGAAAAAATCTAGGATTACTAAAACAAGATGGTATAAAGCACAAAAAGTAGGGGGTTTAGGTTTGCCGAATTTAAAATGGTATTATATAGCGAATCAATTAAGACATATAGTGGATATTATAGCACGCCCTAAAGAAATAATGTGGTTGGAGTTAGAAACATGTGAACTACGTAGTACTTTGGGGAATATTTTTTTTCAAAAAAATAATAATAAACTGATAAAAAATATAGACAACCCTTTTCTAAGAAATTTGTTAATGATTTGGGGTACTATGAAGAGCATATTTATACCAGGGATATCTCCATTAACTCCGGTGGTAGCTCTTAAGGATTTTCCTGAAAACTTAAGATTAGAGCTGGAGGGTAAACTAAGAGAAGAAAGGGTTATTAGATTGACCGATTGGGTGGAAAAGATGGGGACTAGAGATCAAATAATGGAAATGGTTGGGAGAAGAAGATTATCGTGGTTAAATTTACTACAGTTAGAACAATGGTCGAAGAAATGGAAAAGGAAAACTGAGTACGAGAGAGATTTAACTAATTTTGAAAAGGTGGTCATGTCTAGAGACGGCCTACCAGGTAATGCATCAACAAGAGGTATAACAAGGGATTTATATAGATTGATCCAAAAAGCAAAAGAACAAGAGGATCAGCTTAAGACAGTATGGGATAATGAATTTGAAGAGGTGACCTCGAAGGTGGGGTGGAACAATATATGGGATAGACGGATTGTGAAAATGATGTCAATTAGGATAAAGGAAAATTTTTATAAACTAATTTGGAGATGGTATTTAACTCCAGTAAGATTAAATAGAATAGATAATAATTGTTCTGCATTATGTTGGAGAGGATGTCAGGAAAAAGGGACATATGCTCATATGTGGTGGAGTTGTAAAAATGTATTGGTGTTTTGGCGAGAGGTTTTTACAGAAATATCGAAAATTATTGGTACTAATTTAGAGGTCTGTCCAAAATTAGCATTGTTATCAATAACTGAGAAGCTTATTTGTGATCAAAATATGAAGGAGTTAATTGTAAACTTGTTAACTGCGGCCAGGCTAATGATAGCGAGAAATTGGAAAGTACAACATGTTTTCCTAATAACAGACTGGTATAAGGAAGTTTGGGACATAGCCCTAAATGATAAACTAACTAGTAGTATCAAATGCAAAAAAGGATTGCGAAAGAAGAATAATTTTATGGAGATATGGAATCAATTACTAGACTATGTATTAATAAAGGGGAAGGGTAACATGCCTTGTCAGGATATGTTATATTTTTGGAATTTAGACTTTATTTGATCAAGAGGATAGAAGTATATTAATTGGTCCCTTGGAGGGTGGGGGGGAGCACTTTATGATTTATTGTATGTTGATTATGTTATATTTGTGTGATAATTTTGTATTTTGCTAAATATATTTTCTGTGTTATAATTTGTTTTGAAAAATAAATAAAATATTTTTTAAAAAAATAAAATAAAATAGGTACATTGTTGCAGAAGGTCTGCAAGTTAGGGACTATGAAATTATTCACAAGCCAGGAAAGCAGCAAAGGAATTCAGATGCTATGTCTCATATTCCTAAGAAAAACAAACCTCCAGCAGCAGGAGCTACAAAATTTGCCCGTTTTACTTTAGGCACTGTGGAAAGAGGAGAAAGAGCCAGTGTGGCGTAGTGGTGAGAGTGTTGGACTGGGACTTGGGAGATCCGGGTTCTAGTCCCCGCTCGGCCATGAAACTCACTGGGTGACTTTGGGCCAGTCACTGACTCTCAGCCTAACCTACCTCACAGGGTTGTTGTGAGGATAAAATGGAGAGGAGGATGATTATGTAAGCCGCCTTGGGTTCCTTGCAGGAAAAAAGGCGGGGTATAAATATAATAAATAAATAAATAAATAAATAAATAAAAATTAGCCAGAATATACTGAGGATGAAGTAGAATGGCAAGGTTCAGACAAAGGCGCAATGTTAGGCTTAGGCTGCAGGTTGGTCCAGACAAAGGTATTATGCTAAATAAGATCAAAATGATGAATAAGAAAGCAGAAACAATGGTTAGGCCTCAATTTGTCATCCACCCCAGGTATAAGCCTATCTGAAAATCTGGGAGCAGCTAAAATTAACAAAGGACCTGTCGGTTATGGAAGAGGACCTGGCCTCACTCATTCATGCCCTAGTCACCTCCATCCAGGCTAGTTAACTGTAATGTGCTCTGCTCTATATGTGGCTGTCCTTGAAGACAGTCCAGATACTTCAATTGATTCAGAGTCTGTCTGCCAGGCTTCTGACATGCTGGTAGATCGGATCACATTGCACCGATAGTTTACAAGCTTCCCTGGTTGTCAGTTTGTTTCTGGGCTCAATTCAAGGCGATGTGTTTTTCCCCCCTTGAAGCCCCAAGTAGTCTGTATCCAGAACGTTTCAAAAATCGCCTCCTTCCAAATGTGTCTGCATACAAGAATGGCAGGGGTGGGCACTAGAGACAGGGGTGTTTTTTTGGCTGTGGTGCCCAAAATTTGAAACAGCCTCAAAAGAAGGTATGCTTTTAGACAAGCAGCAAATGCAATCTGAGGGTTTTTCATAGAGGCTGCTTTGATGGGTGCCCTGCTGCTGCTTTTATAACTCAGTTGTAATTTGCTTTTAGATTATTTGGCATCTGATTTTGGTGTTATTCTTGTTTTGATGATATAGAAAGGCAGGATAGAAAATGAATGGATGATGTCACAGATACAGTGGTAAGAGTTGTGATTCCTCCAATATTAGTTTCCCATATATTTCGAGTGCTGCCCTGGCCCAGTTCTCATGAGATCGGGTTCAAACAGGAGTTCTGAGGCAGCTTTCAATTATTTATAATCCCTCTGAGTCTAGTGAGGCCTGCAAGTAAACTCTTAGCACACTTTCCTTCTTTTAGACACACTAAGAATTCCTCTCTTTGCTCATCATACCACTGATTTACCCTGACAGGACAACCAGAATGCTCTAACTAGGAACTTCATTCTTCAACTCTAGAAAATGTTTCAAACCTAAAAATGTGTCTCAGACTACCACTTATGGTTCCTCAGGCTCTATGCTGTATGTCAGTCTCTTCACAGTTGCAGTTATTGGCCATTTTCTTCATTGCCCACTATGCCCTGATGCGGCTACAACCACCACAGTTGAGTAACCTTGTAGCCTAGTCCTGCAACTCAACCAAGTAGATCCTTTCTCAAGAAATGGCAATGACCAGGTTTGAGAAAACAGAAGAAGCTTTGTTTGTCAGTTGGGAGAAAGGGTTACAATACAACTCTACAACTGAAACTGTTGTCATAGGCCCTCTCTCCAGAGCAACATCAGTTTACACACAGGCATGTAGGCCCTATTGCCCTAGAACTCACTCTCTCTCTCTCTCTCTCTCTCTGACTCACTTCACAAACACCACTCCCTCTAGAGCAGTGGTTCCCAACCTTGGGTCCCCAGATGTTGCTGGCCTACAACTCCCAGCATACCCAGCCAGCATGGCTAATAGCAAGGGATGCTGGGAGCTGTAGTCCAGCAACATCTGGGGACCCCAGGTTGGGGACCACTCCCTCTAGTGTAGGGCTCTCCAACCTTGGGTCCCCAGGTGTTGCTGGTCTACAGCTCCCAGCATGGCTAATGGCAAGGGATTCTGGGAGCTGTAGTCCAGCAACATCTGGGGACCTAAGGTTGGAGAGCCCTGCTCTAGTGGCTGTCTCTTTCAGGGGCAAGCAATTTGTGGATCTCTAGATGTTTTGGCCTATAACTCCCATCAGCCCTAGCCAGCATAGCCAATAGTGAGCAATGGTGAGAGTTTTATGCTAAAACATCTGGAGGGCCATAAGTTGCTCATCCCTGCAAGTACTTAAAGCCAATACTTACCTGGGGGTAAGCTCCACTGAACACAGTGGGACTTATTTTTTAGTAAACAGGCATAGAATTGTACTGCACTCTTACTTTTTATGCCATATGTTAATATAATTGCAGGACAGACTGTTGAATATAAATCAAATGCACAGTCTTGCAATTGTTCATGCCACATTCCTACTATAGGCCAGACTAAGCACAAAACCAGTGTGAACCTTCCATGTGAAAATACCCTTAGTGCTCATTGAGCGAGGTAGTAACTGAGATACAATGAACCTCACTTCACCCTTACGTGACCACCCTTGTTTTAGCCTCTCCTTTTCTGCCATGAACAAAACAGGGGTCCTGCAACTATAATCAGCCGAACTACAGATGTGTAACTCTGGGGTTACAGTAAATGCATGTGAAGATGAGCTGCAAAACCTTAACCTATGCCTGTGCCTCCTCATTGAAAATACACACGGATCTCCTTTGAGGGAACAAAATGAACATTCCAAGGAATTCTCCTTCTGAGCATCACAAACAATTACCCTTAATCCCTCCCTTGAGATTTTCAGGGGAATGGGAATAGTCAGCTCTGTCTGAGTTTTAGAAAACTTTAAGCCTCTGCAGCAAGTAGCTGGTATATAAAAACAAAATAAGGCCAATCCGTTCTCATACTTCAGGGCATAAGCTGATTACCAGCTGAGGTCGAAGAGAAGTTTCCCTCAGTGGCAGAGTATTGCAATTAGGTGTATTATGTAGCCTTTCCACCAGTCCCAGAAGCCTCAGGCACCAAACACAATCTGAAACGGAAAGAAACAAGACAAGATGGCCAACTGGCTTGCTCCAGTATGTCTGGTTTTGTTGTTGTTTCTACTTCTGTACGTGTTTCTGATGTGGAGTTGCACTACTTTGTCCAAGTTTTGGAGCCTACCCTTAACCATCCTGAACCTGGAGAAGCATTCAAGTTAGTATGATGATGGCAATAATGCAGAGTAACATGAGGTGGGGCAGAAGGCATGTTGAAGTGCAAAAGGAGGTCCATAGCTCAGAACACAAGACAACCTCTGCTTCCACTTACCCCAAAAGAACTCTTTAACTCAGGGATCTAAGTCTTGAGAATAGCAAGTAGTTACAATTTTGTTATTCTCTATTACTCTATTCTGACAGTAAATTTGATCTACTAATGTCTACAAAGTTCAAACAAAGCAACAGGCTCACAATATAACAGGGTAATATTTCAGGATCTCGAATCTATAATCTGAAAAACATGACAGCCATTGTTAACAGTTTTAAATACCATTGAACTTACAAAGGAATTTGCAAAAATTAACAAAACAAACAAAAACAATCCCTGTTGTTGTTTTTATTCCTGATACTCTCTCCTCCCCCTTTCTATTCTACTAGCCCAAATCTCGATAGCATCTTTGCAAAACTACACTAAAGACTTGCAGTAGTGGGTTGTCAAAAGACATTTTGAAGGTTGGCACATTATTAAGGCAAACACAGGATCTGAAAGCAGTGCTCTGTAATTATTCTGTATACTGGGCAACGTGTAAGTTTAGAAATGCAACCAGTTCATGGGTTAAATGAAAGGAAAAGCAATCACTTTATCCATGTTTTTGAAGAAAATAAAACAGCTTGATGTAAGCTAAATGAATGGAGGCCTGTGACTTGAAAGGAATGGACAGATAGAGAAAAAAAGGTCAGAAGATTAAATTTTCCCTAAGGGAAAAGTCATTCTTTGGAATCATTAACCTCCTTCTAGGTCACTACTGAAAAAAACAGCAGGAAATCCTCCTGCTCCAAGAACGATGGGTGCATCTTACACCGCCCACTGACCTGGCAAAGATATGGCAGGCATAATTGTGTTCACAAATTCCCCTTCAGGCAGGCTTGATTTTGGATCCCTCTTTTAAAAAGCAGGATTATCCAGTTATACTGCAAAATGCCATTTATAATGGCTGCATTCTGGAAGCTGCAATATAATTTAGAATACTCCTTGTTTTAAAATCTGGAATTGTCATCATCATCCAGGGGACCATAAATGTGTGTTACGCACAATCTGAATTTCTTCTACATAAATATATAAATAATTGTAATTTACATTTTTTTTTTTGGAAGCTGTGTGGTTTTGTGCCTGCACCACAAATATGTGTTAATGTAGCGTTTTATTAAATTGACATGGCTGAGATCCCAATAATTGTTTACATCGCAACAAGTTGGACTTAAGAGCCGCTGCACATGTAAAGTCAAAACATGAAGCCTCCCTATGGTGGCTTCTTCCACCTGGCCAGCCATTCAAGGGCAGATAGGGCAACCCAGCACAACCCTTTTCTTGGAGAATTTTGTAGTGTTGTAGCCCCGATCTGATTGTCTGGAGGCAACTACCAGAAGGAGAAATTTTAACTGGCTTCTAAATTATGTCTATCACATGAACTGGCCCTTCCATCCAAATGCATATGTTTAAGATTAGGTGTTAGATTCTCATAGCGTAACGGAAGACAGATATAACAGCATCTCTGTTTGGAAAGCACACTCATCATCACGTTTAACACAGAGATACCCCACTCCAGTATTGAGCTTTGAAGAAACTGGCAGCAGGAGCTAGCTGTGGCTGTTGCCAGTATTGATTGGCTACAGCCATAAACCTTCCCCCGTCAAATCCCCAGAGTGGTTTTGCGCAAGGGGCCATAGACTCAATAAAGCTATAGAAATACTTCTAGTTACCAACAGAATGTGACAATGTACGGAACAGGAATATTATGAAGAAGTGGGCATCCTCACAGTGGAAGTGTTTCTATCGACTAGCGTTTCCCCAGACAGTGCCCTCCAGACGTGTTGGACTACAACTCCCATTGTCCACACCCAGCATGGCACGGGGTGACAGTGGGTGATGGGGGTTGTAGTCCAACACTTCTGGAGGGTGGCGGGGGCAGGAAGATTGCTATAGACCAGTGTTCTCCAACCTTGGGTCCCCAGATGTTTTTGGCTTACAACTCCAAGCATGCCCCAGCCAGCGTAGCTGGGAGTTGTAGGCCAAAAACATGTGGGGATCCAAGGTTGGAGAACACTGCCATAGACTGATTGCTTGGCTGAACCAGCACTTGGGGTTTTTGTGTGTGCATACAGTGTGAAACTAAGCACTGTGTCTGTGTCTTCCTGAATCATAAGCACGTAGGTCTGAAAAAGTTCTGAAAGGTCATAACCCATGCACTGGAGTGTGATTGACCTTGCTCATAACCATCTAGCAGACTTTACCACACCTAACACAGTATAGTAGAATTACAAATAAGTGCCAGAAAAGATTGTAATCACTCATAAAATTTTTTACCAGCTGATCTTCACAGAATTTCCACACAGCAGCTCTTCATGGACTGGACACACAACAGCATCAACTATTATTTGATGAGCCAGGTGGTTAGAATTGGAGATTAATTTGGGGACTGATTGGAACTGAGTGCAAACACGGGTGCTCTTCAACTTCAACAGTGCCCCTTTACTCGGCACTGGTTAGGCCTCATCTTGAGTACTGCGTCCAGTTCTGGGCACCTCACTTTAAGAAGGACATAGACAAACTGGAGAGGGTTCAGAGGAGGGCAACAAGGATGATAAAGGGACTGGAAACAAGGCCCTATGAGGAGAGACTGAAAGAACTGGGCATGTTTAGCCTTCAGAAGAGGAGACTGAGGGGAGATATGATCGCACTCTTCCAGTATTTGAAGGGATGTCACACAGAGGAGGGCAAAGATCTCTTCTCGGTCATCCCAGTTTGCAGGACACGGAATAATGGGCTCAAGTTACAGGAACCTAGATTCCACCTAAACATCAGGAAAAATTTCCTGACTGTCAAAGCAATAAGACAATGGAATCAACTACCTAGGGAGGTTGTGGGCTCTCCCACTCTGGAGGCATTCAAGGTGCAGCTGGACAGACATCTGTCAGAGATGCTTTGACCTAGATTCCTGCATTGAGCAGGGGGTTGGACTCGATGGCCTTGTAGGCCCCTTCCAACTCTACTTTTCTATGATTCTATGATTCTATGATTCTATGATGTCTCAGTTGACCCCCGAAAGGCAAATACTCTCACATTCAATGCGGAGTAGCTAGTAGTTACAATTTTGTTTTACTCTATTCTGACAGTAAATTTGATCTACTAATGTCTACAAAGTTCAAACAAAGCAACAGGCTCACAATATAACAGGGTAATATTTCAGGATCTCGAATCTATATGGCCAGAGGTTCAGCAGCTACTAAGGGCAGGTAGGCCACTGCCATCACTGGGGGATAATGTAAGTAATACTGCTTCCACCACCTGTTTGTCTGCCGAAGACATTCCAATCCACTAGTGCATGAACTTCTTTGGGACCTGAAGTCAACCAGGCTACCTAGTCTTTAAAGCTATACAGAGCTAGGGGACTATTACAAATTAATAAAGCTTGTAAGACTGAGGTGGTTTGAGAGCTTCTCTTCAGTCATACATATTCTCTAATATATTCACACTGAACAATTTAGCAACTACTCTGTACATTGATAAAACGATCTTGTTGTTCTTCCGCATACACCAAACGCATGATTCATTTGAGTCTTGCAATCATATATAGAAGAGACAAACAGGCCTGTGGCTCACGCTGGCTCAGCTTGTCTGAGTGTGGAAAGCTAAGCAGGGTCAGGCCTGGTTATTACTTGGATGGGAGACCCCTCCTCTAGTTTCCTCCATTGAGCAGGGGGTTGGACTCGATAGCCTTGTAGGCTCCTTCCAACTCTGTGATCTATGAAATCTAAGAGGCTTATGTAGAACTTCACTGGTCACTCTGAGTCTCCAGAGCATTGCAGAAGTCCTCGTCATTTTATGCCTCAGCAATAGGAAAGTTTCACGCATTCCTTCTACAGAAAAGCACACTTATATTTGTGTAGAACTGGTAATTCTGCAAGAGGAAAAACAAACTTAAGACTACTGAGTAGCAAGGCTAAGCTGAAAAAGAAAAACTTGACCAGATGCCAAAGATTAAAAATAAAAATGGATAAAACTGATGTCAAGCCAACGAAGTAACAACACTGTTTGCTCCCAAACTGGTATCAGTGTTGACATTCTCAAGTGATGTAAATCTCACATGTTAAAAAATTCAAAGATACTTTGCATACATACAAAGTAAGAAAACTGGGATATTGAACAATATATTTATTTCTTCTTTCTCATTATTAATATACAAATTGAACTACACACACACACACACACACACACACATGCATATACATACACACACAGACACACAAATAAATGCCAGTTAAGTTAAATGGAAATGAAACAAAACATAACAATTACAACTGATCAAACTCAAATCTAACAGTTCTTGGGTTCCACTCTATTTCTAATTCTGTATGTTCAAGTCAAGTACAAGCAAAAACTTTTATTTTAGAAGATGGTGGAACAGTTGCATGAACCCCAGAGACAAACTGAAGGAGCTAAGAGAGAAGAAAACATAAATGCGGCTTCTGGAAAATATATATATCCACAAAACCTGATGAAGACTGGATTGCTACTGAACTTATGTTTCTCAGAAGTAATTACATTTTTACCTATGTTCACACACTGGGTGACTAACCTACAAACAATCTCTGGCTCATTGAAATAGCCAAGTATATAACTCAAATTGTGTACACAAGTGACAATTTTCTAATTTTGGTACAGCACAAAAAGGGAATGCATGCATCACTTGCTTTTGAGCCAACTTGCATTTCTGAAGCAGAAAATTAAAACACACACACAACTCACAATTAGGCTAAATAAATTAAATCTGCTGAAAGTTACTGTCAAGAGATTTTTCAAAGTCAGGGAGCTGGAGCTACTGACAGCTATTCCCCATTCTCCAAAACGTGCATTTCATATAACTTTGCTTAAAACTAGTGAACAAATATTCCAGGGTTGCAACTGTTGCACTGTTGCATAGTTTCTTATATATTGTACAAACTTGCTTGAATGAAAGCATTGGCATTAATCTAACACAAAAAGGAAACTCCTGCTAAAACTAAATTCAAGTTGTGATGACACAGATTGTAGAAGACATGTTTGTGCCATCTTGGATACATCACTATTTGTGAAGCTATACCTTGGTGTAGTTTGAAGTAGCACAAAGGTTTAATTTTCTTATGAAGTAAAATGCTTTAAAATATAGCAGTGTTTATTATAAATAGAGGACAGATATGTATATACACACACACCATTCTCCTTAGGAAGAAAATAAGTATAATGTTAAAATATGGTATGACTTGTGATTAGTTCACAGCTGTGGTGCTGCTGACTTTCATACATGTAAATACCCTCACACTTTCCTCTGTTTTTGTGGAGAAAATAGTATGTGATTGTAAACTGTTTGTAAAATTCATGCAACTGCCCATAGTTGCTCACACCAGTAGAGAAGCCTGAGCTGGAAGCTTTTCTAGGGGTCAAGGTACAGTATATTACAGCCTTCCGCAACATGGTGCCCTCCTGATGTTTTGGACTACAACTCCCAGAATTCCTGACCATTGGCCATGCTGACTGGAGCTGAGTTGAAGTCCAAAACATTGGGAAGGCTGGTGTGTTCTGGCCTAGTACCTGAAAGCGGCTTTTTGGCTGTTGTGGCTGGTCACCCTGCAGTTTCTCCCTTGGATGATAAGAACATAAGAAGAGCCATGCTGGATCAGACCAAGGGTCTATAGTCCAGCATTCTGTTCACACAATGGCCAACCAGCTGCCCAAAGGATCCCACAAGCAGGACATGAGTGTAACAGTACTCTCCTGCCCATGCTCCCCAGCAACTGGTGTACACAGGCATGCTGCCTCTGATACTGGATCAGAGGCAGCTGGCAGTATACAGGCTGAATCTTCGCATGAAATACTTCAGAGCCTCAGATCACTAGTTTAAGATCTGCTGCAGGCTTGAATCCTGATAAAGTTCCTTTGCTCTTGCAACTAATTTAGGCAGAATAAATTCTGCCTTTCTCCATTCTTAATGTATTATTGGACAGCCAATAGCCATAATTTCCCATTCTATGTTTACACCTCCCAGCTGGCTGTTTATTTCTCCACAAGATTCATCCCATTATAGTGTAATAATGGAAATGGTTGCTGGTCACTATGGGTTGAGTTGATGTAAAGCCTAGTTCACACATTCATCCACAGGACAGATTATGTGGCAGGTGGAGGGAAATAAGCTGCTAGCTCACAATGTGAACTAGACCTCAGTTGGATCAGCTGTCCCACAATAAGCATTGAGTTGTATCCATTTGATTATGCTTCCTTTCCTTTCTGAAATTTGTTCCAAAATCTGGGATGCTGATGTAGTTTCACCTATGTATACAGTCATCTCTGGCCAACAGATTCAGCTTCACAGTTCGATGAAGTGTTCAGATGACTTGACTGTCTCAACATCTCACACCTCAACTCACAAGGTTTTCCACTTCTGGAACTTTTTCAAGAACCCTGTTCAGATGTTCATCCACTGGACCTTGCATAATCCAGATGGTGTGGAGACTGGCGAGTCTACACATGTACACCTAAACACACATAGAAGCCCCTTTCACAACATATGCGGTACGTACAGATGTCGTACAGAAGAGACCTGTGGTGGAGTCAGTGGATGGAATCCCCCTCTCCCTCCATGTGTTCAGTGAACACACAGGGAGAACATATGAAAAGGGCTATTGAGGCCAAGCCAGCTCTGACTAACATTAAAGATTAGTCAAAATGATGGTGTATCAAACCTAATTCCTGAACACCTCTAGCTGACAATTTATTTTCCTTCTTCTGCTTTGTCTTTTCTTCTTTAAGGATGTCTAAGCCATGTTATCCTGAAGTAGGAGGTTCCCTGGGCCAAAGTCCAATATGCCAATTCCCCCCCCCCCCATATGCTTCTGCAGTCCAAATTAGATTTGTGAGCAAGAATATTCTGCCAACCACATTGTGCAGCAGTTATTGGGGTGGGGGTTGCAGCAAAGATAAGCTGGCACATTTAGAACGCTTTTTCCAGGATTTGTGAGGTTTATATCTTGCTGTGAGAATGCAAAGCTTGCCAATGGTACCCTCGATATCCATATTCTTTTCTTTCTTTCGCCAAATAATTTTAGTTCACTTTTTATGTCTCTAGTTATGAAAAAGCACCATAAACTTGGGGACAACTGTTAAAATATTTGTACGCATTCCCTGATGTTTATTATCGCTGTTGTAATCGACATTTCTAAAAATGCACTCAGTGACCTTTGGGTGCATGTACCTAGTAAATTAACATAATCAGTAACTAAAAACTGAAGGATACAAAAGTTTACACCACAAAAAGCTGAGCTCAATCCACAGGTCCTCTGTAGTTTTGCAAATTTATATAGCTGGCTGCCTGTGTTTCTTTTCTGTCAACACCTATTATTCCTTTATATACACATCTGCCTAGTCATTCAAGGAAATGATGGAAAAATCTTTTCCCTTTTGATTCATTTTCTTCTTTAGCTCAGGGGTCCCCAACCCCCGGGACATGGACTGGTACCGGCCCGTGGCCTGTTAGGAACCGGGCCGGGATGCCCGGCTGCCGTGCCGGCTGGGACGCTCCGCGAACAGCCTACCTGGCTCTCGGGGTGCTTGCGAGCTCCGGCGAGCACCCCCCACCGCTCATCCCCCTCTGTTCGCCTCCTGGCGAGCATTTTCGGAAAACCAGAAGTGACGCAACAGGAGACCCGTTGCATCACCTCCTGGTTCTCCCGTGCTGCTTTTTAAAAATGTAAATACCATGGTAAAGTACCTTAAAATGGCTGCGAATAGCAAATCGCAGCAGTTTTAAGGTACTTTACCATGGTATTTACGTAAAAAGAGCAGCGCCGGAGAAACAGGAATTGACGCACCGGGGACCTCGTAGGTCCTTTCCCCGGCGTGTTTGGGTCGAGCAGCAGCAGGAAAGTCGCTGAGAGTCTTGGGGCGGGGTGTCGAGCAGGGCAGGAGGTGAGCGGTGGGTGACCTCTCTGGTCCGTGGGAAAAAATGTCTTCCATGGAACCAGTTCCTGGTGCCAAAAAGGTTGGGGGGCTCTGCTTTAGCTGGTCCTTTCTTTTAAATCACCTTAATTACCATCCCCAAGGTTCTCACTCTTGCAGGACAATGGAAAAGTATTCCTTACTTAAAGTGTTTTGTAAAGAGAATGCAGAGGTGCTATGCTGAGGTTACTTACCATTCACCTTACCAAAGCTTATGGGCATAATCCAGCTAATAAGCCTGCAAGCCTATACACATTTACCTGACAGTAAGTCCAATTAAATTCAATGAGACTTACTTCCAAGTAGATATGGATGATATTGCACTGTTGGTCACATTGATTTCAATTGGGCAGATTTAGGTATGTGCATGTGCTTAATAGTGCAGTTCTATGCAATCCTATCCTTGAGGCTGTTCTACCCTTAAAAGTGGCCTAAAAATCATTTTAAATAAATATAATAAAATATTCGTATCTTCTCAAAAGTAAGAGTCAGTGTGGCATAGTGGCTAGAGTGTTGGACTGGGACTCAGGAGATCCGGGTTCTAGTCCCCACTCGGCCACAAAGCTCACTGGGTAACTGTGAGCCAGTCTCTGACTCTCAGCCTAACCTACCTCACAGGGTTGTGAGGAGGATTAAATGGAGAGGAGGAGGAAGATGAGGAAGATTATGTAAACCACCTTCAGTTCCTTGCAGGAAAAAAGGTGGGATATAAATATAATAATAAATAAATAAGTTCCATTGAGTTCAATGGTACTTATTCAGAGGAAAGTGTGTATAGGATTGCCACCTATTGAAATACTGAGTTGTAATACTGTTTCATTTGATTGGATCATGTCGTGTGTGTGTGTGTGTGTGTGTGTGTGTGTGTGTGACATTTCCCACGGTGTCCATCCAATGCTTGTGCAATGCCAGTAGTGCTTGCTAGCATGGCCTATTGTGCTATAAAGTGCTATTAACATTGTGCATGTTTTGGTTTCAGTTAGCACAACATAAATAGTCTTGGCAGATGGACACATTCCAATATTAACAAAGATAAGCTAAAATACAGTTCTAAAAACAACAACAAAAGGTCAACCGCAGCAAAACAGCAATAATAAAACACAAAAACACCCTATGAACTTCCACTTCAAACATGTCAATAAACAATCACATGATGAAAGTACTCCTGCTAAAGACTGGGGTGAGGAGTGATGTCACCTTCCCACATTCCTAGAGCATTAAAGGGGAACTGTACAAAGGAAAATCAGTAGCAAAAGGTACAAACTTTGTATGGGGGCTTTTGAAACATCTCTCTGCTATTTACAGAGCATGTGGCTTACACTGGCTCAGCTTGTCTGAGTGTGGAAAGCTAAGCAGGGTCAAGCCTGGTTGTTACTTGGATGGGAGACCCCTCCTCGAGTTTCCTGCATTGAGCAGGGGGTTGGACTCGATAGCCTTGTAGGCTCCTTCCAACTCTATCAGATCTATGAAATCTATTTCCTCATATGAGAGCTGTTGTAGCATAGTGGCTAAGTGCATGAGTTGCAGTAGAATCAGAAATTAGCCCTGATAGTTAAAGGAAACTTCCACTTTAAGAGACCATAGTATGCCTGTAAATGCCAGGTCAGGTGCTGGTGAACACTGATAAGAGGAAGGCTATTACCTTCATGCCCTGTTGGTGGCCTTCCCAGATGTAACTGGCTCACACTGTGGGTAACAATGTGGCACAAGCTGGACCTTTGGTCTGATCCACATGCATATGCAGGTGGAGGGGACCATAGCTCAGTTGCAGAGCACATGCTTTGCATTCTGAAGGTCCTAGGTTCAAAAGAGCAAATAAAAAACAAATCATCTAGGAGCTCTACATTTATTTTTTTTTAAAATGCCTGCCAAGATAAAACAATCTTAAGAGCCCACTTAAAAGTGGACAAAGAAGGGGCCAGAAACATCTTCACTGGGAGGCTATTCTTCCATGTCTTATACTCCACAACTGAAAGGGCCCTGGCTCTCATCTTCACCAGCTGTACCTCAGCTGGCGGGAGAACAGTGAGGAGAGTCTCTGAGACTGAGTGAAAACTAGAGCAGGTTCACATGGGTGAAGGCAACCCCTGAGAAACTTTGGTTCCAGGCTGTTTAATACTTTAAAGGCCAACGTCAAGACTTTGAATTATGAACAAGTTTCCTTTTCCCTTTTTCTTTTAAAATCAAAATGGAAAGGTGTGTAGCACAAAAGCCACTGTGCCTATTTTTCTGAAGTTTGGCAGGCATATGCCCCTCTTATGCCTGCAGATTACATCCACTTCTGACAGACAAACAATTATAGCCATTTAAAAATTTCCCATGATAGTCAGTGGGAGGTATGAAGCCTCAGATTTCTCAATCTCAACTCAAGTTTGGTACTTGATCTAAGCAGTTTGCTACCAAATTGGTCTGAGCAGAATCAGCCCATTATCTGAAGAGCCAAATTGGTGTCTGAGTCAAATCTTATTGTGCTCTAGTGAGCCCAATCTACACGTCACCTTCAAGTCAGAACTGGAAACTGATTTGGACTCACTCTTTCTCCCAATCCCTTCTCCATCCCCTGTTCTATATCTGTTCTGCATCCTCCACCCCATGTTCTGGAACTGATCAAGCCAGTAGTTACTAAAATGAAAGTTGTCTCCAAGTCACTCCCTCTGCCATGGAAGGCCTTACTTCTAATTCCTGAGAGGTAGACGCTCAATACGCTTACTAAGGTCCACTTCACTTGCCCTCCCCCTCCTTTCCATCTAAATCCAAGGAACCTGTTCTGGTTCTAACTCAGTGCCTGATGTCAGTAATGGACTGGGGGAGGGCAAACAAACTGAAGTTTAATCCAGACAACAAGGCAGAGGTGCTTTTGGTGAGTTGAAAGGCAGATCAGATAGGGATGCAACCTGTGCTGGATGGGCTTGCACTCCCCCTGAAGACTCAGGCTCGCAGTTTGGGTCTACTCTTGGGCTGAGTCCTGGGCCTGGATGCCCAGGTCTCAGTGGTGGCCAGGAGCATATTTGTGCAGCTGAGGCTAGTGAACCAACTGCGCCTGTTCCTGCTCATAGTCACACATGTCTTAGCTGCATTCCATTTGACCTACTGTAATGCATTCTAGGTGACTGCCTTCAGAAACCTCAACCTATCCAGAATGCTGCAGCTAGACTATTGACTGGGGCCGGTTACAGGGAGCATATGACTCCCTTGTTACAGCAGCTTCACTGGCTACTGGTCTGTTTCTGGCAGAATTCAAAGTGTTGGTTGTGATCTATAAAGCCTTATATGGCTCTGGACCAGGCTACCTGAAAGACCACCTTCTTCCATACAAGCCTGCCTGGTTCTTAAGATCTTCTGGAGAGGCCCCTTTTTTTGAGACCGGCACTTTCAGAGGCACGTTTGGTGGTCACCTGAGAGACGGCCTTTTTGGTGATTGCTCCCAGGCTGTGGAATTCCCCCCCAAGGGGGGGGTAGGTTGGTTCCCTCTCTGCTGTCCTTTTGGCAGCAGGCAAAGACCCCTTTATTCATGAAGGCCTCTGGCTTGTAACTGGGTCTGTTGAGTTGCATGCTGTTTTTATTTTATTTTTTTCCTATTCTGTAATTCTTATGTTTTATTGTATTTTAATGTATTGTTTTATTATTTTAATCAATTTTAATTGTGCCTGTAAGCCACCATGAGTGCCACTTTTTGGTAGAAACCTGGAGGTACAAATCAAATAAAGAATAATAAATACATTTTTAATATTAGCCAAAACGGTAACATATGAAGTGGCTAGATGCCCTTTTCTAACCGCATACACTTTATATAGATTTTTTTTTTTAAAGGGGAAGCTTGAGCAATTGGCACTGAAAATTATAATTAAAAAAAATTATTCAGCTGCAGAGAAAATAAGACAAAGGCAAGAGGGAAAAAAAGCCCTCTCAGAGCACAGTGGTTTTTTTCCATTTATTTCCAGTACTTTGCAGATGTGTGGGGCAAGTAGGAGGCTAATATATCTCACTTTAGCAGTACTAATTGTTTGCATTATCACAATAATCAAATGCAACCATATTAATCTCTGTGGTTATTAACTTGATTTTTACACATTAAGATTTAGATTTAATCCCCCAGGACCATCTATTAATGCTTTTAAAGTTGACGGGTTTCAACAGTTTTAAGGGGTTCTTTCCCCTCCTTTTTTAGCTGCAGGCAGTAAAATCTGAACGTGTGTGGAGTTTTGTATTTTGCATTCCTGTGGGATTCTCAGAGACACTGCTGTCAAGGACCATGAATCATGTTAATACATAGCAACCTCTACAGCTATTAAAATGTCTGCAATAATGTGATTATTTTAAAACGGAAAACTAATATCACATGCATTTCTTAAAGATCAACCCTCCTTTTAAAATCATAGAGAAGGACTGCAGTTGGGTGGGTAGTTCAGGGAGACCATGGAAACTCTGGGATAAGCTAAAAAGTGAAATGTCTAAATCTGTTGAGAAAGCAGCTTTATATCCTTTTATAGAATACATCCTTGCTGATCTTACAATAAATAGATAAATATGCCCTCCACATTAAATTAAAATTGTTTGCTTGTTTTGTTAAGTCAGGTTGTTATGGACATTGAGCTGCTAGAACAATATCTAGTTTGATACTTTCATGACAATGGAATGGTTATACCCAAGCAGAAAAACTGGGTATAGGGGTGGTTTTTCGTATACCAAGAGTGAGAAATGGAATCTATGGTTGTATATTGTGCCAAAATTAGGTAAAAAATGTACCATTCACGATCAACCTATGAAAGACATCCCTTCCAACATGCAACATAGTTCCATGCCTTTTCTGTTTTCGAGGAAATAAGTAATACCATGTGGCACTTCATGACTGTGAGATGCAGGAACAGCACATAGGAAGTGGTCTTATACCAGGTCAGATCTAGCCCAGTACTGCCTACCTTGCTTGGCTTCAGCCTGGGTCTCAGGCAGAGGTATTTTATATTACCTACTTGAGCCTTCTAACTGGAGATGCTGGGGATTGAACCTAGGACCTTCAGAATGCAAAGCATGTGCTCTGCAACTGAGCTATGGTCCCCTCCACCTGCATATGCATGTGGATCAGACCAAAGGTCCAGCTTGTGCCACATTGTTACCCACAGTGTGAGCCAGTTACATCTGGGAAGGCCACCAACAGGGCATGAAGGTAATAGCCTTCCTCTTATCAGTGTTCACCAGCACCTGACCTGGCATTTACAGGCATACTATGGTCTCTTAAAGTGGAAGTTTCCTTTAACTATCAGGGCTAATTTCTGATTCTACTGCAACTCATGCACTTAGCCACTATGCTACAACAGCTCTCATATGAGGAAATAGATTTCATAGATCTGATAGAGTTGGAAGGAGCCTACAAGGCTATCGAGTCCAACCCCCTGCTCAATGCAGGAAACTCGAGGAGGGGTCTCCCATCCAAGTAACAACCAGGCTTGACCCTGCTTAGCTTTCCACACTCAGACAAGCTGAGCCAGTGTAAGCCACATGCTCTGTAAATAGCAGAGAGATGTTTCAAAAGCCCCCATACAAAGTTTGTACCTTTTGCTACTGATTTTCCTTTGTACAGTTCCCCTTTAATGCTCTAGGAATGTGGGAAGGTGACATCACTCCTCACCCCAGTCTTTAGCAGGAGTACTTTCATCATGTGATTGTTTATTGACATGTTTGAAGTGGAAGTTCATAGGGTGTTTTTGTGACTGATCTCCTTCCTCCCCTTCCCATTTGGCCTGCCATCTTTCTCTCCTTCCTGTGGTACAGTGTCTGCAAGCCAGCAGGATCTAAGCATAGAGCTTCCCTGATTGCTGGCAGAAGAGGTGCTGCCCTGGCCTCTGGCACCTGAAGTATTCATTGCAAGAGAATATCTCAGCTGCCTCCCTGCAACTCGGCTGGATGCTTGAGAAACCCAGTGAGCTGTGGATGCGTGTAACACTTGACAACCCTTTGTGCTGGCTATTGGTGTTCTGGGGATATGGCACATCCTCTATTGTAAATATGTAGCAGAGTGGACCTAGGATGACTGACAAGGGGTTACTTGTGCATTAAGTGACTGAGAAAAGAGAAAAGGCCAAGGAATTCAAATGCTGGGTTTCCCCCACCCCTAGCAGTGGACGGAGAATAGGAGGGGGCAAAGGAAGTACACAATATGCTTATGTACACCAGTTGTTGGGGAGCTTGGACAGGAGGGTGCTGTGCTGTTGCACTCATGTCCTGTTTCTGGGTTTCCCGTGGGCAGCTGGTTGGCCACTGTGTGAACAGAATGCTAGACTAGATGGACCCTTGGTCTGATGCAGCAGGGCTCTTCTTATGTTTTTATGTTGTACTTCACAAAGACGTCTTAGCAGCAAGCAGGCATCAGTTTGTTTTCTTTCCTTAGCCTGATTACATTGACAGTAATTGATTATTTAGAGAGCTTTGTCCGGGCCAGCATTCTTGTTGCATTTCATTTTACTTTTGCTCCTCACTGTCAGGGTATAAAGCTTCATGAATTTCATGGCTCATATGCATTTCCTCCTCTCCGAATTGCAGGAATGGTGGTTGTTTGTTTTTTAAAAAACCCCAAATAATATTAAATTTGCACAACTGCACTCATGCACCATACATCCCTATTAACACACCAAATAAATTAGATGCAGTATACCAAAAGTGTGCCTAAAAAGAAGGGTGGGAGACTTTGCCACGGGATCATAAAGTAGCTGGTTTAGGTTGTGAGGTCATAAAGCAGGCAGGTTTCGCTTCTGTTTAAAATACAGGTCACTGAAGGAATTAAGAAGGCATCTGTGGTGAATGGGATCAGGGATGCAATGGTACAAGTTTGGCATCAAATATAGAAAGATTCCGAGGCCCCTTCCAACTCTATGATCTATGGATCTATGAAATCCACTATTTAGATTACTAATCCCAGAGTTGCAATCTGTTGTAGCAAAGCCAACAAAGAGTATTGTGGCATAAACTTTCATGGACCAGAGTCCACTTTACCAAAAAAGCTTATGCCGCAATATATTTATTTATTTAATACATTTTTATCCCTCCTTTCTTCCATCACAGAACTCAAGGGAGCATACATGAGGTTCTTGGTCAATCTAGGAACCTCATGTATGCTCATGTATCCAGCATTGATTTAGACCTGCTTTTCAGCAAGGTAAGTGCATCATGTGCCCTCAGACCACACGTCTGATCACATTTATTAGACGTTAAAGTACCTGGTTTCTTTTTTTAGATCACTGAAATATTTCTTGAGTGTTATTTAGTGAAGACATGAATTGTTTCAGAAATAACAACACAGCTTGGTGTGCTCACCCACATTTCCAGCTTTGGCACAAATTAAGTACAATATCCCACATTTGGCAATGTAAGAGAAAATTGCTGTAGCTTCTGAAAAAGTGTGAGTCAATAGTTTAATTATGGGATTCCCCATGCGGATATGAACATTGCTTTTTCATATCACTGACAGTTCAAATATGGAGTAAAATTCTTCCCTGCTAGGATACTCTAGACATAGTAGGAATAAATAATTTAAAATATTTTTTGCTACATTTTATTTATCAATCCAGTGTAAATGGCTATATAGCAGAATAATCCTTGCTCACACAGAGTGAACAGGATTGCCTGTGTGTGTGTGTGCGCGCACACGCTCACATGCACACACGCGCGCACACACACACACACACACACACACACACACGCCTTGTCCCATTACTTGTGGTGAATTTAAAGATATGTCATATAAGACACTTTTGAAGATATGAGATATCATTGCTGTCTGAGACATGGCTTTCGCTTCATTGACATGCTGCAGGCAATCAAATGTTGCAGACCTTGCTACATCTGTGTTTTAACCTACCAACTTCTTGATGACTATAAATATGCCTGAGTGGAGAGTTCAGAGAATGACCTTCCCTCTAGTGTGACAAGTAGCATTTGCTAGGGAGCATTGTAGTCTCTTATTGAACCCCTTAGTCTTTTTTTACAGTGTGACTAAAGCAGGTGTGCTGGCATTACAGTTCCTGGATTGCAGCTCATGTATTTTTATTTCAAATTTATTTGTTTCTCATCATCTCTCATCGTCCCTCCATGTTCCTGAGCTATTCTTTATGTGTTTGCAGTACATACACAAACACACAAGACCAGCACAGGAATAATGGAGGACAAGAGACACAAAGTAGAACAAAGAAGTAGTTTGGGTCATCTACTCAAAAGTAAATTTATTCAAAGGTAGGCATTGCAACTTCCTCTTTGAAGCAACAGGCTTGATGGGGGCAGTGTTTCTCAGGATTTCTGTCCAGAAATCAAAGCTACCATTGTATGAAATTACTACCTCTTTAAGGTCCTCCAGGGAGCAGTTCAAGGGGCTGGTTTTGACCTCTAGATTCCTAAATAGCCTGGGATGTGCACACCTTAAGGAAAGCGCTCCCCATTTATGACTTCCTGTGCACTGAGTTCAGCTTCAGGTTGCATTTGTTCTCTCCATTAAATCTGTTAAGGCATGAACCAGTGTGGTCCTGTTGCTTATGGAATTCTCTTCCTGTACAGGCCTACCCGAGGCTGGTGTTTAGAAAGAGGACCAAGCAAGCTTTTTTGTTCCAACAGACCTTTGGAGAAATATAAGGACAGACACTTTTGAGGTGAATATCACGACATACTGTTTGAATTAGTGGTGTTGGAGTATGGAGAGACTATAAAGATAATGTTTGGGATGGGGAGACAGAAGAGAAAAGTTGCACACACGTACATCAAAAGTTTAAACATGAACTCTAAGCTGCAGGGTGGAGTTTATGCACGTTGGGGCAAAAATCCCAACTTCAAGTATATGCTGATGGGATCTGAGCTCATGGTGACTGACCAAGAAAGAGATGGAGTTATGGTGGACAGCTTCATGAAAATGTCGACCCAGTGTGCAGCTGCTATGAAAAAGGCAAATTCCATGTTAGGTATAATTAGAAAAGAAATTGAAAATAAAACTGCCAATATCATACTGCTGTTATAGAAATCTATTGTGCGACCACACTTGGGAGCTGTGTACAGTTCTGGTCACCACAGTTAAAAATGGATATTGTAGAGTTGGGAAAAGTGCAGAAAAGGGCAACTAAAATGATCAAGCGGGTGGAGCAACTCCCCTATGCGGAAAGGTTACAATATCTGGGACTGTTTAGCTTAGAGAAAAGTTGAGTAAGGGAGACATGATAGAAGTGTATGAATGGTGTGGAGAAAATGCATATCAAGTCATTTTTCTCCCTCTCTCATAATACTAGAATCCATCCCATGAAGCTGATTGGTGGGAGCTTCAGGACAGATAAAAGGAAGTACTGCTTCACATAGCCCATAGTTAAACTATGGAATTCACTTCCACAAGATGTAATGGTGACCACTAATTTGGATGGCTTTAAAGGGGGATTGGACAAATTCATGGAGTAGAAAGCTATCAGTGGCTACTAATCCTGATGGCTATATGCTACCTCTAGTATCAGAGGCAGTATGCCTATGTACACCAGTTGCTGGGGATCATGAGCAGGAGGGTGCTGTTGTACTTGTGTGTTTCCCATGGGCAGCTGGTTGGCCACTGTGCAAACAGAATGCTGGATTGGATTTACCTTGGTCTGAACCAGCATGGATCTTCTTATGTTCGTAAAGGTGGGTCCTGGGTCTGAAAATGTTGAAGGCTACCAGCCTATATCACCTATTATCCTAAGGCAACTTGTAACTCTCCTGATGTTCTTGGACTGCAACTCCCATCATCCCTCACTATTGGCTATGCTGGCTATGGTTGATGGGAGTTGCAGTCCAACAATATCTGGAGAGGCACAAGCTGCACATCCCTGTCCTAGGACATATCCTGTAAAAAAGAGAAGAAAAAAGAAACTGGACCAGTCCTAATGGGTTCTGGGACCAGGATATTTGAAGGACCACCTCTTCTTTCATCATCTTGCCTATCAATTGTGGTCATCTTTGGAGGCTCTGCTTTGCATTCCACCACCATGAGAGGTTGATAGGTGGGGCATATTGGAAAGGGTGTTTTTGGTGGCAGAGCCTCAGTTGTTGAACTTCCTCCCAAGGGAGGTTAGACTGGATCCTTCTCTATTGTTCATTAAGTGAGCAGATAAGACATTTTTGTTCCACCAGGCTTTTAAAGTATCTTAATTTATCTACCCAGGGTTTTGTTTTCTCTCTTCTAGTCCAGCTTTGGACACTCTTTTTAATTATACTGATATTTTATTGTTGTAAACTGCTTGGGAGTTCTTTTTAGAGCTTAAAGATGGTATAGAAATGTTCTATAAATGAATAAATATCATGGACCAGAACCCACTTCATCAGATGCATGGAATGTCATCCTGAGTTGGCTGGTGTATATATACACGTTGTAGGAGAAACAAATACTAACAGTGGGGTTTTCTACACAAGGCATGTATCATGAACTCATCATTTCCTACTCATGGTTGTTTATGGGTTCTTTAGATGATGAGGTTTTTTAGAACAGGGAAAATGTGGCATTTAATTGTGAAAGCTAAAGAAAGTGTGATTTCCTCATCTGTATTTGCACTATTCCACGATACCACAGTGCCACCTAGAGGTCATTTAGCAGAAAAGCAGGAAAGGAAACTCTCCTTGTGATGATTACATTAAAGCTTCAATGTATGTAAAATAATTATAGCGACCACTCACAAAGTAGTGCTGATAAACATCCTGGCATTGCTAAGTTATTTATTTATTATATTTATACCCCACCTTTTTCCCCCCGCAAGGAACCCAAGGAGGGTTACATAGTCCTCCTCCTCTCCATGTTATCCTCACAACAACCCTGTGAGGTAGGTTAGAAATCTTTAAACCATTGTTAACAATTCACTATCAATTAAGGTTACAAACGAGTTCCTTTCTTAAGAATGTCTTTAAGAAACAGGCCTGTGACTTATGCTGGCTCAGCTTGTCTGAGTGTGGAAAGCTAAGCAGGGTCAAGAAGCCTGGTTATTACTTGGATGGGAGACCCCTCCTCTAGTTTCCTGCATTGAGCAGGGGGTTGGACTCGCTAGCCTTGTAGGCTCCTTCCAGTTCTATGATCTATGAAATAAGTCGAATTTGTATGTAAGTCGGAACAGCATAGCGTTCTAGACGTTAAAATTGGCATTTATGCAAATTGCGTAAATTACGCAAATTGCGTAGTATACTACGCTATGTACTCTATGTAAATGACGTAGCGCCGGGGAACCCAGAAGTCCATTCTTAAGTATGGGTTGTCTGTAATCGGACGTTCTTAACTCAGGGACTGCCTGTAATTAATGTTAATAACATGTGTCAGGTTTAATCCCAGTGTATCTAACCCTAAAAAGTTCTTTCTCTGGGGACATTGCTCAACAGTTAAATCCAAAAGCTCTTCATGCTGCTTCTGAAACAAGTTATCAGTTGGTGTTCTCAATAGGAAATGGTATAGTTCTTGGAGAGAGCATTTCTTCCAAGAAATACTGCTTTTGTATCTGTCTAGCTGTTGAGCCATTTCTCCTGAGGAAAACCTGTTAGTTCAAAAATGGGATTCAGCTTAGCTCCGATTGCTTTGGCACCTATTGGTTTTTACCTCATCTATGTTACTATGTAGTTGCTTCAGCTTTTGAGCTTTTCAAAGTCCATTAAAGTTGAGAAAAGATCTGTGCCCCCAATGGCTTCTTTGGGATTGTGCATAACTGACTGAGGCCATTATCCTATACTTACCTGAGAATGCCCCACTGAACTCAATAGGACTTAATTCTAATTAGTAGACATGCATAGGTTTGCACTGTCTATCTCCATAACATGTCCTTTGCACAACAGTGATAATAGGGGCTTTTTATCTGTTTTCTTTAGGGCAAGTAGCTATTAGAAAGCAATGGGAATATCACAAGTTACTGTCTTACTTCCTCCACCTCTGCACAGCAAACAGAGGTGTTATCAAATCATTTTGTTCCCTACTTCATCTTTTTGTCTAATTAAAAGCCTAGTTCTGAAATTGCAGAGTGTTTACAGATTATCATTTCTGAAGAGCAATGGGAATGGCTTTCTACTTAATGCTACTGTGGCTTAATGCTCCTTAATGCTACCCAGAATCCCTACCCCCAGTGGTGGCCAAATACCCTGAGATCCAGCAGCACTGGGGCCCAATACTCTTTGGTGTTAGATTTGGCTGGTGCCTCCCATTCTCTGAGACTCCACACTTCTAATTATTTTCAATTTTTAATCTTATGATGACAGGCAGTTTCCCCACCAAAACGCTAGCTTTGATCCAACACTGGTAACTTGATTCGGGCAAGATAAAATTGGGTGGGTGGGTGCGCCACTGCTATCAGAAAAAGTCTGTTGATTCCTTTGCAACTTTACCTAATCTAATGCAGTGGTTTGGTGAAATTGACTAGACCAGCTTGCAAGCAGCTTCAGGTCTACTCAATTTCACAAGAAAAAGAGAACAAGAAGCAACATTCTTGAATGATGGGGTACTGCTGAAAAGAAGAGATGCCTCACACTGTTTTATATAGAGCTGGGTGGATATGGAAATTCTTTCATGTATAATAATGTTAAAATAACAGTTCCACAATTACTATGAATGTGGGGGTGGACAGCTATGTTATTCTTTCTACCAGCAATCATCTGAAAAATACATAGGCCCCAAAGAACAACCCTGGTCCATATTAACAGGCAGCTTGTCAGGATTATCAGTTGCTAAATAACTATCCATATGAATACCACACTCTAATGCTAGCTATTACACATACATTCCTATATTGTTCTGTGGTAACAATGATGCACAGTCATTTGAAAAAATAGTAAGCTCTCCAGGCTGATTCTCAACACATGTGAAAAATCTGGTGCATTTACCTTTAGGGATCCAGCATCCACTTCAGCTATGTAGTATTTTTTTTCCCATGTCCATGATCTTCATAGTTGTATTTTATACTCAGGTATTCATACTTGAGCACAAAAATGTAAAGTGAGAATTGGGCCTCAGTTATCACAGTACAGAGTAACTGAAGAAAAATTAACATGTGGAAAACAGAAAGTGTTTGTACTTTAAACATAAAAGAATGCCTTTTTCTGCTGTTCAAAGGTAACTATATTTATGAGTAATAAATGCTGGATTATTATGCCACAATCAACCAAGGTGGATGGATAAGAGAACTCTGTATAAATAAAACATTGCATTTTGTTGGTTATCTCAGAAATCCAATCCAATCCTATTTCAGAAGTTATATTGCCTTCTTCATTTTTACTTCTATAACCCCATGAAGGTTTAATTGGCAGTTAGCTTACACTGTGATCTCCTAGCTTTTCATGACTTCTTTTCTTTTCTGAGAACAGTTTTTTTTAAAGGAAAAAAAAAGAACATTTCCTCAAGGGAATTAATTATTACCTTGACTTGTCTAGTCATATATTTCATAGGAAGTTTTATAAATTACTAAACTCATGACAGACATACTGTGCAACTTTCAAAATCACACAGAGTAGTTGCATTCTGAAGCTATTCCTAACCTCATTCAGTCAGGTTTGGGGTGGGGGTACCAAGCTCCATGTTGCTGCCTCTCCCACTGCTTAATGACAACATTCAAACTTGAGTGTGGCTAATATTGTGTGCATGCGCATCCGCATGTACGTGCTGTGACACCATTGTGGATTCATGGCAATTATCTTGTGAGAAAGGGGTGCATGTCATAGGGCGAGAATATATCAAATGAACAGAGGGGGCTCATCACCGCATGAATATCACTTCTGCAGAGAAAATCCTCATTACGGTCCTTTCTGTTCTACCTTGTTTACAGTTTATGGAGAGCTTTTAGAAATTCCAGTGACTGAACAGCTCCGCTTTGTTTGGGAACAACAGCAACATAATATGTCATCATATTATCAGGGGGTCAAAATCAGATAGTTCTGGCTGGCAGAAATGCTGAGGATTGTCTGAAACAGCTTCCCACGTTAGGATTCTCTCGCTTGGGGAAGTGCCCCTGGAAACCGCTCCTGTGTGTAAAATTGTCATGTCAGAAAGATTTATGCACATTCTACTCATGAGTCATGTGCAGGCATGCTGACCATCTCTAGGATTTCTGGCATGCATATTTCTAAATGGAGAGGCATATCAATCCTCCCCTCCTCCCAGTCTTCTTTTGCCCTGTGGCAGAAAACAAACTGGGGAGCAGGGACTGAATGGTAATCTGCCAGTCCCCCTTCAGAATATTTATTTATTTAAATTAATATCCCACCACATAACCCCAGAAGGTTCTTCAGGTGGCATCTCAGCATACTATGAAAGCCATTTAAAATATCTATAGAATAAGGACAGTTTGATCCCAGCTAAAACTGACTAAACAGCCACAATACAAGTAGTAGAATGATAACACAGATCAGTTTAAAAACAAACAAGAAAAACACCTCATCCTCAGAAGGCCAACTGAGATTAAAAAAAACACCTTAACAGCTTCCGGGAGCATGAGAATGGGATGGAGAAGGAATTTGGTCCCTTTCTTCATCCTCTTGTTCTCCAATAATGCGGGGGGGGGGGGACAACAGAAGGAGCACGGGCTAAGCTCCAATATCCTGGGTTGTGAGAAACAGGCCTCACCATCAATTCAGACTATTCCTTGTGGGAGAGGGGCATGTGTTAGGAGAGAAGCAGCTCTTTTGGACAAAGAACTACAGACACTCCCATGGGTTTAGGAGCAGCCTGGATGGCTCAAAAGCAGCACATGACGTGCTGTTTCTTACTTGGTTAGAAAACATCCCTTCCATTGTGAAACGGGGGGGGGGGATCACCCCAGAGGCCTCTGCGGCATTACAGGCCTGGCCAAGCCAATAGTCACCTCTAACCTAGCAGGTGTTCTCCCTCAAACATAAGGGAAATGATGCCACCTCCCATTTGCTACTCAAAGGTAAGCCTGCCAGGTGAAAAGTGCATCCATCTGATGCAGGGTAGGAGTTGGGAGTGGTAGCAGCAGGGAGGAGAAAGTGGCGGCAAGCGTCAGATGCAGCCCACAGTTCTGTAAGTTGGCCACCCCCATCCCCAGTTTAAGTGGTCAACCCAATTCTGAGCCCACCCTGGTTTTTGTCCCATATATGATTAGATATTGTAATAACCCAGCGTTAGCGGCAAGGATAACTGGGGTGGGCACTTATACGTCACCAAAAAAGAGGATGCAGATTGGCATCTATGTAAAGGTGCAAATTTGGAAATTATTATGTCACTGGAAATACAATACATCTCACCATAGTGGGGAAGACTGTGACCAGGTGACCCGTGTGCCTGCTGGCCACATACTAACTACTGGTAGGCAACTTCAAGGCCTCTCTCCTCCCTTTTTATCGTTATTGATCTATCTTTAAACCAGACAGCTCTTCAAATGGGGGAGGGAACCTTCAAACCTTCAGAACCACTGTCTATTATCTTTGAGAAATCATGGAGGACAGGTGAAGTGCCAGACGACTGGAGGAGGGCAAATGTTGTTCCCATCTTCAAAAAGGGCAAGAAGGAGGAACCTGGGAACTATAGGCCAGTCAGTCTGACATCAATCCCCGGGAAGATTTTTGAGCAGATTATAAAGAAGTCAGTCTGCAAGCACCTTGAAAACAATGCAGTGATTACTAGAAGCCAGCATGGATTTGTCAAGAACAAATCCTGTCAGACTAATCTGATCTCATTTTTTGATCGGGTAACCTCCCTTGTGGACTGTGGGAATGCTGTGGACATTATATACCTGGACTTCAGCAAAGCTTTCGACAAAGTGCCTCATGATATCCTGATTAGTAAGCTAGCTAAGAGTGGGCTAGATGGAACAACTATCAGGTGGATCCACAATTGGCTACAGAATCGGACTCAAAGAGTGCTTATCAATGGTTCCTTCTCAAACTGGGGAGAGGTAACGAGCGGGGTACCACAGGGCTCGGTCCTGGGCCCGGTGCTCTTCAACATTTTTATTAATGACTTGGATCAGGAGGTACAGGGAATGCTTATCAAATTTGCAGATGACACAAAGTTGGGTGGAACAGCTAATACTCTGGAAGACAGAAACAAAATTCAAAGTGACCTCGATAGGCTGGAGCGCTGGGCCGAAAACAACAGAATGAAATTTAACAGGGATAAATGCCAAGTGCTGCACCTAGGGAGAGGAAACCAAATGCAGAGTTACAGAATGGGGGACACTTGGCTCAACAATACTACAAGTGAGAAGGATCTTGGAATTGTGGTAGATCACAAACTGAATATGAGCCAGCAATGCGACGTGGCTGCAAAGAAGGCAAATGCAATTTTGGGCTGTATTAATAGAAGTATAGCTTCCAAATCGCGGGAAGTGATAATTCCCCTTTACTCGGCACTGGTTAGGCCTCATCTTGAGTACTGTGTCCAGTTCTGGGCACCTCATTTTAACAAGGACATAGACAAACTGGA
Source organism: Shinisaurus crocodilurus (assembly GCA_021292165.1). Classification (NCBI taxonomy): domain Eukaryota; kingdom Metazoa; phylum Chordata; class Lepidosauria; order Squamata; family Shinisauridae; genus Shinisaurus; species Shinisaurus crocodilurus. The sequence continues at coordinate 163,238,757 of CM037880.1, forward strand.
GAGGGTTCAGAGGAGGGCAACAAGGATGATAAAGGGACTGGAAACAAGGCCCTATGAGGAGAGACTGAAAGAACTGGGCATGTTTAGCCTTCAGAAGAGGAGACTGAGGGGAGATATGATCGCACTCTTCCAGTATTTGAAGGGATGTCACACAGAGGAGGGCAAAGATCTCTTCTCGTTCATCCCAGTTTGCAGGACACGGAATAATGGGCTCAAGTTACAGGAACCTAGATTCCACCTAAACATCAGGAAAAATTTCCTGACTGTCAGAGCAATAAGACAATGGAATCAACTACCTAGGGAGGTGGTGGGCTCTCCCAGTCTGGAGGCATTCAAGGTGCGGCTGGACAGACATCTGTCAGAGATGCTTTGACCTGGATTCCTGCATTGAGCAGGGGGTTGGACTCGATGGCCTTGTAGGCCCCTTCCAACTCTACTTTTCTATGATTCTATGAAATAGAGGACTGTCTTCTGTAAAGTAGGGCACATGGCCAGTCTACAAGGAATCCTATACAGATACTTCAGGTCAGTGTTCTCCAACCTTGGGTCTGGCTGGGGCATGCTGGGAGTTGTAGGCCAAAAACATCTGGGGACCCAAGGTTGGAGAACACTGCTTTAGGTTGTTAAGAATGGAGAGGCGCTTGTGTCACTGGATTCTAAACAAATCTAAGCATACATTTTCAGAATAACATCCACTCCAGTGAAACAGAACAACAATAACCTCTTAATCTGGCACACACCATATACATAGATCACACAACCTTGCCACCCCTTGTGAAACTGTGCCCTGATGCGCTCAGCCAAGCCACCATAACAATGCACTTTTGTGAGTTGGCTCTAACTAATCTACTGTGGTCAACCCCGGTGCAAGCTCTCTCACTGCCTGAGGTGGGAGAAGACACACACCTCCTCCACATCCTCCTCCTTGCCGCTGCCTGCCCCTCCCCTCCCCTCCCCCCCCAGCTGTGCCCTTCCTGCTACATTGCACTACTTCCCAGGACATCGTGCCCCTCCCGCACTGCATCGCACGGCCCTTCCCCTTCCCTTTGCCACTGCCGCGTCAGGTCTATGGAGAGCTGTGCGGCCGGAAGCAGGAGCTACAGGGCTCTCACGACAACTCGGCCAGGTCTCATGAGAGCCCCACAGCCACTTCTTCCAGTCGTGCGACTCTCCACAGAGTTGACAGGGTGGCGGTGGCAGCAAAAGTAACGGGTGATGAGGGAAACGGAGGGTGGGCGACTGCTCCGGAGAGCCCCTCTGGCTGCTCTCTCACTGCCATGGTGGGAGAACGGCTGGCAGGGCTCTCCACATCACCCCCTAGAAGTGGCGGGGCAGCGGCTGCAAACCCTCCTGGCGGGGGCAGGGGGGAATTGCATCCTCTTCCCACCCCACTGCCTGATGCGGGCGCCTCACCCTGCTTCACGGGAGAGCCAGCCCTGACTGCGGCGCAATCTTTCTAAAAAATGCACTGGCCACCAAATTGCATTTAAAGCTGAATCATGTGGTAATGGAATGCCACCCCTTTCTCCTGCCCTCTCTTCTCTCCCTCCGACTCTGTGCACCTGTGGGAGATAATGTGGCTAGTTCATTCTCCTGACACTCAGGATCAGAAGAGACCAACAGCAGACCGCGGAATTGGGTCACAAAATAATGATCCTCGATATTCACTAAGGCTCTGCACCACACCTATGTGTACCTTCTCTTCTCCCTGCAGCCAGACCAGCAAGGGAGGTGGGGGGGAGCAGCAGTGACCGGGTAAAGGTGTGTCACGGTGGACTTCTTTCCCATCGCAGCTGGGAAAGAGCTCTGCGTCGAATCATGTTCTGCTGCCGCTCTGCTTGAAGGATTCCTTGATTCAATGAGGTGGCCACTTAATCTATTTGAATTGCTCCCATTAATCACCAGGCTCCATCCTGAATAGCTGGAACTCCAAAGGGAAGGGAAGGTGGTGCCCCCAGACTATTCATGGCGGATGTAGCCTACCCTGACCTAGGGGGAATTTAAAATGAGCCCAGTGCAGTGAGCACACTTCCAGATAATTCAACCTTAGCGACGACTATACTACAGTATTCTGCTAGAGCCTCACGCTACAGTTTACATCATGCAATGGCAGCCCAGCACCCCCCCCTCCTCCCAGCCCATCTCAGCAATATGTCTTCTCCTATACTGGGAAGGACTAGTGCTGCCTTTTGGTTAGGATTTTGTGCGCTCTTTTAGGTCTGGGTTGGCTTTTTTTCATTTCATTTGTTTCGGTTTTTATTTATGATATTGTTTTTATTATGGTTCTGAAGATTGCATTGTAAGCGGTCTTTTGGATACTGACAAGTCAAAAGGTGAGATGATGATGATGATGATGATGATGATGATGATGATGATGATGATGATAGTCTCTCCTATGATGGTGGAAAGAGACTGTGCACAACTTACGAGAGGCTCACTAGCTACCACTCCAGTGTTTCCTATCTTACTAGAACACCTGCCATGGAATATTTCTCCACTGTTAACTAGTTTTCTACTTCGTCTCTCTACCAGGATCTAAGTGAAGCCATGGCACTAGGACTTGCATCCTGCGCTGCGGCTCAACCCAACATGTGAAACAATAACCAATAAGAGATTATTTATTTATTTATTACATTTATATTCCATCTTTCTTCCCCTGGCAAGGAACCCAAGCAGGCTTACATGATGATCCTCCTCTCTGTTTTATCCTCACGGCAACCCTGTGAGGTAGGTGAGGCGGAGAGTCCGTGACTGGCCCAAAGTCACCCAGCGAGTTTCATGGCCGAACAGGGACTAGAACCTGGGTCTCCCGAGTCCCAGTCGAACACTCTAACCCAGTGTTCTCCAACCTTGGGTCCCCAGCTGTTTTTGGCCTACAACTCCCAGCATGACCCAGCCAGCATAGCTGGGAGTTGTAGGCCAAAAACATCTGGGGACCCAAGGTTGGAGAACACTGCTCTAACCACTACACCAAAGACTAACACATTTATTGTGGTTAAGGTGGCCACTTACACATTGCAAAAAAGAAAAGTGGAAGCACATTACCAAAAATGAGTACACGGATTTGCACAAAATGTACATGTGCTAATGTATATTGTACAGATGCACATTTAGAAATAAGTACTATAATTTAAATAGAAATACAATACAATTTTGTCCAGATGCAAGTAAAACCTGATTGGAAACCATCAGATCCTTTAGTAGGGAAGACTGGGACCAGGTGACTTGTCTGTCTGCCTGCTCAGGTCAGGTGCTGTTGGTGGGCAACTTCAAGACCCCGGCTGCTCTTCCTTCTTCCAGTTCTTTATCTTTAAACTGATTTCATAGATAGAGTTGGAAGGAGCCTACAAGGCCATCGAGTCCAACCCCCTGTTCAATGCAGGAAACTAGAGGAGGGGTCTCCCATCCAAGTAATAACCAGGCCTGACCCTGCTTAGCTTTCCACGCTCAGACAAGCTGAGCCAGCGTGAGCCACAGGCCTGGACAGACCTTCAAACAGAAGACACCTTCAAATAGAGGACTGCCCTCTGTAAAGTAGGATACATGGCCATCCTGGCCTAAGTTTTTGTTTGCCAGAGCCCACTATGTTGGATGCATGAAATGTGTCTTTAGCCAGAAGGAGGAAGGGTGGGTGGTTAATGTTATTGCAAAGTGAGGCTAGAAAGTCCAGCAATACAAGAGATAGGTGGGGTAGTATCCCCATTACCGTCTTCTGTTCTCTTCCTACGTATCTGCATGTGTCTGTGTGTGCATTGCGTGTGCGTGCCTGGCATGCACTCAACACTGGTGAGGGGACAGCATCGTCTTCGTCTTGTCCCATTGCAACTGAGGGCAGGAGGCTGGTTTAGGTGGCTCAGGGCAGCCCACACGGCACATTCAACTTTGTCCTTCTGAAACTTTGTGACATCCACCACCCGAGTTGATGGGGAGGGGCCATAGCTCAGTGGCAGAGCACATGCTTTGCACACAGAAGGCCCCGGGTTCAATCCATGGTTTCTCCAAGTAGAGCTAAGAAAGAATCCTGCCTGAAACCCTGGAGAGCCGCTGCCTGTCACCTCACTCTACCTAATAGTAGGGTCAGGCCTCCAGGGTACAGGAGATGACTTGTATACCACTCTTTTCAGAAATTACAGATTCCGCCTGCCTAGCACAAGATAAGAAATGCTAGTATCACAAAGACTGCACTGCCTCCACATTCCTTTGCTCTGTCCTGCGCAAAGGTTAACAAATCAAAGGAAGTGTGCCAGGGCGTTACTCCTCTCTCCTCTGCTGGACACATACATTGCAGGGAGCATCTGTTTCTTAAGCGAGGACATCAGGGGGTTGGTCCATAAAAAGGGGCATTGTTGTGGGAGCGTTGCTCTGATAAAAGCAGCAAAACCCAGTTTGGCTGCCAATGTATCCTGCGCTTATACTCCTTCAGCCTAATTGCTGCATACAATATATAAGATCATGCTGTGCTGGGAGATATAGGCAATAACCGAACACAATGGTATGATTTAAAGACAGGTTAGCTTTTCAATTTACTTGTGCGAGCATTTGGCTTTCCCACCCTGACACAAATGAACTCTGTTCATATTGTATAATGTCAAACTTAGTTATCACTTTCCTGGGGATTATTAATCCAAATAATGACACAATAAACTTCAGTCTAAGCTTTCGACCTAAGATGGATAGTGCCTTAGGTCTTCTGAAATACCCTGCTCTGCCCTTTGTTCTTAGTGGCCAGATCACACCCAATTTTTTACTGTATCCTGTATCTGCCAACATTAACAGCTGTCTCTTTTTGGCGCTGGATTTCACAACGTAGCTCATTTTTATGCTGGATTTTGAAATTTGAAAATGTTTGTATTTTGGTTTCAGATCTTTGTGCAAAGATATCCAGATGCTATGTGGTGCTTAAATAGAAGAAAATGGATTTTCCTGATAATAAGAAACTGCATGTCTGCAAGATAACACTTCATTCTGGGGGTGGGGGCAATGCAGCAGATGCTGCCAAGCCATCCTGGCAGAAGCTTGTATCTTTCACTTCTCTACTGAACTAGGAAGTCTCCTGAGGACTATGTGGGTTAGCCCCATGCCAGTAGTTCAAATATACTTTAAGGTTGCCAATTTTTTAAAAAAGAATTTTACTCTAGCTGTATGTTCTACAAGCCAGGCAATACAAGATCAAAGCATATACAAGCTCTTCTAGTTACACTGACATTTTTTATGCAGTTTAATGGTCTATCCCCCCCCCCCCATTTTCTATTCTGTATTCAAAACATTCAAAATAGAGACACAGGAGGAATATGTTTTTCTTTCTCTTCTAAACATGCACACACACAAATATCTGAATAGCTTAAAATGGGCCGTGGATATAGAGGCAACTTCCAAAACCCACGAGGTGGAAAAGATCCGCTACATTTTGTTCTTAATAGTCATGAATAATCCTTTACAGACCTGCAGTGTGGAATGTACATGCCTGCTTGACATTTCCCCCCTATGTAGTCTGTTTTTAATTCCATTTTTTGCCAGTTCTTTTCTTGAAGATGGCTTTATAGTTAATACAGGCATAATTTCTTTCCAGACCGCAGTCAGAAGTGGAATTCCATTTTTAAAAGGGGGCTTGTGGGATATGAGAGTCTGATCTTGACAGTTTAGGGTATGGTCTTTAGTCTGCCCATAAAATTCCATGAACCACTGATTATTGTCAAGTGTTGAACGTTTTAAACTTTGGCTTAAGAGCCATTAGGGGAATAGGCCATTTAAAGCAACAGCAGTGCTGTTTTTCTGAATGTGTTCACCCATCTTTGTTCCTCCTAGGAATGACAACTTCTATTTAGCCTGGTGTGTTTGCGATGAATCGAATATCCCAAATCCTAGTAGTGAGGGATAGCTAGAGAAAGCTTTGAAAAGGAAATTCAAGGTCTCTTCCCTTGTGTGCCTCTTCCTGTATGACTTTGGCTCGCTCAGTCCAGAGGTGCACTGTAGGGAAAGGGTTTGAAGTTTTCTGAATTTGCATGCCTTTGGTAGTCAAAGATAAAATTCTCTGTTTTCTCCATATTATGGATGCTCATAAGGAAGACAGGGGGGAAAAACCCCCACACACGCATATACAAAAAGTAAGCCTAGGGCTCTTAATATTTTATTCTCATACACCAGCTATAAAAATGATTCTGTGATGTGAACCCATTACTTTGCCAGTTTGAGTTGAAGCACTTGTGCAAGTAAGGCAAATTGGTTTCCAGCACTTCCGAAACAAACCTCAGGAGAGGACTAGCTCTACACAAGCAAGCTAAGCTGTGCTTTAAAGTTATGGCATTAAAGTCCAAACCTCACATCAATAAATGAGCATCTGAGAAAAAAAAAAAACTAATCGGAACGCCAGGTAAAGAACCTTAATTCTCTGCTTTACAGACTCTAGCCTGGACTGTCCTCTGAAGATTTATTAAACCTTGAATGTTCACATGTACCATGGACTAAAACTTATTATACAGTGGTGGAAGTAATCAGCTGAGTTTCTTGGTGAATTGTTCCAGGCAGAAGAGGGCAGGTAACATTTGGGCTTATTTTTTCTCCCCGTTTTTCAAACTGGAAGTTCTTTTAACTCTTGCTTGGTTATAAACAGCTTTCTCCGGCTGCAAAGACAGGGCTTTCAGTGGGCATCTCTCCCGAGCAACGCACTGACAAGGGGCTGCTGGATGCCAAGTGTTTCTGCCATCTCCTTTGGTTATGCCTCAGCAGGCCATTTTGCTGGATCAAGGCGAAAGGGAGGGATAGGATGTTGCATAGTGTGATTAGATCCTTTGCTTGACTTGTAGGCAGTCCAGGTTCAGATCTCCGCTCTGCCGCGAAACTCGCCCTGAAGCCTTAGGAACTTGCTCTCTCAGACCAACCTACCTTGCTGGGTTGTTGTGAGAAATAGAAATAAATCCAATAAAATGGTAAGACACTTACAATTATCAGCATAGGCTGGTTAACACTGACATTCAGATTCTGGTGTCCATTGCTGTTCATTGATGCATTTCTGAGTTTCAGATATCCACTGTAGCATATCTTGTTAAAAAGTGGTTTGCAGATGTCTCCCCTCACATCTGTTTCACAGGATGAAATATTTTGCTACAAGCACTAGATTGGGGCTAGAGCTGGTATAATGTAAAGTGGGGGGGAAAGGCTTTGGCAGTTTTCCCCTTAATGTTTTGGGTGCAAATTAATTACACTCCCACCCTTCCATTTATGTGTGCAGGGACATGATTATTTTAAGCCAATAGCATAGTAACTGCTTTCTTTTATATTGTGTTTAACTGAAAAATTCAGCTTATACCCACAAACCTATGTGTATACTGAAGGTACAACAAGAAGGAAAACACAAAGGAAACACATATCCATAGCCCCCCCCAAACCCCCCCCATCAGAATTGGCAATGATACAGGAAAAGTACACTAAATATAATTAGAAAAATATAACGATCCACCTAGCAAGGCATGATTCGAAGCTTTCTCACCAACATGCTTAATCTGCAGACTACAGATAGTCTGCATCTAACAGGAAAAGGTAGCTTAAGGCTTGTTCATCTGAGACAACTACCTCAGAGTTATCTCCATTCTCCTGCTTCTCCCCTCCAGGTCCATATTTTATTTGAAACTTTGTTCATCAGGTGTGTGTGTGGGAAATTCTTCAGACGTACTTAAAGGTAAGGAGTGCTTGGTTCAGCAGGATTGATTCACATAATCCAGCCTTCTCCAACCTAATGTCCTTCAGATGTATTGGATTACAACTCCCATCATTGCTGACCATTGACCATGCTGGCTGAAGCTGATGGGAGCTGTAGTCCAAAAGATCTGGAGGGCACCAGGTTGGGGAAGGCCGACATAACCCTCACCCTGGGTCTGTGATGATAGGAAGAGACACTAGATCTGCTTCAAGTTTATGCTTCTGCAGTTGAAGCGATCACAGGATGCCCAGATATCGGGTTATTTTTTTTAAATGTATGCTAAATATTAATGAGCAGCCATAAACGCTTCCAAAAGTTAGCTAACAATGGTGCATCCTTATGAGAACAACAAAATGAAAAATGAGGGGGCACACACTAAGGCAATCATGTGATTGCTTCCATAAGGCTGCAGTCCTATACTCACTTACCTGGGAGTAAGCCTTATTGAACTCAGGGGTACTTTTGTGTAGACGTGTGTAAGATTGTGCTGTAAGTGCACAAATTTATCATCAACACGATCAAGACAAGCAGCCTATAATTTTGTTAAATGAATATAGTAAAGAGATAAATATAGTATTGTGTAAATTTGGCCTGCGGCAACCCATTCTGTCCAGAATCCTCAATCCTTTGGCTGTAATGGTCTTACCTCTTAGCTATTGTGTAGTAGCTACGTTCTATGTGTAGAACGCCATGTTTTGTGTGGAATGCCGTCATCGTGTAGAGTGCTGTTCATGCTTATACATTGTCAATGCTGTGCCTGCACAGAGAAGAGATGGAAAGACTCACAGGAATCCACCGGTTTCTTACGAGTGGTGGGATTTCAGATGATGAATTGTTCAGCGGAGAGGACTGATGTGTCAGTGACAATGGTAACACTAATTACATGAAAGTAATCCCGCTAGATCACTCCAGGTAGTTCAGATATTGTAGACAAAAGAGGACATATTTCTGATTGCATTGTTCACATAACAGATAGGGTGGCAAGGTGAAAACAGCGGGCAGGGCTCCTGCACCTTTAATGGCTGTGCAGAAGAGGGAATTTCTGAAATCCCCTCTTCCACACAACTTTTAAAGATGCAGGAATCCTGTCTTCTTTTTCATCTGGCTATCCTAGCACATACTAAAACACCAATATCTAGACTATGCCACAGATAGATACAGTACATGCTATTTTGAGCTTAGTTCCAGCAGGATGTATGGAAGGAAATGAGAGAGGAAACAGGGCCTTTCTACTAGCCCCGCTCCGTATTTTTCGCTCCATAACACGCACCTGGCCATAACACGCACTTAGGTTTTAGAGGAAGAAAACAAGGGGAAAAAATATTCTGAACCAAATGGTGAAACGACTACAAAACCCTGCCACTGTCACAGAACTGAGCGGGGAGGGCTTTCCCAACCCTGCGCTTTCTCCGCTGCTGGTGCTGCTGCTGCTGCAGGCAGCTGGGTCAGAGTAGCTGAAAGTTGTGCCGGTCCAAGCGCCCCCCTTCCCCGGAAGATTAGGGTGACGGGAGGGAGGAGAAGCTCTGCTTTGCCCAGTCTGAGTTTGTCTGTCTGTCTCTGCCTTTAGCGCCCACACACACCATACACACACACACACACACACACACACCCTCTCTCACACTCGCACACCCCCTCCATCCCTTTCCTGGTCTCTGCCTTTAGCGCGCGCACACACCATACACACACACACACACACACACACACACACACACCCTCTCTCACACTCGCACACCTCCTCCGTCCCTTTCCCGGTCTCTGCCTTTAGCGCGCGCACACACCCTCTCTCACACTCGCACACCCCCTCCATCCCTTTCCTGGTCTTCTCCCCCCTCTCCTCTTCCCCCTCCTTTCCCCCTTCCCTTCCCCCAGAGTAGCCGCCGGAGGAGCAGGCAGCAGGCAGGCGTGGTGCTCCTGTTGTGTTTCTGGGTTTCCGGCAGCTGCTGAAGGAAGAATCCTCCCCCCTCCGCCCCTAGCAGCCATAAGCGGCGGGGAGGTGTGGTCTGTTCTGAAAGTCGCAGCCGGAGAAGAACTTGAAACGCTACGTGCCTTTTCCTCGCTTCCCCCTCCGCCTCGGCTTGCAGCTAGACTTTGAAACAAAGCTCCGCCTCAGCTTGCTAGACTTTGAAACAAAGCTTCATTTCCCTCGCTCAGAAAAGCTCCTGGTTTGAGCAATCCCCTCCCGATCAGCCTAATTGAAATGTAAATTCAAGAAATTCGTTTTTATCAGCAGCTCTCCGTCCTGTATTTTTGTTTCTCATTCCCTCTTTTCTTTTCCTGCCTCCGAAGAAATGCTACGTGCCTTTTCCTCGCTTCCCCCTCCCCCTCGGCTTGCAGCAGCTCTCCGTCCCTCCGCCTGTGTTTTTCTTTCTCATTCCCTCTTTTCTTTTCCTGGGATCGGGGCGAAGGAGTGAAGGATCAGCTGGTTGGGGCTGTGGAGCAGCCGCCCAGCTGGTTGGCGAGCAGGGACGGGAGGGGCGGCTGCGCGCGCTAGATGGGATGAGGCGAAGGAGCGACTGGCCTCGCTCCATAACACGCACAGACATTTCCCCCTATTTTGGGTGGGAGGAAAAGTGCGTGTTATGGAGCGAAAAATACGGTACTTAATTTTTTCCTCTTCCCTTCCTATTCCTTTTTCCTTGTGGGTCCGGTCTTTTTAGACTGTAACCCTGTGGGCAGAGACTGTTCTGTATTATTGGTTGTATGAAAGCATCTCTGGGCGCCTCTTTGACTGAAGTGAGATAAACATGCTTTAAATAAATAAATAAATTGAGCCAGGGCTCTGCTTTATAATTGTTTTGAATTCTAGGGATCAGTCCTAGAACATCTGAAGTGATAAGTAATAAATAATTGGCTCTGAGGATGTGTAGAATGCTGTTTCTTAGCAACACCCAGCTCCAAACACTTATGCTGTAATTCTATACCCAGCTACCTGGGAGTAAGCCCCATTGAATTAAATGGGGATTACTTCTGTGTAGGCATGCATAGGATTGGATGTTAATTGGATTAAATGGAAAGGCTTCTAGATTAGAAAATGGAACACTGGTACTTACCAAGAAGGTTCCTTCTGGGTTGGTGTGCAGAAGGCATCCCTACACTGGGTTAACTCCCTTTATGGCCCAGGAAAAGCAGGGACCGTGTGACAGAGCTGTGTGTAGTCTGCTGGTCCTAGACTCCTCCCTGCCAGTTCTGTCTGGGGCTACGGCACGGTAATAGATATCAGGAAAAAAATTCCCCAGTACAAATGGAAAACCATAGGGACCACAGAGGAGAGAAAACTTTCCAGGAAGGAAATTAGATCTCAAGGTGAAGACCTGACCCAGAAGACACAGTGTGGTAGGTGATCATGGGGGATAACACAATAGATTCAGAAACCAAAAAGGTTAGGGTGTGGCTGGGATGCCTTCCACACACCAACCCAGAAGAAACCTTCTCAGTGAGTACCAATGTTCCATTCTCCAGGTTTGCGTGAGAAAGGCATCCCTACAATGGGATATGCTAAAGATAACTGCCAATTAGGGTGGAACAACTAGTAAGTACTGTGTCTATTGAGAACTAACTACCTGCAGGAGAACCCTCCTACTGAAGGAGGCATCTGCTGCAGAGGCGTAGGTGTCTATCTTATAGTGTCTGGTGAAAGAATTTGGATTAGCCCAGTCCCGGCCTTACATATTCTGCTACTGAGACATTGGTGGAAAGGGCTGCTGAGGTCACTGCTGACCTGGTGGAGAGTGCCATGAGCTCTAAAGGTTTAGGAAAGTATGAAGCCTCATAGGCAAAATGAATGAATGAATGAATGAATGAAAAATTAAAAATACACACTTCGAGCCACCTGGCTAGTGTGGATCTAAACATTCTTACCTGCCATGGCTGTGGAATGAAAGGAAACAAAAAAGGAGTCAGATTGGAAGAAGAACTGTGAATGTTTTAGGTAGACTTTGATCGCTCTGCATATGTCCAACTTATGCCAGCCCTTCTTCAAGGGGTGAGGGAGTGAAGGCAGAAGGAAGGCAAGATGAGTTCTCATGATCTGTGAAATGAAGTATTGACTTTGGGAATGAAGTTAGGATCAGGTCTGAGGTTGACTGTCTCCCTCTGAAAGATTATCAGGCCTTCCTGTACTGAAAGGGCTGAAAGTTCTGACACTTTTCATGCTGATGTAATAGCCACTAGAAACAAGACCTTTTGAGATAGGAGCCTGAGAGGAATAGTCTTGAGAGGTTCAAATGATGGTTTTGTGAATGCAGACAGAACGATCTGGAGACTCCCAAGTGGGGAATCTGTGAATGGTAGGTGGAGGTAACATAGATGTTCCCCTGAGGAAGAGCTTGAAGTAAGGATGGGAGTTGAGAAGAGGAGCCTGGTTTTGACAGGACAGAAGAAATGGCTGAGGTCTGTCAGTGTAGTGCGGGCGGTTTGAGACCCATGTTGGAACTCTTTGATATCTGTGGAGTGGCTGCCAATGCTTCTTTGTCTGCACCATCTGGTAAAGGCCTTCCAGGAGGTCTGGTATATGCATGTAGCAGAGTTTTTATGGGATATTTGGAGGGTGCTGATTACTGTGTCTGGGTATCAGAAGGTAGCATAGGTAAACCGCTCAACTTCCAGGCAGCTAGATGAAGCCATCCTGGGTCTGGTTGGAGGTGGTACCTGGGAGAGGAGATTGGGTCACCTTGAGAGGAACCAGGGTTCTTCCTGAGCAAGATGTAGGATTTCCAAAAATCATGGTCTTCTGGGCTGGGTGTGTGTGCGCGCTACTAGAACGACTGTTGCTTGCTCTGTCCTGATCTTTCTGAGCACCCTGGTCAATAGTGGAGTTGCTGGGAAGGCATAAAGGCTTTCCCTGGCCATGACTTGTTTAGAGCATCTGTGTTCTCTGCTCCATAGCAGCAGAATCTTGAAAGGTACTGGGAAGCTTGTAGTTGTGGTGTGAGGTGAACAAGTCCAACACTAGTAGTCAGAAGTGTGTCTGGATCACTTGGAAGATGGAGCGGTGTAGGCTCCATTCCCCTGGATCTAGTTGCTGCCTGCTAAGAAAGTCCACAGTGTGGTTTTGCATTGCAGTGATCTAAACAGGAAGTGATTAAGGCATGGATCACCTTCAGAGCCACCTTCTTGAGGAAGAGGTACAACTAGCTCACCAGCAGAAGCTGGACAAAAGCACTCCTGGCTACAGCACACTGAGCATCCAGGAGCAACGCTGGATCCAGAAACACCCCCAAGTTATGAACTTAATCCTTCAGAAGGAGTGCAACCTTATCCAGAACAGGCTGTACTCCCAAACCTGGATTAGCTTGTCTACTGATGATTAGAATCTCTGTCTTGTCTGGGTTGAACCTCAACCTGTTAGCTCATATCCAGGCCATTGCGGCTTCCAGGCAACAGTTCAGGGTTTCCACAGCCTCCATGGCATCAGTTAAGAAAGAGAGAGCTGGGTATCATCAGCATAATGATGAGACCCAACCCCCAAACTTCGGATAGCCTCTCCCAGTGGCTTCATGTAGATGTAGAGCTTTTCTACATGAAGCTGTTAATTGGCTGATAATCCACTGTATCTACTTTCAGTTTTGTTCCTGAATTGAGATCCAAGCACTACATGAGAAGCATTTCCTTTTCTGTTTTTCTGCTACATAACCTCTAGGTGGCACTGTGGTATAGTGGAATAGTGCAAATACACAAAAGCCAATCACACTTTCTTTCACTTTCGCAATTAAATCCCACATTTTCCCTGCTCTAAAAAAACTTGCTGGAAGTGCTATTTACAAACAGAAGCAAAACTGGAGGGTCACATCATTGTCAAAATAACTCATAAACAACGTTGAGTAGGGAATGATGAGTGTATGATAAATGCCTCATGTACAAAAGCCCATTAAAGAGGATAAAATGGAGCCCTGGGGAATTCTACTGGTCAAATGGCCAAGGGGCTGAGCAATAATACAACAGCACCACCTTCTAGGAATGTTCAACCAAACAGGGCTGGAAACGCTGCAAAATGGTGCCCCCTCCCCAGTCCCATATTAGCCAAACATCCCAGAAGGATACCGTGATGAGTGGTATTGAATGCTCTGAGAGTTCCAGCAGAAACAACAGGGATGTACTCCCCCGTCTAGATCCCAGCATAGATCTCAGGAGCAAGGCTTCTGTAGTCCCACCAAAAAAACACTCCCCTGAAGCTGCTATTAGCCTAGGGAGAGGCTATCCCTCTCCTGAAACTTCTAGGGAGAGAAGCCTCTAATGGTGTCACTGGAAGTTTCCCTCCCAAGCCTAAGAGCAGCTTTGTGTGTGTGTGTGTGTGTGTGTGGGATATTCTTCAGGACCCTGGATTCCAGGGTCCTGATCCTGCTCTTCCTGGCCATGGCAGGTATTTTTTAAAAAATATGCATGTTTTAATGTCACACATAGTTTGGTCCAAAAAGTCTCTGAGTCATGACAATAACATGAGAACATGGTGGAGTTGTCACTTATTCTTGTAGTAGTATCTTCACTTTCCCATCTTGAGGTGAGGTGAGTGGAATGAGAAGGAATGGTCTGCAACAGGGTGGGAAACTGTGGGTAAGGGCAAGATAAGAAACATCCTACTTTTAGAGGGAGACCTGTGAGGGAGGATGGACATTTAGGAGGTGATGACTCCATCTTCAGGTAAGGCTATCCTGGGACATCCTATCAACATTCTTGGTGTTTCCCCATCACCAGTATCTGGCTACCAGATACTTCAGATGCAAGCACAGTATCCCTTTCCAGTTTCCTTATATGCTGGACATAGGATACTTTCACACTTTGGGGACATACTTATATTTTCACATATGATGCTAAACACCTTTTGTGCTATGTAATGCATGCGTTGTATATATGCACACGTGTGAACGTTGTTAATGCAGGATCAAAAGCAGAAGAGATCCATTTTTGAAAACAGAATTGCTCATTTAAAGCCAACGTAGGTGTTACATTCCCATTCCAAACGTGAGAAAAACAAAAACCTTTTTTTTTAGTTTCCTGCGCAGCAACGCCCATAGCATTAGGCATGCTGGCTTTTTTGCAACGTGAGGATTTCCCTTCACTGGGGAAATCAATATCTGCCTTTCAGTGTACCTTTGAGATGCTTTTTCTGGCTGAGCAAACAACTCAAGCAAAGGGAAGGATCTGGACTCTTGGTCTAAAATACTTACTATTCTTCTAGTATAATTGATGTTGTATAGAATTGGCATGAAGAATTAATTGCTAATGAAAGCAGTCTGCTAACCTGCAATTTTTACGCTCTGTCTTACATGCGTTTTATAAGACCGCTAGAAAACCTTCCCCCACCTCTTTCCCCCAAATCATGAATGGTGTAATTCGTTGCATTTTTAAAGGCCATTCTTCCTGAGAGATTATGAATTGCCTAAGGTTGTATTCCATCATTACAAAAGTGCTGGAATCCTTCTTAAAGTTTGTTTTACCTGTAGAAGCACTGGGAATTTTGTCTCCTACATGAAATTCAACAACACTGGCATTTTGACATTTGAGAGGGGTCTTTTGGTTTTGTCAGCCGCAGGAAAAGAAATTAGAGGAACAATTTCTTTTAATAATGCAACTAGTGGTTCTGCTTATCCACTTGCCCCAAGTGCTGGATACCTTTTCATATTTTGTATATAACCCCTTTCACACAGACTGGCATACTTTTGTAAAATGATTAAAGTCGGTGATCAAAATATACTTTTACGTTTCTTTTCTTCTTCTTCAGCAAAAATATGAAATCTACTTGCATAGAAATACTGCACAAACCTCTTTGAAATGAAGGCTGTTGAACCTAAGCAGTATGTGGTAGATTGCTTGAAATATGGGCAAATATGCATAGCTGCCCTTTGGGTCCTGGGGCATGACCTAGATGACATTTGGGCATTAGAGCTGTCCTTGGTTAGGTGTTTGTTTGCTTGCTTGCTTGCTTGCTTGCTTGCTAGTGTAGGCACAGTTTTTGCTGGACCCTTTTTTTTTTTGGTAACTGGGGTATTCTTCCCAGCTCAGCTTCAGTTCATATATTTAGATGAATTCATATATAAAAAATAGAATTCTCCTCCTCTGAGGAACCAGAGGCAGTAGTCAGAAGTGTGGCACGGCAGACAAAAGTTTGGTTTTTTAACTACACCTCCCCCCCTTTCAATACTTAACAGGAGAATAAGCATCCTAGTTTTACATTAATGGTGCAATTCTATGCACACTTACCTGGGAATAAGACCTATTGAACACAGTGTGACTTGCTTCCAAGTAGACACGTGTGGGATTGTACCACATCAAATGATAGTGAGAAACCCAAATGGTTGCAAGCAACATCTGACAATGTTTTATAAGATTTTGTCCTCCTCATGCGTGGGAATATTTAATTGAAAGTAAACCAAATTGATCTAATTCTTTTTCTGTACTCTTGATCCTTCTGTGGTTGATCAAGGTTGTGAGAAGAGTTAAGTGATCTGTATAACCATTAACTGAGTATAATGATACCAACTTTTTGAACAGAGTTTGAAATATGCATTCTACAGACCTAGCAGTCTGCAGTGAGGAAAATTGCATTATTGCTGGGTTCTTTTGCTTTTAGTATTTCTAAGGTACAACTTTGAAAAAAAAAAAACCAACCACACAACTTTCTAGCGAAACACCAAATTATGCTTCACCTAAAATTAATCACTGTTTTGCTAATATGAAGACTACCATGTTTCTCTTTATTCCTAATCTCTGCTTCATGAGCGTCTGTGTGTTCCGATCTGGAGACAGATTTCAGCAATGGATAGGTTTTATTTATATTTTAAAAATATAGGGAAACAGCCATTGTTGTTTCTTTGTCCCAGAAGCCTCTGCATCCTGAAATAATTTTACATCTAGCAAAAACTAATCCAATTACGGAAGCAATCCTACACTCCTTGGAGGGGGGCAGTTGAGTGGCTTTTGCATGCTACAGACCTCCCCCCCCCACAGGTGGAGAAAGAGGCCCGCCCCTGCAGCCCACCCGCCCCAGGGCTGTGGTGGGAAGCTATGCTGTTATCACTGGACTGCCCACAGGGCTCCATGGATGGAGAGGATGAACACAGGGCATTTTATTTATTTATTTATTTATTTATTTTAGGGGGGTGTTGGGAAATGCTGGGGGAGGCCTTGGATCTGCCGGATCTGAAGCCTCCTCATTCCGCCGACACACCTCCAGGAAGGCCAAAAAGAAAAGAAAAAGCCAGCTCTGGAGCTGGAGAACTCATTTCCCCTCAAATTAGTCTAACTAGGAGGGAGCTGTGGCAGAGTGACAGGCAGAAGCCCGGGGAGGGGCCAACCTGAGCATTCCAGAGGCTCTGATTGGTTGAAGCAGAGAGCATAGAACCCCAGGGAGTTGGCAGTTAAAGGGGAGTTGGTTGTCAGTTGGGGAGAGAGTGGGTTGCAGTGAGAGAGGGAGTGGAAGGTTAGTAGAGTAGGTAGGGAAAGGTGGTACTGAAGAGAAGAGTTCAGACAGGAAATCTAGTACTAAGTTGTGAGAAAGCAAACGTGGAGGTGTTAGTGTAGAACAATTCACAGGAGTCTCCACTTAGGGAGTGAAGGACCTTCTGTCTGAGGAAGAAGGTGAAGCTCTGGACTAGTGACAGGGACAGTTAAGTTCCCTGGTCTGATACTGTAACTTCAAGTAACCAAGCCAAGTTGATACAAAGAGCACTGTATAACATCTCTGCCTGCCTTTAACCTGAATCTAAGCAAAGAACAAGTTTGAATTAACTGTTGAAAATCCAAGTTATCTGTGCCTGAGTTGAATATCAGTTTAGAGACTTTGTTAGAACAATAAATCAATCTTTTTATTCAAAGTTCTAAGTGTCCAGAGTCTGACTGGTAGACAGGAAAGTTAGAAGTGAATTAACGGAGGGGCACCCTACTTCAAGTAATCAAATAAAACAAACCGCTCTTAATAAAGACAAACAAACGTGGGTGAACAGCTACATATAAGCCCTAAGACACATAATCGGCTAACATAGTTTAAGAAGACAGCTTCGAGTCTGAAATGACCAATACAAGGTGGCACTTGGTGAGAGCGAAGTACACATTGAGGGTGTGGGCTTTGCAGCGAGGGGTCCCGTCCGCTACAGGAGCATTTTTAAAAGACGGGATGGGACAGGGGACTGGACATTTTTGTATTTATTTGTTTGTTACATTTATATCCCTCCTTTTCCTCCAAGGAGCCCAAGGTGGCATACATGATCCTCTTCCTCCTCCTCTCCATTTTATCCTCACAACAACTTTGTGAGGTAGGTTAGGCTGAGATTCCGTGACTGCCCAAAGTCACCCACTGAACTTCATGGCCGAGTGGGGATTAGAACCTGGATCTCCTGAGTCCCAGTCCAACACTAAACACTACGCCACTCTCTCTCTCTCTCTCTCTCTCTCTCTATATATATATATATATATATATTTATCTCTCTCTCTTTTTCTGTTTGCAAAGAACCCAAGATGGCTTCCATAATCTTCCTCCTCCTCTCCATTTTATCCTCACTACAAACTTGTGAGGTAGGTTAGGCCGAGAGTCAGTGACTGCCCAAGGTCACCCCATGAGCTTCATGGCTGAGTGGGGACTAGAACCTGGATCTGAGTCCCAGCCCCAGTCTTAACCGCTGCATCATACAAGCTCTGAGATCGACATTTTTTCATCCCTGTTACTTTAAATGAAGCTGCACACATATGGCCAATCCAGTGTAAAAGGTTTTTTGTGGTTTTTGAGAGACATAAGGACCCTGCAGAATGTGTAGTTGTTACTTATTTGTGTATTAGGTCTTTTTATGCTGGGAGAGCATAATATACCAATTACTTGGTGTAAGCTCTAGCATAGCAGTGGCCATCTTAGCTGGGCCGTGGTACTGCTCAGTCAGTTCTCAGCATTTTGAAGCAGTATACATGCACAAAGTAGCACGGTCACACTTCCTTTTGACTAGCACACTCTACAGAACTAATACCTAAGATTACTCGTGTTTTACATTGCCCCCAGCACCTGGTAGGCAGAGGGTGCAATTGATAAATTTAACATAATAAATTAAGGAAACGTTCTCGGAATTGGCCCTGCAGCCATTTTCTAGGCAGCAGAGGTTTTTACACATTGGTCCTGAGCCAGCCCAGCACTCTGACCATTGCACCATGCTGACTCTCCAGCCGCCTACATTCTGCCTTGGCCAGCATGAGTTGTCAGAACTTAGAGCAGTGTTCTCCAACCTTGGGTCCCCAGATGTTTTTGGCCTACAACTCCCAGCATGCCCCAGCCAGCTACACTGGCTGGGGCATGCTGGGAGTTATAGGCCAATAACATCTGGGGACCCAAGGTTGGAGAACATTTACTTAGAGAGTGATGATTTCTCCTCCACAGAATCTTCCCCGCCCTGCAATGTAGGATTGATTTCATAGATTTCATAGATCATAGAGTTAGAAGGGGCCTACAAGGACCATCGAGTCCAACCCCCTGCTCAATGCAGGAAACTAGAGGAGGGGTCTCCCATCCAAGTAATAACCAGGCCTGACCTGGCTTAGCTTTCCACGCTCAGACAAGCTGAGCCAGCGTGAGGCACAGGCCTGATTGCTCTGCTCATCTTCTGGTATTCCATTTCAAGATTCTTACCATCTGCAGAGCTTTTGGCTCCATCATCCTGCCCAACTTTTGCTCTTCCCCACCCCGTTTTGCTTAACATCCAGCTCAGATAAGAGTTCCAGAGCACCAGAAAGCTTGCTCACTGCTCTATAACCTTTCAGTTGGTCCTAATAAAATCATACTGCTTTTGTGGGTTTTTAAAAATATAATTTGCCACTTTTAGCTACATAGCATTAGAGTACAACTACTTGTGACAACATTTTTGTTGACATATCCCCGCTTCTTAATGGTAGTATACCTTCTTTGCTGATTCTCATATTCCTCTAAAGCAGCCTTCCCCAACATGGTGTCTTACGGATGTTTTTGGCTACAACTCCCAGCATCCCTGATCATTGGTCATGCTGGCTGGGATTGGTGGAAGTTGTAGCCAAAAACATCCGTAAGACACCATGTTGGGGAAGGCTGCTCTCAAGAATCACTGATTCAAACAAGGCAGATTGCACTGGAATTGTGTGCTTCCTGCTACGGCCTGCTGTTTTGGCTGCCTTCTGGTAGGTTGGGTCTTTGTTGGAGTGTGACTGCTACAGATTGGAAACTCACCACTGGTGCCTCAATCTACCTTGTTGTTAGGTTCTCCTCGCTCAGCCATGGCTCAAAAATTGGGAGTACAATTGGGTCATGAAGAGACCTTGATGAGGGGATGGGCTTGTGGCTCCAGGGTAGAATGGAACAGGTATGGAGAGCAAGGCCTTAGTCATGTGGCATCTGCAAAGAGTTGTCATGGCCCCAGCCTTGAGCTCAGAGACAGAAGAGAATGAGGTGGCTTGAATCTAGGGTTGTTGTATCACTGGGTGAAGAACTGGACCAAGTTCCTGAGGCTAGTTGTCAGGAGCAGAACCTGAGTCAGGGCCCTTGTGGATACCTTTTCCTGAGCCTGATTTGTCCAAGGAGTCAAGCATGTTCCCCCTGCCATATCTCCCCAACAACACAGGTAGGAGGCCACAGGATACAGGAGAAGCACTTGCCTTCAGGCAAGGGGGTTGGTCTTTTGAGGATCAACACTCTTCAGTTAGGGAAATGGAGCTTAGGAAGAAGGGTAGACTGTATGGAAAGACTCATGTGGTAGAAGGCAGATCTTCTGTCCAGGGGTGGGCAGAAGGTAGACTTTAACATGTTTGGGAGACCCTGCCAGCATGGCCAGTGGTCAGGAATGTTGGGACTCGGAGTTGACTTCCAAAACATCTGAAGATTTACTTTCTGCCCACCCCTGGCTTATTCTACCTTCAGCCTTTGTTTGAGCAAGGTGTTCACTTGGAGCTTTCCATGGTGCTGCAACCACCAACCTGCAGTACATTGTGGGTTCCTGCTGTGGATGGGTCAGAACAAGAATGGGGCATGAGAGGGGTTGGACTTCTGGACAGGCAGAAGACTGATAAAGCCAATGGAGGAGGGAAAGCAACCTGACAAAACAGGAGGCAGAATCACCTCAGGTGGAAAGCTTTTCTCTGCTACCAGGGCACCTGTAGTCATGGAGTCTCTGGCTTCTAGCTGGAGCTCAGCTGCACTGAAGGAGAGAGTTAGCTGGGGTGAGAGAACCTCAGCAAGTTCCAGGAATATATTGAGAGCTGCTGGTAGGCTGTGGTCAAGCCCATTAAGACTGGAAATCTCTTGGATGCGAAGTAGCTGGGAGGGAGTATGGCCAAGACTCTGTACTCTGTCCAATTAATTCCCCTATGGAGATACTTACCTGCAATTACCTGGGTAAAGACTCTTCTTTCCAATGCAAGAGAAATGCGTGCCAGTCCAAGGGATCGCCCTTAGTGTTTAAAGGTCCTTGGCTTGGCTGAACTTTAATACATTTAATACATTTTGTATCATCAATTGAAAGGTGGAAGCAACTGGACCCATTTGCAATTCTTTCTGCTTGCTTTGCATGACTTCTTCTCACCAGCTGTGATGAAGCAGGAGCACTGGCCATACAAATGTCAATGACATAAAACTTGGTTTTTGTAGTTCCACTCAGATGATCGGTGATGAAATCTAATCTAGTGAGCAGTTCAAGTCAAAACACAAATAATCATCTGTTGGAAGTGAGACCCTGAAGCATCATGTGAGTATAACTGAAAGCATACATAAAGGATAAATTCATTATAGCATAAGAAGCATTAGTTGAAATAGTCTTATTATTTCTGGGATGGGTGTAGAAATCAAGCCCAATTCACAGATGAAACAACTTTAACCATCACTTGATATTTCCACAGACAATACAGCACAAAGGTACAGCCATGTGTCATTATTTTCAGAGATATGTTAAATAAATATATATCAAATGGATGGAAGTGGGTCCCTTAGGGAGGATGGAAAAGAGAATAGCACTTTTGGTGCTTACTTGACCTAGTTGTGGCTCCACTTTGCTTAGCCACCTGAGAGATACGCTGTCATCTCTCACTCATGGGAATATGCCATTAAGTATTCTTTCACTTTCCCCCGTTATCTTGCCTGCTGCAGAACAGAGCTGCTGCCCTACAAGATGTGCCATCTATCATTTATAAAAGGGCGAGAGTAAGTAAAAAGAGCAGCAGAAAACGTCGCAGTTGCTCAGTTCATAGAAGAGCACTATTTGGACCAATGCATTGGTGGGAGGAAAATATGTTAAACAAAAGAGATTTTTCATTGCCTCTTGTGTTACAGAGTGCATAAGATCAACCGGTTTATCATACTCCAAAAACCAGGGGAGCAAAATATTTTAATTCTGGCTCAAAACGATCAAGGAGTGGCTAAGGAAGAGAGCCTACTATGACGATGCAGTGTGACTTGTACACAACTGCAACTCTGAGGAACATGAATCCCATGCGCCCCGCCCCATGACTGAGCTACTGTAGGCCCCAAGGAAGGAAGAAAAGGACATGGCAAGGTATATTTCTTATCCCTGGAGCCATCAAAGGGAGCCAACATGGATGAAGTCAGGGTTGTCCTCTCAAATGGAACATATGACATGCTTCTACCTGTAGTGTGGGGAATAAAACAGTTGTACTACTACAGCGTCAGGATTTTAAATTTGTTTTTATGAATGTAATGTCAACAGGCTGGTGTCAACACTACTACTACTACTACTACTACTGCTGCTGCTTTTGCTACTACTGCTGCTGCTAGTAGCAGTAGTAGTAGTACTAGCAGCAGCAGTGGTAGCAGTAGTTCTCCCCCCCCTCCTCTTAATATTTGTTTAGTATCAACAATATGCTGGCTGCTGTAGATAACACAGATGTGTCCAGAGGAATTACAGCCTACAGTAGACAGACAAGAGAGGAAAAGTGGAGAGGATTTATAGTGAGATTGATTAGGGGAGAGTCAGTTGGCAGTGAAGGAACGAGCAAGGTGAGGCTAGGATGCTGAAGGCAATGGTTTTTCTTTTATGAAAGAAGCAGATCTTGAGAAAAGGAAAGTGCCTTCACAAACATTGTTCTCTATCCTCTTCCAGGTGTACAGAGCAGCATAGGAGAATGAGTCAAAGAGGACTGACAACAACACATGGGGTAGTGCAGAATGCGGAGGGTGAGAAGCAAGGGGGTAGCTATAGGCCAGTTCTTACATTGTGGTTTCCATGTGGCAGCTGCTGGAAATGCTTTGGTCTGGCAGCAGATGCATACAGCACTTGCTCTAATGTGCAAGCTGGGTCACCATGTAGATTGCTTCAGTCACTGGACTCCATGCCAGCATTGCCTCTTCCTGGCAGTGGTTGGTACTTGAAGTGGAGACAATTCACATAACCAGGGCAATCCATGTGGAGGGTGGATCTCACACTATGGCCATTGCATGGACTCACTGCCACACAAAAGAGGCTCCAGCACCTTCAGTATGATGGCCGCAAGGGACACCCTGGCACATAGTCAAGGGCAGAGAAGTAAGTGTAAAGTGCTGCACAGTGGGGCAAACCTCCCCCTAAATTCACTTAAATATTGATAGGATCTGAATTGATGGTGATTAGCCAGGAACGAGATCTTGGGGTCGGTGTGCAATAGTGGTGAGAAAGGCAAATCTGATTTTTAGAAAAGGGGTCGAAAACAAGATAGCCAGTATTGTAATGTCTTTATACAAATCTACGATGTAGCCAGGTTTGGAATACGGTATATAGTTCTGGTTGCCCCATCTCAAAAAGGAGGCGGTGAAGCTGGAAAAGGCACAAAAAATGGGAAGCAAAAAGAGGATGACACGATAGAACTGTAGCGTATGCATGGTGTATACAAGTGTGTACATGGTGGTGTGGGTGGAGAGAGAGAGAGAACTTTTTTCTTCCTCTCCCATAATATTAGAACTTGTGACCACCCAATGAAATAGATTGGCAGTAGATTTATGGCAGACAAAAGAAAGTAGATCTTTGCACAATTCAACTTTAGTTTATGGAATTTACTGCTATAAGATACAGTGATGTCTACTTAGATAGTTTTTAAAGGGGAGAGGATTAGACAAATTCATGGGAGACAGATCTATCTATTAACCAAATATTTATCCTGTCCACCATCCTCCAAAGAGCTCAGGGTGGCATACATGGTCTCCTCCCTTTGATCCTCATTACAACCCTGTGAGGGAGATTAGACCCAAGGAGACAGTGTTTGGCCCAAGCTCACCCAGGAGGGTTGTGAATGTGATTGAGTAGGGATCAACAACTAGTCACCATGATGGCTAAATGAAACCTCCATATTCTGACACTGCTGTAGTGCAGCAATGGGGGAGGGCTATTCTCAGCCTCCTGCGGGACATCTGGTTGGTCACTGAGGGAAACAGGATGCTGGCCTAGATGGTCACCAGCCTGACCCAACAGGACTTTCCCTATGTTCTTAAGTAGCAAGTTTTGAAAGGGGAACTAGAAACTTGAAGTAAAGGATGGCAGGTTTGTGAAACATTACAAAGAGTCCCACCCTTAAAGGCAGCCTAGAAATAGTTTTAGACAGATGGATAGATAGACAGGCAGGCAGGCAGGCAGGATCTACTGTGAGTAGTGAAGGATTTGATTGTTGTGCTAAAATGCTGCTGCTGCTATTATTATTATTATTATTATTATTATTATTATTATTATTATTATTTGGCACTTATCCCCAAAAGGCAAATCTCCCTAATTGCCAGTTTGTCTTGCCTTTACTGAGCAAGACAGGGGAGTTGACAGAAATATTGGATTAAGCACAGTAATGTGCATTTTGCACTTGGCAACATCAGGTTTCCGAATGTTGACAAGCTGATGGAAATAAAGGTGGTAGCAGCGAGGCCAAAGAGGGAAGTCATGAAAACAGAATGAGGAACACTTGAGAAACAAGACCTTTGTTTCCTGATAAAGAACACACATTCTCTAAGACATCTATTAATGAACCACAGTGGGACATGGCTCTCTACAGCATGTTTAGTGCAAGGATTAATCTAACTGTGGTCTTCCATAGCTCATATTAGTTCAGCCTGTTGTTTCCTTTTGTTTTTCTTAATCTTCAATACATCATCCACCTTCAAGTATACGTTTTTTATTTTAGGATTAGGCAAATCCTAACCATCAAGCAGTCTTCCTATAAATAAGGATTACATGCATAAGTAAAGGGTTGCTGAATCAAGCTCAGACTCCCCTAGGAGAGGCTACTTGTCAAAATTAATGTTAATGATGCCTTTCAAACAAAGCTAACAGACAACAACTAGCATCCTCTGGTCTACTGCTGTTTACCATATAAGTGCTTTTGTTTGAAGAAATACCTTTGACTCCTGTCTGTTCATCTTTCATCCTATAAAACCAGGGACGGGAGTGAGAGAGAGGCAGATTTTCTCATGCTATTTCTAACCCTTAAGCATGCTGGGGAAATCCCAATGCTGAACTGCCAATCTCATTTCATCCCCCCCCCCCCATGCAGCTTGCAAAATATTCAGTGTCTCCTAACAAACTGCATTTCTTGCATGCAGGATTTGCATTGTTGGGTATAATTATGCTGTGCCTGCTAAAGCTATTCAAAATCAATAAAGTCAGTTGAAATATACTAAACCATAAACAAGATACTTGCAGGCCTGAACAGAATTGCCTGAATATCTGCTACTTTATCCCTTGGAGCTTTAGTATTCAAGGTGGGGTCTAGTGGTCATAGAATCATAGAATCATAGAAAAGTAGAGTTTGAAGGGGCCTACAAGGCCATCGAGTCCAACCCTCTGCTCAATGCAGGAATCTAGGTCAAAGCATCTCTGACAGATGTCTGTCCAGCTGCACCTTGAATGCCTCCAGAGTGGGAGAGCCCACAACCTCCCTAGGTAGTTGATTCCATTGTCTTATTGCTCTGACAGTCAGGAAATTTTTCCTGATGTTTAGGTGGAATCTAGGTTCCTGTAACTTGAGCCCATTATTCCGTGTCCTGCAAACTGGGATGAACGAGAAGAGATCTTTGCCCTCCTCTGTGTGACATCCCTTCAAATACTGGAAGAGTGTGATCATATCTCCCCTCAGTCTCCTCTTCTGAAGGCTAAACATGCCCAGTTCTTTCAGTCTCTCCTCATAGGGCCTTGTTTCCAGTCCCTTTATCATCCTTGTTGCCCTCCTCTGAACCCGCTCCAGTTTGTCTATGTCCTTCTTAAAGTGAGGTGCCCAGAACTGGATGCAGTACTCAAGATGAGGCCTAACCAGTGCCGAGTAAAGGGGAATTATCACTTCCCGCGATTTGGAAGCTATACTTCTATTAATACAGCCCAAAATTGCATTTGCCTTCTTTGCAGCCACATCGCATTGCTGGCTCATATTCAGTTTGTGATCTACCACAATTCCAAGATCCTTCTCACTTGTAGTATTGTTGAGCCAAGTGTCCCCCATTCTGTAACTCTGCATTTGGTTTCCTCTCCCTAGGTGCAGCACTTGGCATTTATCCCTATTAAATTTCATTCTGTTGTTTTCAGCCCAGCGCTCCAGCCTATCGAGGTCACTTTGAATTTTGTTTCTGTCTTCCAGAGTATTAGCTGTTCCACCCAACTTTGTGTCATCTGCAAATTTGATAAGCATTCCCTGTACCTCCTCATCCAAGTCATTAATAAAAATGTTGAAGAGCACCGGGCCCAGGACCGAGCCCTGTGGTACCCCGCTCGTTACTTCTCCCCAGTTTGAGAAGGAACCATTGATAAGCACTCTTTGAGTCCGATTCTGTAGCCAATTGTGGATCCACCTGATAGTTGTTCCATCTAGCCCACTCTTAGCTAGCTTACTAATCAGGATATCATGAGGCACTTTGTCGAAAGCTTTGCTGAAGTCCAGGTATATAATGTCCACAGCATTCCCACAGTCCACAAGGGAGGTTACCCGATCAAAAAATGAGATCAGATTAGTCTGACAGGATTTGTTCTTGACAAATCCATGCTGGCTTCTAGTAATCACTGCAGTCTTTTACTGTGCATGTATCTGAAGAAAGCTTTTTTGTTGCTTTTAGCATTCCTCGCTAACCTTAGCTCATTCTCAGCTTTAGCCTTCCTGACACTATTCCTGCAGTTCTGTGCTACCCGCCTGTACTCTTCCCCTGTAGCCTGTCCTTCCTTCCACTTCCTATACGTGTCCTTTTTTGTTTTCAGGTCATCTTTGAGTTTATTGTGAAGCCACATTGGCTTCTTCTGTTGCCCTCTGCCTTTTTTCCTTGTGGGAATTGTTTGCAATTGTGCCTTTAAAATTTCCTTTTTTAAAAACTCCCACCCCTCCTGGGCTCCCTTTCTCGTGAGAGTCACTTGCCATGGTTAATAGAAGAGGTTCAACATAATTAAAGGGCTGCTTCAGTCATGCAAGGAACCCTGCAACCTATTCGATTGTAGAACCACATAAAAGGCAGAGGAGTTTTCCTTGACATCATCAACAAGTAAGGTAAAGATATGGGGTCTCTGACACAGAGGGGAAGCATAATTGCTTCACTTTATCTAGAAGCAAAGATAGCCATTCTGGTCCATGAGAACATAAAATCCAAGATCCAGAGTTGGGTAATACCTTTATTAGGACCAACCAAAATTCCACAAAAATGTGCAAGCTTTTGAGTTCTCCAGAACTCTTAATCAGGCTAGGTGGTAAGAAAGCAGGGGTTGGGGGAAGAAACAGAAAAGTCCAAAACGTTGGCCAGGTGTTATGGCCATGAGGTCTGCAGTTTAGATAGGCCCAGTCTCAAAATGGAGATTTGCAGATTTGTTTCTTCCTTCATTCCCTGCTTTTTATACCACCTAGCCTGACAGAATTCTGGAGAACTTGAAAGCTTGCACATTTTTTGGCATTCTAATTGGTCGTAATAAAGGTATTGGCCAACTGTGGATCTTGGATCACTTTATCTAGGTTACCATATCATCTGGCATGATAATTTTATTCAGATTAAAGCATAATACTCATAATACTCATACTCCAAGCAGAAAGCTTCAATAGATGCCACCAGTTTTGCTAACCCAAGTCTGAAACAATTTGGGATGATACAACAAATTAATCTCTAACTGGCAAACCCAAATCCACTCATAACGGGCATTACAGTGCTTGCAAGGATCACAACCTAGGTTTGGGCTTTTTATTTATTCTCTTCATGGACAAATGAGCTGCCTTATACTGAGTCAGATCATTGGTCATGTAGCCCAGTTGTCTCCTCGCTGACCGGCAAGTGGTGCTCCAGAGCAGTTGCCTCTCCCAGCTCTGCTTACTAGCTCTCTTTACAAGAACATGGCAGAGACTGCCATCAATAAGCATGCGATATAAAAATAAATCACGTCAACCTTGCTGATAATTCAGGTGCAGCTACAAATAAACACTACTGAAGCTACAGATAAACACTACTGAACTGCACACAGGTTTGGTTTCTAAGATAATATATATTATTATACGATCCCATGTTAATTAGATGACCTAGGGTGCAATCCTATGGCCCTCTGACCTTGCCTGGGGGGGGGGGGATATCATAGGATTATTCAGAGTCCCAGCTCTGATGTGAACTGAGCCCCCGTCCCCCTCGCAGCTGGTGCAGAAAGAACTGCGCCAGCTGCCCCCCCCGAGGTTGCAAATCAGCCTCAGGGAGGAGGAAAAGGGGTGTGCTGGGGGGCAGGGAGGGGAGGAGGCTGGGGCCAATGGCTTACGCCGTATCCAAATGGCACCCCTTCCCTCTCCCTCCAAAGTGCTTCATCTACAGTAGACATAGATTTCATAGATCATAGAGTTGGAAGGAGCCTACAAGGCTATCGAGTCCAACCCCCTGCTCAATGCAGGAAACTCGAGGAGGGGTCTCCCATCCAAGTAATAACCAGGCCTGACCCTGCTTAGCTTTCCACACTCGAGACAAGCTGAGCCAGCGTGAGCCACATACGAAAACGGCATGAGGTGCGGCGGCGGCGGCGAAGGTCACCGTGCACTGGATGCACGTAAACATCTGAGTTCAGAGTGCATCGAGGACAGGGGTGATAGGGCCGCGCTCCCAGTGGCCAAAAGACCTCCTTCCGCCCCAGGCTTTCAGCAGCATCACCATAAATGGCAGCTTAGCTGAAGAAAAAATGTCCACAGATCCTATTTTTTATGCATAAATTCTAAGGCAACTGGTGTGTGCACCAACTCATGGTTTTGTGGCTGCGGTTCAGTGGCAGAAGTCTGAAGGTGCAGTCTATGCCCCCACCCAGCACACATATCATACACATGGGCTTAGGGCGGCTATTTTACAGAACTCAGTCCTTTATTTGAGTGGCTGTAAGAGAACAGTCCTCTGTTTGAAGGTGTCCTCTGTTTAAAGGGCTGACCAGTCCAAGTCTGCTTTAAAGATAAAGAACCATACGAAGGGAGAGTAGCTGGGGCACTGAAGATGCCCACCAGCAGTTGGCACCTGGACACCAGACTGAGCAGGCACACAGGTCACCTGGTCACAGCCTTCCCCACTATGGTGGTGAGATGTATTGGCCAGGTTCACACGACCGGGGAAGGAAAAGAAGCCACAGTGAGTGTGGGTTGTCATGTCATCTGAACCCAGCAAGGGTGAGCGGCAGGGCCGGTGCAAGGCAGTTTGGTGCCCTAGGAAAGATCAGATATTTAGCACCCCCCTCCCACTTGAGCCCTCCCTCCCTCCCGCCCTATGCCCATTAAGAAATAAATTTCCCTCCCTGGGAACTGCCGTGCCCCATAGAAAAACTTTGTGGACTTTGAGACTTTTCCTTTGTGTTCACACGGAAAGCAAAGAAGCAACATCAGCCCAGCTATGCCAGGAACTCCCAAGGGCCTTCTCCTACTCCATATATATGTAAAAGCCTGTCTTCTCCTGCGGGCAGCACAAGGGATATGAAAAAAGGATGTGAGAGAGGTGTGGTGGCGCTACCTGTGAGGAATAGAGACACCCGTCTTGCAGCCTGTCCTACCTCGCAGGGTGGAGGTGCAGAGACACCGGTTTGACCTTCTTGGGTTGCGGGGGGTGGATGCATGTAGTAGAAACATAGCAAAGAGAGAGCCAGTGGATCATCTGGTTCAAATTTAGGAGGGGCTTTACGAAACTTGCTGCTTCCCCTCCTCTCTCTATCACTTTGTTGCAATATTTCTTTATCAGAATAATGTATATTATCCTGTCTTTCCCTTTACCAGCCTAGTGCTCAAGGCAGACAACAATATTCAAAGTACAGTAAAGAAAACATCAACAGCTCAGGGCACAATCCTAAACACATTGAGGCAGAAAAAAGCCCCGCAATTCCCAGCATTCCCCAGCCAGCATGGCTGGCTGTTGGAATGCTGGGAGTTGTGGGGCTTTTTTCTACCTCAACGTGCATAGGATTGCGCATGGCTGGCTGGGGAATGCTGGGAATTCCCCCCCCGTCCAAACACGCGTAGGATTGCATCCTAAAAGCATTTAAAACCAAATCACAGAAACAGCATGGTAAATAATTAAAACATTGGAGCCCCAGCTAGCTTAAAATACCTTTCCCTCCCTCCCTGGTTGCTGGAAATAACTGCTTTCGGGGGACGTTGAGCTGAGGAAACTGAGGCGCGCTCCGGAGGGAGGGAAGGCGAAGGAGGTGTTCGCAGGTGCATCCTTCCCGCCGCCCACTAGCCTCCGCCTCCTGCCTGAAGCTTCAGTGGGCGCCAGCAGCAGTAGCTGCTCCTGGTTACAGCATGAGGCTTGGAGACCAAGACCTGAGGTGGAGGAGAGAGAGGGAGGGGCGCGCTTCTTTCACCTCCCCTTCCCCACCACAGGACATGATTGGTAAAACAAACTTGGTAAAATATGAATTTTAGCACTGTATTTTTTCCCCCAAGGCGTTTTTGGCGCCCCGTTTAGCCTGGCGCCCTAGGCATCCGCCTAGTTCGCCTAATGGTAGCACCGGCCCTGGTGAGCGGCGGGGTTGGCTTCCAAACCACCCCGCAACCCATGGCTTGTGAAAGCAAAAGAAAGTGTGCTTTCTTCTTGTGTATTTCCGCTATACCATCTAAAGGTTATGTAGAGGAAAAACAGGAAAGGAAATGCTCCTCGTGTAGTGCTCAGATCTCAATTCTGCTACGAAACTGAATGTAGATACAGCGAATTTGCAGCTGATTAACAGCCTTGTGTAGAAAAGCTTGATATCTTCTGTAACAGAGGCAGCATGTCTGTCAATGCCAGTTGCTGGGGAACATGAGTAGGAGGGTGCTCATGTCCTGCTTGTGGGCTTCCCCCAGGCATCCAGTTGGCCACTGTGGGAACAGAATGCGGAACCAGCTAGACCTTTGGCTTGATCCAGCATGGTTCTTCTTATTTTCTAACAATTGTTGGCTTTCATTCCCACTTGCAAATCACCTGTAGTATGCAGTAGCAATTAGCAGGACTGCAGGATATTTTTTGCGAGCTGACATAAAACTTCTGTAACAATATTTTCTTTAACATGTGTTTTCTTCTGTTTAGAAGTCTGAGCCAAATTAAATGATAACAGTGTGGTCCTTGGCAACACAGAGGTTTAAGATGAAGTGGGGGAATTTCTTTTATTGATTTCTTTATTAATAAATGAATTATTATTTTTTTTAGCAGAGCTGATCCATAGCAACATTACAGCACAGTATACATTCCTTGGAATTAGACAGCTTGAATGCCCTCAACTTAGAAGAGAAGTCTTCTCTGATTTTGGGATTCTTGCAAGTGCAATTCTCAGGAGTCTTTACTGAATGAAAAGACTGAATTAACAGACCAACCAAATGGCTGAACAAATATATGAATACGTTTGACAACATTTTCATTTATCTGTTAATCTTAGAAACAGAAAGAGAGTTCAGAGAACTTCAAAGAGTGCAAAGAAAACACACACAAAAACACGCTTCAAGTGTTTTTCTCCCCCCCCCCCATCGGTCATTTTTATTTTGAAGTTGTATTTAGAATATCAAATGCTTTCTGATCACATATCATGAATGCCATAAATTACAGTGTTCTGCTTTGGTTTCTCCTAATCTCTTTAGCCTTTTCCAAAATAACCATTCTGCACAGAATCAGCCTGTGGAAGGATGGAAGCAGGATCACACCCTCTTGCCCTACCCGCCGCAACCTCTACAGGTGAATCTGAGGGTCTAAACAGAGCCTATGCAGATAGGCTCTGTGGGCACTGTTGGGGAACCTGCCCTTTTATCATGTGGAGAAGAGCCTATGTATGTACAACTTGTTGTATGAGTGTAGGCTCGACTGAGCCCTGTAGATGAACATGTGGAGGTGGTGAGTGGGGCTAGCAGGTGGCTTTTGAAGACCATACCAATCCTCTGACCCAACACCACGCGTCATACTACTGAATCCAACAAAGATGATTTCTGTACCAAAGTACGCTGGATGCAGCTCAGTCTGCACAAGAGGAGATTGTGCTTAGTAAAACCAAAACCTTTGAAGGACCTGGCACTGTATGCCCTCTTTCTAGATTGGGACCCCTTACTTGCCAAAGAGTGGGAGTGCTTCTTTACATGATTGCTGTGCTGAATGCAGTTTATGCATGGAAAGGGGTGCTGTGAGTAGAAAGTTATTCATTTAAACAAGTAAGCAAGCAAGCAATCCACTCTGATCTTCCTCTGAAGAGCTGAGAGAAACTTACATATGCCTTCTTGGTGGTGTCCCACCTAGACAGCATGAAGGGCTTGATCAACTTGGTCTTCCCTTCCTTTCTTATCCCTCTGGTAAGAAAAAGGACAACAGCAGGGGCTGCTCATGTGATGCTCCTTAATTGCTATGGACTTGATCTCTAGGACTAGGACCACAGCCGCTGAATGCATGACTCATACTGTCAGCTATAACAGTCTCAATAAGCTATTTGGAACATGGTGGTGGAACGGAATACAATCTCTTTCTTCCCCTTCCTTCTCCCGCAGAAGTTGGCAGCAGCATTAGCCACCTATTCAGGAGTTGCATGCATGATTCGGATTCATCAAAGAGCCTGTTTATGCCAACAATAAATTTTCCTGTTTAACAGGTATAATATTACCAGCAGTAAGAGGTATGTTACTGGTACCTAATACTGGAGGTCCACAGCACCTATTTAGCTGGCATATGACTGACCATCATACTTTGGAGTTGGTTCTCACAACTTTGCCATTATGGACTGTGCTTTTACATTCTAAAATATAAATTTATTCAGATTTTTAGCCTATCCCATCCTGGGGTGGTAATAACTTCCAGATTTAAATTGGCTAAAACTCCATAAATAAACAATTTAAATACAGTATTTTTCCATGTATAAGACTATACTTTTTCCTAAAATTGTTAGACTAAAAATTGAGGGTCGTCTTATACACAGAAGTAAGCCAAGGAGAGAACCGCACGGTTGCGAAACTGCCCAGTGGGGGGCATCTTATACATGAGGGCGTCTTATAGACGGAAAAATACGGTAGCCCTGGCACAATTTCCTGGGAAGTTCTCTTGTGCAAGCCCCATTGAAACAAATGGGACTTGCCCCCAAACACCCCTCCCCCAGGAACCCCCATCTTCTCTGGTTACAATACCATGCAAACCTACCTGGGAGTAAGTCCCACTGAGCACAGTGAGATTTATTATGGGTAAATATGTATATGATTGCACTTCCCCTTGGTGCACAGATGACAAGGGTGCTTTTGGCTGCATAAAAACTGTGATGAAACACAGGATAGAATGCCACTTCTAAGAGTTTGGGGTTTTTTTTAAAAAAAATTGAGACTGAGATAATCGGTAACAATACACATTTATGCCATACAAATCTGAGAGTACGGTATGTTTTGTAGGAAAATGTATGGTCCCATTCATAAATACAAGTGGCCTTGTGGAGGCTGATGCTATTAATGGACACTGGTTATGATGACTACATAGTGCCTCTAGTATCAGAGGCAGTGTGCCTCTCAGTATCTGTTGCTGAGGAACACAAGCAGGATGCTGCGGTTGTGCTCATGTCCTGCTTATTGGCTTCCCATAGGCATCCAGTAGGCCACTCTAGGAACCAAAATATACAGGCCTGTGGCTCACGCTGGCTCAGCTTGTCTGAGCAGTGGAAAGCTAAGCAGGGTCAGGCCTGGTTATTACTTGGATGGGAGACCCCTCCTCTAGTTTCCTGCATTGAGCAGGGGGTTGGACTCGATAGCCTTGTAGGCTCCTTCCAACTCTGTGATCTATGAAATCTATGAAATGCTGGAGGACCTTTTGTCTGATCTGGCTGAACTCTTCTTATGTTCTGGTTTCATGTGACCCCCATAACACAGAAGGCGAATGGTTACGTGAACAGCTCCCTATATCGATCTTGTAGTGCAGTTAGGTAATTTCAGACTCTGGACTTAATTGTCTTATCCCAATCCCCAGGTGATCATGTGTATTAATTCACTTCAAAATGTGGTAAGCCAGCCCCGCTGCATTTGGGGATGAATCCTGCGCATTCTGTTGAGTGGGTCTCTGGACTGTTGCCCCAAAGCCCTGCCCCAATGCCACCATTGCATCCCTGATCGAGAAGTGTGTAACGGTTTTGAAGTGCAGCTCCCTCTTCTGAGATTTAAAAGCAGCTTTTGGTGTAATCTGGGGAGGCTGCTATTAGAAACACTAAGTTAAAAAAAAAAAGACCACACACCTGGTACTACACATGTATGTGCTGAAATGAGACCAATATTTCAAAAGGCTTTAGACAAGGCAGGCACCAGAGCCTATGGAATTGGGTCTTCCTTAAAGCCACCCTTTAAAAATCCTTGTCTATTTCACTTTAAATGAGTTGACTTGTGTTTTCCTGCAAATTATTGGAAAGTATGTTGGGCTCATTACATGTGTGTTCAGAGGGCCCCAGCAAGCACAAGGTCTGCCCCCCCAACACACACACACACACACACACACACACACACACAATCCCTAGACTACACTTGAGTGTTTCACTACACTTGACTGGTGAAGCGTGGGATGAGTGTGGAGGCAGTGGAAAAGATCAGCAGTTCACACAGCTTTGTGGGCTCCCAGGGGTGTCTCCATAATCTCCAAGAGGGCTGCTGAGTTTCACTTGGAGAACCATACTGATAACCAGCAGAGGCAGGAGCTTCTGACCCCATACTTCCAATGGACCTTGGACACTCTTCGGCAGAGGGACTGTTTCCTGGATGAAAGAGTGGCTCTTTCTCCGTATTAATGCAGTCCCTGTCCTCTCTGCTGTGACTGCCAATAGTCTCATCAATTAGCAGTACCAGTTGTGATAGTGTTTTTGTGTATGTGATGGGAACACCTGCCTGCTAGGAACTGGGCTGTGGCTACGAAACAGTTGTCAGATGGTAACTATAACGTTAATAGATCCCATCCATAGATTTGTCTCTATATTCAGTTTAGTGCCAGAGAGTTGCACAGCCAGACATCTGGCAACTAGATGACCATGGAACTCAGTTTGACTTTGGCAGGCAGGAAAGTTGCTTTGTGTGTGTGTGTGTGTGTGTGTGTGTGTGTGTGTGTGCGTGCGTGCTATGCTGCACCTAAAAGAACAATGATAATCATGTAATCCTCTTTGTTGTTATTAAGATTATAGTGCTAAAGTAGTCACCATTGGTCACTGTTAGCCTACGTCACACTTGAACTACCTACAGTGAAAAGTTTCCATATTTTGCTAATTCTGTTTTATTGTACCTGCTTAAGTTACCAAAAATTCAATAAAGTACAGTAAACGTATAGGCCACTGGCAACTTTTATGCTCTCTACTTTTGTCCTGAAATTATAACCTGGAACTAAAGAACCACACAATTGGTTCCACATGCCCAAGGAAGAGTAGAATTTATGCCTATCGAAACAGAAACTCCTTATATCACATAGTAAATGTGCCCCCCCCCCCCAAACTGAGAGGACAGAGGAGCTTCAAAAGTAGTTTTTGAGAGGGATCTGTTCAGTCAAGAAATGTCAGTTGTCCCATTGGGCATGTCCAAGTCTTTGGGAATGCTTGTTTTAGCTTCTGGATCTCAGTAATGTTCCGCTATCTAGATTTTAAAACAAGTGGGACAGTGATGAGGACCTCTCTCTGTGTTTGTAATGCTAATAACTTAGCACTCTCTGTCATAACCAGGTGTGCTTTGCTTCTATGTCATAATTATCTACTTTACAGAGAAAATCCTCAAGGTAGTTCCTAGGACTGTGCATATGGATTTAGATAGAACTCAGATTGGAACAGTTTCCATTGTCATACATGTTCCAATCCTCAAAATAATAATAATAATAATAATAATAATAATAATAATAATAATAATAATTTCTGATCCTCTGTAATCTACTCTCAGCTTCTGACTCCTGTTCTCACCACAATGTTTGTCTTTTCATATATGGAGCAGTTTTAATGTCCTGCCCTTCCAAAATCCAATTCTGAGACTTGTTACAATTTTAGAGACTGTGGGCAGCATCCAATACTGCCACTGTGCTTCTGCTTGATTTGATGCACAAGCAGGAGGACCCACTGCTCGTGTAATGGGGGGGCTAGTGGTTTAAAAATCATCCCTGGAAACAACCGGAAACACTTATTTCTGAATTGGGACAGGTCAGTAGACCTTCCACCTTACCTACCCTTTTCCAGAAATGAATGCTTCCTCTCATTTCAGGTTGATTTTAGAACTGTTAACTCCCTGTTGCGCTAGTGGTGGGTCTCACTGGTGCACGGGCAGGCTTGGATATTGCCCTATACTTCCAACCCATCAGCCAAATGCACAGCAAAGCTTGCACTGAAAGAAAAGGGTAAGAATCTTTTCTCACCAAGCCCCCTCATTTTAGCAGCAGTCTTCCATTTCTACTTCACAATGAATGCAAGACTGGAGATCATCAAGCACTCCATTGCCATCCCCCTGCCCCCATCCCCTCCAAACCTTTAGTACATAGCACAGGGAAGAATTATTGTAGTTTACATTGACTGGGTTCAGACAACATGATAACCCACACTCAAGGCTGGAGTATGGGTTAAGCGTGGGTTGTCGTTGAACTGTGGGTAGTTGTTGAAATGTGGATTATCATGTTGTCTGAACCCAGCCAAGATAACAAATCATGGTGAACAATCCACAGTCCACAACCCAGCAACAGACCATGGGTTCTCTTCATGGGTTGTTCATGGTTAACATGTCATGGCTTGTTAGCGCAGCTGGGTTCAGACAACACAGTAGCCCATGTTTCAACAACAACTCATGGTTCAACAACAACCCATACTCAACCCTTGAGTGTGGGCTATTGTTTTGTCTCTGAACCCAGTCTCTATGTCTCTGAACCCAGTCTCTGAGTGAAGACATAAGGAGGAGGTACTGTATCTTGGCAGTACAGCACATTTTTTGCATGCAGAAGATCCCAGATTAATCCCTGGCATCTCCAGTTAAAAGTGTCTCACCCTGGAGAGCTACTGCCAGTCCAAGTAGAAAAGATTACGGTAAGCTGGATGGATCAATGGTTAGATTCAGTATAAGGACACTTTGTATGTTTGTATAGTAAAGACCAAAAGCCAAAAAAGAAAGCATACAAGCAAGAAAATCTCATGACTTTCAAAAGCCCTCCCAAAATAACTCATGGCACAAATATTTTTAGCTATTATTGTTACTTACAGACACAATACTTACACTGAGAGCAAAAATCCTAACCATGACACCGTAACCAAAGTTACCTTCCTAAATCTTTCTATGTCCATTACATTTCACATGCTTAAGACAGTCTGGTCTGTTTCCTGTCCTAAATTCTTGAATAATGGATCTGTGCATGGTTAGATAGTGCTTGTCTTTTATCCCAATGGATACAATTTGAGATAAATCACTTAACATCCATTAGGTGATGACAATTTTCAGTGAGATGCTTGAATCCAACTTAAATCTGTGGCCACTGTTATTTCACAGGTTAGTTTACCATATTTGATCACCCTGTTATGCAAAATGTTCCATACTGATCATCAATGTAAATATTGATGTAAAATTCTCTGTTTGCAGTTCCGTTCTTTTTCATGTTTGGTTATTGTTTGCATTTCATAGTAAACAGGAATGCACGGAATAATATTTAAAGTGACCCCTTTGCTATCCATCCTTCCTAATGCGCCTGGCAATTGTGCTTTTAAACTGTCAAGTATCCTTCACTTCCTAAAGAAGGCACAAATAATACTAAGAATTTGTTGCCTGTATTTCCTCCAGAATCTTTTCTGTGTTGGAGGTGGCCATGAATGGAAAGTGATACATTAAAATTGGACCAAACACATCCACTTCAAATAGTCAAGCACCTGTTGGCATTAAGCTGTCTAATATATCCTCAATTCAACAGCCCTTAGCCTTCATATACAATGACCGATACATTTTATAGTTGATTACTGACCTCAGCAGTGACAGATATGGTTTCCACATCTCCAAAGGTGGTGGAATTGCACAAAGCCAGGCCTAGACACCAAGCCTGAGACACAGGTGAAAATAGCTGCATATTATCATTGCTAGCTCTTTAAACAAGGCATTTATGGCCTGGAAGTTATACAAAGAGGTTCTTCAAGATCCCGAAACCTATTTTTGGCAGCAAATGGATTCCAGGATTCTAAAACATTTGACAATAGGAATTTAGACAAAGGGGTTGTCTATTGCATTTGTCCTGGCTTTGTATACTGCTGCATGTCTCAAAAAATCTCACTCCTTCTCAGCCACTCAACACTGAGTTGGAACACGGGTGGGCTGCATTGGTATGCAAAACTAGCAGCTTTTGCTCGCTACACCTGGAGGGGAAATGGAAGTCTACCTTTAGTGGGTGCATTTGCACATCACGCTAACCCACCCTGGCAATAAGCCATAGTGGGTTGGTTGTCGTGCGATCAACCCACGGTGAGCCCGACAGTTGATTGGGCTCACCATGGGTTGTTGGTCCCCCCCTCCTCCTTGGTCCTCCCACAGGTATCCCAGGGGACACTGTGGGAGGAATGAGTTGTCTCCCCTCCCTTCCCCACTGTGTTCACAAGCCATTTTGGGCTCCTTGTGGCTTTTTCCCCCATTAAAAATTTTTTCCCCCTGGAGATCCCGAAAGCCAGCTGTCAAGCTGGCTTTCGCAATCCCCATTTTGACAGCTATGGACAGTCCCTTCAAAGTGCCTCAGTGGCACCTTGCAGGGCAAAGTGCCCCGGCAGCACCTTGCCTGTGGTTGCCCAAAATTTTTGTTCCCAGTAATTTTTACAAATATTTGCAATTTTTTTAAAAAATCCGCACTTGTGCAACTGTGGTAATGATGAGCCTTGGATGGGCAATGTTCAGAGGGGTGCCTGGCCTGCTGGTAAAATCCAGCAGGTATCCACCCTGGGCAGCGCCCCACAGAGACTGCAGATAAGTTAATTTTTCCCTTTGGTTACATCTGACAGCTGTCAAA
The DNA here is from genome assembly GCA_021292165.1 of Shinisaurus crocodilurus. Taxonomy (NCBI): domain Eukaryota; kingdom Metazoa; phylum Chordata; class Lepidosauria; order Squamata; family Shinisauridae; genus Shinisaurus; species Shinisaurus crocodilurus. The sequence continues at coordinate 163,277,783 of CM037880.1, forward strand.
AGGCAAGGTGTCAAATGTAACCAAAGGCGTGAATGATCTTAGCTCGCGAAAAGGGGGTGGTGCATTGTTCACCCCCTTCGCAGCATGATCCTTGGCATTTTGGGGGGGTGGGGCGGCTCATGTGTCCCAAGGGCACCCTCACTTTTTCACTTGCTTCTGAGATTCTGCCATCTTGGGAACATGCAAAAGTGCAAGCCACCCCATTTATGGGAGTAGTTACTTTGACGACTGTCAAAGTGGGATTTACAAAGGGTTAAAAGAATTTTTTTGGCAGGGTACTTGTGAAGGATTGAGGCCTACACAGGCCTGAGTTAGTTGAAGCCTGTAGGCCCAAACATCTCCTGATGGGAGGGGGGCATTTGTGAGTTTCATTTTCCCCTCATGGAGTTAAGTTTCCTTTTCATGAAAAAAAGCCTCCTTTTCACCTAATAGAGTTAAGTTTCATTTCTCCAGTTTTTGATCACATGATTGTAACTTTCTAGTTCTGTGGGAATGCGTATAAGGAGCTGCAGTGTGGGGCAGAGGGAGAGGGCAAAATGGCAGAATGAAGCTGCAGAGAGTGAAGCAGACAGAGAAGCAGGGTCTGAGTTTCACTGAAGAATACAGAACAGCCAGAGCTAGGCTGGAGAAGGAATCTCTTAACTGAGGCTTACAGGTGACCTTGTGTTATTTTCCTTTTATTTCCCTTATACTTGCTTTTTGTAATCTTACAGCTCTATTTGTGTAATTACCCTAAGTTAATGTGATTCTACTTTACCAATATTTACTACAGTAAACAGTTATTGTTAACATCAACTTGTTTGGAGTGTCTTTTGCACCACACCTAAGGCCTAATCCCACATTACTGGGACCAGGAAGTAAAAAGGCAGAGAATTGGTATTTATTTATTTATTATTATATTTTATTTATTATTATATTTATCAATCGCCCATCTGGCCGGTCACCCAGGCCACCCTGGGCGATGTACAATTAAAATACAGTAAAACACAATAAAATATAATGATTAAAACAATATAAAAAATTATTATTAAAAACCTAACCCACCCCATATTCCCGCCTGAACAGCCATGTTTTTAATGCACGGCGGAAGCTCATCACGGAGGGGGAATGGCGAAAGTCACTAGGGAGGGAGTTCCATAATGTGGGGGCCGCCACAGAGAAGGCCCTCTTCCTAGTCCCCACCAGCCTGGCTGCTCTGGCTGACGGGATAAGGAGAAGGCCGTCTGTGGCAGACCTTGTTGAGCGGCCTACTTGATGTTGCTGGAGGCGCTCCTTGAGATAAGCTGGGCCGGAGCCGTGTAGGGTTTTAAAGGTCAAAACCAACACCTTGAATTCGGCTCGGCAAGCAACTGGTAGCCAGTGCAACTCATTAAGCACTGGCGTGATGTGATCACGCCGGCGGCTGCCCTTAATCAGGCGAGCCGCCGCGTTCTGTACCAGCTGAAGCTTCCGGACCGTCTTCAAGGGTAACCCCACATAGAGCGCATTACAGTAGTCTAGGCGAGAGGAGACCAAGGCATGAACCACTGATGGGAGTAGGTGATTAGGAAGGTAGGGGCGCAGCTGCCGTATCAGATGGAGTTGATACAGCGCCGCCCGGCTCACAGCTGCCACCTGAGCCTCCATGGACAGCTGGGAGTCTAGAATGACCCCCAAGCTGCGGACCTGGTCCTTCAGGGGTAGATGTACCCCATTCAGCACCAGGTCAACATCCCCTAACCTTCCCTTGTCCCCCACCAGAAGTACCTCGGTCTTGTCGGGGTTCAGTTTCAGCATGTTGATACAGGAGGGGCTCTTAAAGAGGCAGATATCTTTAAGGAGCTGATCAAGGTGTCCTGGTACAGGTGGAACCTTGACAGTACTATACTGGTATATAGACTCAGAAATTCAAATATAAACACCTTGCATACAGATTAATGCATACTCCTCTAATATTGGCATTTTTGCTTTTCTAAGCAATGGGTCCAATTGGTAAAATATTTTCGGCAGCGAAAAATGCCTGTAGATATTTGATGTAGAAAGACACATAACCGAGATGTCACAATAACTATGGAAAAGAAAAAGTATACATTTTCTTGATCAGCAGTGTAGGGCTGCAAATGAAGAGAATGAAGGCTAATTTGGAGGAAAGGCACATAAAGCAATGCAGCAGTGGCTCCTGTTTTTGCCATTTGAGGCTTTAATATCAACATAAACAGACCACCACAAGGCCACATATGACAGGCAAGTGTGAAAAATGCCATCCTGGATGCCAGCTATTCACACCACTACCTCTGAAATTATTTTTGTATGAGAGAACTGATGTCCATTTTATTAGTACAAATAAAGGGAGTTCTCTCCCACTTAGTTATATCCAGAAGGGCAATAGGCCATAAATCAACTCATGGCATGATTTTCCTTTGCCAGTCCATCAGCATAATTCTTTTGGCTGTCAGTGCTGCTCTCAGGAGCCATCTTGTGTCCCATTTATTCAAATTAGGTAAAGAATTGGTGCATCTTCCTACCCACACTGCTACAGATTTGTCTAAATTGATTTTCTAAGACTCACTCAATTTGTGTAAAAATCTCATTCCAGAATCTGGCGTGTCTCTTTTCAAAAGTCTAAAAACTGAGAAGTATCCCATAATATTTTAAGAATTCTGCAAGAGCCCAATCTGTTGTGAAACAAGAGTAAATTGAGAATTAAAATATGCTCCCCAGATTTTTCTTCTTTTTTTGGACCAAATTTCTGATTCATTAAATTGTAATTCTCCAAAGACAGAGAGAATGAACAGCAATGAGAGATACCTATTACCTTTTATACCTATTAAAGCAAAAACTTTCTTGGAGCAAGTTTCTAATGGCTTTTGTAGCTAGTTTGTGGGGCTTACTTACACTGCAGTTTATCACCAGTCAAAGTTTTGCTTGAAGGGCTGGTATTACTTTTATTATTTATTTATTTTTAATATTTTTATACTTCCTTATTTGCTAAAATCACCATCAATTTGCTGTTTATGTTGATATTAAAGCATCAATTTAACTTGTACCAACTTCCACTATGACCATATTCTTTTAACTGCTGCTAAAGTGGATACTATACTTCCAGAACATCAGATTATCTGTTGTAAAAAAATACTGTCTTTTGTCTTTATGAGCTTGGCTTCCTTTTCTCCCAGGTATTATTCTGGATTTTTTTATATATATTACAAAAAAATATGCAATCTTATATTTTAACCATACTGAGTTACTGTAGTTGCAAAATTCATACTGATGATTTCCAAACACCTCTCTCTGCCGTCCCAAGAAATATAAAGGCATACCTCTGTGAGATTTTTTTTTGTAAAGGTCTTTAAGGACAAAGTGCCAGGGCTTTTTTTCTGGTGGAACTCAGCACCTTTTCTTCTATTAATTGCATTACAATTTAATCGCCATCTACTCCTGAGGAAATGTAATCCAAGAGTTCTGGTACCCTTTTCTCCAGAAAAAAAGCACTGCAAAGTGCTATTTATTTTGCAGTTTCCTAATTATTCTGGTACTGAAACTTACAATGATCATAATCTTGTACATCGGGACTGTCATATAGGAGTCATGAATTTCAATCAGTCTTCAGTAATCATAACAGTATACAAAATTATGTTAACTTTTTCCTGAACAGAAAGCATTTCCACGTAGAAAATCACATGGAGATGATCACCAGTACTTCCATGAGCATTTCACTGTGTGTGCATGCAATGAACATGTGCCAATCTACTAGTGGGTTGAATGTTATTTCCTATCCAGAAGTGCTTGGGTTCAAGTCCCCACTTGACCATGAAGCTCACTCTCAGTCTAACTTACCTCATAGGGTTGTTGTAAGGATAAAATACAGAAGAGGAGGAGGATCATGAATGCCAGCTTGGGCTCCTTGGAGGAAAAGGAGGGATATAAATGTAATAAATAAGTGGTTCTTGGCTAAATTCCCCATATGTAAAAAAGGAATAACAAGCAGTCAAAGACAGTACAATCCAGCACACAGGTAAGCCACTTATATCTCATTGAACTCAATGGGGTTTAAGTCTCCTAAGTGTGTGCAGGATAGAAGCCAGTAGAGATTGGACAGCAAAATGCTAATTAAAAGTGGTATATTAAAAATAAATAGCTGTAGCATGGAAGTAGAAACACAGACTCCAGTGTTTAGGATCAAGAAATGAATATACGTAGATATACAGAAGTGTCAAAGTACCTGCTATCTATACAAGAAACTCAAAAGCCATTAAAACAATTGGCATACTGTCAGTTCAGATCAACAATCTGATACATTCTCAGTTATTTCTGTTGTTTAAACGGATAAGATTGTACATATTCCAATTCTATTCAGGACCATTGCATGGTAGCCATTTGTTTAGGCTTGGCCACTGCCGCTTTCTTTTCAAGTGTGCTTTATAAATATCTCGTGAAGAAGAGAAGATTCTCTGCTTAATATTGTTGCTCCCAAATGATCTCTGCCTTATAGAATAACTTTCTGGGCTATACCCTCTGGGATCAAGGAACCATTTAAAGTCTCTGAAATCCAGTGTTTTAACAAGGATTTAATTACAAAGGTAAGTGTATGCACCTGCTAAGGCATCCCTAATTATTTGATAATGGTGCAATCTTTCTCAATACAGCCCGTCTTTGTGGTGGTAAGCTACGCTAATGAAGCACACTGAGAGAACAAATTCCCCCAATGTTGTAGAAGCTTATTTATTTATTTATTTTAAAAAAACCAGAACAAAACAAACCTGTGGAAGACAGAGCGACTGTTTTTAAAATCAATGGCCATGCCATTCCCCCCCCCCCAATGAGAAAAGCGGCCTGTTCAGTTCATACTGATGGTAAATCAAGGTCCGTCTATAGGAGCTGTCTGTCTACAACTCCTTTGAATAATATAATCCTCTCTCACCTCACAGATTCACATATTTCAAGGCATCTTGTGCCTTTTAGAAGTGGCATCTCAAGCTGCTGACTTGGAAACAACTGACAGTGGCATGCCGTTGATAAAACGGAAACCCTTTTCTTCAGTGGCTCAGACTGCCATTGCATGGACCTCGTTGGAAATGCATTTCTCTTTCACAAACTCACACCCTGGGCTGCAGTCCACTGAATGTTTGTTGACAGTTTGCTATTGCAGAAAGCCAGGAGCTAAACTGTAGCATTACAATTTCATCATCTTGGGCTAACAAAAGCATGGGGGAGGAGCGTGGTGGGGGGAGATGACTCCATAAACCAGATGGATTCCAATACCCTTGTCAAAAGCTATGCTGATCATGCATTGCTTGTTTTCCCCCAGTAACCCAAAACATAGTCACATTCAAAAAGCAAAGGCATTTGACAACATCAGTTCCATTACAGCTTCCAGTCATCTGCTTTATTGGATTTTGACGGAATTTAGCCAGAACGCTTCATTTCCACTAGTATGTTATTAAAACAACTTTGCAGTTCAGTCAGAAACTCAACCATTGTCAATTTCATTCTACAAAGAAAGGAATTTTGATTCTGTTCTCTGTTATACGCATTTACCTTGCACATTGTTCATATATACACACACACACACACGGTTCTGCAGAGAGGAAAAACGAAGTTTGACAAAGCATAATAATGCAAAGACAAAGCCTGCAATCTTACATTTTAGCCATGCATAAATGCATACAAAATCAATGAGACCTATCTGTACATACCTGATGGCAGAATTGCATCCTTATAGTGCAAAGCAGAACACATTAAATGTGTGTATTATTAAAATGAATGGGACTCACAGCTCAGTCCTATACACATTTACACAGAAGTAAATCTCACTATATTCAATGTGGCTTACTCCCAGGGAGGTGTGTATAGGATTGCAGCCAGTGTGGCATAGTGGTGAGAGGGACTGGGACTCTGGAGATCCGGGTTCTAGTCCCCGCTCGGCCATGAAACTCACTGGGTGACTTTGGGCCAGTCACTGACTCTCAGCCTAACCTACCTCACAGGGTTGTTGTGAGGATACAGTGGAGAGGAGGATTATTATGTAAGCCGCCTTGGGTTCCTTGCAGGAAAAAAGGCGGGGTATAAATATAACAAATAAATAAACATGTATGCTGCAATCTAGTATCCACTTACCTTGGAGTAAGCCCTATTAAAGGTAATTTGACTTACTTCTGAGTAGACATGCATAGCATTGGAACTGTTAGATTGTGATATGGTGCACACTTTCCTGGAAGTAAGCCCATTCAACTTCTGAGTATATACAGGTATAGGATTGCTGCATTGGATTGGGCTGTCAGTATATTTGATTCCTGTGAATTACTACATTTACACCTGAGACTGTCTGAAGAAGAATAGAACTGTGGCACCTCAGCCTGAAAAAAGAAATGTGATTCAGAAATGTTCAGTCCTTTGTAGGATGAGCACTAGACAGGGATTTTGGGATTTGGTGTAAATATGTATTTGTATATGTAAATATGTACAAATACATAAAACATATGATTGTAGGTCAGTTGGAGTCTTCAGCTGTGTCTCGATTGCAGATTAACTAGCTTTGGTTTGTTGTTGGATTGCACTGCTTGCAACGTATTTGCATCTGTTGTTGGCTGTTTCTAATATGCATGTATATTGGAATCATACAATGTACCTACATGTTGCAGGTTATTTGGGAAAAATTGGTCTATGGCCCTGTCTTCCTAAATCGTCTCCTTTTTCCTAGAAGCCCCTGTTTATGTATTATTTTTGTATTACAAATGCTACTAATGCAGAATTACACAAGTCACACAGTATAATGTGTGTGGGGGGGTTGTTTTTTTCATAGACTTACTTTTAAATCAGAGGGAGTAAACAAAAGGCACTATTTACACTTTTAAAAAAAATTAACATTGAAGCAGGGAAAGTTGAATTTTTTCACCTTAGCAATACAGTAAGTATATTATGTAAATGCAGGCTATGTAGGTCCAATGCACATAGCCCAGTCAGTCAGTCAGGCGATCACTCGTGACCGAGTAAGATTGTCTTCCAGGATAAAAATTTACAAAAAGGAGATTTTAAAAGGAGGAAAATTCTAAAGAGGATTGTGTAGACTCTAGTGATGGGTCCGTAAGTGACTGTGGAGGCCAATTCTAGATCCACACAGCTTCCCACAGTGAGGACACAGGTTACCAGATGGAAGATGGTCCTGTAAAGGATTCATTTGACGTGCTTTTCGCTTAGCATGTTTCTCCCTTTCACCTTGCACTCGGGCTTCTTCAAAGTCCATGGAACCTTTGTGAAAGGCCAACCTCCAGTTAGATCGTTCATGGGCCAGAGCTTCCCAGTTTTCGATGTTTATATTGCATTTTTTTAGATTAGCCTTATGAACATCTTTAAACCTCTTATATTGACCACCGATATTCCGCTTTCCATCCTTGAGTTGGGAATAAAGTAACTGCTTTGGGAGACGGCAGTCAGGCATTCGAACAACATGACCGGTCCACTGAAGTTGGCGTTGAAGGATAATTTTTTCAATGCTAATAGTCTTTGCTTCTTCCAGTACACTGACATTTGTCCGCATATCTTCCCAAGTAATTCGCAGGATTTTCCGGAGGCAACGTTGATGAAATCTTTCAAGGAGTTGGAGGTGACGTTTATAGATAGTCCATGTTTCGCAGGCATACAATAAAGTTGGTAATACAATGGCTTCATAAACCAGTGTTTTGGTCTTCTTACAAATATCCCGATCCTCGAACACTCTATGTTTCATTCGAGAAAATGCGGCACTAGCGGAGCTCAGACGATGCTGGATTTCACTGTCGATGTTAGCTGTAACAGAAAGATAGCTGCCAAGATAGAGAAAATGATCGACATTTTCCAGTGTTGTCTCGCCAAGCTGGATAGATGGCATCACCAAAGGGTTAGCTAGGAGTGCCTATTATCAGCTTCGGCTGATACGCCAGCTGCGCCCCTTCCTAGAGTTGGAAGACCTAAAGACGGTAGTGCACGCACTGGTAACTTCGTGGCTCGACTTCTGTAATGCGCTGTACATAGGGCTACCTTTATACCTAGTCCGGAAACTTCAATTAGTGCAAAATATGGCAGCCACACTGGTTGCTGGTACACCTAGGGGTGCCCATATCACACCAGTTTTAAAAGCACTCCACTGGCTGCCAATCAGTTTCCGGGCGAAGTATAAAGTGTTGGTTATTACCTTTAAAGCCCTACATGGTTTGGGTCCAGGCTACCTACGGGATCGCCTTCTCCCGTACAATCCACCCCGCACACTTAGGTCCTCTGGGAAGAATCTGCTTCAGTCAGCCAAAACTAGGCTGACAAGCATTACCCAGAGGACCTTCTCTTCTGCTGCTCCCAAATTATGGAATGGCCTGCCGGAGGAGATACGTCAACTTGTCAGTCTTTTGGAATTTAAAAAAGCCGTAAAGACTGAACTCTTCCGGCAGGCCTATCCGGCGGAATTTTAGGATGTTTTAAAGATGTTTTTAAGATGTTTTAAAGATGTTTTTAAGATGTTTTTAAGATGTTTTTAAGATGTTTTAAGATGTTTTAAGGATGTTTTAAGATGTTTTAATAGTATATATTGTGTTGTTTTAGTTTAGGTATTTTATATTTTCTGTTGTTCCCCGCCTCGATCTGGATGGAGAGGCAGGTAATAAATAAAATATTATTATTATTATTATTATTATTATTAGCTTGCACTTGCTGATGAAGCACTTTGATCATCCTCTGAATGTGCGGAGACCACATTATCATCAGCATACTGAAGTTCCACAACGGAGGTTGTAATTACCTTACTTTTTGCTTTCAGCCTGCTGAGATTAAAAAGCTTTCCATCTGTTCGATATATAATTCCCACACCAGTGGGAAGTTTCCCCTCGACAAGATGTAAAATCATGTCGATGATTTCCAAACATAGCCCAAACAGGGCAGGGCAGGCATATTTTCAAAACTGACAACAGTGTGCAGACTTACCAGTTGATTGTGAGTAGAGCATTCCTTGTCCATTGAGCAGTCATTGTTAAGACCCGGCAGTTTCTATGGCTTACTGTATACTGGTGTGGTGTCCACTCCACATACATCTGATTGTAACAAATATTTCAAGACATTTCAAGACATGTTCAGATCAACCCCTCCTTCTTTCCCCTGAGAAAATGCCTTTAAAAGGTTCAGTCCCTGACATCTACAGGAATGGATCATTTTTTTCATGATCCTTCAACGCCAACTTCAATGGACCGGTCATGTTGTTCGAATGTCTGACTGCCGTCTCCCAAAGCAGTTACTTTATTCCCAACTCAAGGATGGAAAGTGGAATATCGGTGGTCAGTATAAGAGGTTTAAAGATGTTCTTAAGACTAATCTAAAAAAATGCAATATAAACATCGAAAACTGGGAAGCTCTGGCCCATGAATGATCTAAATGGAGGTTGGCCTTTCACAAAGGTTCCATGGACTTTGAAGAAGCCCGAGTGCAAGGTGAAAGGGAGAAACGTGAAAAGCACGTCAAACGAATCCTTTACAGGACCATCTTCCACCTGGTAACCTGTGTCCTCACTGTGGGAAGCTGTGTGGATCTAAAATTGGCCTCCACAGTCACTTACGGACCCATCGCTAGAGTCTACACATTTTTTTAGAATTTCCTCCTTTTATAATTTTCTTTTTGTAATTTTATCCTGGAAGACAATCTTACTCGGTCACGAGTGATCGCCTACTACTACAGAAATGGTTAAGAAAGAATCCTGTTTGAGAATCTGAAGTGCTGCTGCCAGTCAGTGTTGACAATACTGAGTTAGATGGACCAGTGGTTTGACTTGGTATAAGGGAGCTTCTTGTGTTCCAGTGAGTACAAGTAGGACCATAACCTGAACCTGGATGCATGTGGGTCTCAGCCATTCATTAGGTGACTGACACAGATCCCTTGACCTGGAGATTTAGTCCTTTGGATCCATTACAACTGTGAATACTCATTTGTGCCTCAATTGTCCGAGTTGTGTTACCTTTGTGCTTTATGTTACTTGGCTTATCATGCTATGACTGATTTAAGAGTGCCAAATGCATGCTTGTATGAATGTCTTTATGAAGACCGACAGGGAGAGAGCGAGAGCAAAACTGAACCACTTGCTTTGCGAGGCTTGGAAATCCAAGTGGGGAAGTCAGTCTTTCCATGCAATTCCTCAGTGTCCTAGAGATCTCTGTTATTAATGTGACTGGGGGTGCGTTCTGCTGATAATTACTGCTAGCCGGAATAATTAATAAGAGTAATTGCTTAGTACAGAAAGGGGAAGGGAAGCTCTGGGAGGGGATAAAATAGGCTGGAGAACCGAGAGGCTCCCTGAGTACATTTTTATAGACAGGATGTTCGGCAGAAAGCATCCTGAGAATAGAAGTGTTGTCTGGATGCCAAGGACAAACGTTCAGAGTTAGAAGTCAAAATTAGATAGTCTTATCTTGGAATGCAACAGGGAGGAACCAAACATAGGTGGCTTTGAAAGACAAACTCTAGAAATAGAAATGATAAAGGGGATCAGCATGTTAGGGACAGGGACTTGGAAGTGGGTTGAAATAAGAATGGAAGCCTGTTTGACTGGTGCACAGTCAAGAAAGCAGCAAGAGGATGGGCAATTTTTAAAAAATGGTACAGAAGAGAAAGAGGGGTTTTATTGCTGTTGCTTTCAGGGGGCAGGGGTAGCTTATCACAGCCACATAGAGGACAGAAACATTCATTAGGAACAGGATGCCAGTGTATAGAACAGAAGTGGGAAATGTGGCCTTCCAGATGTTGATGGGCCACAACTCCCATAATTCCTGGCCATTGGTTACACTGGCTAGGGCTGATGGGAGTTGGAGTCCAACAACATCTGGAGAGCCATGGGTTCCCCACCGCTGGTATTGAAAATAAGAATTATTTTGGTCTAACGGGTAACTGGACTGTTTGTAGTTATATTTATTAGGGTGTTATGTTGGAAAGTGACAGGTAAGACTGAACATGGACAGCTTCCTAACTATAATGAGACGTAACAATCAAAAGAGAGAGGTTATTGCATGTAAAGGTTCACAGATAGCAGCATGCTGCATATAACAACCAAAAACTACCTTGCTAGATCAGACCAAGGTCCCATCTAGTCAGGACCGGTGCAGGGCAGTTTGGCGCCCTAGGCGAAATTATATTTAGCGCCCCCCCTCTCGTGCCGTGGGGGGGGCTCCGGAGCAAAGCAGCCCTGCTCTGCAACCCCCCCCCGCGCTGCCACCATCTACCTACCTACCTACCTTCCCCCTGCCCTGGCTGCCGCCGCCGCCACCTCCGAGGAGGAAGTGACGCGACGGGACCCCCGCGCTCTGTTTTTTGCTGGGGAAACCAGGGCAACAGGGCTGTTTAAGCCCTGTTGCCCTGGTTCCTCCCGCCAAAACAACGTGGGTGGGGCTCCGGAAGCGACGCGGAGAAGGTAGGTGGCGGGGGGGTGGGGGAGGGGAGGCGGCAGCGGCGGCAGTGGCGGGTGGGGAGGGCCGGCGGCAGCGGGTGGGGAGGCGCGGCGGCGGCGGGTGGGGAGGCGCGGCGGCGGCGGGTGGGGAGGCGCGGCAGTGGCGGGAGGGGGAGGCGCGGCGGGGGAGGGGCGGCAGTGGCGGCAGCGGTGGGCGGGCGGGGGGGAGGCGCGGCAGCTTTGGCGGGCGGGGGGAGGCCCGGCGGGGGTGGCGCGGCGGCGGCAGCGAAGAGGAGCGCAGCGTTTCTGCGCCCTCTTCAGCCACGCGCCCTAGGCAACCGCCTAGTTTGCCTAGCGGTAGCGCCGGCCCTGCATCTAGTCTAGCACTTTATCAGCAGCTGCTGAAATGACTTTGGGAAAATCTCAAGCAGGCATGAAAAGATGCCAGAGGTATACTGTCTCTGAACATGGAGGTTCTACTCTTAACTTAGATGCATCTTCTGTATATCTTCCAATGCCATCTATGCTACTGGCCATCTTAACATCTTGTGACGATAAATTCTCTAAGGGCAATAATATCTTGTGGCAATACATTTTCTAATAAATTCTCTAACTTGGAGGCTTCCAATCATCCAATGCAGGACAGGAAGAACAGTGGAGGCGATCTTCTCCTCCCCATCCTCCCACCCTGTATTTTTCGCTGGACGGTCTTTTTTGTCTTCTGGGGCGAATCAGAGGAAAAGAGGCTGGGGAAGCCTTAGGAATCCCCCCCCAGGTCTCTCTGAGGTCAATTTGCTGACGTCAAAGGGCACCAGCTGCAATTCTTTCCACACTGGCTGCTAGAGGGTGGGGAAGGGGGTTGGATTTTCAACTTCTCCTTCCAAGGTTGGAGCACTGGAATTCCCAGTATCCTATGGACCCTCAGACAATGTCTAAGGGCCATAGGATTGCACCCTAACTTGATTATAGCCCTTTACAGACATTCTAATCACATACAGTCATGCCTTGGATTGAGAGCATAATTCGTTCCGGAAACGTGCTTGTAATCCAAAACACTCTTATATCAAAACGAAATCCCCCCAAAAAAATTTCTACAGAAATTTTTAATTTAAGCCATATACAGTACTTGTATTGCAAGATGTCGCTTGTATATCAAGTCAATTTTTAAAAAATAAATATTTACAAATTTGCTTGTCTTGCAAAACGCTCTCAAACTAAGTTACTTGCAATCCAAGGTATTACTGTACAATCAATGCACGTAGGTGGTGGAATACCATTGCAATGGCAGTCTCTGCCCTCAACCTGTGAACATTCTTTTTTTTTTTTTTACTGTCTATAGCAGGGCTCTCCAACCTTGGGTCCCCAGATGTTGCTGGCCTACAGCTCCCAGCATACCCAGCCAGCATGGCTAATGGCAAGGGATTCTGGGAGCTGTAGTCCAGTAACATCTGGGGACCCAAGGTTGGAGAGCCCTGGTCTATAGCAAGGCTACACATGGTGAAACAAACATAGAGGTTTTCTACATGATATTTTATTGTGGGCTCATCATTCCTCCTCACTCACAGTTGTTTAAGGGAGCTTCAGATAAGGTTGTGACCCTCCAGTTTCACTTCTGTTTTTTAGGAGCACTTTCGTGGGTTTGGGTTTTTTGGGGAGAGGGAGTGGGGAATGCAAAAACATATTTTCATCCCAAAACAAAATGCGCATCCCTACTAGTGCAACTGCATTTTCCAACTATATCACAGCACCAACTAGTGGTTATGTAGCAGAAAGTATGGAAAGGCAGGAAATTACAAGCTCTTTGTGCAGAGATCCAATCTTAATTCTGCGATGAAACTGGAAGTAGACACAGTGGATTAACAGCATCGTCTAGAAAAGCTCTTACATGATTAGAATATCTGAAAAGGGTAAAGAATCACTTTGGATAAAGAATCACTTTGTGTTTTGTTGTTGTTATTGATTTAATCCTTGTTTGTCTTGGCACCAGTTCTTTAGCTGACTGCAAGTTCTAGTATTTGAGAAAGACAAATAAATCATTTCAATTCACTCACTATATACACTTCATATTTTTTATAAACTTCAGTTGTGTCTCCCCACAACCCCCCACCCCAAACCACACATATTTAGTGGTGGTTCACAGAGACAAACAATCCCTTCTGACTGTATAGAGATCACATGAAGAAGTGTAAGAACCGGCACTCCATGGATAAATACTGCTGTGATGATTACCATGGCTGCAGCAGCTCTAAGACATATCAAGATGAATGAATCCATAGAGAATGATGGTCAAGCTCCACACTGGCTGCTTCTCCGAGGTTGTAAGAGCGACCTCGGAGAAGGGGTTTTCTGGGGCGTTCTGGGGGGGAGGGGGGGAGACTGGTGCTGCCAAGATACCACATATCCTGGTGGCGCCCCAGCATGTTTTCCTCCTGCTCTGAAGCGCCACAGTTACGGTAGATGGCCAAAACTGACTTTTGCCTGTGCGCTCCTCCCACACTGCATTGGATGCCCATAATTCTCCGAGTTCTGAGGGTTATGGGCATCCCCATTGGGCTGCACCCGAAATGTAGATATTGGGATCAATACACAATAATAAAGGAAGGGAGAGTAGATGGGTGGATCTCATTCCAAATTATTAAGAATCGTCATGTAATTAAGAAAGACTGAATATCGTGTGACATTTATTTCATGAAATGATGGGGGAAATGTAACATCACTACAGAAATATAACCAGCAAAATTAAGCAAAAACACATATCCATGATGGCCAAATGTAAACTGACTTTCAAGAGATAATAAAAAACAATTTGTAAACTAATTTTAAAACAAGGGAACACAAAGGGAGAGAGATTTCCCATCGGCCATACAAGCAATGGGAACCAGTGAGGGAGAAAGTTAGCAGACAATAGTACAGGAAATGAAAATGGAAGGTCTACTAAGGGCTTTCCCCCTTCATTCAAATGATGTATAATTTTCAGAGTACTTCAAACTGAGCCTTAAGGATGGTATAGTTTACTACAGGTCAGCCTGTGCCAGGGTTACACTGCCAATGGAGGAAATTACTTAAGGAGGCTGAAATCTAGGCTATCTGTGTGACCTGGAAGAAGTGATGCTGAATGTTAAAAAGATACCCGAAAGGAAAACTGTGATTTATTATGGTCATAATAAAGTAAAGTGAGTTGTTTGAAAATAAGATATTTTTATTTAGAAAGAGAGCGTACAAAATAGAGGAAGACAAACAACGTGCTTGAGTCGCTCTGCACTTGCATCTTAGTCCTATTCAAGGTTGATCAATAGTGCGAAAATGCACAGATAAAGGACACTGGCACTTAACCCGAGCAGTCATGGTGTTAAGAGATAACAGAGGCTTCCTGGCCAACCCTCTTCAGTGTTTTGAACAGGTTGCAGTATATGGCAAAATACCATATTTACTGGGGAGTTTTGGACAGCTCATGATAAAGTGCCACATGGCAGTCTGCTACTGAAGCTAAAAGCAGCAGGAGCTCCAAACAGAAGTGGGGATAACATTTAAAACAGAACAAAACAGAACACCATGGCTGAAAAACAGGGTCCCACTAGAGAAAAGTGTGGAGTGCAACCCCCACAGGGACCATTGCAAGAACATTTCAGGATTTCATGTTCGCCTGATTAACTAAGATGAAGAGGCCAGCTGCAAACTTTCATGTCCTGATAACACAAAGGTTTGTGAACAATTCATATCTGCATATAGGACGCAGATTTGTGATGCTTTTAGGCGAAGATACAGAAAAGGGCCATTCAGCGTAGACAATCATGCTGCTCAGGGAGGGTTTATCGATGCTTCAGTGTTATTGGATACAATTCGCATCCTCGATAATTTACTTCAGTGAGAATTAAAGAGAAAAGTGATGGTAAGAAAGCCAGGTTCTCTGTTTGTCTGAGAGAAAACCTGCCAGCAGATCTATTACAAGCATCGTCTCTAAAGTTGAATCAAAAGGCTTGGTGGTGATACATGGCTTAGGAGGAAGAACTCTTCAGGTTCAAGTCTTACACAATCTCCTTGTGACTAAAGTGGTGGAAGGGCTGGATTTGGAGCAACTGGGTGACTCAGAGTGGATAGTACTGGCCTTGAATCGATGGATCTGGGTTCAGTTCTTTGCTCAGTCATTGGCTCAAAGGTTTCATATGGGACAGGAGGCTCATTTATACGCCATCTGAGGATAAAAGAGAAAAATGAAATGTTGTCTTTCCCAAGTGTTAAGGCTGTAATCTAAAAAGAATAATAGGAAACTATATTCCACTAGAAAAGGACTGCACAATTCAAATTACTCTGAGTGCTACTTTAAAAAAAACGTATTCAAGAAAGCAATATCACTACATTAAATCAGAGTGCTTCGGAATTCTGTCCCTTTTTTTTTTTTTTTTAACAGTTGACCCCTTTTTTCTGTCTTTGCATTCCTCAATGTATGTTGACTTCTCTCCCTGTACTGCTACAGGTCTCTCTGAAGAACTCTCTCCATTAACTTTCCTTTTCTCTTTCCTCCCCATAATACTCTCTTCTTTTTCACCTGTACCCCATAGAGAGTGGTCCTGGTCCTGGTCCTGGTCCTGGTCCTGGTCCTGGTCCTGGTCCTCCTCCTCCTCCTCCTCCTCCTCCTCCTCCTCCTCCTCCTCTGTGTTTCCCTACTATTTCTGCAGCTCCATTCCTCCAAACTCCCTCTTTTCTCTCTGCACTCAATAGCACTTCCCCACCCCCCTCTGCACCATCATAAGTCTCCCTACATCCCCATCTCTCAGTTCTCCGATTTCAAAGTGTAAGCTCAATTTCCCCTCTGTTCCTCCTCCACTCCATCCATACTTCCCCACATTGAGTTTGGGGGCAAGGCTTTCCCTCTCCCATCAATTCACAACAGCGAAGGAGTTTCAGACGCAGGTGGGTCATGGTGTGTGTCCGGCTGCAACAGGCTAGAAAAAACTAGTGCCAAAGAATGGCACCATGCACCTCTGAATCCAGGAAGAGGAGGAGCACTGCAGACAATATTGCAGTCATTTATTTATTTATTTATTACATTTCTATGGCACCCAATAGCTGAAGCTCTCTCATTCCTCAACACCCCCTCTCCATTTTTTATGGGATTAGGAGGCCATTAGATATCCCAATAAAGATGTGGCTTATGCTGGCTCAGCTTGTATGAGTGTGGAAAGCTAAGCAGGGTCAAGCCTGGTTATTACTTGGATGGGAGACCCCTCCTCTAGTTTCCTGCATTGAGCAGGGGGTTGGACTCGATAGCCTTGTAGGCTCCTTCCAACTCTATGATCTATGAAATCTATGAAAATGGCCACACCCAAGGGGTATTTGTAATTTCTCCAGGGGGTCTCAAATAGAGAGGGAATAGATCACATTCAGCCCAGGAACGATATGGTATGGAAGCCAGTCCTGTCTTTTGGGCTGAAGCATCTGAAATATATATAAGGGCAAATGCCTATAACATTTATTCAGCATACTGTCTGGGAGCTGAAAGGATGATTTTCATAGATTTCATAGAACATAGAGTTGGAAGGAGCCTACAAGGCTATCGAGTCCAACCCCCTGCTGAATGCAGGAAACTAAAGGAGGGGTCTCCCATCCAAGTAATAACCAGGCCTGACCCTGCTTAGCTTTCCACACTCAGACAAGCTGAGCCAGATGCTCTCTGTTTTTGTTTTGCCATGTTCTAGATTAGAATAAAGATTGTGTCTCCACTCCTGTTTTTAGAAAAGGTGCAAAGAAAGACACATCTTTTTTAACTTGGCCTTTTAAATTGTTTTCAGTAGCATTACTGTGTTTAATGTATTTAATGATGTTTGATTATTGTTCTTAAGGCTTTTTTTATGTTGGTTCTATTTTTAACTTGTTGTATGTCACCATGGCATTCCCCCCCCAAAAAAAATTGGTATTAAAAATCAATTAAAATAAAACAATCCAGATAAAAGTAGACAAAGGAGGGAAATCCAGAGTCGAGTACAAGCGTAACTGTCCACCATTGGAATAAATATGATTATTTATTTTTTAAATAAAGGGTACCTGGCAGGGCTGTGCGGTGAATCTATTACAACCAGCAGTTATATCCCTGCTTCTCAGGAATATATGGTACTGGAGAAGGGGATCTTGCACTGCAGTGTGGCTATGACCCTGTCATCTTCCCTTTTATCTCCTAGCTGCAAAAACAAAACAAACAAAACAAAACAAAAACACCCCACTTCTCAGGGGTGTCTGACAATTGGGTACAAGCAGAGCAGCCCTCTAGCTATTTCAGTTACTCTTATTTGGGTCAAAGGCATAAGTGGTTCCTGGCATGATCAGTGAAGTTAAAGGTTGGCATTAAGCAATTATTTCTCACCCCCATCAACACTGTAGCAGGAAAGGCCAACTAGAGGGGAAGCCATATATATACAAAAACTTTTAAGTAAAGGCAGAAGCCAGGGAAGGGTCACATTCCCAGCTGGAAATGAAATCAGCTCCACCTGGCAGAAAACCAAGAAGGAAAGATTGGTGGCAGCCGTGATACCATCTGCCCTCCCATAGGACCAACCCCCCAGGGAGTTTCAGGAGCCAGCCTGCCCCAATGAGGTAGAGCTTACACATCTGTGCTCCAGATATATTGAATCTGGTCCATGATCTGCATGGACACTTGAGAGGGGAACCCACCACAAACCACTAGCCAAAGCCACTGTCGCATCATCAGCAACAAAGAGAAAATGTCCTCTCCCACCCCCCACTTACAATACAAAAACACACACATAATGTTCAGGCAGTATGCACGAATTTAGGTGTAGGAGGCATTAGCAAAGCACTCTGGAACAAAATAGAGCCAGTGTGACGTAGGGGTGAGAGTGTTAGACTGGGACTCGGGAGATCCGGGTTCTAGTCCCCGCTCAGCCATGAAACTCACTGGGTGACTTTGGGCCAGTCACTGACTCTCAGCCTAACCCACCTCACAGGGTTGTTGTGAGGATAAAATGGAGAGGAGGAGGAGGAGGACAATGTAAGCCGCCTTGGGTTCCTTGCAGGAAAAAAGGCGGGGTATAAATATAACAAATAAATAAATAAATAAATAAACCATATGCACAGTCACCCTGCCATTTTAAGGAATAAATGACACTGGGGATTTATTTCCACAAGAACTTTAAATTAATTCAGATGTTAATTTATATTTGCATAAGTCAATAGCTTTTCCCCAAGTGTACTTGTTTACTAAATTCTACAGAATCTGTGGCTCAATTGTGCAAGGCTTGAAAAGGAGATTTGGGGAGCTGGGCTTCAGGTGGAAAGCCATTTCTAACACCACCCACCTAGGACTTGACTGGCTGCAATTAAAATACCCCACCCCACCCCAACAAATACAAATTAGCCAAAGTGCACAGTCTACCCCATTTTGAACGTATATTATATTGACAATGGGTGGAATGAATCTTTTAGCTCATAACAGACACATTTCGGTGCTGTCAGAGGACCATAGGGAGCGGCCTTATACTGAGTCAGGCCATTGGTCCATCTAACTCAGTATTATCTATACTGACTGGCTCTCCATGGCTTCAGACAAGCCTAACTGGAAAGGCCAGGGATTGAACCTGGGGCCTTTTGAACGCAAAGCATCTGCCTCACCACTGAGCTGCAGCCTGTGCCCTGAGCCATCCCTTGGGCCAGGGGTCCTCAAACTACGGCCCGCGGGACATATCCGGCCCACCTTGTCTTTCTATCTGGCCCGGTGGCCGATCGAGGAGGAAGGGGGTGGGGGGGAAAGGCACAGCTTCCATTTGCGGGGAAGAGTCAGACTGGAGACCTCATTACTGCGAAGATCAACCTGCAGTGCAGCCCCGGCTCTTGAAGGCAGGCGCGAGACTTGGGAGGCAGAGCGGGAAGAGGCGCTCAAACGCACGCACGCACACACGCTTTCAGCTCCACACACACGCATGCACGCACGTCCCCGCCACCTCCGGAAGTTTCTCCGGTTCCTGCCCGCCTGCTCTTCCTCCTCCTCCCCGCGTGATCCTCTCTCCTGATCTCCAAGGGCCGAGAGAAAACCGGCGGCGGCAGACTCCATCAGGCTCCCTTTGCTCCCTTTTTGCCTTGAGTTTGTTGGGGGGGGGAGGTTCTCACCCCCTCTCGCTCTGCTCTCTCCCTGGGAGGTGGGAACCGAAAGGGAGTGGAAGAGTGCGTGCCTGTGTGCCTGTGTGTTCTCGGGGATGCTGGAGCCCCGGGCTGCGCGTTAGTTAGAAGAGCAAGGGGGAGGAGGATGTTGCTGCTGCCTCGTAAGAGAGGGAGACGAAAGAAAGTGCAGGGGTTGCTCCGCAGAGCAGGAGCCGCCGCCACCGGCGGCGGCACCACCACCAGAGGAGGCCAGCGCTGCCAGCCTGCGGGGGAGGAGGACCCCACAGTGCGGCCGCGAGGAGCTTGGGATCCCGGCTGCATTTCCGCACCGCGTTGGATACCACACGAGGCGACAGTGGCTGCGCAGCGCCCGGGGGATTATGAGCAGCAGAGTCGGAGGAGGGGGCAGGGCTTTAATATCGTGATTTAATATCTACTACTACATTCTTTATTATAGCATCCAAAATCAAGCCTTTCTATACCTTTTAAAAATTTAATGTATTTCAATTTTAGACAGCAACATTTTAGACAGTACATTCTTATTTTTTAAATCCACTTTTGCCATCAAAATAAAATTCCATCCTCCATTTAATCACTTATTAACATTATATGGTAATCATTAATTTATAATAACTTTCCATTTAAGAAAAAAATAATCACCCCTATCAAGTAAAAATAAAGGACCCGGGTCCTTTTTTTTTACTTGATCCATTTGTTCATATTTTTTTCAAACTAGTCTGGCCCCCCAACAGTCTGAGGGACAATGAACTGGCCCCCTGTTTAAAAAGTTTGAGGACCCCTGCCTTGGGCAAAGCCAAGGGTAGAGGGGAGAAAGAAGTAAACACTCTTGGGATATGTCATTGACAGCTTACGTTTTATTTTGTGAAAATTACTTCCAGTTTATTTCCATCATCCCCCAAGCCAAGAAGCCAGTTTTGCAAACTGATGTATGACAACCCTATGGACCCATCGGCACCAAGATCAGTATCCATTGTATAGCACCTGTAGCAACAAGAGAAGGTGGCGTGTCTTCCTTATACCCTTTGCAGCAAACAAGTGTATCTGTAAGAAGGAAAAAGAATGAATAAAAATGCCACTTCTTTGCCCTTATTGGAGAGGAACAAAAGAAGGTGAACCAAGATTGTTTCATTTTCCTACGGAATGCAGGCCATGCAGTGTAAATCCGTGTACAGGCTTTTTAAAATCTTTCCTTCAGACACTTCATCTTATGACAGAAGTTTGATGTTCTAGACAGCCTGTAGTGAGCATCACAAAAGCAGCAAATAAAATCCAGGCAGGCTTCAAGTGTGTGCATGAAAGATCCAAGAGGATTTACTGTTATGTGAACTGTGAGTTTAACGGGCTGGAAGCCTTTTTCGACACAGATATAGGTGTAGCGCTTCAGAAACTTTGCCCCTCTTTTCACTCCTGTCCTGTCCCTTACTGGCTATTGCAGTAATAGCATAAGCTGGGTAGTAGAATAGTCTGTTGGGACTTCTCCTGCACATGTCCCTTTGAAATGAATGGGAGTCAAACAGTAGAACTTTATCAGCAATATTCATTGGATCTAACGGCACAATCCCTGGCAAACTAAGGACCAAAACAGACATGACTTTAAATGTGTGTCTAGCAGCTATGCTTTAAAACACACACACACACACACACACACACACCATTTTTAGTCTGGAGTAGGTACTAAGACTCCTACTTAGGGGTGTGAGGGGTGGGTGACTTTTAAGAGCTGGATCAGGGCCCCTGTGCCTACTCTAGAGTACAAATGAAAATAACACATACTGTAGCTACTAGAATAATCTTTAAAGTAATGTCTGCTTTAGCCCTAAGAGCACAATTGACACAGAACTAATTGAAAAGTATACAGTGATATTCTGTATCTATGTTCTGATACATGAGGATAAAACACAGATGTATTGCATCATATATTAAAAAGGACACATAAGTGCATGTAGTGACCGATGCCCCTGATCACATGTATTTGGAAGAAAATAAACACTGATCAGCAGTGGCTACTGGCTCCAATGTCAATGGGGCAGTGTATCCACTCTGGATTTCAGTCTGAACTTTAAAGGAGTTATCCATGGTGCGGCACCTAGTCTGGGGATACGGTTACAATGTGTGTGTGAAATGTGGAAATTCTGGACAGTATCCGATGCTGCTGAGAGCGGGGCCCGCTGCTGCTTCTGCTCCACAAGTGGCCAGCCCAGATTATTCCCTTCTGCAAGTGGAGCCCACCGCTTGTGGAATGGAAGTTTAGCGCTTCTGGGGGCAAGCCCTGAAACAAGAGAAGCGCTCATTTCTGGAATGGGGCAGGTCAGCAGAGCTCCCTTATGTGAGCTGGCCGCTTGCAGGAGGTCTCCATTGGATACTGCCCATTAGCAGGTTTCCACACGTGGCAGGTTCTGCCCTCATCTTCAGTGGGCCAATGTGTGTATGCACCTCTCCAAACAATTGGGAACATTGCCTTTTCTGATCACATGGAAAGATGTCCTTTAGGGTGGCCACTTCTGAATTGCCAAAACAAGGGACATGCATCACCAAACGAGGGACATGCGTCACCAAACCATATCTCTTACAAATTCACATGTGTGTCCCTATTTTCATCTGTGAAATGTTGGAGGGTATGTAGTTGCATATCAAGTGCTGGCCACCTCACCACTGTGCAATGTTAAGCTCTCACTTGGGCCTCATTCAGACCTTCTTTCCCTTACTATACCGCTGGGACCCCTCCCTTGCTCAGAGCTGCCTCATGAAAATATCCGAAAATGCTTAATAGTTGAGCCATCCCTGGATGGAAATCAAATTAAATCTATTGGTTTTCAAAGTAGCTCTATCTTTGGACAAGCTCACACATGACATTTTGATCATCAGTGCAAGGCCCTGACTGTCCTTGGGTATGTATTTGTCTGGACAACATACTGCATGAACTGGGAAAGCCAGCAACAACTCATGATCCCAATGGATGGGGAAAGTAATGCCATTATCAGGCCTGTGGCTCACGCTGGCTCAGCTTGTCTGAGCGTGGAAAGCTAAGCAGGGTCAGGCCTGATGATTACTTGGATGGGAGACCCCTCCTCTAGTTTCCTGCATTGAGCAGGGGAGTTGGGCTTGATGGCCTTGTAGGCTCCTTCCAACGCTATGATCTATGAATCTATGAATGCTAGCTGCAGCCATGATTCTGTGGTTCACACATTACATTTGTCTGCATGGGCCTGAGCATGATCATAACTGCTCACATGCGGAACAATGAAACGTCTTGGCTGTGACCTAATACTGTTACATATAGGTATAAAATTAATCAAATTAAGCACACTGTGGCCTGGTGCTGCACCTTCCTCTCTCTTTAGATTAGAATCAGAAATGTTTCAGGTAGGTTGCAAAAAATCTCCTTCACTCCCAGCTCCACCGCTGTGTTGTTCTGGTCAAAAAATTGACGTCATGCTGCGCAGTCCCTTGACAGCAGTCTGGCACCCAAATGCACCATCTGTTATTTTCTTACACAAACATGGGTGCTATAACTCTCAGTCATTTTCATCTGGTTCACTCCCCAGGATAAACTAAAAACCTGTTTGGTTATACCTTTTGCATTCATTCATTAGCCGAAAGTGCAGGAGAAATGCTGTGATTTATAATGGATTGTATACATTCAAGGTCATTGGAGACAACACATTGGTTTTGGGCAAGGGACTATGAGAATGTTTTAAGCATGACTTGATATGAGTGCAATAATCAGAGCGGTACTCACACAGTGAAGACCCCCACCCCCTGGCAGGTGTAAATCAGATGACCACTTTAAAAAGATTAAAATGTCAATGGATGCAGAAGTCCTAAAAGGACTTCCTCATAAAGATGTAAAAAACAACAACAACAATACCCTGTTAACATAGTAAGAAAGCTAGCTCAACAGGTATTTTGATGTACCTATGAAATGTATTTTTCCTGTCCATATTGGTTTATCATACTGATCTTGTAAAGGTTTGTACCCACAACTTCTAACAGGTGTAGGCCACAATCTTCATGATGTTTACTCCAGAATAATCCTGATGAAGTTTTAGCATTTGAAGCTAAATGATACCTATGAACATAATATAATAGTTTTCTTCTCTGGGTTATGTTTTGTTGGAATTAAGACATAACCCAGAGAAGAAAACTGTCGAAATCAGTGTTAAAAAAAATGAGGAAGATATTACAGTACAATTCAATGTCTCTAGAAAAAGCTTGTACATAGCTATTTAGTCTACAAACCTAAGCATATTATTAGGCATTAAGTCCCATTGAACTCAGTGGGACTTCCGTGTAAACATGTATAGGATCCCGGTACATAGGGCACAATCCATTATTGAGGCTGCCCATAACCCACCCAACTCAGAGGATTATGGGTATCTTATGCAGGGTGGGAGGGGCGCAGAGCCAAAGGTTGCTTCTGCGCTCCTGCTGCTCTGCAAAGCAGTTAGGGGGATGATTTTGGCCATCTAACTGCGGCGCTTTGGAGGCAGAGGAAAGGAGGCTGAGGCGCCACCAGAATGCATCATGTATCCCAGCGGCACTGGTCTCCTCCCCCTCCCCCTCCCCTCCCCCTCCCCCCTCCTAAACCCCCTCTCCAAGGTTGCTCTTATGACCTCGGAGAAGCAGCTGGCGCAGTTATTTCCATGCTGGCTGTGAGGGTCAGGGTGGGCGCTCTGAGTGCAGATCCTCAGCTCTGAGGTTCGAGCAAATTTCCAACCTTAGTATATAGCTCATAGAGTTGGAAGGAGCCTACAAGGCTATGGAGTCCAACCCCCTGCTCAATGCAGGAAACTCGAGGAGGGGTCTCCCATCCAAGTAATAACCAGGCTTGACCCTGCTTAGCTTTCCACGCTCAGACAAGCTGAGCCAGCGTGAGCCACAGGCCTGTATAACCTCGGGGCTGGGAATCCAAACAATCCTATGGCCTTCTAGATGCTGTCTAGAGACCATAGATCACTCTGCCCATAATCTTAATAATATTAGTAATCTTCTCTGGATCCCCACCCTTTTCCATAGCTGCCTACTCTCCTAGGAGGGTAGAGAATGCTATGGGGAAAATCAGCTTCATCCAGCATCCCTTCTCTTCAGCACCCACATACCCTCCTGCTGCCCTCCAGATCTTTCGGACTATAGCTTCCATAATCCCTGACCATTGGCCATGCTGGATGGGGCTTAAGGGAGTTGTAGTCCTAAATGATGTAGCCGCAAAAAAGGACAAATGCTATTTTGGGCTGCATTTATAGAAGTATAGCTTCCAAATTGCGGGAAGTACTAGTCCCCCTCTACTCAGCACTGGTTAGGCCTCATCTTTAGTACTGTGTCCAGTTCTGGGCCCCACCCTTTAAGAAGGATGTAGACAAACTGGAAAGGGTTCAGAGGAGGGCAACAAAGATGATCAGGGGACTGGAAGCAAAGCCCTATGAGGAGAGACTGAGGGAACTGGACATGTTTAGCCTTCAGAAGAGAAGACTGAGGGGAGATATGATAGCACTCTTCAAGTACTTGAAAGGTTATCACACAGAGGAGGGACAGGACCTCTTCTCGATCATCCCAGATTGCAGGACACGGAATAATGGGCTCAAGTTACAGGAACCCAGATTCCGCCTGGCCATCAGGAAAAATGTCCTGACAGAGCAATACGCCAATGGAACCAACTACCTAGGGAGGTAGTGGGCTCTCCAACAATGGAGGCATTCAAGGTGCAGCTGGACAGCCATCTGTCGGGGATGCTTTGACCTGGATGGATTCCTGCATTGAGCAGAGGGTTGGACTCAATGGCCCTTCCAACTCTACTATTCTATGATTCTATGAATACTAGGTTGCCTGGCCCTGTTCTTCTTATAAGGCTTCAGGTTGGTCTTGAAAGATTCTCTCATGACCAATATAAGAAAAAAGGGTTGTCTGTTATGGGTCTCCTTCCTTCCCATTGAGCTTCAAGTCTTACTTCATGCTGCCTGTTTGCTCCGCTGTGTTTGTACTGTAGATGCACACAGATGTGCATGATGCTTGAGGAGCATTCCGAGATCCATGCCTGTGGCCAATGGATTGCACCTGATGAACCTTATGACACATAAGTTAAGGGCTAGTGGCACAATATTGTTCCAGATATTAAGGATCACATACTTAAGAGGTTTAAAGTACATATCCAGAATTGTAAGGAGATTCATATGACAGGAACATTGTGCTACCTACAGAGGCTAAAGCCCTCAGAGAGGTGTCTTGAGCAGCAAAAGACACGAGGATTTATGGCAAGGAACAGCAATTGCAATATCTAGTGCTAAACATTTAATCTAAGGTTACAGTTTTTACTTCGGATCAGAGCTGAAGTCAGCAGAATTAAATCTTGAAGTGCATTTCAGCGACCCTAAATCCTTCGGACTACTGTTAACAGTGGCAGACCTCCAAAATGCATTTCTTTAATAAGACAGTAAAATATAAAGTTATCTTCTTCAAGGGGTGGGGGGGGTGGGGAAAGGACTGGCGGGGGAGGGGTAAAGAGAAAGCATCACAAAACTGTGTTTATCACATTGGGCCTTTCTAACATTATCCCCCCCCCTGCTGCCCCAATTCTTTGTTGTTCACATTTTTTTTCCTTCTGTGATAAATCAGAGGGAAGTATTTCAGGAGCTAAGACTGATTCTTTCTTTCTCACTCCTTGTGGGTTGGAGGAGGATAAGGATTTGCCAGTCGGTTGGTAGCCAATTGTCCCTAGGCTATCAAAAGGGATTCAGCAGCTGTTACCTTCTCTTTCTTGCTTAACATAACTTTGTGTTCACCTGCAGCTAAAGCAAATTTATGCAGAGCATACTGGGATGTTGTTCAAGTCCCCAAGGCAACTCCATTAGCTTTCCCAAGAGCTCCATTAAATGCTTATTAAAGCAAACAAACAAAAAAAATACTTTCAGATAATGCTAAGGTTCACCATTAAAGCTGTGAAAGCAGGACTGAGGAAAGGCCGGAATACCATCCTTAAGTGCCCTTTTTGTGTTGCAGAATGACAGCACATATGGCAAGGGCAATGGCCCACTGTCTGCAGGGCATAACTGGGTTTAAAGTAAGAAGCCTTTTTTATTATTATTATTTAGTTGGCTCAGCTTTTGAGAATCGGTCAGTTCTGACTTGATCCATCAATATGGATGGCCAAAGAGAGACATCATTATTTCAAGTTGCATTTTCTGGGACAAATCTCCTGAAAATAAAACACAGATAGCCACTGCATCCTGTGTGTAAGAACTGGCCTACAAACCAGTGTGTCCTAGGAGCTAAAGATGTCTCACAACAGCTGGTGGGATTATGAGATCCAGTTGTTAGAACGTCCAGCTAGTGCCATTCACTCTCTTTCATTCTAATCTACCTCAAAGTGTTGTGAGGATAAAATTGAGGGCAGAGAGAACGTTGTGCAGTGCCCTGAGCTCCTTGGAGGAAGGGAAGGATGGAAATGCAATGAGGTCCCACCTTGGTTAAAAGTATACCATAGGGAGATGCACATGACTCCCTCCCTGTACTGGATGAATGCTTGGAGAGGGCAGTGGGGCTGTGCAGGCTAGCTCAGCCCACTGCCACCACACTCCTTTGATGAGCATCCATTTGATACTGGTTGGAGAGTGTTCTCTGTGCATACAGATGTATGCACAGGGAGCTCCTACATATGAGGAGGAACCCTGGCCAGTCAGGGCTCATCCTCACATGCAGGAGCTCTCCGCAAGTACATTTATTAGGGTGGCCACTGATACATAGCCAAAAAGAGGAATGCATAACCAAGAAAGAGGACACCAATTCGCATAACATTTGCATATGCTAATACATATGTATAGATGCAGATTTAGAAATAATGGGCAATATCCAATGTTAGTCCTATGGCTACACTCTCCTCCATTCTTCCCGTCCTGCATTGGGGAGACTGGTTTGCAGCAACAGATCTTTGTGACACTTACCTCCACATCACTATCCACCCTGCTTCTCACCATTTCTTAGACTTGCCTTGGGCAACAAACTCTTCCGGTGAAGGTTCTCCCTTTTGGCTTAGCCATGGTTCCGAGTGTCTCTTTACACAGTGTATGGCAGTAGGGGCAGCACATCTGAGACTTCAAGTGATGATCATTTTTCCATTCATAGACCACTGGTTCTTTGTAACCCCCTCTCACCACCACCTCAGTGCCAGTATCACCATTGCCCTGTTGCTTCTGGAATCTCTCAGCCTGCAGGTCAATAAAGAAAATCCGCAGGGGCACTTCTCGACTCCATTCAAGCCTGCGCCTACCTACCATAGGACAGAGTGGACACCCTGTGATGCCTTGCATGTGAACTAAAGGCTACCCACCAATGCTGAGTAACCAGCATCCAATGCCTTCTTGAGCTCATGGCCTCCACCACCTCAGTAACTCTGTTAACATGCCTCTGTATGAGACCACTCCAGTCATAGTTCCTATGATTCAATCTGGTGTTCCCTGAACTGGTGGATGGTTCTGACACACCTAGTAAGGGGGTTCAACTTCCGGACTCCCCATCCATCCCTGACAGTCACCACAGCCATATCCCTTCATGGCTGGGGAGCCCAGTGTGGTTCACTCACAATCAGGGGACTGTGGTCCAGATGGAGAGAATCCTACACATCAACTCTCTTGAACTTCTTGCTGTTCCCAAAGCCCTAAGGGCACTTGAATTTCACATCAATCTGTCTGAATTTCAATGAACAATACCACAGTTGTCTTCTATATAAGCAAGCAGGAACGGATGAGATCCCTTCCCCTCTTTCGACTCACCCTCAAGTTCTAGGACTGGTATGTACATCACAACATTGCCCCCATCACCATACACCTCACAGAAACGCCCAGCACTCTTGCGGACTCACTCAGCTGATCGGGAACCACCACTCATGAGGGGAAGTGCTCTCCAACAATCACACTCAAACTCTTTGACATGTGGGGCATCCTGACTATCAGCCTCTTTGCTGTAGCACTAAACACAAAATACCAGTCTTTCTGCAGCAGAGCTGATTGCAACCCAGACTTAAGAACATAAGAAGAGCCATGCTGGATCAGACCAAGGGTCCATCTAGTCCAACAGTCTGTTCACACAGTGGCCAACCAGCTGCCCACATGAAATCCACGAGCAGGACATGTGCAACAGCACCCTCCCACCCATGTTCCCCAGCAACTGGTGTACATATACTGCCTCTGATACTTTCAGGGAGATGCTTTCCTTCTTCAC
The DNA here is from genome assembly GCA_021292165.1 of Shinisaurus crocodilurus. Lineage (NCBI taxonomy): Eukaryota > Metazoa > Chordata > Lepidosauria > Squamata > Shinisauridae > Shinisaurus > Shinisaurus crocodilurus. Next base: position 163,306,494 of record CM037880.1, read on the forward strand.
TGGGGGGGGGAGACTGTAACTTATGTGTTCTCCCTTTTCCCTCTAGTCACATGAATGGTGAACAAGATATAGGACGATGGGGCTCACTGTATCTTGATAACCTTGTGGTGGCTGAGACAAATGTGGTGTGTGACACTTCTCCTGTCCAACCACACTTTCCCCCATCTCCCTGGTCTCTCAGATCTCCTCACAATGAGCAACAGAGAGATCAGGCACCCTGACCTAGAGTCTCACTGCAATTCTCTGACAAGGTCCTGGAAGTAATGACTGCTTCACACAAACCATCAACATAGGCCTCAAATACTGCCAAGTGGAAGGCCTTTCTGAAATTTCTTGCATCAACAGAAAAAGACCCAAAATCCTATGCTCTACCAAGTATATTGGACTTCCTTCTTTCATTGAAGAAGGTTTAGCTCTTTCCTCCATCAAAGTTTACTTAGCAGCCATATAGGCTAATCATGTCAATATTGAAGGTTTCTTTCTCTTCTCACACCCTCACATTAAACATTTCCTTAAAGGACTTGCTGACCTCTATCCACCAACCTCTTCGCTGGTCCCAGCCTGGAGTTTGTTAGTGGTACTGGCTCAATTAATGGCCAAACCCTTTGAACCTATGGCCACAGCCGATCTTAGGCTCCTCACAATGAAAGTGGTTTTCCTCGTTGCTATTACTTCAGCACAAAGAGTGAATGAACCATGTGTTCTAAGGCATGACCAACTGTTCCTAACTTTTCAGTGCTATGCCTGGACTGTTCCTTTCTTCCAAAGATTGTCTCACAATTCCATTTAACTCAGGATATCATACTACCAACTTTTCTTCCTCAACCTTCATTTTCAATGGAGGTCAAGCTTCATTCCCTAGATGTCAGAAGGGAACTTTTATTCTATGTGCATAGAATATCATTGTGAAGGACTGCGACCGGTCCTTTGAGTCTGGACGGGAGATAAAGAGGCTTCGTACTGCGAGCCCTGATGTCCCCACTCCCAATCCAGCCTCGCTTAAACTCGGCCCTGCTCTGAGATACTGAGATTTAGCACTGAACCAACACACAAGCGAAAGGAAGTTTATTTTGGGATTAGTCAGTTACAAGTTGGTTAGGGAGATAAGGGAGTGAAATTGACAGAATGAAATACCTTTGTTACACATAGTCAGAACTACAAAATAACAACCAAGAACATACACTAGAGCAGTGATGGCGAACCTATGGCACGGGTGCCACAGCTGGCACGCAGGGACCTCTCTGTGGGCACTCAAGCCATTGGTCACCAGATCGCAAAAAGACTGTCCCCTTCTGCAAAGCACTAATGATTTTGTTCTTTCTCACAGTGTGGAACAGAATGATTTTATTCTAGAATTCCTGTTACAGAATTCTTTTCTACATTGTTATCACATTTAAAAGATTTTGAAGAATGATGCACAGAGCATGGCTTGGATATAAAGCCCTAACAGTTGACCTTAGTGCTGCATGTGTTGCTCTCAAACTAATGGAGTATGAGCCAAGGTTTGACCAATTATCAGCATGCATGCAATAGCAAAAATCACATTAATTGTGCAAAAGCATGCCCAATGCAAACTTTTACCTAATGCAGTGTTTGCAGTCCAAGACATAAAGTGTTTAAAATGTGTTTAGTTTTCTTGTTTATCTTGCTCATCCTAGTACAGGTTGACTTTTACTTTTACTAATCCGACACCTGTAGAAGCAGGGAAAGGACCCGGGGTAAAACTTGCCCCATACAATTTCAGTCTGGCATATAATCATATTACAAGTTGAGAATCCCTTATCCAAAAATACATGTGCCTAATTATTTTAAAAGTTTATATAAATTCCCTTCAGGCTATGTGTACAATGTAGTACTATAATAATTTTTTGAGTTGATTTTTTTTCCAACAAAAAACTGTTTGTATCATTGAAAGCTCTGTTAATGTGTTTTTCTTTTAAGACAAAAGATGTTAATTAGTTCGGACAACTGTATAAGTTGTTTTTCTAAAACTGAAACCTCGGTATTCAGGTTTAATTGCAGTGTTGGCACTTTGAAATAAATAAGTTGGTTTTGTGTTGCAGTTTGGGCACTCGGGCTCAAAAAGGTTCGCCATCACTGCACTAGAGTACCCAGGCGCTTCGCTTGGGGGTTGATTTTTTCGGGCTGGCCTTAGCCGATGACCCACTCTGTGGTCTGTCGCACCATGAACAACAAAGACCAGCAGCCACAGCTGACCGTTTATCGCCTCTCCCTCACCCCCCCCCCTTTTTCAATAGCTCGACCCCTCCTTTCGCAAGCAGGACAAACCAGTCCGACCAGGTAGAAGGGGTGAGGTGGCTTCAGGTGTCTGATGGTTGCATTCTTGCCCATTGAGGGTGCTTGGGGAAACCATTGAGGGTGCTTGGGGATCCATTAGCATTTGAATGTGTCGCAGACTCAGAGGCACCACCTGGCCTCCTTGGAGGGATATGCACAGTTCACTGGGGTTTCTCCACCTTTGGCGGAGATTATGCATGTGGTATGCTGGGCAAGATGTAGGCAATGTCATGCCTTTTCTCCACAGTCATCCTTTAGGATATCTACCTGTCTATTTGTCTGCCACTGGGGACCCAATAAGGGTCACCTGGTCTCATCACAACGCTTCACCAAGTGGGTGGCTTCAGCCATACTTCTTGCCTACCAACTGGCATGCTTACCACCGCCACCCTACAAGTAAGGGGTTACTCAACTAGAGCCACAATGTCCTCCTCTACCACTTTCCTCAGAGGTATTTTTCTTCTGCAACTATGTAGCATAGTGACCTGGGCTCAGTCTTCTACCTTCATCAAACATTACAGCCTGGATATCAGAGCTCACACCGATGTGACTTCTGGCAGAGCAGTTCTTTCTTCAATTCGGGAGTGACATGTCCCTCCTCCGGTAAATCTCTTGCTTTTCAGTCACCCATATATGTGTGAGTCACAGAGACCATGAAGGACATGTTGCTTACCTGTAACTGGTTTTTCAAGTGGTCATTTGTGAATGTACACAGCCCGCCCACCCTCCTCACTTTGATGCCTTCCCTTCCTTATTCCTCCACTGTGGCAGACTCAGAATTGAGAGGCAGGCGGGAGCCACACCCGGAGCATGTGCAGAAAAGGTGGGTGGGGCTCCCACCTAAAACTCTGTTTAGCTCTAGAATGTTCTGACTGACTGTTCTGCGCAGGAACACAGGCCACTCAAAGAACCACAGTTACAGGTAAGCAACTTGTCCTTTCCTGGTTCAGATGAATTAATTAGAGGCTTCCTGGTTTGATTGCTCATGCCACAATGTGAAGGGGCTACCTACCTACATGGGCAAAATGCTAGTTCATATCTTGGCTTGTTAAGCCAAGATATGATCATCCAAACCAGTTCGCTCTGTGGTTCACCCTGGAGAGACCCCATGTTTAGTTTCCACGTGATGGATGTAGTGTATGTGAACGTAAGAATGTCTGAAATGAGAGTAGTATGATTAGATTTGCTTTAATGTTGACTGCGGTAACATTTATTTCAGTCTGCTCAGGCTCTTTTGTATCCTGCAGTGTGAGATAAATCTTGAGATTTTATTTAGGTAAATATAGGCAACAGAGACTGGCTAAGTGGGGTAGCTTCAGCACTGGATTTAAACTGTACAGTTCTCCTGCTTTTATTCCTCTAAAACAGTGTTCTCCAACCTTGGGTCCCCAGATGTTTTTGGCCTACAACTCCCAGCATGCCCCAGCCAGCTACGCTGAGGACCCAAGGTTGGAGATTTAAGACAACTGAAAAAGATTAAAGACAACTGAAAAATAGATATAGTTTCTTGATTCTTACTCATTCATCAAGGATAAGTATCACTCGGAAATAATAGCTGTGCAAAAAAAAAAAAATTCTGGCAAAATAACTTTGTAACTGGGCTAGTACTGCAAGATAATGCCCCCCCCCCTTGCAAAAGCACAAGTTTTGACTTTCAGCCTTCAAAATTCTGCTGCATCTATTAACAAAGGAATAAACCTCCATTTCCACCAGATTTCAATAGCCTTGATTCTGAAGACTGAAAGGCTACAGAATATATGGGTGATTCTCCTTCCTTCCTTCCTTCCTTCCTTCTTTCCTTCCTAAAAATTCTGCTTGTTGAGTGATGTGGATTTTATAAATCAATCTTTATAATAAAGACTGGCTATGGTGATGGAAAGCTAAGCAGTGGGAAAGGTGGCAATTTGATCTGATATGTCACTTTTAAAATAAAGATTGCCTAGTCTGTTCTTTCTGAGGTAACACCCAGGCAGAGTTCCTGGAGTCACCCTCATTAGCAGGGCCGGCGCTACCGCTAGGCCAACTAGGCGGTTGCCTAGGGCGCGCGGCCGAAGAGTATCCGTGGAGGCCGGCAGCGGGGTGCGCGCGGCCCAATGGGGTGCGCGCGGGGCCGGCGTGGCTGGCGGGCGTTCCAATGGGCAGGCGCCGCGTCCGGGCTGGAGGCGCCGCGGAAGGAGGCTCAGCGCCGCACAGCACTGAGGCAGCGAGCGAGCGAGCAGAGCTTGATCCTGATCCGTGGAGGCCGGCAGCAGCGAGGAGAGCCAGCCAGCCCTCGCCAGATGCCCTCGACGGGCATCTCCTCCAGCCGCGGGTGCGTTCCCGGCTCCGCTCCCGGATCGCTCGGCGTGGGGTGGGGGCCTCCCGCCCTCGCTCGCGGCTCTTCTGCCGGGCCGGCGCGGCTGCCGAGAGCCACGCGGGGCACCTGCCTCCCTTCCGGCCGCCGCCGCCGCCGCAGGAGTTGCCTCGGCCGGGCCGTGGTCGGCCGGCTGGAGCGCCGCGGCTCCCCAGCCCAAAGGGCGGCGCGTCCCTCCCGCGGGCGGGCGGTGGTGGGCGCGAGGCGAGGGTCGCCCACCCAGCCGATATCCTCGCTCGCTCGCCCGCCGCTGCGCCTCCACCCGCCCTCCGCCCTCCCCGCTCGCTCGCTGCCGCTGCGCCTCCCACCGCCATCGCCACCCCCCCAACCCCCCCGTCACCCCAACCCCCCCGTCACCTACCTTCGTCGCGGGCAAAAAACAGCGCGGGGGTCGCGTCGCGTCACTTCAGGAGCAGCCGCCGCTGCCGCAGCCAGGGCAGGAGGGGGGGAAGGTAGGTGCAGGTTTGTTTTTTTTTTGCTTTGGAGAGGGGGGGGCGCTAAATAGTTTTTCGCCTGGGGCGCCAAACTGCCCTGCACCGGTCCTACTCATTAGCCATTAATAGGGGCTGCTGCAACAAGTTTCATCCTAGAGTACGTTTGTGTTTCCTCCTCTCTCAGGCCTCTGAGACTTTGGCCATTGGACGGCAGTGTGAGAGCCCCTTAACTATAGCTTAGGTAGACTTACTAATATAATTTCTCTTTGCCAAGTTCTTGTAAAACACACACCGTTCCTTCCCTGTTGCTACTCTGCAGATTTCTGAATGATAACAAGGCAGACAATTTACAATTGACTTGAGGTGCTTCTTTGTTATGGAAGCTTCTCCTGCTTTGTCAAACAGATTTGAAAAACAAGTCCCTTTCTCCGGAGGTGTCATAGCCAACTCAGAGAGGCATAAAATATCTGGGTGCATCCTTTTCCTTCTGTAGCTTGTACTACCATATATTTCCGCTCAACTTTTATCTGGTCATGACATGTACGATTCACGTGGCCTTTTTCTTGTCCCTGTGTTCCACAGCTAGAAAGAACTGTGGCAGGGTCCTCCGATTTATCAGCTCTCCAAAACAGTTGTTTGGGCTCAGGACCGATGTGGAAAAACCTTTGCTGTCTAGGAAATGGTTACAGGGCAATTCCAACAATGTTTTCTTAATTTAATTGGGTTAAATTTATACATTGCACCCTCTGCCTACCAGGCGCCCGGGGCAATGTACAACAAGAGTAATCTTAGGTATTAGCCCTGAATTTATTTATTTATTGCATTTCTATACTGCCCAATAGCCGAAGCTCTCTGGGCGGTTTACAACAGTGCCTAAAATAAGGCCAAGATACAATAAAACAGCCATAAAATTATTCCATAATAAAGAAATTAAAAAACAGATTTAAAAATTTAAAAACAATTTGGCCACAATAACATTTTATACTGAATAGACCTGTTACGAACACCTGAACGGCATGCCCCACCAAGCCATTAAAAATAACTCTAGATGTTCTTAAATGCTTCAGCACAGAGGGCTATCTTAACCTGGTGCTGAAAGGATGACAAAGTTGGCGCCAGGCAAGCCTCAGCAGGGAGATCATTCTACAGTAGGGGGGTCGCCACTGAGAAGCCCTTTCCCTTTGTTGCTGTCCTCCAGGCCTCCTTCGGTGGAGGCACTTGGAGGATGGCCTCAGATGTTGAGCATAGTGTCCAGGTAGATTGTGGCTGGGAGAGGCATTCCATCAAGTATTGCGGTCCCAGGCCATGTAAGGCTTTATAGGTTAAAACCAGCACCTTGAATCGGGCTCAGAAGCATATAGGCAGCAGATGCAAATGGGCCAGGATTGGAGTTATATGTTCAGGCCTTCTGGTTCTGGTTATTAATCCAGCTGCTGCATTTTGTACAAGCTGCAGCTTCTGAACAGCCTTCAAGGGCAGCCCCATGTAGAGTGCATAGCAGTAATCTAATTTTGAGATCACCAGAGTGTAGATTACTGAAACCAGGCTATCCCTGTCCAGATAGGGGCATAGCTGGGCCACCAGCTGAAGCTGGTGGAAGGCACTCTATGCCACTGAGGCTACCTGAGCCTCAAGTGACAAAGAGGGCTCAAAGAGGGCCCCCAAGCGATGAACCTGTTCCTTCAAGGGGAGTGCAACCCCAACCAGAACAGGTTGAATACCCTGCATCCGGTCAGAGGAACCACCCACTAATAGCATCTCAGTCTTGTCTGGATTGAGCTTCAGTTTGTTAGTCCTCATCCAGTCCATTGTCACGGCCAGGCATCGGTTTAGCACATCCACAGATGGAGATGAAAAGGAGAAGTAGAGCTGCATGTCATCAGTGTACAGATGGCAACGCACTCCCAAACTCCAGATGAACCCACTCAGTGGTTTCATGTAGATGTTAAATAGCATGGGGGACAAAACCGACCCCTGGGGAACTCCATGCTGGAGAATCCACAGGGCTGAGCAATATTCCCCAAGCACCACCTTCTAGAGCCATCCATCCAAGTAGGAGTGGAACCACTGCAATGCAGTACCCCCCACTCCTATCTCAGACAACCACCCCAGAAGTATACCATGGTCGATGGTACTGAAAGCTGCCAAGAGATCCAGGAGTATCAACAGGGTCACACTCCCCTTGTCTCTCTTCTGACATAGGTCATCATACTGGGCGACCAAAGCTGTTTCCCTGTTGAAACCAGGCCTGAACCCCGACTGAAATGGATCCAGATAACCAGTCTCATCCAAGAGTACCTGGAGTTGGTTGGCCACCACCCGTTCAAGGCCTCACCCAGGAAAGGAACATTTGCCACAGGCCTAAAGTTGTTAAGTTGTAGAATGTGCTAATCAAAACAAAGTGTGACCACACTACTTTGCAAGTGCATGTACTACTTCAAAATGCTTTGAACTGACCGGGTAGTACCACAGCCCAGCTAAGATGGCCAATGATATGCCAGATCTTACACCAAGTTAGTTGGTATATTATGCTCTCCCAGCATTTTAAAAAAAAGTTTTAATTTTTTATAAGGTGCCTTGAGAGCTTTGTCGAATAGGCACCCCAAACAACCAAAAATATAAAACAAATAACTCCTCACCACTCCAAACAAATAAGTAACAACTACACATTCCTTCTGCAGGGTCTCTCATTTGAGAAATGGACCCTCAATCTGCTCATGGCTGGTGAACAAGTAGGCTGCAATGGCGAAGAGGAGGAGCAACTCCAGTGGGCTCTTGTCAGTGGGGCCCTGCTGGGGTGTGGGTCCCCAGCCGGTGCCTGACCATTCCTACCCTTGACATTGGTCCTGAGCAGAGAGTCAGCATATATCCTCCAAAGCCAAGTTCTTCCCACTGGTCTTTTCACCCAGTCAGGGGGAATGTTCTCGCTGGTGAAAGTATCCTAATCAGAACTGGTGCCAACATCTGGCGTCCTTGGGCAATTGCCAGGGCTCAGGCACCTGGGCAGGGTCTGCTGCCGACACCAGCCTTAGGCTCCCCCTTTCATTTTCCCCAAACCCAGCACTCTAAGCAGTGCTGGGCAGGTGGGCCTTGGTGCCATTTACCCTTCTTTCAATGACCCGGAGCAATGCTGTACTGAAGGCATTGCGGGGGGGGGGGAGAGAAATGGTGGCTAGACTCAGCTGTTGAGCATGCTGCTGATGCCACCACTGGATGAACCCACCAGTGGAGAAAGGAGTCTCACCAGAGGGTCCACTGGCATTGCTGAGGGCCCCTGCAAACCCAGAGCCACCTTTGAGCGTAACGGGGAGAGAAGGGCATGCACCCTCCAAGACTAATTCTCATCCCTGTGGTGCTTTAAGGTGTGCTGGGAGCATTTCTCCTCACACATTAAAGGATCTTTTAGAGGAGAGAGAGGGAAATTGAGCTCAGAGGACATGTGCCCAGTGGCATGTGCCTAAGGGGCAGAAATGTTCACACACTGCCTAACTTCTTTATTAATGGGGGAGATGTGTGGATTGATTCCTTCTAGCTATTATTCAAGCTTGGCTTAAAAGCAGTTTCTGTACAAAAGGGGTGGACTATGCAGTAAAGGACCATAGTTGTGCGGCTGAGAATACATTATTTCCTTATGATCTCAGCCATTGGTTATTTTGAGCAGAGAGCGAGGCGCTTTATATTTCAAAGAGAGTCACTAAATGACCCAAGATCAGTCAAGCTAGGACTGATCTAGACTAGACAATGCTGAACAGATTTCTCTCTTTTATGACATTGTGTCTCCACTGGTTTCAGTAGAGTTACCATTGCTGCAGAAGCAGTGCGCAGACCCATCATATTGCAATGTTTGACCTACATACAACACTACTCCAGCCCAGTGAAATCAGAAGCCAAATACACTTCCATAGCGTTGTCCCATTACCTTTACATTTTTTGGGCAACAGCGATCTTGGAAGATGGTTGGGGAGGGGGGGAAAGATGCATGACAGTGGGTGGGGAGGGGAAGGAGAGACGTGGATCTACTAGATCCACGAACCTCTCTACTCCTGTCCCCACCCACTGAAAGGTAAGTCAGCTAGACTGGCTCAGAAGTCCGCCTAGCAAAATATGCTAAAACAGCGGGAGCAGGAGGTGAAAAGGCCTCCGTCATTCTTCCCACCCTGCCTGCCAGGGCTTAGGATAGACAGAGGGCTCTGATCTCTCTCGGAGCCCTCCATCTATACAGCAGCAATCCCACAGGATTGCTTTCTTAATGTCACATTTAGTTTGGTCCTAAGTTCATTGAAATCAATGGGGTTTACTTCCAAATAACTGCTGGAGAACCAACTAAATCGATAAAACAGGAGTACCATGACAAGCTGTGAAGTTGTAATTCCTTCAGCTTACATTAACAAAGGGATTTCCTTTATCTTAGTTTTGTGACTTAAAAAAAGTAAAATGTAAACATTAAAAAAAGAAAAACCCAAAGGTAGGTTTCCTGTATTATAGACCACAATCTGAATTAAGATCCTAGTTCATCTACGTAATTCCAAAGGAAGCACTTCATGTCAAAGGTGTTTGGGACTCGTGAATGATCGAGTCTTGCTTTCCTTGTTGGAAAAAATGTATCTCGGTTTTGAATGCTCTTTTTTTACTTCTCTGTTGTATCTGTATATTTTTCTGGGTCAATTTTTATTTCTATGCATATATCTACTACACTCACAGCACCCACAGTTATTAGCTTTGCAATAACATGAAGCAAATCAATGTAATCCACAGGTGTGATTTATTTGCCTACTGCAGCATGCTATAGTTCTGTCACCACCACAACATGTCCCTACAGCCTTCTGACATGGACTCATATACATGACCAAATACTATAGATGGGTGTATTTGTTTTTCTTGTTGGGCATATAAACACTCAGAGAGTACTTTTTGCACATGGCAGTATCTAGTCCGGAGTTACACAAGTTAATTGCATTAATACAGGACTTCTTAAAAAGAGTCATTTGGTCTCTGGTGATGGTGCGGGAGACAAGCACAGAGGGACAAATGGGATATTATTATTATTTTGTGTGTGTGTGTGTGTGTGTGTGTGTGTGTGTGTGTGTGTGGAGAACAGCAGCTGCTTGGCTCTCTCAGTGTTCTACAAACTTGAGTGAGCATAAGAAGAGCCATGCTGAATTAGTCCTATCTAGTCCAGCATTCTGTTCACACAGTGGCCAACCAGATGCCCATGGGAAGTCCAGAAGCAGGACACACAACAGCACACTCCCACTTGTGTTCCCAGCAACTGGCATACAGAGTCACACTGCCTCCGATACTGGAGGTAATATACAGCCATCATGATTAGTAGCCACTGATAGCCTTGTCCTCCATGAATTTGTTTAAGCCCCTTTTAAAGCTTCTTGAGTTGTGGCCACCAGTACATCTTGTGGTGGCAAATTCCATAGTTTAACAATATTGAAAGTATATTGGATTGCAGACCGTTGGAACCTAGAAATAAAGAGTTCAGAATCTGAACAGGCCTTTGCGATACCAACAGAGGGCTCTTTATTTATTTATTTATTTTGCAATAATAACTAGTGTCACAGAACAGGTCTATCATAGCTGGTAGATCTGGTAACTGAGTAGGAGAGATCTGGGCACCAGGTCTACTTGGTCTATACTTTGCCCCCACCTGGAAAAATTCCTGCAGATGCCTGTGTGAGAGACCTGAAGTTATGTAGGAAAATTAGAAGAGATGTACTGTAAATCTTGCACTAATTAAAGAGTGTTGTTGGCAAAGAAACTTACTGATGGTGGGGAGATACAACCAGGGACCATCCAGATAGTTTGTGAGGCCTGGGGCAGATGTTGTAGGCCCTGCCACTGCTTCCTGCAAGGACCCATATGTGTGTGGTGCTCTGGTGAGCAATGTGGCAGGACTGGGACAGGGGGCAACGGCATGCACAGGAGCTGAAGCGGGGCAGCTTGCTTTGGGGGGGCTGTGGGGCACGTTGCCCCCACTACCCCAGGCAGCCTAAGATACAAGTGAACCCCAGACATCACCTTTCAAATGTCTTCATGTGGCAGATCCCAGTTTGGGCTGGGCCATTTATATGAAGCAGCTGTCATGTGGGGCATCACCACAAATCCACCTAGATGAGAGGCTAGCAGTGAATCTAAAATGGCCTTATTTTGTATGTGGCATGTACATTGAAAGAATGGCTTGTTGTGAGCAGGAAATTGCTATGTGAGCAAATTTAATGTAGCCATTAAGTTTTAGATTTTGCCTATATTACCTGCCTGTCACCAATGTTATTTCCCTTGTCACCTAAAACAGGTAAGCACCTACCTTTGGCCATGAAAAAGCTCTCATGTATCATAGGCCTTTTGACCATTTTGGACTCTGATTATATACCACAGTGGGGTGGTTAATTCCTGCCAAGAGCATATATGCAACTAAACAGTAGTAGTTATCAGCTTAAAGCCACTGTGATATATGATGCTTTACCAGCCATATTGAGGGAAATATATAATCTACAATCTACAGAATGAGTACTTCTGGTGCTATGCCAGTTATATGGCATTAAAATTGGTAAGGGTGAACATTCAAGCAGTGCTTTTGATTATCACTGTGCTGCAATCTTACTTCTCTAATATAATCTTCTGAAAGTGTACGTGACACGAGCGAAGAAAGGAACAACAACTGAACAGTGGCATTTGGTCAAGTATCTGAAGCCCTAGTAGTTATTACAGCTGCTAATTATCGCTGTAGTGTTTTGCCATGTAAGCAATCCTGACAGGAATTAATGACACCGGTGACCTACCAATGGTATTATAGCGACTGTCAAAAAGTGATTGTTTATATTGAGGTGTGCACGCTGTTCAAAGGAGTGGCACACGGCGAGGCTGTGCGGGGACCAGCGTTTGATCAAGATGACAAGCCGTGGCAGATTCCTGCTGCTCCCTGGAACGGAGGCAGGATGACATGTATTTGGTGTCATTTCAATGTAGATTCCGACACAAGCCAATTTATGGTCCAATTTATGTCTTGACTCTTGTAGTAAGGCCAAGCAAGCTATAAAATGTAATAAGAATTTCTTCAATCAATGTCCGGAGGAAAAACAAATCACTCAGTTACTGACACAATATTGCATCAACACTCCAGTAAAGTTCTCACAAGTGTGTGACATGCCCCAGGGCCACAAGGAGCGTGTCGAATAAAAAGCTTAGCACGGCAGCAGCACATCCCTAAAGTAGCTTCTAAACTTTACAACCATTACCAGGTCACTTTTTATCCTTGCAGCTCTGCAGTTCATTAAAAAGACCCCCGCCCCGCCCCTCTTCCCCTTTTCTCCTCTCCTTCCAGTTTCAGACTTTTCTCATTACATCTTTCTTCTCTCTCTCTCTCTCTCTCTCTCTCTCTCTGCTTCATGGCCAGGATAATGCATACTGCATAGACAGTTGCCCAACAAGTCTCCGCAGATGTCTGCTAAACAAACTCATGGTGATGTAATATTCATTAGGTTCTCTGATCACTCTTTCCAGCTGGTCAGCGATTCAGTAAGAGGTTCATGTATTTTCAGTCTTTGTTTCTAGACAGGGTGAAACCATGTCTCACAACACGATTCCTATACCTTTTCTTCCCATAACTCCTAAGCCAGAACCTCTGCTATGCGAAGTCTGTGCTGCACCTACTATGCTAAAGATCCACACAAGGCCCTTCAATTTGGAGCTATGTGGCTCTGATCCCTACATTCCTTGTCATGGGAAACTACAAAGGTCCCATTGTGAGTCCATCTTTTGCTTGCTACCCTGACTGTGCATTTAGGGACCTGTCCTGTGTATTGGACCTCATCATGGGTCAGGCTCCAGACTTCCAGGGTCTGGGAGCCAGAGAAGCAGGCTGTTCACCCAAGTGGGCCAGAAGCAAGTGTGTGGCTCAAAACAGGCAGGAGTGGAGTTCCAGAGCAGCAAACAAGGATCAGATGCCCTGGAAGTAGATCCATAGTCAAAACCAGGAGTCCACCACCTTCTGACGTAGTCTGTTCCACTGTCAGACAGCTTGTACAGTCAGGACATTCTTTCTCATGTTTAGTTGAAACCCCCTTTCTTGTAATTTGAACCCATCGGTTTGGGTCCTACCCCCTGGAGCAACTGAAAACAAATTTGCTCCATCATCTGTGTGACAGCTCTTCAGATATTTGAAGGCGGCTATCATGTTGTCTCTTAATCATCTTTTCCCCAAGCTAAACATACCCATCTCTTTTAACCTTTCTTTATAGAACTTGGTCTCCAGGCCCCTCACCATCTTAGTTCCCCTCTTCTGGACATGTTCCAGTTGGCCCTTCTTAAACTGCAGGGCCCAGAACTGGACACAGGACTCCAGGTGATAGAGTGGTACCATTCCTTCTCATCACCTGGACGCTATATGTGTGTCGATCAAGATTTTTTTAGCCACCACATCACACTGCCACTAAAATGTTTTCATATATCCTGCTGTCAAGCTGCTTGCTGAGTTGCATGAGATACGGAGGCAGAAAAAACCCAGGATGCAGCCCAGAGCATGACCTGTGAAACCATCATTACTCCAAACCATACTCTGAAATGCGAGAATGTGGGCCAGGTTCTGGAGTGAACTAAAACTCTATCCAAAACAACATCCCTAGCCAAGGCCAGTGTGGTGTTGCTTTGATTTCCCTGGAAAGAAAAAGGATAGTCAAGATTTATTTATTTACTTTCGGAATGTATACACCACTTTTCCACTCTAAAAAAGGAGTCACTCAGAGTGGCTTACATAAGATAAAAAGCATGAAAACAATGAGAATCATTAAAACACATTTAGGGTGCAATCCAGTGGGGATGCCCACAAGCCTCTGAACTTGGGGAATTACAGGCATGCAATGCAGGGTGGGAGGAGTGCAAAGGCGACCGTCACCTTCGCTCCCCTACTGCCCTGCAAGTGACCGAGATGGGCAATTTTGGCCGTCTAACTGAGCTGCTTTGGATGGGATAGGAAGGGGGCTGGAGCATCACCAGGATACATTGTATCCTGGCAGGCCCGGTCTCCTCCCATCCCTGCCCTCCCCCAGAACGCCCTCTTTCCCCCTTCTCCGAGGTCACTCTTATGACCTCAGAGAAGCAGCTGATGCAGTTCTTTCCGCACCAGCTGTGAGGGGGTGAGCGAGTGGGATCCGAGTGCGGATCCTCAGCTCTGAGGTCACAACTCTTTTCATGCCTCAGATAAGGGAATCTGAAGCATCCTACTATGGGGCCCCTAGATGCTGTCTAGGGGGCCAAAGGATCACTCTTCAGAAGCTGAAAACACCAGCAAAGACTAAAATAAATAAATAAATGAGACAAAAGTATCAATAAATAAAATAAAGCAGTAGTTTACAATTACCGTAAGCAACAGTTGCCTCCATCAGTCCCCAGCATGATAACCAGACATGTCATGAACAATGCCTGTGTGGGATCATTAGTAGGGCTGCTGCAACATTTAATTAATACATCAGTTAGGTTAATCAATTAATTTTAATTTTTTAAAAAATCAACTGAAAAGGTGTCCTCTGATTAACTGAGCAGCAGATTTGATTTTTTAAAATAAAATAAAATACAAATGTTTGCAAAAATTACAGATGGCAGGCACCATCTTAAAAGAGGCATTCTCTTCCCCCGCCCCACACAGGAGGTATACCTCTTCTAAATGATACAGAATATAGTAATACCATCATCTAAAAGCAAACAAAATATGCCTCTTGCTTCTGAAATATTGTTTTCACCCAGATGCAAATGTAATTGATAGATGAAAACATTTCTATCATCAGATTGCAGTCATAATGATTTATACTGTTGTGGGACGAACCCTGCTCCTGGGAGGGCTGTCATCTCTGGCTCTCCATGTAAGCCTGCTTCTAACCACTGGGCTTTAAAATTGGCTGGCTGTTCTACCTGGGATAGCACTCCTTGTGTCCTGGCTTCTTCCTGAGCAAAGGGGCCACAGTATGCACAGTGTTGTGCTTGGGCTACTGGGAGATTCAAACCCTTGTGCATGACAAATCCTACAGTCTTCAGTTGCTCTCCACTGTGTCATTGTGACTCCAGGTATCAGTGATTCCCCACTGCTGGGGAAGGCACTGCCAGCTCTCTTTGGCTGCATGGTTGTGGATGGTGGACTGGTTCTAGGTGACATCATGGGGTTGTCCAACACATTGGATGTGCCTTGTCTGGTGCTTTCCATGTGTATCTAATGTAGGGGGTGTCATCAACCAGTGTGATCATGACTGCTGGTGCATGGTGGCAGTTTTGATAGTTTTGTTATGCTCACTCTCATTTCTACTGGCTTTGCTTTCCTTTTTATTCTGTTGCTAGGATTGTGACAACATTGTTGTTCTTTTAAATCCTTTTATGATTTATATCCTTCTCATACATGGAGATCCCAGTCATCTCCATCCAAGGGACTGGCCAGGTCTACTGCTGCTTAGCGTCAGCAAAGATGCATTATGACCTCTTGCTGGATCGCTTACTGCAGCCTTCTCCAACCTGGTGTTCTCCAGACATGTTGGACTACAACTCCCAGCATGCCCCAGCCAGCCATGCTGGCTGGGGCATGCTGGGTCTCATAGTCCAACACATCTGGAGGGCATCAAGTTGGGAATGGCTGATTTACTGGGTCCCTCGGATGATGACAATCTTGTGCTGGCATAACGTTAGCATAGTGAACCAGTGGGGTCAGGCCTTGTCTCCATATACACCACCATAATGAACATGTTGCTAGCAACAAATAAATGAGTGAAATAAGAGATTTTTAAAAATTGGCCAGATAATGATCTGTTTCCCTCAGAAACCCAGTTGCTGCTACAATAATACTGGATTAATGGTTTTGCCCACTAGACAATATAAAAACAATATGAGAAAATGTCTGTACGACCTCCACTGAGCAACCCTAATTCCAAATTTACCGTAGTTCTGCATATATGGATTTGGGAATGGGAGCCTGGATGTTTTAGGGGTTTTTTTTATTACTGAACCCAAACAGCTTAGCAGGGATTTAGTTTATTTTAGTGCCTATAATGTCAAGAAAGTTACACTGCAGATGGGGTGACAGTGGAAACACTTGGGGAGGGGAGAGGGAAGACAATGTATAGAAGTGGGAGTAGAGGAGTAGTACTCTCTCTACCTGACTTAATCTCACCTCTCCTCTGAAAAAATAATTATAGCTCAATAGCAGTGCATGTAGATATAGGCAGTAGAGAAGTACAGTAATACCTTGCAAGTAACTTGGTTTGAGAGTATTTTGCAAGACAAGCAAATTTTTAAATATTTATTTAATTTTTTTTAACTTGATATACAAGCGACGTCTTGCAATACAAGTACTGTAGTACGGCTTAAATTAAAAATCTCTGTACAATTTTTTGGGGAGGGGATTTCGTTTTGATATAAGAGTGTTTTGGATTACAAGCACGTTTCCGGAACGAATTATGCTCTCAATCCAAGGCATGACTGTACACAATGGGCACGTTCGCACAGCACGCCAACCCAACCTGGCAATAAGCCATTGGGGGTTGGTTGTTGGCGAAAAAACCCACGGTATGCCTGACAGACAATCGTGCTCACCATAGGTTGTTGGCCCCTCCCCCCTTGGTCCTTCCGTGGATATCCCAGGGGACACCGCAGGAGTTGTCTCTCCTCTCCCCGCTGTGATCACGAGCCATTTTTGGCTCACTGCAGCTTTTTTCCCATCTCCCCCCCCGAGATTGCAAAAACTGGCTTGACAACTGGCTTTCGTGATCCCCATTTTGACAGCCACTGACTGCCCCTTCAAAGTGCCTAAGCGGCACCTTGGAGGGGCTGTCAGATCCATCATTATCATCATCATCATCATCATCATCATCATCATCATCTTGTGCAAAAATATCTGTGCAAAAACCCACTTTAATTAAAAAAAATTTTTAACCGCACTTGCACAAAGGATTTTTTTGTCGCTCTTGCCAAGCAGCTCAGTAGTGGATTCCCTGTACCCTTGATAGAGTCAGTTGCCCAGGTTTGGATGACATGACAACCCATCATGGGTACAGCAACCCTTACAACAACCCATGGGTTGTTGGGGTGGCTTATTGCCCATGAACAAGCCACCCTGGGAAAATCGGTCCAGGTTTGCATGACATGACAACCCATCATGGATAGCAACTCATGATGCGTTGACGTGTCATGTGAACCCAGCCAAAGACTACCAATTAGGGTGGCCACTTGCGCATCATCAAAAGAGGAGTGCACCAATTTACATAACATTTTCATATGCAAACGTATATGTATGGGTGCAAATTTAGAAATAATATCTATAATTTAAATAAAGATACCATACATCTCACCTTGATGGAGAAGATTGATTAGGTGACCTAGGCGCCTGCTCAGTCTGCTGAGCAGGTGCCAACTGTTGAACTTCAAGGGCCCTGCTGCTCTCCCTCCTGATGATTCTCTGTCTTTAAACCAGATGCGGACAGGACACCTCTTCAAATAGAGGAATGCCCTCTGTAAAGTAGGATACCTAGCCACCCTACCATGTGCAGTTTCCTTAGTTCCAGTGGGGAGTGTTCTCTCAGTTCTGATTTTCTCAATAATGCTGTTTGTAGTAGCGGGGGGGGGGGAGTAGGTGTGAAGTCTCGCTAGAAAAAAATGATTGCCCAGGCCCTACTAGAGATCAAACTACAAAGCTGAGGCCTAGGAGGACAATGAAAATGAAACCGTGGCTATGCAAAGTCCAGCTTGCCCTGAGCACTCTGGCTGGCTGCAGACACAAGATACTGTTCAGATATGGAATGCTCACATCTAGGCACAGAGGTGGCCTGAACATGAGGCCAGGTGGGGCAGGCAGCTGCCTCAGGCAGCAGATGTTAGGTGCTCTTAAGGGCAGCTGAGTGGGAGATAAGTCAGAGGCGGTGAACAGGAGCTGCTCTTGCACAACTGCTGTTTATTTCAATGAAGTTAGCACAGGAATTGTATCCCAGTGGACTTGTACCCCATGTTGATTACTGGGAGGAAGAGATACCATGCGTATTTTTCACCTCAAGTAGGAAAGTATCTTGGGCGTGTTTGGACAAAGGATGTAAGTGCAACATAAGGAAGGGCAACTAAGATATGTATCCTAAATGTGCTCAATTTCATGACGTGTTTTTGTGTTCAGGATCCATTGGTCTGAAAGGTTGTGAGCACTCCTCATGGGGAGAGTGTTATAGTCTTCCATGCAGAGTGTGGAAAGTGGGACTGTCACTTTCAAAGGACACTCTTGCAGGGCTAAACTACACACTACTCTAAATACAGTAATACCTTGGATTGCAAGTAACTTGGTTTGAGAGCATTTTGCAAGACAAGCAAATTTTTAAATATTTATTTAATTTTCTTTGACTTGATATACAAGCAACATCTTGCAATACAAGTACTGTAGTACGGCTTAAATTAAAAATCTCTGTACAAATTTTTTGGGGGGGATTTCGTTTTGATATAAGAGTGTTTTGGATTACAAGCACGTTTCCGGAACGAATTATGCTCTCAATCCAAGGCATGACTGTATATAATGTGCAGATGAGACTCACTTTCTTTTTCACTTCCAACTTGTACATGCATGGGGCCCCAATCCAAACTGGTCCCATTGCAGACAGGTAGGGGAGGTTTTAGCCTTTAAAAGGGGGGGAACCCCACCCCCTCCATTGGTACCAATGGAGCTCCCCCCTTTTTAGTCCCCACGCAGGGAGTGTGGGGTGGGGGTGGGGGTGGGGAAGCAGCTGGGTGGGAAGGTTCAAACCTCTCCTACCCACACATGGAGGTGATGATCTGGATCAGACTCCATGCGCTTCACTGGACGTAAAAAATAAAGTGAGGCTCATCGGCTGTATACTACATATTCAGTGCAGAGCATAGTTCAGCCCACAGACAAGAAGTAAGGGCTAGAAGAGAAAGGAACAGGGAGTTGCAAGCTAGGCTATATGGCAGAGTTTGTTCGATAAAGTTATAATAATGTTTGAAGTAGCTAATAGCGTCTGAGCAAAACTCTCAGTTGCTTCATAAGAAATAGTATCGGTGTCACTCCTCTGATATGTAAAGGAGCTGGCACATCAAATGAATGTTAAATAGTGCTACTTATCAGTGGTAACAATAATAGGTAATTGAGTAAACAAATTTTATCCAGTAAACAAATCTAGCAAATGTGACACAGCAACTTTGCATTTAGTAACAATGTAGTTACCTAGGACTAATAAGGTGGCATCTGAATGTACAGCTTGCCTTTCTTCATGTCCCCTTTCTCCTCTAGCTGCAATATATATATATATATATATATATATATAGTTTTTCACCATGCTTGTTTTTACAGACTGTGACATAAAAGTGACTACCTACCCATAGCATCCACTCCTTGGAGACTGTGATAATTGGGACAATTGCGTAATTGGCCCATTTCCTCTCTCCACAAGGGAGCTCAAGTTTAAAGGGCTATACTGTGTGCATATTAAGAGGAGGGAAAAAGGTGTAGTAACACTATGAACCCTATGGTGAATTCCAGGGTGGAAATGTATCCCCCAAGAGAAATAATGTCTCATGTATATCCATCCCTTGCCAAACCCTAGAGTGTGTTTGACATTTGTTTCTTTTATGAAGTTATAACAGCCCAGTATGAACAAATATATTGGATTCTCAACCTCTTCTTCTAAGTTTGACAGAACAAAACTTAAACTGATATTGGCCTTGTGTCTAATCCTTTGTTATGGAGATATGGGAAAATATGAATTTTAATTTTAAAGCTGCTTCATGTCATGCTTGATGATGCCTTTAGACAAATTGTGCCAAGAATTGACCATGTATCCTTAGAAATTATCTTTACACAAGGTTGCTCAAAGGATTTTTTTTCCAGGTAAGCAAATATAATTAAAAGCGACCTTATCTCAAAATATAAATTGATACCTTTTCTCTCTTGTGAACTGACACTTTGAATGCTTCCATTGGAGAGCAGTAAAACAGAAGCTTGCTGTGTTTGCACAAAATAACGGCAGCTTTGCGCTGAAAAATATGCAGCCCAAACTGGTGCTTGTAGCATACAGCATGATCAATTTGCTTATGGATAATCAGGAAATTTGATCACCCCGGTGAACAACTAGAAATAAAACTCATCCAACTGGTCCCATGGGGAATGAACAAAACACTGAAAGACTTCAGAACTACTTGATGAGCTACAGAAGAATCCCAGTACAGTGTAAACATACAGGACCAGTGGAAAGAATTGATGGGAAAGAAAGGTTACACTAACATCCCTATTAGAATGTGCATCGGATTCAGCCAATGAGCCAAAGCCTGAGCTGAATCAGGCCCCTTTGGATTGTTTCTGATGTTTCCCAAGGTGAATGGGCTTCCCTCTGAAGTGACCAGAACTGAAACTGGACCCTGCATGAGGTTTTGTTCATGAGTTGTCTTTGGAAAGGCAGACAGTGACTAGGTTCAGACAACATGACAACCCACACTCAAGGGCTGAGTATGGGTTGAGTGTGAATTGTTGTTCAACCGCAGGTTGTTGTTGAAACATGGGTTATCATGTTGTCTGAACCCAGCCAAGATAACAAACCATGGTGAACAGCCCACAGTTCACAACCCAGCAACAAATCATGGGTTCTCCTCACAGGTTGTTTGTGGTTAACAAGCCATGGCTTGATAGCGCAGCTAGGTTCACACAACACGATAACCCACAGTTCAACAACAACCCACAGTTCAACAACAACCCACAGTTCAACAACAACCCACAGTTCAACAACAACCCACACTCAACCCTTGAGTGTGGGTTATTGTGTTGTCTGAACACAGTCAGTGTGTCTCCAAAAATAGTCTTTTGCTTCCCCCCCCTCTAATCTCTGATGAGGCAGAGGGTGTGTGTGGGGGAGGTTGACTGACAGACAGGTCCCCCTTCTAATCCAGGGGTGGGCAACATGCAGCCAATGGGCCACAGGCAGCCCATCCTGCCCCCAGGGCAGGTCCCTGTTGCTCTCCATTGTCCTCCAAAAGTCAAAATATTATTTGGAGGGGGGGAAATCAGCAGTTTGCCACTGGCATTTGGTGGCAAACCTCTACAGAAGCTTAATGAGGGAACTTTAGCTAAATTTGTTCTTAGTAAGCCCAGCAGTGGTTAAACGGCCTATTTGTAAAAAAATAAAAATTGTTGCACTGGAGTGCAGCACACAGGCCACCCTCCCAGGGGGGTGAATTGGCACCTAGATTGCCCGAAGCTGCCCACCTCCGTTTTTAATCATGGGACACATTTCACCAGGGGTTCTCCAATGGCTGTGCTTTGGGAGCAGGCAAGGATCGGATTGTGAGATGGCCATTCTTCCAATGCCACCATTCTTCCTACACCACTTCAGCTGGTTTTCAATCATCTTAACTCCCTAGACCCCCCGCATCTATCTTTTTAAATTTCTTGCCTGGAGACAGCTCTATGAGATGTGCTGTTTTCATACCAATTGCCCAAAAGCCCATGGGCTGGGGAGGGGAGGGAAAGTGGCATATTCATCCCGCACCCCAAATTTGGAGAATCCCCTTCCACATAAACCTATCCTTCAAAATGTGAAGGCTGTTCTTGCACAAATCTCCCTGCACCTATTCATCTGAATCTTGGCAGGCTTGATCTCCTCAGAAGGGGTGGCAACCTGAAAATTTTATCCAAATCTGCCAAGAAATAAAAATGTTATCAGCAGTTCCCCTTTAAAAAAGAACAATCAAAATATAAAGGTGTCACAAAAACCACTGCACCTATTTTTCTGATATTTGGCAGACATAATCCCCTCCTAAGGGGCTACTCTGTCTGCAAATTGCATCCAATTCTGATGAAGAAGAAAGTTATTGCTATTGTGTGATTTCCCATGATGGACTGGATGAGGGTCAATAAACTGAAGCTGAATCCTGGCAAGATGGAAGCTCTGTGGGTGAGTGGTTCCTGAGTCCAGGAGAGTCCTCATTGTCTGCTCTGAATAGGGCTGCACTCCCTTTGAAAGATCAAGTTCATAGTCTGGGGGTACTCCTAGATCCATCACTGTCGCTGGAGTCTGCTGCGGCTCGGAATGTCTTTTACCAGTTTCAACTGGTTCACCAGCTGCAACCTCTCCTGGACAGGGATATCTTGGCCACAGTGATACAGGCACTAGTAACCTCAAGACCGGATTACTGCAATGTACTCTATGTGGGGCTGCCCTTAAGGCTGGTCCAGAAGCTGAAGCTAGTGCAGAATGCAGCAGCTTGGCTGTTGTCTGGAGCTGCCCTTTTTCAGCATGCAACTCCTTTTCTGAGGAAGCTGCACAGGCTGCCTATTCGCTACTGGTCCAGGTTTAAGGTTTTGTTACTAGTAGTATAAAGCCCTAAACAACTCGGTACCAGGATACCTGAGAGAGTGCCTTCTCCCTTACCAAGCTGTCTGGTCACTGAGGTCATCGGAGGACATTCCCCTGGTGGTTCCACATGGACCTATGACCTCCATTTCTTTGGAACTCCCGGCCTCTGGAGGTCAGGCAGGCACCAACATTGTGTTGTTTCCAGCACCTCCTGAAAACACTTTTATTTCATGAAGCCTTCCTGATCTAACCATTCACAGTTTTATTGATACAATGTTATTTATCTTATTTATAACACACAAACACACACACACACACACACGTGTGTGTGTTTTGTTTTTTATTGTTCACTGCTTTGAAATCTCGATACCGGAATATGGAGCGGTATATACATCTTGTAAATAAATAAATAACGATAGGCAATGGCAGGCACAAAGCCTTGCATTTCTGACATTGGACTCAGGTTCGGTACCCAAATTGGGAGCAGACAGCCTCTGAATTGGTCTGGGCAGAACTGGTCCACATTTCAAAGCACCAAACCAGGGTCCTAGTCAAATCTTGTGGTGGATGCACATGTTTAATCCCTTCTGTAACCTATGAAATTAACATCCACTCATGGTTAGAGAAAACACAGGTTAGGTGATGATGAGACCACTTCAAGTCTAACATGAACCCAGAAAGGTTAACTCTGAAATCCCTTGTTTTCCACATATTTTATTTTTCCTTCTGGACAAAGGGGACTGGGGTGAGGAGGGAGGAAGAGAAAAAGAACTCTGAATATGCCATAGGATTCTGTTGGTAGGCTCCTTGGATGAGGATTTCCACAGTTGCAGTTGTAAAAGTAACATGTTGTGTCAGGGAACACTAATGGGTTTTCATCTTGACAGCCACAGTGGGCAGAGGTCTACAATGGGGCAATCCCTACTCTGTCTGTTCACTGGAGACAGAGACAGAGCAACAGGAAAGAAAAAGAATTCTCAGAGCATTTTTTTTTTAATGTTGAAGGCTTTTGAACCGCTCAGAAGTGATATAATGAGTATAATAAGTAGTCCTTGCCGCAAAAGATTAATTAGTAGGGTGCAAGGGAATCAGATAAAGGTGCACAATAAATGTAATTGAAGGCATGCTTGATCCCATGTGTATGGCAAGAGTGTATGTTGATACACACAGACTCAAATCAGCAAAGTATCACAGAGAGCTGAGCTGTATTTGTGTGTATGTGCACGTATCTACATGCAGAAACACATACACAGTACGCTGTGAAGAGATTTCTTTATGCATCCCTCATCTGTGCTACTTCACTGGTGGTACGTGTTTTAAGATAGAAACGAAATGGAGTCTGAGCTGAACTCTCCTTGCCCCTGATAAGGCTTGCAGAGGGAATATCGGTCGGGGCTGAGCAACTGAGGCCCTGCTTGGATTTACTATTGGCAGATCAAATGCAGTCAGAACATCAAACCAATCGTGAGGTCCTCAGGGTGATAATTCATTTGAAAATAATGCCCTGCTATTTGAATATCATTTCTACTATTTTCTTTCCTTAGGGCAGGGGTGAGTAACTTATGGCTCTCCAGATGTTTTGGCCTACAATGCCCATCAGCCCTAGCCAATGGTGAGGGATGTTGGGAGTTGTAGGCCAAACCTCTGGAGGGCCACCGCCCACTGGTTGCCCAGCCCTACCTTAGGAGATTGTTGAAGCCTCGTGCTACAACAAGGGAAGCCATGAGGAAGAAACCTTGTCACCTTGTTTCACCAAACCATTCAAAGTATGTTAAAATGACATTTAAATGGACATTTTCCAGCTTATTAAACTTGACTGTAAATGTGAAAAAGGACCAAAGCTGGTCCTTTGCGCAGGTCTGGGTACCCAGGGGTTAACCAGAGCAAGGTTAGCCCTTTACGCGCTGTCAGCGGCACTTAGGCAAAAGCTGCAGCCAATTTTAACGCTAGGACAGTGAAGGAAGCAGTTTTATGAATGGGAGCCACTACAATGTTTATAGGTAAACAGGGTTTAATTGAGCGTATCAAAACATACACAAAAGCAGCACGCAAAGCACGCGCCTGCAATTGACATGGGTATAGAGCGAGTCGTAGCAACAGTACACACAAGGTTTACCTGGAATGACACTGATTCCTCGACAGCCACGTAGCTCAGCAGCTAGGCAAATTCAGCTAGTTTCACCAGGAGCTGCCCTGGGGCTGGATCATGAGGTCAGACCGAAGCCCTGGACCTCTGTGCAGCTTGCTGCCCACGACCAACAACCTTTTCCCTGCCACAAGCCCCTTCCTTTATCCCTTCTTCTTGGCTCCCTCCTCCCTCCTGCGCCCCCTCCCCTCCTGACCTGTGGAATAGGTCAGGAGTACCTGTTTCTCTGGGTACTTTAGGGTGCTTAGGAGTACTTGCCATTTCTTTGTGGCCACTAGGCATCTTGGCGCCCCTCTCCTGTTTGGAATGTCTCACAGCTCATTTGGCTGCCCAGGGAGGGGAAGTGGCCTGGGGGTGTGCATGTGTGTTCTGTTGTGAGCAAGTGCGGTATCAGGTGAAAGGTGGGGGTCTGGGTGGTCTGTGTGTACCTGCCCTGGCTGGCTTTCTCTTCACAGTAAACTGTCCTGGAGCATTTTATTTTTTTTAAATGAAGGGTTGTATACAAATACAGTTACTACTACTACTATTACTATTGTTATATTGTTATGGTTTTGCTTCCTAGTGGTGATGGAGTTGTGTGTGTGGTTTCTTCCCACTCTCCCTCCTTCTCTGTGGCAGAACACAAGTTCTGGAATCCCTTGCCCTCTCTCTTGCTGTTTTCAGCCAGCCAATGATAATTTTTTTATTCCAGCAAGCTTTTGCCTTATCAGGTAGAAGATAATGACCCAGTTCACACGTAACAACTAACTATGGGTTGAACAACCCATAGTCGGGGCCGTGCCTCCCGCTTGGTTGCTGCTTCCGCTTTTGTAAACAACCCAGGAATGCCCCATTCCTGGGTTGTTTGTTTGTGATGTGCAAACCTGGAACTCTGTGTTGTTGAAAGAGAAAACAACCCAGAGTTTTAACCCACAGTTTGTTTTTTCACCCTCAACAACCCAGAATTCTGCATTTGCACATCATGACAATCCACTTTGCATCAGCTTTATTTAGCGAAGTGGATGCAAAATGAAAGCGTCAAGCCCGTGGGAGGCAGCATGCTCGCTGTCACTGGGTCACTATTTTGATTTGAAAACTATTATTTTTTTAGTCTGTCATGCCTGCTTCTATTGTATTTTACTGATGCTTTGGTTTTATTGTAATTTTAATTGATGCAATCCACCTTGTAGGCATCAGAAAAGTGTGGTACAAAATGGAGTATAAATAAATGAATAAATAAAAATATTAGGAGGGACTTTTCCATATCCCGGTTGGCAAAGAAGGCAAAAGCCATGGTGTCCCCTACTTTTGGGAATTCCATCCGATCCGTGGCAAGCATAAAAGAAGCTTCTTTTCATCACCACCCCCCTTTCTGAGCTCTTGCAGAACTTGTGAGTGCCTCATAATAAATGCAGTGGCAAGATCTAAAAAGGCTGTTTCACACATTACAGAGCAAGAAACCTGGGTATGCCTTGCGGTGTACACTCTGTGGGAAGTAGTGGACAACGACAATCCCAGATCTCTGACAAATGCAGATCTGTGGTTTTAAACTCTTATTTGTCACACTTTATATGTTTAGGTGTTCTCTTAAGTTAGGTTTGCACTGTGAGAAGGTCCTAAGACAGCAGGAAAACCCTTTTAAAGTCTTCCTTTTCATTACCCATTTTTTAGTAATTTGAATAAATAGCACAAAAGATGCAGAGATGGGTTGCTACCATTTTCGCTGAAGGTGGATAACTCGCCCTTAGCAATGTGTACAAACCAAACCTCTCTACTCAGCAGGAGAGTAGTTTTGGTTTGGCATTAGACTGCTGAAGAAGGACAATTATTTATAATATGCAGGCTAGGAAATTAGGCCATTGTGGTTCTGCACAGGGGAAAGATTCATAAAAAGTCATGGAGAATTATTCTTATATAACTGACAATGACATCGTTGTAAGGTGGAAACACAACTTTATTTGTCTTACTTAAGATGATATATGGAGCACTTGTCTGTTTATTCTGCCGCAAACAGCTTCTGCCAGATACAGCAGCAATTCCCTTGGGGCGATCCACTGATAGTTATATGTTACTTGAGCAAAATTTCTCAAGTGAGTTCCTACTTACAGGTATCCATTATTTAAATTCAAGGGATTTTGTTTTGCTGTTGTTGTTGGCTGGATCTTTTTGTTAGAAGAAGAAGAAGGAGGAATAATGTTACATGTAATATTGCTTCTTAAAATATAAATTGTGTCATAACACTGCAACGTTTTCAAATGCGTGTGTGCTTCTGAAGCAAAGGATGTATTGCTAAAGGGGGAAATGTGTCAATAAATTGGCGTAATAATCCAATCTGGCTCAGGTTAAAGGGACGTTTCTTTTGTGGGATGCGGTTCAGACCTTAGCAAATAGCAGGCTACATAATTAAGCTGCTGTACCTGAGCGTTCCTGGAAGCTTATGGGCAGCTCAGAGGCACAGGAGTGACAATCAGGCGCTAAGCAGAGGAAATGAGCAGGCAATACTGCCCACCCACACTTCATTCTTTGTCTCCCCTGCCGTTTCTTCACCCCCTCCAAGGGATTAGGAGAACATGTCTTCTATTCTTCTGACTGTAACATTTGTATAATTCAGAGCTGTATTCTGAGCTTGGGAGGGCACACCACACACACACACACACACCATCAGTATTAGACAGTGAGCAAAAAAAAAAAAGAAGCACCAACACAACCCCCCAACCCCCCCCCCCCCCCGTGCCACCCAGGCTTTTCTCATCTGCACAAAATTGTAAAGGTAATTTAAAAGCTGCAGTTACTGTGCTGCTAAGAGATGGGGGACAGCGCAGAACGCTCAAGGGGGGAAGTGGTGTAAAACAAAACAAAAGAACCCCAGTGTTTTCTTTGCCACTAAACAATCTAGGTCTGTGCTGCTCAAGGGAAGAAAAAGACCAGGAAAGACTGAATGGTGTCAACAATGGGCACCCCCCACCCAGACAACGAGCTGATGCCACTCCCCCCCCCATTATGCCATTATTATCCAGTCATAACCATTAGCTGACGTCACAAGGCACAATCTTGGCTATATAGGCCTTGGAGTATAACCACAGGCAAAATTACAACCGGGATCGCAGGGATTCCTGTTACCCGGCTCGATTGGTACTAATCATTACAATCTCAACCGGAACAGGAAGAGTGGTGAATTGTCAGACAGCAAATTGTTTTGGGCTAACTTTGATCACATTTCCTGCATATGATTGTAGGTAGTCATACCATCTGCTTAGTGTCAAGGTTCCAGATCTGGCCAGCAATGTCAGTGGAGCGATGTATCCACTCCGGGTTTCAGTCTGAACTTTAAAGGAGCCGTCCATGGCACTGAACCTATTTGGGGTGGGGTGGGGTTCAGCACCATGAATATCTCCTCAAAAGTTCAGACTAAAACCCGGAGTGGATACATCGCCCCGCTGACATTGGAGCCCCCGGCCTCCACTGGATCTGGTAAACTGAAAATTGTGACATAAAGTACCTGCCTTCAGCAAATTATGATGAGATCCAATTAATGACCAGTCTTTTAAAAAGTGCTTTGAGATCCTGGAATAAAAGATGCTGTGGATATGCAAAGCATTATTATTATTCAGAGTTACAACCAAATTTCAACCACTCGCACTTATCCATCTGAGCAGCATGCTCTCGAGGGAAGAAAACACATATCTTGTCAGCAGACAGTTGTCTTAAAGTGGGTTATAAAACCACCTTCTTGATCACCATCTGGAGTAACATTCACAACCAAGGGATACCAGATGTGTATGCATGGAGTGATACAACCCACTTTCTCATCCCATTAGACATAAAAGAGTTACAGCACTGGATACAAGTTAGTCCAGTCGCTTCTCTCATACACTGTGAAGAACTGGTGCTCCAGGGGATCCACAAAATGACCCGAGAGAGCCTCATAAACTTAAAAAATGGCAAAAATTTCAAAAGAAGCAATAATCGTTAGTCATATGCTTATCTATTATGCAGTGTTGCAAATTGGGAGGAATGTCTTCCTTGCACCTGCATGAACTAGCCTACTATGGGGATTTTTTTTTAATTTTAATTTTGTTACCATGCAATCCTATTCATGTCTACTCAGAATTAAGGCCCACTGAGTTCAATTGAGCTTATTCCCAGGTAAGTGGATATAGGATTGCAGCCTCAGTCACTTGTTATTCCTACCTTCCTACCTCATGCAAATGGTGCAGAAAGCTATTGTTGATTGTTATGTAGGAAAGCAAGAATAACTTTACTACAATGAACTGCAGACCTCAATAAAATCATTGCAACCAACACTACAATGTAACATATATGATATGCAATGGGAGAAAAAACTGCTTCTACATTACCTCTTGTAAGGATCAAATTTCTCAGACTGCCGAGACTGAAGCAGAAAACTCAAAAGAGGTGTGGCAATCTTTGTTGCGTCCTAAAGAAAGAAACTGGTTAGGATTTCCCCATTAGGAAATGCAGTTGTTTTAGAAGGTAATTTTTTTTTAAAAAAAGTTCTTGATGAGTTAAAAGTATTGATCCCTGCATATGTGTTACAGTTTAGCTAAAGTCCAACGGTATGCTTAAGGTAGTAGATTGTATGCTTTTCAGCTGTGTATCTGAAATATGAAAAACCCTCTCATCCGAGCAGCATCAGAAGAGAAATGACTCCACGGAAAGGAGGTGGTCTGCAGTTTGGCATCTGAATGGGTTTCAGCTTATTTTGTTTTCAGGACAAGCTGTAAGACCTGGTTCTCATGACACAACAAGCCAGAGTATGGGCTGAGTATCGGTTGAGTGTGTTGTCGTTGAACCATGGGTTGTTGTTGAATCATGGGTTGTTGTTTGTTGAATCATGGGTTGTTGTATTGTTTGTTGGTGAGCCCAACCAACAAACCATGGTTTGTTAACTATGAACAACCCCAGAGTTCACAACCCAACACAAACCATGGGTTCCCTTCGTTGGACAGCAATAGCACCCTCCCACTCGTGCCCTCAGCAACTGGTATTAAGAGGCATATTGCTTCCAATACTGTCTGGCGGTAATATATAGCCATCATGACTAGTAGTCATTCATAACCTTATTCTCCAGTCCTCTTCAGAGAACTGAGGAAGCTGTGCACTAAGGGTTATGTGGCATGTACAGCGGTTGTGATATGCAGCATGACAGATGATGATGCAGCAAAAGATGATGCAGCTGTGCATGTTATGTTTGCAAATTATCTACCTGGGCAATTCTGACAGGTCCTTGTGTCGTTCATCTGATTTTCCTTTTTAAACGAGAGCAACATCATGGCTTAGTTGGCTGGATAGTATTAATAACTGCATTACATAATGCGTGCAAAAAAATATGATATAAAGAGCCAGGAGTTGTCATTATCTTGACTTAAATCACCTCCCTTACTCTAATATAGGGGTGCAGAACTACAGGCCTGGAAGCCAAATCCACCATCTGGGGCTCCCGATCAGTCCCCTGGGGGTCCCAGATGACCACACACACCCTTCACCTGGCTCCAAGCAGCCCTTTCTCCCAACCACCAATCATTTGGTGGCTTCCCAACTTTTGTGCAGTTTTCCCCCCATTCTAAAAGGTTGATAGGCCTCTCCTAAGGCTTAGTTACTGGCAGTCAGAGCTTTAAGGTACTATCCACTGGGGTTTTTGGATGGTTTTTTTGGGGGTGTGTTGCAATTTTGGCCTGCCCCGTTTGACTTTGTCCCTACCTATACCTTCAGGTGGCGTCGAGAGCACATAATGCAGGCCACATGCTGAAGCTAAGCCATGTATGAGCCGGGTCAGTGCTTGGATGGGTGACTGCCTGGGCTGCCCACATCTGTTCTCCTGCATTGAGCAGAGGGTTGGACTCGATGGACTTATAGGCCCCTTCCAACTCTACTATTCTATGATTCTATGATTCTACCACTGGAATGTGGCCCCAAAAAAGCTTATCCAAAATGGAATTCTGTCTTTAGGCTGAAAGAGGTTGTGCACCCCTGCTCTAAGGGGTGAAAAACCTCAGGCCCAGTGGTCAAATCTGACCCTCCAAGGGCTCCCAATCTGGCCTTCCAGGTGTCCCCCAGAAAACCATGCCCCGTTCCCATGGCTGAACCCCATTTAGTTTGGTGATTGACCTGGCTCTTGTGCAGTTTTATCCCTATTCTAAAAGGATGAAATGCCTCTCCTAAGGCTTAGTTACTGGCAGTAATGGGCTTTAAGCTACAACAGGCTGGTCTTTTGAGGCTTTTGGCCCCACCCCTTTTCCCTTTGGCCCCACCCACCACTGGAATGTGGCCCCCCGAGAGCTTCTCCAAAATGGAATTCAGCCCTTGGGCTGAAAGAGGTTCTGCACTCAAGTCTAGTAGGAAGAACTGGGTAGTGGTGGGTCTTATGCAGCCGGAACATTCATGGGATACATGTGCAGGGATGGTCTGCCAATGTTGTTCTAAGAAATATGGAATCAAGGGAGGCTGGTGACTCCTATCTCAGTGGGGCTCCTCATCCATTGCAGCTTTTATTCTGAGCTTTATAGGAGCTACCCATGGTGCTGTACTTCCCCCCCCCCCAAAAAAGGTTCACCACCATGGAGCACAATGGATAGCTCCTATAAAGCTCAGAATAAAAGCTGCAACGGATAAGGAGCCTCACTTGCATAGGAGTCACCACCCTCCCTGAATCTGAATAATCCACAATGTCTATTTTTGCTGCTATTCAGTGGCATATTGTTTTAAGCATATTCGCAAGAGTAAGAGTGTCACATTTTGCCAATGGCTTTGCACAAATCAAGGGTTTGTTTTTTAAAATTCATAGTATTTCCAATGTATTTCCTTTACTAAAAATTTAAATCAATTCACCTCTGGAGCACTGCTGCAACTTGGGTTGATCAGAGGTTGTTTACACTAAATGGAAGCAGCTTGTGTGCAGCATAGCAAATTGTGGGTTAATTAACCCACAATTAACCCACAATTAACCCACAATTTGCTGCCGTGATGTAGAAAGTGGCCCATTCTCTTTTGTTTAGTCCCAGTCATGACAGTCACCATTTTATAGAACCAGCAAAATGAAGCATAAATACAAGGGCATTTCAGCAGCAAAATGGTGCTAAGCACAGAAAGTTCAGGCCAAAGACATATGCTTTGTGTTTAAACCCCTATTTAGAGTGCTAGCATTTGAAGCACAGTCAGCAGGCTTAGGTACAGTTGCCTAAAGTTCAAGTGATAATGTCAATACACATCCACTGCTACCAACTCTATGCAGACCATCCTGACATAGTCTATATCAGTGCTGGCTTCATGGGTTTTGAAGGCCCTTGGGCACGACACCTTCAATGAGCCCCCTCCCTCATTGAGTCCATCATTGGACTATCCACCCCCATTGTCACCAGCTGCTCTTGCTCCTCATCCTCGTTCTCATCACAGCTACCACTTGCTTGCTTGACAGGCAGAGAGCCAGTGAGCAAGGAGGCAGGGGCATCAGCTGCTCCCCCTTCTCACCACCACCGGTGTCTGGGCCAGAGCAGGTGAATAAGCAGATTGCAATGGGGAAGAGGAGGAGCAATGCCAGGGGTGTCTTTTCAGTGGGCCCCTGCTAGGGTCTGGGTCCTTGGCCAGTGCCCGACCATGCCTACCCTTGACTCTGGGAGCCCTTGGAGGGTCAGATTTGACCACTGGGCCTGAGGTTTTTCACCCCTTAGAGCAGGGGTGCACAACCTCTTTCAGCCTAAAGACAGAATTCCATTTTGGATAAGCTTTTTGGGGCCACATTCCAGTGGTAGAATCATAGAATCATAGAATAGTAGAGTTGGAAGGGGCCTATAAGTCCATCGAGTCCAACCCTCTGCTCAATGCAGGAGAACAGATGTGGGCAGCCCGGCAGTCACCCATCCAAGCACTGACCCGGCTCATACATGCTTAGCTTCAGCATGTGGCCTGCATTATGTGCTCTCGACGCCACCTGAAGGTATAGGTAGGGACAAAGTCAAACGGGGCATAGCCTGCTGTTCCTGTTCATAGCCTGCTGAAAGCTGAAACCTGCAAAACAAAAGTCACCACGTACACGTATATTTGGAAGTATGTGGAGTAAGGGGTGCTGCCAATCAATGCTTCCAGTTTCTGTTAAAGCCAACGGAGCTGCCCAGCTCATTCTGATAGTATAGGTGGGCTTGTAGATGGGCTTCCACAGGCCTGAAATATCTACCTCACAAACATAATATTGGCAACTTCCTAGATTCACAAAGGCGGTTCCCTCCATGCCACTCTTTCAGTGGGCCAGGCAGATTTGGGAATAATTTAAATAGGGAAAAAGAAAAGAGGGCATGCATCACCGAAACAGAGGGCAAAAGAGAATGTCAATTTTCATAACATTTGTATCTGCTCATTTATATGTATAGATGAATTTAGAAATACAGTCATGCCTTGGATTGAGAGCATAATTCGTTCTGGAAATGCGCTTGTAATCCAAAACACTCTTCTATCAAAACGAAATCCCCCCAAAAAAAATTTGTATAGAGATTTTTAATTTAAGCCGTACTACAGTACTTGTATTACAAGACATCGCTTGTATATCAAGTAAAAAAAAATTAAATAAGTATTTAAAAATTGGCTTGTCTTGCAAAACGCTCTCAAACCAAGTTACTTGCAATCCAAGGTATTACTGTAATTATTATGTGCCTTGCTCAGTCTGCTGTCCAGTGTTGCTGATGATGGGTGACTTCAAGGCCCAGCTCTTCCTTCGGATGCTTCTTTATCTTTATACTGGGCTTTGACTGGACAGCCCTTCAAATAGAGCAGTGTTCTCCAACCTTGGGTCCCCAGATATTTTTGGCCTACAACTCCCAGCATGCCCCAGCTAGCTACGCTGGCTGGGGCATGCTGGGAGTTGTAGGCCAAAAACATCTGGGGACCCAAGGTTGGAGAACACTGAAATAGAGGATGCATTCAAAATAGACAACAGCAGCCCTTCAAATAGAGGACTGTCCTCTGCAAAAGAGGACACCTGGCCACCTTGTAGACATTTTTGCCCCCCTTTTGTAGATGCTGCAGCTTGGAGTGAATCTCCACATCATGCCCCTCCTTCTCCAGCCTGGCCAGCATTAGTTGTTTTTCCTCAAGTTTCTGATTCGATTTGTGTCTGCCCAAATGGCAGCAAGATCTCCAAAAAGGCACTTCAGACAGCAGATGGGGGCAGCAGAGAATAATGGACATGAGCAGCAGTGAACAAAGGAGGTGAGTGCTAAGGATTGTGGATCTGGACGCCAAAATACAAGCAGCATCTATTTCCGTGCAGATGCAAAACTAGCCCTGGTGAACAATCCTACACAAATGCACATGGGCTGAAAGTTCTGCTCCAAAGCTTTTCCTTTCCTCTCCCTCCGTGTACATTTCCTCATTATTTTTCTCTGCGGCTGTGATTTCTCACGGCTAGTCACTGACAGTATATAAAATGCATGAAGTCCTTCCAACAAACACTGCATTGAAACAATTTTTAAAGTTGGGGGAAAAAATAACAGGAAATTCACACTTAGGCCCTTGAGAATGAAACATGACATATGTCCACCAACACTTAGGCACACTGGGGGGCATTATAAAAAGTAAATAAAGGTCACACCATGGTGCCTAGCTGTTGGAAGACATGGCTTTTGCCATTAAGTTGTCATTTCCTCGCTTCCTTACTCCTTAACTTCGCTGTTCTTTGGGTTTCTGACTTGGGGTGGATAATTTTACCTCCTTGTGTTTTATAAAGCAATCCACGAAGTGTCCACGTTTACAGACTAAAAGTTCACATGCTCCTTGACATTTTATAGACTACCCGGAACAAAGCTGTACCTTGCCAACTGAAAGGCAGTCTAAACTCAGGCTGCAGATAAAATTAGGTAGTATACAGATGTGTTCCCTTAATTATATATGTTGGGGAGAATGTAACTAGAGCTGCCTTTTAGGAATGCTGACAGCTCGTGCTGGCAAGTTCCGGTCTGATCCTATCACCTTCTTGCAGCGCAGGCAGAAGCAAAGGCTATCATGGTATCCTGTGCCCAGGCAGGGCAGAGCCAAATATCCATTTCCGATCTGGCTGTCAGTCACTGGCCTCCTGTGAAGAAGAGAGAGAGGTCAGGTTAAGGGAAAAGGCATTACAGCGCTGGTCCTACCAGTAGGCGGAATGAGGCGGCCCTCTTTTGGGCATCCTGCAAGGGCAGCAAATCATTACTTATGTAATTTATTAGTATTGTCTTTTTACCGTCAGGGAGAGGAGCTTGAAGAATTTCCGGCCTCAGGTTCCACAATAACACTTATGATTTATTTAGAATATTTTTGAACCATCCCTCCACTCAATGAGTGCTTGAGGCAGGGTACAATAATAATAATAAAAAAAATACAAAGATTAAAATGCATAAAAATATAAAACTGTAAAACATATTTTAAAACCGGAGATTAATGCTGAAAACAGAGCGGCATTAACTATTAAAAGCTTGGAAGAATAATATTGTCTTCATCAGCTATCTAAAGGACAGTAAGGAGGAGGCTTGCCTAACTTTCCTGGGGAGGACATGCCACACATGGGGTGCTGCTGCACAAAAGGCCCTGTTATGATGAATGCCCACTGCTCTCAGCTCTCGGAGGGGGGGGGAGGCATGCAACAGGGCTTCAGATGATGAGCACAGATTTCAGGCAGGCTCATATGGGAGAAGAAGGTCTTTCATCTAATATCCTGACTCCAAGCCATTTAGGCCTTTATAAGTACAAACCAGCACATTGAACGGAGCTTGGAAACAGATTGGAAACCAACACAGCTGTTCCAAGATTAGTGTTATATGGTTTGTAAAATGCACACCAGACAAAAGTCTGGCTGCTGTGGCTTGCACTAGCTGAAGTACTAGCTCTGGGGTGCAGAACCTCAGGGCCACAAGCCTGCCTGGAATCCCAATCTGGCCCGCTGGGTTCCCCGGTTGGCCCCACTTCCTTTCCCCCAACCAACTGGTAATTTGGTGTGTAGTCTTTCCCTGCTGTTCAAAGGTTGAAATGCCTCTCCCAAGGTTTAGTTACTGGCAATAAGAGCTTTAAGCTACAACATACCCTCCAACATTTCACAGATGAAAACAGGGACATCATAAAAGGTATGGTTAAGCAACATGAAGGTGTGATCAAGCAGGACCGGTGCAGGGCAGTTTGGCGCCCTAGGCGAAATAAAATTTGCGCCTTCCCTCTCGTGCCGTGGGGGGGGGCTCCGGAGCAAAGCAGCCCTGCTCTGCAAACACCCCCCCGTGCCGCCGCCACCGCCGCAACCACCACCACCACCACCACCACCACCTACCTACCTACCTTCCCCCGCCCTGGCTGCTGCCACCGCCTCCGAAGAACCCCCGCGCTCTGTTTTTTGCCGGGGAAACCAGGGCAACAGGGCTGTTTAAGCCCTGTTGCCCTGGTTCCTCCCGTCAAAACAACGCGGGCAGGGCTCCGGAAGCGACACTGAGAAGGTAGGTAGTGGGGGGAGGCGTGGGGGAGGGGGGCGGCTTCGGCGGCTTCGGCGGGAGGGGGAGGCGCAGCGGCGGCTTCAGCGGGCAGGGGAGGCATGGCGGCGGCTTCGGCAGGTGGGGGAGGTGCGGCGGCGGCTTCGGCGGGCGGGGGAGGTGCTTCGGTGGGCGGGGGAGGTGCGGCGGCGGCGGGCAGGGGAGGCGCTTCGGCGGCTTCGGCAGGCGGGGGAGGTGCAGCGGCGGCTTCGGCGGGCGGGCAGGGCAGCGGGGGAGGAGGCCCGGCGGGGGCGGCGTGGCGGCGGCAGCAAAGAGGAGCGCAGCGTTTCTGCGCCCTCTTCAGCCCCGCGCCCTAGGCAACCGCCTAGTTTGCCTAGCGGTAGCGCCAGCCCTGTGATCAGGAGAGTGTGGCCAAGCAACATGAGGGTGTGGCCAAGGGTATGGCCAGACACCCAAAGAGCATGGTCAGGTACAATTTATTTTTATTTATGTATTTATTACATTTGTTAATCGCCCATCTGGCCGGTCACCCAGCCACCCTGGGCAATGTACAATTAAAACACTGCAATAAAACATGACAATTAAAACAGTATAAAAAATTGTACAAAAGTTATTAGAGGAAACACACATCTTATATATTATAATTATTACATTATAATATTATATATTATTTTATAAGTGACTTTTGTAATATTTTTTAAAACTTACTTAAACTCTTAATTGTTGATATCTAGTGTTTTTCATGGGTGTGTGTGTCAGTGCTTGCAGGGCAATCTCTTTCTTTTTGTTTTAAAATGGTCAGGATTGGCACAAATTCAACAGGTGAAACTTACCCCCCCCCCAAACATGGAGCTTCAGAGAGAAGGGGAAGTTTTTTGCATTTCCTTCTGACACTGTAAACTCACCTGTTAGAGGCACAGAGTCAGCTCTGTTAGGAAATAAAATCTTTGGCAATATAAAGATAGGAATCATGTGATAAATTCCCTCATTCACCTCTCCCTCCCTCTGTCCAGGCCACTGGGTGCAGCCTCCTTTTCAGCAGGTAGAGCGTGTGTGCATGTGCGCACACATCCTCCCAGCATCTGTCTCTCTGTGGAACTGCTCGTGGAGCTGCTCGAGCCTAAAAAGAGCTACACTTAAAGGGGCCATGCCATGGGCAAAATTGCAGCTAAGCTTGCAGTTTTAGCTTAGCTGCAATTTTGCCCATGGCATGGCCCCTTTAAGGAAAGATTAAAAAGTTTAAATTCGGGACTCTGCATGACAAAGTGAGGAGCCTGGTTTTTGTGACAGTCCCAGCATTTTCGGGGTAGTTGGAGACTATGCTACAATACGCCAGTATTTTTCCTATTATGGCCCCTTTTGCCTTTGGCCCTGCCGACCACTGGAATGCAGCCTCGAAGAACTTCTCCAGAATGGAATTCAGCCCACGGGCTGAAATAGGTTCTGCACCCAATACTTGCTGAAGCAGCACACCTTGACCTTGGTCAGTGCAGTATACCATTTGCTGTTCTGCCTCAGACAACAAAATGTTGTGGGGCTGTCCTGTTACGCCAGTGTGGCGTAGTGGTTAGAGCAGTGTTCTCCAACCTTGGGTCCCCAGATGTTTTTGGCCTACAACTCCCAGCATGCCCCAGCCAGCTACGCATGCTGGGAGTTGTAGGCCAAAAACATCTGGGGACCCAAGGTTGGAGAATACTGGGTTAGAGTGTTGGACTGGGACTCAGGAAGTCTGGGTTCTAGTCCCCACTCGGCCATGAAACTCACTGGGTGACTTTGGGCCAGTCACTGACTCTCAGCCTAACCTACCTCACAGGGTTGTTGTGAGGATAAAATGGAGAGGAGGATTGTGTAAGCTGCCTTGGGTTCCTTGCAAGAGGAAAAAAGGCGGGTGTGTGTGTCTAAATATAATAAATAAATAAAATAAAATAAAGCTGCAATCCAGCATAGAATTAAGCTGCTGATGTTTCTTTTAAGCAGCATAAATATGCACCAGATTGCAGCTGAAGGCAACAGGAGCAGGTCCTCAAATTGCTCAAACCAACCTGTCCCCTAGTTATTAGGAGCCTCTGCTGCCGTTTCCTGGCTGTGTACCCGTGTAGGATTGTTAGGGTGTTTCACCATCTTTAATTCCTTTGAATCATTAAAATAATGGGATTTGAAAAGGGGCTTTCTTGAATTCTATGGATCGAATCTGGAAGAGACAGGTAGTCCAAATGACATGCTTTATTATATGCTCCTACTCAATGACTAGACTAAAGGAGACGGGAATCTTCATGTGGTGATACCACCAATGTCCAAATCCAAAGAGGCACTATTAGGTGACATTTCTATCTGTATAAACTGTTGCTATGTTCTTATCTCCTATGAACAGAAGGAGGATGGAACAATTCAGGGCCATGGCTTGTTTGAAAGCAACGATGGATGAGCAGGGAAACCCTGTAATTGTGCTCGGCATCTTGGGAGTAGATAAGTTGGCAATCAACAGCTGAACATACTTGATAACAAAGGGTTGACTATTTATCTTGAGTTGAGGGTGGCTAGGCGACTTCTAACTATGCCTAGCTTGTGGTCTACTTGCATTTTGTCGAGGGGCCTGGACTTACTGCTGGCTTCCAGATGGGCGACTCCTAGTGCTGATAAACCATGGCTCTTTTGCTGTAAGCCATGAGTAATATGAGCAGGAATTTCAATTGACTCTCCACACT
The DNA here is from genome assembly GCA_021292165.1 of Shinisaurus crocodilurus. NCBI lineage: Eukaryota > Metazoa > Chordata > Lepidosauria > Squamata > Shinisauridae > Shinisaurus > Shinisaurus crocodilurus. Next base: position 163,345,192 of record CM037880.1, read on the forward strand.
ATCTGGGATGTTTAAAGTATTTCTTTGCTGCATTTCAAGACCATGTTCTTCCTAAGGCAGCTTACAATATGCAACAGCAAAATGCAGTATAAAGATACAAAAGCACCTTTAATTAATTTATTTATTACATTTCTATCCCGCCTTTCTTCCAGCATGGAACTCAAGGTGGCTATATGCGGTTCCCAGGAGGTCTGCCCTCCAAGCACTAACCAGACCCAGATCTGCTTAGCTTCAGCATGGTGGCTGCCTCACGTGCCTTCAGACCGTACCCTGGGACCCTTTAAACAGTTTTTAAATTTATATTAAAACATTTAAATTTAAATTAAATGTAAACAGTTTTTAAAATAGGCTAGTTAAAATGCCATTTCAAATATTTAACGGCAGCAAATATCATTACACTTTCCCAATTAAAGCCAGAGAAAAAAAGATGTTTTGAAAGCCCTCTTAAGGGCAGTCACAGATGGAGCCAGTCATCTCTCTCTTGGAAGAGGGTAGGAGCCACCACTGAGTTCTACAGGGTAGGAGCCACCACTGAGAAGGCCCTCTCTCTAGTGCCCGCCAATCCTACTGATCTTAATAGTGGGCTAGTAAGTAAGGCCTCCAAAGATTTTCTTAAAGTATGGGCAGGTTCGTATGGGTGTAGGCTGTCCTTCAAAGAACCTGGACCCAAACCATTTAGGGTTTTAAAAGGCAACACCAGCACCTTGAATTGGCCCCAAAAATGTATTGGCAAGCAGCTCAGCTGGTACAGAATTGGATATGATCTGACCATTTATCCCCAACAAAGACGTAGTAAGCAGCACATTCATTACTGAATGCTGAAGTTTCCAAATTGTCTTCAAAGACAGCCCCACATAGAGCGCATTACAGTATTTTAGTCTGGTTGTAACTAGGACGTACATATCTGAGGCTAGGTCCTCTATCTTTACCAAAATTGGTAAAAGGCACTCCTGGCTTCTGCTACTACCTGTGCTTCCACCATTAGTGACAAGTTCAGAAGGTCTCTCAAGCTATGGACTTGGGTCCTTCAGGGTGAGTGCAACCCCATCAAATACCACTGGAATCTCTATCCAGATCAAAAGTACTTCGGTCTTGTCTGAATTAAGCTTGCACTTGTGTGGCTATTTTACTTGTTCTGTACGTCTATCCTGCGGTGTTCCATCCGCACCAGTGGTTGTGACATATCTGCATGGGTGGAGGGACATCTCAACCGTAACACAGCTCCCTCCAGCAATGAGCAATCAACAGCAGAGGGGTAGCAGTGCACTGTAAATCAGTATGTTGCTAATATTTTAATACATACTTTTAAATGAGCCAGAAAAGTGTTTTACGGCTAATTAAAAGACAGATTTAAAAAAGGGGGGGTTATAAAATGGTGCCCACTAATCTGTAACCTTTGAATATGTGTTGCGCTACAATAAGTTCACCTGTCCGGTACGTCAGTGAATACATCAAACCCACCCTTCTTTAAAAAGATGGACGGCTAGCGCTAAGGGCATCTAGAGCTTCTCAAAACAGTTGGTATGAAGAACTCCCTTTCCAGCAAGACCCCTCAGAGCCTTTTGATTTTACTACTTCTGCAATCTCTGAGAGATTTAAATATCTCCCAGCCTTGTCTTTGGCTTAAGGAGTTCTAACGCACCACAGGGGTCAGAGCTTATAGGGCAGTATCCAACGCTACCCCTGCACCTCCGCTGATCATGTTGTGCCACCAGGATCCACCACTGGTGCAACAGAAAGCTAGCACTTCCTAGAGCAACCCCAGAAATGAGCGCTCATTTCCAGAACGGGACAGATCAGTGGAGTTCCCTGCTGCGAGCTCTGCTGAACCGTTCTGTTCCAGAAATGGACACTTTGGCCCATTTCCAGTGGCTTTAAGAAGCGCTAGCTTCCCATTGTGCTCATTGTGAGTCCCACTGGTGCATGGGCAGCATTGGATTCTGCCCTCAGTATCCCCAGCTCAATAAATCTACATTCTAGCTCCATAGCGTCCCCCAATCCCCAGGAAACAATGCTCACTTGCCTTGGTCCTCCTCACTCCTCACAATATGGACTTCCCACTCCCACTGTCTCCCCCCTGCCTATCTCTCCTATGCCACTGTGACTTGGACACACTGCTCACATGCGCAGTCCCACTCCCAGCCATTTCTGGAATGCCTAATGTGCAAGCAGCCACTGCCTGTTTATGCGCCTTTTCAGTACTGCAGTTGTTGTACCATTTCTCGCTTCCCCAGGCACATACACTTGATTCCTTACCATAACTTGCAGCCATGGGTGGGTCCAATTTTAACATCAAAAGGAGCACATGGATGAAGGCAGCTGAATCCCCCCCCCCCATACTTGCTGATACATCACCACAGGCACTTTCCCCCCAGCCCAGCTCACTTTTGGTATCAGAGAAAAGTGGGCTGGGGAGAAGGAAAGGAAGTGATGAATCACAGGGATGTAAATTAGGGAAAAGTTCAGATCACCTCACTGTGGTGCTCCTTTTGATGTTAAAATCAGACACACCCCCCCAAACTGCATGTTATACCTGACCTGGCCAGAAGCATGTCACTGAGAGTTAGCTTTTTGTTTACTCTAGTGTAAGTATGTGCAGATTTGGAACAGGACTTCCACACATTGGGAAGGAAAGATTAAATCTCCCCCCCCCACCCCACACACTATTTCCCCCTGAAATTCCACCTCCCCCCCAAAAAAAACCCATTAATGCCAATGGAGGCTTCTTTTTTTAACACCCCCCATGGGGTGACACCAAGGGGGGGGGTTAACCCTCCCCTCCCATTGCGTGTTGGTCACAATCCAAATTTGGGCCATGAGCGCTTACACTAGAGGAGATAAAAAGCGAACCCTGAGATGCACACTGTGCGATTCACTCTGTGACAAAGCTAGCAGACAAACAGAAATGAGGTCAAGCAATAAATACTGGGGGGCAGGCAAGAAAGTGGCACAAGAAAGAATTTGATGTAGGGGATTTCAAAGCAGGTTGGATCCCTAACAGACTCTCCCCAAAACTGAATTGTGTTTGAAAGTAACAGTATCGTGTGCTAACTCTGTTCTCAATATTAACAACTCATTTCTAACTCTTGGCACTTTTATGATGAATCTTGTGAATTTAGAGTTTCTTAAGCCTTCAAACCACATGACTTGCTATAAATCAGAAGTATCTTCTTTCTCAACAGACTGCCGTCTATTTGAGAGGTTGACAAAAGACTAAAATAACAAAGGACCACATTTTATTTGTATGGTAGCCCTTGATTTTAAAGCTAAATTTAGGGCTTTTTTTCTTTATTATTATTTCTGGAAAACCTCTGTGGGTTGATGAAATATATTTTCTTCACGGGAAGATTATTGCTCAGATTTAAGAGAGTCTGCACAATCCAGCCAAAGGGAATGATGTTTCTCATAGTCCTATGGATTTCAGTGGGAGATATTATACATGGAAATATAGAGAATATCTTTCGTTTTATTATTATTGCTTTTGTTTATTATTTTTGAACATTATAACTGCAGTTATCGCTTGATCACCCAAATGAATGAAAGGGCACTTACATCTTGTCAAGGGGAAACTTCCCACCGGTGTGGGAATTATATATCGAACAGATGGAAAGCTTTTTAATCTCAGCAGGCTGAAAGCAAAAAGTAAGGTAATTACAACCTCTGTTGTGGAACTTCAGTATGCTGATGATAATGTGGTCTCCGCACATTCAGAGGATGATCTCCAAACTATCCTAAATGCTTTTGCAGAAGCATACGAAAAACTTGGTCTCTCACTTAACATCAAAAAAACCAAAGTGCTTCATCAGCAAGTGCAAGCCAATCCTTTGGTGATGCCATCTATCCAGCTTGGCGGGACAATACTGGAAAATGTCGATCATTTTCTCTATCTTGGCAGCTATCTTTCTGTTACAGCTAACATCGACAGTGAAATCCAGCATCGTCTGAGTTCCGCAAGTGCCGCATTTTCTCGAATGAAACATAGAGTGTTCGAGGATCGGGATATTTGTAAGAAGACCAAAACACTGGTTTATGAAGCCATTGTATTACCAACTTTATTGTATGCCTGCGAAACATGGACTATCTATAAACGTCACTTCCACCTCCTTGAAAGGTTTCATCAACGTTGCCTCCGGAAAATCCTGCAAATTACTTGGGAAGATATGCGAACAAATGTCAGTGTACTGGAAGAAGCAAAGACTACTAGCATTGAAAAAATGATCCTTCAACGCCAACTTCAGTGGACCGGTCATGTTGTTCGAATGCCTGACTGCCGTCTCCCAAAGCAGTTACTTTACTCCCAACTCAAGGATGGAAAGCGGAATATCGGTGGTCAATATAAGAGGTTTAAAGATGTTCATAAGGCTAATCTAAAAAAATGCAATATAAACATCGAAAACTGGGAAGCTCTGGCCCATGAACGATCTAAATGGAGGTTGGCCTTTCACAAAGGTTCCATGGACTTTGAAGAAGCCCGAGTGCAAGGTGAAAGGGAGAAACGTGCTAAGCGAAAAGCGCGTCAAATGAATCCTTTACAGGACCATCTTCTATCTGATAACCTGTGTCCTCACTGTGGGAAGCTGTGTGGATCTAGAATTGGCCTCCACAGTCACTTACAGACCCATCGCTAGAGTCTACACAATCTTCTTTAGAATTTCCTCCTTTTATCCCGGAAGACAATCTTACTCGGTCATGAGTGATCGCCTGATGATGATACCCACTTGCCTGAGAGTAAGCCCCATTAAACTCCATGGGTCTTACTTCTGAGTAGACCTGCCTGGGATTGCACTTTTGATTAGTTTGATCGGGGTTTTAATCAATTAATCAATTATTTTCAAATAAATTTGCATATATGAGTAACACATTAGACCCCAAATGACTTCAAGGAATAAGGAAGTGTGCTCTTTAGCTCAGCCCCACCAATTAAAATTTGCCCCACCAATTAATCAGCTAAAGCTTGATTAATCTACTAATTAAATTGATTAACATTTGCAACCCTAAGTATTATGTGATCAGTTATCATGCATCATTGTTTTCTGTTATGTCAGGTAATTATTGAATAATGGTATCCAGTGTTTAATATATCAGCATAGGGTTGGAAGCCTAAGCTTTCATAGCATGAGAAAGCGGGGAGGGGGAATATCCTGGAAATCCAAGCTGCCACCCCATATACTTCCACCTATGGGCACGGTGCAGCCAATATTATGCGCTTTTAAAATGACATTCATTGCAGTACGGCTGCAATCCTGTGCACACTTGCCCAGAAGAAATATTAATCAAAGTAAGTGGAATCGGGCTGCATAAGAATTAAATGAAGGGCCAGGTAATTAAAATCATAACAGTAATTCTTAGATTATACTTTTAAAAACTGTGAGAGATGATTTTTTTGTTTCATAACTTTGAATACTATATTATTGTATTTTCACTATTTCCCCACAACGATGGACACGGATACTTATATTTCTAAATTTAAAATATTTTCTCCATAATTTTAGAAGGTAAAATAACAGGCTTTTCTTTTCTTTTTTTTAAAAGCAATCCTCTTGAGTTGCCAGCCCTGAGAATGGTGAAACTGGGTGCAATTCACAGGGATGTTTCAGTGGGGCTCCAAGGGGGGACTCTGCTCAGGTCTCATTTGTAAAGAGTGAACTAAGTTTTTGCAACAGTAGCGCCTGAGAGGGTGCACCCACATCTCATGTCTTCAAGATATGCTTACTCTCTTCCTGCACAAAAACAATGACAACAACGTACACTCTTGAGAATAGAACTGGACCACCACCACCCCAAAAAAGCTGAAATTTGACTTGCACATAACTGAGATAGCATCAGGGCTTGTCTTCATTTTTACCAGTACGTAGGTGTGCTGGTAAAAATGTGTGAGCATGAGCTCACACATGCATGGCAGTACAACAATTTTCTTCTTGCTGGGCAGAATATGAGAACTTGTTCGATCAGTGTTGTTAAAACTATGTTCACTGTACAGCAATCTGACGGCTGACTGCTGGCAGTGTAAAAATGAACTGTAGAGCAGTGAAAGGAGCTGGTCAGTATATTGACATGTCAATGCAATTATTTGGTGCAGAAGAACCACAATAATATTCATTCATTTATATGATTGATACCCTCCTCTCAATGAAATGATACTCAAGGCCACTGCAGCCACTTGGTGTGGACCACAGGTGTTGAAACCTTTTTCGGCCCAAGGGCCGAATTCCATTTTGGAGAAGCTCTTGGGGGCCATATTCTAGGTAACAGGGGTGGGGCCAGAATATCAAAAACAGCAGCATATTTTAGCCTAAAGCTCTTACTGCCAGTAACTAAGCCTTAGGTGAGGCATTTCAACCTTTTAGAATGGGGAAAAAAGGCACGGAAGCCAGGAAATGAACAAACAAAAAAAGACAGGTGGTTGAGGGGAAGGGGGAGTGTCCACTTGGGGATCCATGGAGTGTTGGATTGGGACCCCAGGTGGGACGGATTTTGCCCCATGCCCAAGGTTCCCCAACCCTGGTGTAGGCAGCACTAAGTTAGATGGGCTAATGGACTTGGTATAGGGCAGTTTCCTATGTTCCAAAATCAGCCATGTCAGCCTGTACATGGGGCCAGAAGTGAGCAGCAGCTGGAGAAGAGCCTTCAGTTCTTAACAGTAGACAAGAAGTGTTGGACTATAAGTCCCATAATTCCCAGCCAGCATGGCCAATGGAATTATGGGAGTTGCAGTCCAAGACATCTGTAGGCCACCAGGTTGGGGAAGGCTGTTCTTAGTGATGGCTATCACCCATGAGTGAGCTTGGTCCATCTAACACAGTATTGTCTACTCCAGCCTTACCCAACCTGGTGCACTCAAGATGCTTCAGACTGCAATTCCCATCAGCCCCAACCAGCATGGCCAATGGTCAAGATCAGGGGTCTGCAACCTTTAAGACAAAAAGAGCCACTTGGACCCGTTTCCGAAGAAAAAAAAAAACTGGGAGCCGCAAAACCATTGTGACATTGTGCCCCACATATAAAATGTAATAATTTCCCCTACCTATGCACCCAACATAATCCACCAGCAAGAGCTGGTTGATTATGTTGGGTGCATAGGTAGGGGAAATTATCAGCTGACGGATGATGGGGGTGTTGCTGGTGGATGATGGGATGCCACCAGCAACATCCCCCCTCCCAAGCAGTAGCATCCCGTCATCAGCACCATCCAGCAGTAGCACCCTCATCATCCACCAGAAACACCCTCCATGTGGTAATAGCACCCCTCATCATCCATCAGCAGGATTTGCTGGTGGATGATGGGGGTGCTACTGCTGGGGGGAGGGTGTTGCTGGTGGATGATGAGGGTGCTACTCAGGCCTGTCTTTAATGTGGGGCAAAAGGGGCAGCTGCAACAGCTGGAGGCACCCTGATTGGGAAACAGAGCACTTCCCCCTACCCTGGGGCTCTTTAGCTGTTGCACAACTACAACTCCCAGCATGCCCGGATAGCCAAAGGCCTACCTGCCTCCTCGCCTGCTTGTGCTCTCCGCGGCGAGCCGGCCGCGCTGGTCCCTCATCACGCTGGACCCCGCGCTATGTTTTTGGCGGGGGGGGAACTTTGGCGCGTGCAGGAGCCCTCCTCTCTTCTGCCGCTCACCCGCTCGCGTCCCTGCTGCCCAGGGGGGGTGCTGCCGCCGCGCCAAAGTTCCCCCGCCCCGCCAAAGTTCCCCTGCCAAAATCATAGTGTGGGGGTCCAGCGCGCCGAAGCAGCTGGATGTGACGCGGCGGCGGCTTCAGCGGCTCCGGCATTGACTCCAGCGGCGGCGGCAGCTAGAGCGGCGCGGAGAACGCTCCGCGCCGCTCAGAAGAGCGAAATCGGGCTGCCCCCGCCAACAGAATCAGGCCATATGTGAGCCAGCGGCAAAGTTTTTGCGGAGCAGGCAGCCTTGTCCTGCTCTCCTCTCTTCCGCTGCCTGCCTGCTCGAGTCCCTGCTTCCGGGGGGGGGGGGTGCCGCTGCCACTGCCGCTGCCAAGTTTTTTTCCCTGCAGGAGCCCTCCTCCTGTCTTCCACTGGACCGGTTGGAGGCACGCAGAGGAAGGTAGGGGGAAAAATATTTGGTTTTTTCCCCCAGCATTCACTCAATAAGACGCACAGACATTTCCCCCTCCTTTTTGGGGGGAGAAAAGTGCGTCTTATGGTGCGAAAAATACGGTAAGTGACAGGCGCCCAGGCCAGGCGGCCAGCGGAGTCTCAGACTGGAGCGGAGCCGCGGCAAAGGTTTGAAAGAGCCGCATGCGGCTCCGGAGCTGCGGGTTGCAGACCCCTGGTCAAGATGATGAGAGTTGTAGTACATAATATTTGGAGGACACCTGGTTAGGGAAGGCTGGTTTATTTGGACTGGCAGCAGTTCTCCAGGGTTTCAGACAGGGGTCATTCCCAGCTCTACCTTGAGATGCCAGGGACCGAACTTGGGATCGTTGGCATATGTGCTCTACCATTGAGCTACTGCCTTTCTCATCCTGGTGATGACCCTGACTCAGCCTTGCTCTAGGGTCTAAGCAAGAAGGTGACTCCATGTTCCCTCAGCCAGACTACTTGGATCTTGGCCTGCTCTTGGGACAAGCTAGGTCTGACACTCCCAGACCATTATGATGCTTCAGAACAGGGTCCAATTGGCTCAATGCATTATAATGCTGGCTTATGTATTGTTATGACTGTCCATTCCTATTCTTAAGCAGAATACCGGTTAATGGGGAGCTGGAAGATAGGAACATAGGGATCTGCCTTATACTGAGTCAAACCATTGGTCCAGCTAGCTCAGTATTGTTGATATTGACTGGCAGCAGCTCTCTAGCGTTTAAGGCAGGATTCTTTGCTAGCTTTACCTGGAGATGCCTGGGATTGAACCTGGGACCTGCTGCATGCAAAGCGCATGCTCGTGCTCTACCACTGAGCCACAGTGCCGCCCAAGAGATAACTGAAGTCTGGAATCATCTTGGGGTGCTGGGTGCCTCTCCCTGGGGATATGGGATAGAGATCTGCTGTCTGGTAGGAGTGCACATGCTGTTTGACTCCACTCTCCGTGTATACCTGTAAACAGAGTAAATCTTTCCCCAAATTGCCATAACTCCCCAGTGCTCTCTCCTCCAAAGGAAGCCAAACACAGGTAGCATTCAATGTAACTTCCCGGGTAATTTGCACTGCTCAGGGAAGTGGCATGTGTGCGTGTGTGCGCGCGCATGCGTGTGTGTGTGTGTGTGTGTGTGTGTGTGTGTGTGTGTGAACTTAACAGCATTGTCTTTATCAGCCCACCTGATCTTGAAGGCTCTAGAAGGGCAATAATACATAACCAATTAAACTGATAAAACACAACAAATGTTATCACCCTCCTATTAACCCAGTACAATAGCTATGCCCATCTAATTGATGACAGCCAATACAATAGGCTTAAGGAAAGACAGCTCAGGGTCTGCCATTGGGCTGAAGGGTTCACATGAGAATTGCCATATAAGAGTGTTGTTCCCCTATACACACACACACAAAACCCAATACAAAAAAAACCAGGGGAAGTAATCTGCAGATGGGCACCAAGGAATGATCAAATTCCATCTTATTTAAAAGTTTTAGAACCACCAGAAACAGTACGAGAACATTTCAATCAGCATCGTTATAAGTCTTTTGTAACTCCAGGGCCGTTTGTGGATCTGTTCTTGATTGACATGAGGTGCAAACAATGGGAGAAATCAACTTGGCCCTCTTTGCAGAAGTTATATATCCTGCCATATCTTGCACTGCTGATTTCATTTTTACTAAAAGCTGATACAAGGCAATTGTAGCACAGTAGGTAACAGCCTTCATCTTGGCACCAGCCATCAGTATCAAATGTTTCTCTCTGCCCCTTGCTAGTCATACCACTTCGCTCATTCCAGAAGAATTACCCTCCCTCTTGCTAGGGTGCTACGCTGTTCTATATGGGCTACCTAACAAAGATCGCAAAATGTACTGCTCAGCGTTAAAACAGCAGTTCACTCTGCTATCGCCTGACCTCCACAACCCCAATCAGAAATGAAGTGTTATGCTGTGAACAACACTGCTGGCTAAAAAGCCATACTACAGGTATTTCATTCTGAGTTTCAAAAATCCTTCTTTAACTGTATGCCTTGGAGCAGAGATGAGGGCAAAGTAGTTCTGCAAGGACTAAATACTCTTCTGCCTCTTCATGAAAGCATGGGAGGGTAGAAGGCCTAAGTGTAGGGAGCCTTGTAAGAACCAGTGTAGCGGTTAGAGTGCTGGACTGGGACTTGGAGGACCAAGATTCCAGTCCCCACTTGGCCATGGATCTCACTGGGTGGCTTCAGACCAGTCACTCACTCTCAACCTAACCTACCTCAAAGGGCTATTGTGAGGATAAAATGGAGAGGGGGAGGATCATGTATGCCACCTTGGGCTCTTTGGAGGAAAGGTGAGATATAAATGTAACAAGTCAGTCAATCAGGCCAATCTGGAAGGGCCAATCTAATAATGCTTTAGAATCCACTAACAGTAGCATGCAGTAAGTATATACAGTAGTATGCAGTACATAAGAGAACCAGTGCAGCATAATGGCTAGAGTGTTGGACTGGGACTCTGGAGATCTGGGTTCTAGTCCCCATTTAGCCATGACGCTCACTGGGTGACTGTGAGCCAGTCACTGACTCTCAACCTAACCTACCTCAAAGGGCTGTTGTGAGGATAAAATGGAGAGGGGGAGGATCATGTATGCCACCTTGAGCACTTTGGAGGAAAGGTGAGATATAAATGTAACAAGTCAGTCAATCAGGCCAATCTGGAAAGGCCAATCTAACAATGCTTTAGAATCCACTAACAGTAGCATGCAATAAGTATATACAGTAATACCTTGGTTGCAAGTAACTTGGTCTGACAGCGTTTTGCAAGACAAGCAATTTTTTAAAATAAAATTTGACTTGATAAACAAGCGACGTCTTGCAATACAAGGTAGGGATGTAACCGCTCGCCTCGAGCGGGCATAGCGGGCCGAAATCGGCCCCGCTCACGCCCACCAGAGACTCGCTTTGATATAAGAGTGTTTTGGATTACAAGCACGGTTCCGGAACGAATTATGCTCTCAATCCAAGGTATTGATGGGCAGTACAATAACATGCAGTACATAAGAGAACCAGTGCAGCATAATGGCTAGAGTGCTGGACTGGGACTCTGGAGATCTGGGTTCTAGTCCCCACTTAGCCATGAAGCTCACTGGGTGACTGTGAGCCAGTCACTGACTCTCAGCCTAAGCTACCTCATAGGGTTGTTGTGAGGATAAGTTGGAGAGGAGGAGGAGGATTATGTAAGCCACCTTCAGTTCCTTGCAGGAAAAAAGGTGGGATATAAATATAATAAACAAATAATAAATAATACACTCATTATTGGGAAACAAAAGCCCCACTTCATATGTTACTCACAAGAAAGGAGCATCATGTGAGTGATGGACAGCACGGCCGCATTCTTGGCTCTGCCCCAGTTTCAGGCCCAGTTGAACAGCTAGGACTGGACCGTGGGGCCAAAGTCCAGGGCTCCACATAGGTTGGCCACTTGTGACTCTCTAAAAAGGACAAAAGAGGACCCTGATTTGCATAAAACTTGCATATGCTAATTTACATGTATAGATGTAAGTTTAGAGATAATTATTATCCTTTAAATGGAAATACAGTGCATCACACCTTAGTGTGGAAGGCTGTGACCAGGTGACGTGTGTGCCTGCCTGTCCAGTCTGCCGTGCCGGTGCTGTTGAGGGGCAGCTTCAAGGCTCTTCCTTCTGATGGTTCTTTGTCTTTAAACTGGACTTGGACTGTGGACAGTATTTCAAACAGAGGATGCCTTCAAAAGAGAGGATTGTCCTGTGCAAAAGAGGACACATGACCACCCCACTCCAATGACTACGCAGAGAGCAGCAGCTGATACAGGCATCAGGGTAGCTGAAGCAACTCCATTCTGTTCCTGTAGTCATGACAGATTTTGTGACTGAAGTGAGTTTAAAATGCAAAACTGCACATGCTCAGAGTATTGTTTAAAAAAAAAAACAACTAGGGTTGGCAAACAGTTTTGTTATTGTTGTTCTAGCAGTAAATGTCAGGAATATAATAATGTCAGGATTAGAAATGTAATAAATAAATAAATAAACAAACAAACGTGGAAGCCGTTGTGAACCATGGAAAGGCAGCTGGCAGTTGAAGAGAAATATTAGCTGTGTGCTTCACAACTGAAGTAGTACACATGGCCATCTAAAGCCGACGCACCCACCCAATAAGATAATTAAATCCAGAGCCTAAAATTACCTGGCTGCACCACTAGCGGGGCCTACTGCTGCCTGGCCCCACTACAGACATTCACGCATGATCATGGTTGTCCGCAGCAGAAACGTAGCTGCTCATGCATAGGTTTTCCCTCTGCAGGTGACCAGGCTAATGCATGACCAGCTCTAGGCAGGGGCCAGGCAGCAAGACTAACAGGAGGAACACAGCTCTGTCCATTAGTCACCTATGAGTGAGTAATGTGTGAAGGGGGCTTAAGTAGGGTGAAGATCATGAGCTGCTCCATCCATTGAAGCAGGCAGGACTTAAATTCCAAAGTCTGATTCTAGGCTCAGTTCCAGAATGTAACCTAAGGCAAGAGAAAAAGAAGATTTGGCACCGACTTGGGAAACCTAGGCCAAACAGGGCCACTTGGCCCTTGGACGACCACTGTGATAGAAACAATTAGAGCGTGAAAAGCAACACCCATTCACTTGTGCTATTCTGTTTTCCATCTCTTTATTTATTACCTACCTCTTATTTGTCAGAAAAGTTCAGATTCCTTTTCAAACTTAATTACACAAAGCTCTGTAGAAAATAATGAGTGTTAAAGTAGGGGTACTTCTTGGCGAAAGCACCATGTGTGCCAGCTGCCCCTGTGTTAGTAAGTGACAACAATTCATAATCATTAATATTAAAATAATGTAATTAGCTGCAATGTGGGATACCCATTTGATGTTGTAAGATAATGATGAACAAACACCGCTTAAGGTCATTTATCCTTTATACAGTTCATACATATGGATTTGTGTGCTCAGGTGTACATGCATACATCCTGGCATTTTAAAATGAGATGCACTCACAGGGAACTGAGTGCTGGGTGCCTTGGGATGCAGTCTTATGCTTGGAGTACTGCATCTTAAAAGTGGCATGGGCCCTTTGTGCGGCATTGCACTGTTGTAAATTTTACAGCACCTCTGCACATGCCAAGAATTCCACTTAAGGGTGGAGGCAGGAGGCAGGGGAGGAGAAGCAGAGCTGCAGGTGTGGGCAAGAAAGAAGCAGAAGATCTCCCGGGAACCAGGAAGAGACTGGCAAGCCTCCCACCTTCTCCTATCCCAGTCTTCTCCAATCTGGTGCTCTCCAGATGTGTTGGATTACAGATCCCATAATCCCACAGCCAGCTGTAGTCCCAACACATACGTAGTTGTAGCCCAACATATCTGGAGGACATCAGATTGGGGAACGCTGTCCTATCCAAACTCCCTAATTGCTAACCCAAAGAGCTTTCCTTATGGAAGGCCCTTTGATGGCCACATTGGCTGACAGGACTTCGTTGTTGCTACATCCTTACGGTGCCAGAAAATTAGAATTGCAGTGACTCCACTAATGAGGTGATGGCTTCTTTAGAATGAGTAGTTAGTTGTCTGGGAGCTTTAGAATCAGGACTATACCATCTGAAGCATGCTTAAAGGCTATGGTCCATAGACTGTGGTATACTCCACACCCACAAAGTTTGCTTTCTGGTTTGCTAACATTCAAATACAAAAAAGTAGATGTAGACAGGAGAAATGTAACCTCCCTTAGTTGTGTCCCGCACCTTCCATCCTGTCCCTCAAAACATCTGCATTTCAGATAATTCTTTTTCTTTTACTGGCTGAGTTTCTAAGATTAATACTTTCCTACCAACTTTAAAAGAAGAGCCACTGCTCCTATGTTTTATGAGAAGGGAACAACTCCCACCTTATAAGTTACAGGGAATTTTTAAAGGAGCCCAATGCTTGGAGCAAAAAAGGATACAACCTTATTATGGGGAACTGCCTGATTATTATCAGATAGCTAGATGCTCATGGGGAGGGACTGTAGGTCAGTGGTACAGCAAAATGCTTTGCATGCAGAAGGTCTCAGGTTCAATCCCCGGAATCCCCAGGTAAGGCTATGAAGGAATCCTGCCTGAAACCCTGGAGCATTGCTGCCAGTCAGTGTTGACAATCCTTAGCTAGATGGACCCAGGGCCGGTGCTACCATTAGGCCAACTAGGCAGCCGCCTAGGGCGCAGGGCTAAAGAGGGTGCCAGAAACGCCTTGAAAAAAAAATACAGCACTCTCAAGTGGGAAGGGGGGCGCTAAATATCTGATCTTGCCTAGGGCACCAAACTGCCTTGCACCGGTCCTGGATGGACCCATGGTCTGACTCAGTATAAGACGGCTTCCTATGTTCTTATGCAAGGTAGAAAGCAGAATCCTTGCCCACTCCATGTTATCAGCTCTTCTGATCTATGGGATCAGCCCTCCCAAATCACAAATATGTGCAGTGAAGCTACTTACTGCTTAACATAAGTCTCACCTGGTAAGCTGTCTCTAGTCATAGCATTAAAAATGACTGGGAAACTGTCAAGTACTGTCTGCTAATAAAATCATGAGATATCAAATACATGGTTGACTATTAAATATATTTGACTATTTGGAGAATGTTCACTATCAAAATTCAGAGAGGAGAATTTTGAAGAGAATGACAGGGGGGGGGCTTGAATTCATTTTAGCTGTCGCTCAAGTGATGGTTTGCTTCTGCCCCCAATAATGGGGAGAGGGTGGTGATAGGGGGCAAACCGGGGGAAATAGCAAAGTGACAAGAGATTAAATAGACTCTTTATGGACTTGGTACTATATGAAGATATTTGTTGCCCTTGGGATCTCAATCTTAACAACAACAACAACAACAACAAAATATCCCTTTGAAATGGCAGTGACATTTTTTTCTGTGCATATCTCTTCAGACTTTGCCCTTCTGCCTCTCCACCTTCGCCCCCAGCTCTCTTCATTGAGTAGGAACAATTTTAGCTTGTTGTGCTTGAGTATTCTACCATGTTTACCATTCTATCTATAAATTATATGGATTTCTTTTCTCCTGTTCCCTTTATATACACTGTGCAGCTGGGATACTTCTTCATTTGCTCCATTATGCATGCGCTCAAGAAGTGCTGCCTATGGCACATGTGTTGCACAGATGTTTGGGCTCTTAAGACACAAGGGGGCATGTACCTCAGCAACTATAAGAATGCAGAGAATGGGGGAAGCCATCTTTCTTCCTTTCATTCCTAGGGAACAGCAGAAAATAGAGCAGTATCAAATTCAGATGAAAGGCAACATGCAGAGGAAGTGTATGCAGGATCTGGCAGGCAGACATGACTGACAACTCAACAGCTCTGGCTTTGGTTTTGCCATAGAAAAGAGTTTCAGTAAATAATATTCATTCCAACACTTCATCATGACCATATCAGCTAAGCACTCTGTGGGTGGGAAGGGGGAAGGGGGAAGGGGGGAAGGGGGAAGGGGGGAAGGGGGAAGCCCTAAAATAAATTTATCTTGCCGTTTTTGCTTTACTAGAGAATATGTAACAGTTGGCAGTGTAATACACTTTTTATTTTCATGAGTTATGGATGTGCATGGCCATCCCTAAAAAACTGAAATAAAAACTGTATTACACCGCCAAGCCTCATATATTATATTTATACCATACCAGAGGTGGTGTCTGCAAAGCAACTATGGACATAAACTTTTATTTTATCTATACTTCCTCATGTTATTAGTATAGTTGTGGAAATAATAGGATTTACCGAAGGTTGTTACTCTTGGTAGTAGTATTGATATCATATACAATAGAAGGTCTATAAATAATATATTGATCTTTGCACGGCATTGAACCATTGTGATGGAGTCTAAAGGCTGATCACCTGCCAGATTGTTTAAATTATGAAGCAAAGAGTTGACTGTATCTCACACAAAGCCATATTTTGTGTACTCTTCTTGTCAGGCTATGTATAACTCATTCTAACAAACAAAACAAAAGAAAAATAATTTTTAACCCAAATTTTGCACCAAGAAAACGATGCAAATTGAAATTAGTATATAGAACTCTGTTGTAAGCAGGTGTAGGATTGCAACTTGATTTCGCTAGTCATGGAGAAGGTAGCAGAGGAAGAGGTCATCATGCAATCACCATGGATATGAGAAAATAAGTTTTTTTTACAGGAGCCTTTTACCCAGTTCGCAGGTAATGGCAATCACGGGTTAATTAACCCACAAATTTCCAAAATGGGGTGGGAGTGAGGAAGTGTGCTGCCTCCAATGTGTTTGTCACTTCTGCTTTCAATTAACATCCTACAATCATCCCATTTGTAGGTTGTTAGCATGACATCCAAACCCGGACACCCTGGGTTGTTTGGGGGTTAAACAACCTAGAGTTAACCCAACAACAAATGATTGTAGAGGATGGAAAATGGGAACCAAGCCATTGACACTGTTGCTCCTGTTGCAGTTTATGATGACAGCACAAAACAAAACTAGAGAAAAAGAAATAAGCTGTGCTACAGCCACTGCTAATGGTGAGCCCTGCCTCTGAGAAATTTTTGGTGAATTTCTCCTCCCTATGCAAGAAGTCGGTGAGATGGTCCTCCCAATTTCTCTATCTACAAGTGGAGGGTTTCAAGAGGCCATGTGCACATAGCTTAATAGTTTACTTTCTGAACTGAGCTCACCCTCGGTGAAAACTTTCTAAAGCTTGGAACACATGGGAATTTCCTGTTGATTCATATATTTCATTTTGCTCCTCTGATTTGACTGAGATGAAATGGGTGGGACAAAGGCTCTGCAGCTAATCAAAGCCCTACCCCTGACCATTAAAATCCAGTCCAGTGCCCCCAACCCAGCTTCTGAAATGTCATGAAGCATGGCACATTTGCAAGCTTGTCTTTACTGCCTTACAGCACAATCCTATACATTTCCTCAGAAGTAAGCCCCACTGTGTTCGGTGGTGCTTAATTATTCCCAGGACAGTGTACACAGGATTGCAGCCATAAAGGCGGTAAAGTTGTTTAAAAAAACAACAAAAACTGAAAAAGCTGAGATTCTCAGATTACTGAATTCTGGACGATACGTATACCAAATCCAGTGTTTATGCAGTGAAAACCACAGAATCATGAAATGCACATTGCTCTGCTTACAGGGTTTTAACATCACTCTCCCCTTTGCTCAAGGATTGCTGTAGACTTTTAAGAAAACACCCAGTACAGCTATCAGCTGGTTTTTATTAAAAAGTGGTCTTGAAATAGACTCATGAAGCTCTGTTTTAGGTACTATGAAATAAAAAGTTGCCACAAGGGAAATCTATAGGAAGGTAACTCATACTTACCAGGTGACTGGTACAGAATTGAGCATCTTAGCATTCATTTCAGCAATTCAGCATCTTAGCAGTCAGCATCTTAGCATTCATTTATTTAAATATCAAGTTACTAGACTGATGAATGATTCCAAGTCTGGTTTTAAACAAAAGTGACTGCAGGTCTGTTCTGTTTAACAGGACGTTGGGTTCAGCCCTTCTGCTATTTTTATTGATAATGTCAACTTTTGCTGGACCATGTTTGGGATCAGCTTCTATAATAACTACAGAAGAGCATTCACTTTTTTCTTTTAGTATTAAATTAGAGCATCACATTGCTTCAGCAGATTGAGCTAGCGGAGTCATTATTCCTAATTCTTGCCCTTACACCACTGCCAAAATCAATTTTGAAAAATTATCTCAAAGTTGCTTTCAACTCAGTCTGGGCGTGCCTTTAGAGCTAGAATATCACCCCATACTCTGAGATCTTTATTACATCACACTAATCTAATTTAAATGCATTTTTACTGTACTTGGTTTAATGAATGTGGAATGTGTCACTATGAAATTGCACCATTAATTTGATAAATAGGACTTGAAGGTATAATTTTTTCCAGCATTGCAGACTAATGAAGCTAAAATACATATATAATAAGAAGTGTAAATAATAAATTATTCTTAGGAGCAAAAAAATTAATTAGATCTTACCACAAATTGCATCTCAATGTCAGTGGGTTTGGGAGATTTTTCTCTCTTTTTTTTAGACTACTGACTTTCAAACTAGTTGAAATACAACTGCAATCTGTGAAAAAGTTTTGCACATGATTATTATTATCATGACACATTCTTGGGAATGTACTTTAAGGAGCTACACTTACAGTCCAATGCTAGATGTATTTAAATGGAAATTGTGTGTGGTGAGAATCCTCGTGGATTTCAGCTGAATTTACTTCCAAGTAAGTGTGTTTAGGATTGTAGCATTGAATCCCAATTCATAGAATCCTACTCAGAAATAACCAACGGGTATCTAGTTACATCTCCTGTGCAAATACCAGTCTATCAATTGCCAAACCTCCCACAGATCAACCTTTTCAGCCTGGACAATACGGTGTTATAAGCAGCAGATGCAACATGGGGCAAATGCCTTCAGGAAGGTAATGAAATTACCTTCAAAGGGGGGGGGGGAGTGAAACACACTTATTCAGGCCCGCTTTCACAAGCTAGGGAGATACGGTATTTTCCCTGGTCTAGGGGGTGGCCATGTCAGTTTATTGCTGCAGCAAAAGCAACAGATAAACGGGGAAAACAATTCATGCATGTGATGAAGGGAGCTCTGGCCCAGCTTAAATGTGTTAGTTCTTACGGTATCACAGCACTCGTACTTGTTTTGATCTTATTCTGTGGATTGTTTTAGCACAGCAATTTCAGTGTTTCCTTTTAGTGATTTCATTGGTTTGCTTTATCATTGACTCATAGGGTTATATCCAATATTGGTTCTTCTTAGAGTAGACCCATTGAAATGAATGGGACTTAAGCGAAACTAACATTGGATACAACCCATAGCCTCCTCAGGCACAATATATATATTGAAAAACAAACAAACAAACAAATAAATAATTCCTCCTGATTGCACATACAACCAAGTCAAGCTACAAGCTGTGGAGGAAGTGGGGGGGGGGGGGGGAACTACCCAGAATCTCTATAGTTCACTTGGATCAACATCCCTTCCTGACACCAAATATGGTGATTATTCATACACAGAGTGCGAGTAAAACACATCCACTTTCTTATGTCAACAAAACACACACACCACCCAACATCCTGTCTCTAGTAGCAGTTCTGATGGTATAAGGAAGTCAAATTGTAAGATCACCAAATTGAAATTGACTGAGATGGTGTAGCAGCACCTCTTGATAGATTGCTCATTTCAGCAACTTGGTCCTATAAATTGTATCTGCACCATATCCTCTCCTGCAGAGTCTACTGTGTACCGAGTTGATTAATATTCTTAATAGCATCAACGTGTTTTGAGTAGTGAGAATGAATGGTGGTTGTGGAATATTGATGCTTGGTGGGATGTTCCCTTAATCATTCCGATTCATTAAATACTTCTCTGGTTGTATTACTACTGGCTGTTGAATCTGGCAAATGTCAAAATGAATCCTTAGTATAACTTGTTTGAGACATAACTTTGAGACAGTGTTAAGACTTGGGGGAAACATGTACTTACTGTATAGCTTTGCTCGAAGAAAGAAAGGGTTTTTTTTGTTTTTTTTTAATGTAAACTCTCTGCAGACAGAGGCAAGCACATCCCTGAACTAGAGTTATACTAGTGAGGAAGACAATTGAGTGAAATGGGAGAAGTGATAACCTGTAATAACACAGCTAACACATCTTGCATTTTCACTGGAAAAGTCTCAGCAATGAAAGCACACAAAGGAAGCAAACAATTTTTTGTTTAAATCAAAGAAACTTAAGCATAGTACACAGATTCATGTGTTCTATATAACTCATCATACTGTATCCAATATTAATTATGTTGGTCTACCTAAATGTCTGTTCCCACCCCCACACACACTTCTTTGTTCATGGAGCAATTCATAATTGACAAATTGTTTCCTAGCCCACTCAAAATAAAAACACCTAGGAACTGAACTTATCGTGCAGAGTTCCACCTACCATTTCATCAGTCCACGGCTGGGCATTTATGAATGCTCAGCAAGCTAAACTATTATCTGGCCAGCCAGTCGCTTGATGGACGACCCTTGGCCAAAATGTCATCATTTACTTTTCTTTTCTTTTCCAAGCCCATGGTTTAACATTTTTATTTCCTGTTGCTTGATTTGCAGCCAACATTCTGACATGGCATCGGTTTGGTTGCCAGATAATGCATTAAGCCTTACTAAGGGGTAAACATAATGATCTTCATTAAGCCCTCTCAATGAACCCACCTCCTGCTTCTTCAGGTGGAGGAAGGCTTTGACAAGGAACACTCTGAAAGCCACTTGGTGCCGTTTTCTTCTTGTGAGCAGAGGGAGGGAGAGATGAGTGGCAGCTTTTAGAGAAGGGAGGGGGGAAGTTAGGTAAATATAAAAAGGGGTTGTCAGATTTCCTTTCCTAATGGCAAAGTTTTTCAGCAATAAATCACAATTCAGTCAATGCCATTAGTTTTGGGGCATTATATCCCTCATTAAAGTGCATAAACAATTATATTTACTGAAGGTAATGTACTGTGTAGTGTATTATAACGATGCTCATTAACATATGTAATCATCATTTGAATGGGCTTTACTACAATGTAAACTGATAATGGCATGATTACCCACTGGGTTATTAACTTTTCAGTCCTAAGATAATAAAAGGTGAAGCAAGAAACAGAAAGCACATATGCATTGCCCTCCATGCGTGATTTATGGGTTTTTCCATCGAGCTCTGAGCACAGGTACCCATCATTTGGGGACTGGCTCTTTATTGCACATTGTATTTGACAGAATAATAAATGTAATTGAGTGGTTCTGGGTGACCATCTGGGGAAAAAGAGTCCTATGAATAAGGAAGGCACCACGGCAGACTGAGAGTCCTTGCAAAGGAAATAATTCTGTCTGTCTCCCTGTCTATGCCTTGCCGGCTCTCTGCGGTTAGGCATCTATATAATGTCTGTCAGGCTTGAACTAGCTTTGGATAGGAACAGCTACTGCTTCCTTATCTTCCTTCTCCAGTATGCACCCACTGAATGAGGGAAATATCAGAGCTGGCCACAGCAAAATGAAAGGCCCTGTTGGACTTCGTGTTAAATGTTGTCAGATGCTAACACTCTCTCGCTTCGGCAGCAACAGTGATGGGTGGTATATCTGACTCTACATCTTTCTTCCCCGTAGCATCAGAGACGGGGAAATATGCAAAGTACTATAGCTAAGCCATGCAACAGAAGCACTTGAACCATTCTAGACAATGTGTACAGATGTGCCTGTAGTCATGGGCAATTTAGGCATGTGTTTAAAAAGTGGTTGCCCTAGTTATAAATGCTCATCCACATTTGCATGAGAAGTCACATCTAGGCAGTTCAATCCAGCACAGATCAGCATCACAATGTGGATATACATCCGCATCAGCAATGTACCCAGAAAATTGCTGATATGCATGGAACATTCTTGATGGATTCGGTGACCATGTGGATGACACACTCATGGTCTTTTATGTGTATGCAAGGGAATGTGAACAACCAAATTGAGGACCTGAATTTTGGATCTTTTGTAATAGATTTTGCATAGATTTGTTAAAATTACAGAAATTAAATGATGAGATAGATTTCCTGTGATTCTACCATTTTGATAGTACAACCCTATTAAAAAATGCCTTCTCAGAACAAAGGCCCATTGAGTTAAATGCAAGCTGCAATCTTATACACACTTACATGGGAATAAGTCCCATTAAATTCAATGGGGCTTACTTCTGAGTAGATATATATAGGATTGCGTTGTATGACACACACTTTCTATTTGCACACACTGATCTTAAACATATTCTTGGAAGTAAATCTATTTTGATTCTTATGGAATGTACTTCCTTTTAGCATAAATTTGCTGTCAAGTTGAACCCTTTCTTCCTTTAATAAGATCTACTTTGACCATGATATTTATTTTGTTCTTCTCCTCAGTCTCATCTAAGTCTGCTACAAAATGTTAATTTCTCCATGTGAGGTTATTAGCCAATTACTGGCAATTAAGGTAAGCTTTAGAAGAGCTGAGTTCCTTAGATGAAAGTCGTTGAGGGAACCCCATTCTTCCATCATGATAAAATTATTACATGAAAAAGCAGATTTTCAAGAGGTTAGTTGTATGGAATTGAAAATTAGCATTTCCAAACACAAAAAAATAACAAAAAGTTTGAGCTTGTGTCACAGGGTGAGAATAGGAAGGAGATTTAAGTTGCAATCCTATGTAAGTTTAGACCCCCAAAAAAGGCCTACAGCTCCCAGCATGGGGCATGCTGGGAGTTGTAGGCCATTTTTTCTGTCTAAACTTCCATAGGATTGCAACTTAAATCTCCTTTGGATTTTCAAAAATCAACAGGCATAAAATCCATACACTTAAAATGCACTACTTCAGGGGCCAGTGGAATGTTGTCTGGTAGCAGTATGTAAGCGGCCCTTTTCTGTGGTGGCACCCACCCTTTGGAACACTCTTCCACCTGTGGTTTGAGAGGCAGAAATGTGGGCAAGGGTTAGATACCTCTTGAAAACACACGTATTCACACAGGGTATCCCTGACTTCTGAGGGACTCTGTCACCACACAATTAATCGGGCAGCAGATCTAAAAACAATTTTAAATTATTTTAGTACAAATACTTATAAATTTGCTGTCAAGTTGAACCCTTTCTTCCTTTAATAAGATCTACTTTGACCATGATATTTATTTTGTTCTTCTCCTCAGTCTCATCTAAGTCTGCTACAAAATGTTAATTTCTCCATGTGACAGCATGTGCCATCTTAGAAGAGGCATTCTGTCTTGCATGAGAGAGGCGGCGGCTAGGTGATGCCTATGTACATGATGGTAAATGTGTACATCTTCTTTTCTTTTCTTTTTAAGAAGTTGGTTTTTCTCACATGTAAATTTATGCAGATTGAATTAATGAATTAATTGCTTCATCAACTAAAACTCATATAATTAATTAAGATTTTGTTAATTGGGTGACAGCCCTAAAAAAAAAATGCACAGGAGGCAGGGCTTCTAAGTTAGATGGTGCAGCTTCCAGGCAAGTTATAGCTTTAGCACCTGTTTATTGGTGTTTTTCTTTTTAACCTATTAACTACTGACCTGGTATTGGTCTGGTGTCGAGGATGGCAAGGTAAAAGCAAAGAACCAGAGTCGCTAGTTACGTATTTTTCGGACCATAAGACGCACTTTTCCCCCCCAAAAAAGGAGGGGGAAATGTCTGTGCGTCCTATGGAGTGAATATAGTAAAAAAAAAAAAATTTTTTTTTTTTTTTTTTTTTTACTTTCCTCTGCTGGTTCAGAAGAGCAGAGGACTCCTGGGTGGGGCGGGGGAAGCCCCCACCTCTCAGCTGATTTTTTTTTTTTTTTTAATTTGTACCATACAGTAAGTGCGTCTTATGGTCCGGTGCGTCTTATGGAGCGAAAAATACGGTAATTACTTCCCCTCTTCCACCTTTAATTGCTCGGGGGGGGGGGCACAAACATTTGAAAATAGCTGTTAGCTCAGTGTTAAAATTCAAGAAATCTTCAGTCACTTTCTGGCCTTTGGGAAGGCTAAACCCGTGCTTCCAGCTCTCCAGAGAATATCAGAAAGCTCCAGAATAGATTATGGCTGTCCATTAGCTTTTGTCTAACAGAGACTTAAGATCAGCTAAGTGGGAAATCCTTCCTGTGGAAGGATATCAGCAGCAATTTCTTGATAAAAATCCCAGAGCTCATGAGAAATAGGATCAGGTGTAAATATCAGTTTGCACACTAAGGGAAGCTGCAACTTGGTATGTTGCTATGATATATACATCACATGCAGTTCTTTAGGGTCTGCATAAACCCTAAGGCAAGAGTAATTCCTGTCTCAATGGGGTAGAAATTCACTCCTGGAGTGCCACCCCCTGCTACAGAGAGAAGAAGAAAGGCATAAGAAGTGTCCTAACTTATCTTAAAGTCATCCTGCAGAGCCTGTTCATGGGTTGTGTTAAACCATCACACACATCAAAGGCACTGGACATACCCATTCCAAGTCTGGAGACTGGCCAATTGTGAAATTGACAATGCACCAGAGAAGGGGTGGGCAACATGTGGCCCTCCAGATGTTTTGGCCTACAATGTTTTGGTCACTGAGGTCATCGGCTGGCATGACCTGGTGGTTCCACATAGACCTATGGCCTGATTGGAGTCCACCCGGAGAAGAGCCTTCAGTGTAGTGGCTCCATTTCTGTGGAACTCCCTGCCTCTGGAGTCAGGCAGGTGCCAACATTGTATTGTTTTTGGCACCTCCGTAAAATCTTCCTGATTTAACCAGCCACAGTTTTATTGATCAGTTTTACCGATCTTGTTTTTAACACATTGTTTTATTCTTTTATTTGTTTTATCTTTTATTGTTCACTGCTCTGAAATCTGCATACTGGAATATGGAGCGGTATATAAATCTTGTCGAAAATAAATAAATACAACTCCCATCAGCCCTAACCAGCATAACCAATGGGAAGGGCTGATGGGAGTTGTGGGCCAAAACATTTGGAGGGCCATAAGTTGCCCAAGCCCTGCTCCAGAGCATGGCATTCGCACTCCATCATCTATGGCAGTGTTCTCCAACCTTGGGTCCCCAGATGTTTTTGGCCTACAACTCCCAGGATGCCCCAGCCAGCGTAGCTGGGAGTTATAGGCCAAAAACATCTGGGGACCCAAGGTTGGAGAACACTGATCTATGGTGAACAGATATTGGACTAGGAGATCCTCGACAAAAGATGGTGCAAAAATATATGCTTTGTCAGACCTTTGGGGAGGACTGTATGCCGTGAAAAAGAAATGTTAATCGTGATTCATTTTCAACAATGAGAACCATGCCCAGACATAGTGTAATTCTGGAGATTACTCACAAATAAAAATGAGAGTTTAATAAAAGGTTGTACATAGGGGCTACCTTGAAGACAGCTTGGAAACTTCAGTTACTTCTAAATAAAGCTGCTAGGCTTCTAATAGGGACTGGTCGATGTGCTCATGCGACACCAGTGCTTTGAGAGTTGCATTAGCTTCCAGTCTATTTCTGAGCCCAGTTCAAAGTGTTGGTGCTGACCTTTATAGCCCTAAACAGCCTGGGCTCAGAATATCTAAAGGAATGTATCCTCCCGTATGTACCTGCTTGGATCCTTAGGTTATCTTTGGAGTCCCTCCTCCAAGAGCCCCTGCCAAAGGAAGTTAGGTGGGCTCAGTGGTGGCCCCCCATTTATGAAATGCCCTCCCCAAGGAGGCTTGCCTGGTGCCTTGCCAAAATCTAGCAGGACAGAGCAAGTGTGTTGCCTCTGGTGCGCTTGTCATTTCTGCTTTCAATTAACAACCTATGATTGCCCCGTTCATAGGATGTTAATATGACATTCAAACCCGGACACTCTGGGTTTTTTAGGGGTTAAGCCCTGAGTTGTTTAACCCCTAAACAACCCACAGTGTCTGGGTTCAGATGTCACGATAACCTACAAACAGGGCGATCATGGGTTCTAAACTGAAAGTGGAAATGACAAACATGCCGGAAGCAGCACACTCGATTGCCTCTGCTCACCTGACAACCCATGCATTAAACAACCCATGGGGTTTTGTGATGTGTAAACTGGCTCTTCATTTTTAGTTTGTTATGGCTGTTTATTTATTTATTATATTTATATCCCACCTTTTTTCCTGCAAGGAACCCAAGGCAGCTTACATAATCCTCCTCCTCCTCCATTTTATCCTCACAATAACCCTGTGAGGTAGGTTAGGCTGAGAGTCAGTGGCTGGCCCAAAGTCACCCAATAATCCTCCTCCTCCCTCAACTGCCACCACCACCAGCCATTCCAGCAGGCTGAGAGGAGGGAGAAGAGAGGGAGCACAGGGCCATTCCACCAGCCCTGCCAGAAGTATTAGTTAATATCCCCCCTTCTTCCCTCCCCATTCCTTTTTCCTTGTGTGTCGTGTCTTTTTCGATTGTAAGCCTGCGGGCAGGGACTGTCTTGTTAATTGCTGTAAACCGCCCAGAGAGCTTCGGCTATTGGGCGGCATAAAAATGAAATAAATAAATGGCCAAGCGGGGACTAGAACCCAGTTCTCCCAAGTCCTGTCCAACACTCTAACCACTACGCCACACTGGCTGTTGTTCTATACCTTTACAGTTATCTATCCCTGTGCCGTTTGTCATTTTGTATTGTGTTTTATTCTTTTAACTGTTTATATTGTATTTTATTCTTTCAACTGATTGTGATCCACCCAGATAATGTTTGTTATTAGGTGGAATAAAAATGTCACAAAGAAACAAACTCTAAAATCAGCCAAAACTCTTGGGCAAGGTCCAAGGAGTGAAAGAAGATGCAGGATCAAATGAAAGAAACAGGCATGATGGTGTTATAGGGTCTAGGCTGGTCATATGATTTGTTCTCACCTATTAGATACAGTATTGAGGTGTATCTTTTAGGTCTGGATGTTTCTTGAAATTCTTTCTTTTGACCAGAAATCATATATTTGTGATAATCTCTGGGAAATTATCTGTATGTACTTGAAGATGAATTATGGTCCAGATTTCTGAGTTCTGCCTTGAATTGGATTTCAGTGGATATTCAAGGTACTTACTGGGATTTTCAAGTGAGTTCTCATATATGCTGGGCCTTGCTAGGCCTTGGCTGAAGGCAGTTAGTGACTGCTCGCATATGTTGATATATTCACGTGAGCTGGTAGTGGGAGCTCATTCCTAAAGCCGTGGCCTGTGTGATGTGGACTGGATAATCCCTGTCACCCACATGGCCATGGCCAGGAGAAATAGGGCCCCGTCTTCACCACGCCCACTCTAGCCTTTCTGGATCTCCAACTATTCCAATGCATCAGCTGTCCCCAACGTGGTGCCCTCCAGATGTTGTGGATGCCAACGACCATCTGCCCCAACCAGCATGGCCAATGGCGAGGAATCCTGGGAGCTGTGGTCTAAAACATCTGGAGGCCTGCAGTACATGTACGAGGCACTCAGAATCCTCTGGCATCATGTGAGTTGTAGTTCTAATGCAGAATATAACTCAGAATGAACTGTCTCATCACCCAAGGTCTCTATTGCTGCCCAAAGAGGCCTTCTGCAACCTAGTACATCCACATACCTTTTCTGAAAAATCTGGCTGAGAACCCAGGCCTTTCACTGAAACCAGCCCCTCCATTCAAAGGCATAGATTTTAATTTCCACTCAGAACGTTGATACGATTTTATCCATTTCTAGTGGTATGGAATTCAAACTCGGAATTCAGGTAGGCTTCTACTTAGGAGGGTCATGTGTATTGTGCCGCTTTCTACAAAAGCAACAACAACAAAAAGGAAGCATGGATTACATCGATGTGACCCATTGCAACATTAGTAAAGCGATTACTGAAGGAACTTTGGAAAGACATGATGGATCTGTGAAATGCTCCTCGATTAAATTATTTGTATTTTGTACCTGAATTACCCAAACAGCTGTGTACACAGGTAAGTTGCCCAGTGGCACATTTTTAATGTACTGCCAGCCCATAGATTTCTGCTAGGGAAGATCCATCTGAATGTTTTCATGTTGTTTGCTCTCTTAGCATATACAATAACCATAACTTAATTTTAGCATGACTCACAGTGTACAGAATGGACCTTAAAAAAAGAAAAAAAGCAGCACCTTGATATCACCTTGCCTCTTGAGCAGTTGTTCCTCTTGTTTTTCAAAGTTTCAACACAAACTTAAGAGCTCTGCTTGAAAGGTACAGTGGGCTTGGTATAATTACCACAGCTGCCACAGATGGCTCATTTTAACAAGAGACCCTAGGTAAACCTACTTGTTTAGCCTGCAGCATAAACAGAAAAATATTCCACTTAAACAAGTGGATTTGGGTTCTGCCGAGATGAAGCTCAAATCTGCCTTGCTAAGTTGAGTCATTAAAAAGATCCAAAGGCTGTTGAGGAAATATGGGCCAGTTCAAAGCTCAAGTTTTAAAATGTGTATTCAGTTACCCAAGTTTATAATGTCTTTCAGAAGCAACACTAACTTGGTTGTAAACTATTGAGTCTAACAGAGCTTATTATGCAGAAGGTCAATTCTCATATTGTAATCTAACACCGTGGGAGCAATTGTGCAAGTCACTCTTGTGTCTGAAAATATAATGTGCATAGTCAGGCCCAACTGGGTCTGTCTACATTTATATCCTGCCCTTAAGAGCATTAACTTCTGCACCCATCCCAATCTTTATCCAGGCGCTCCCTACTCCAGATATTGCAATGTGGATATACTGGCAGTAACGCACCATGGCTTCATTGGGTTGGATCCAGACTTGGTCATACTTAAAGTAGACCTATTGATTTCAATAGGACTTAGGTTAGTCATGACTGACTTATGTCCCATTGAAATCAATGGGTCTACTCTTAAGTATGACTAAGTCTGGATCCAACACATAATATTTGACTTGTTTGATGCTAAGGACAGCTATCTGTGCGGTCTGTGTTGTTGTGGCCCAATGTAATAACTAAGGGCCAAATTGAATGTTCGTTAAAGCACCCATAGTGGAGCTATGCGTACTAGCTTGCTCTACTGTCCTGTAAGTGCGGGCAGCCCAGATTCACATTTAACCTCCCCCACCCCCACCCCATTTTTCATGAAATTTAACACACGCGCACAAGCTTAAATCCTCCTCTCCCAGAGTGCCACGTGAGCTTCCAGGAGAGCAGAGAAAGCTAGCCGCACATTACTCCACTCTGCACGCCTTAGTGAATGTTTAGCTTGGCCCTAAGAGTTTTGGACACCCAAGAAACAAAGGGAGCTTCCAATGAGATGTTTATCATGCGAGCACCCTGCCACATTCATGGAATTTTACAGGGGGTCCAGATGATGACATCTTCTACTTGTGTAACCCTCCTGTGTTTTCCCACTGCTTCTTCCATTCCCCTCCCCAATCTTTTTTCTTTCCACAAAATGCTATTTGATTATAAACTATATAATAGTCATATCCTGTGGGTTCAAGTACAGTTCACATCGACTGGATCGAAGTAGAGATTGAAAGAAAAAGTCGGGGCTTTTGTATATGCAGCTTCCGCTCTCCGCTCCATATACATACCTGGCACATAGTTTCACACACACCGTCTCTCTCTCTCTCTCTCTCTCTCTCTCTCTCTCTCTCTCTCTCACACACACACACACACACACACACACGTGTACACTGAGGTCTTGATTTGTTATTGCTGTGCCAACAGGCTATCCTGGAACTTTTTTCTTCTCTCCTTCCCCCAGTGGCAGCCAGCCGGCCAGCCAGCACTTTTACGATAAAGCGAGCACTATTATTTTTTATTTCATTTCTATACCGCCCAATAGCTGAAGCTCTCTGGGCGGATCACAACAATTCATAAAAACACAGACCACAAATACAATAAAAACAGCATAATTTCTCCCCCCCCCTATACAAAATTTTAAAATAATATAACAGCTAATAACAATTTTGGTACAAACTAGACCTGTTAAAAAACAACTGGAAGAAGAGGGCAGTCTTAACCTGGCGCCGAAAAGATGTCACAGTGTTGGCACCAGGTGGGCCTTAGCGGGGAGACTATTTCATGATTGCCCCCCCCCCCCCGAGAAGGCCCTCCCCCTTGTTGCCACCATCGGAGTCTCCCTCACAGGTGGCACTTGGAGGAAAACCTCAGATGTTGATATACAATAGAACATTGTTCCAAGCAGCAGTCTGAGCATGGGTGAGGCAGGGCAGTCATTCATAGCCAGCCTGAAATCCGCCTGTGTGATCTACTAATTCGTTGTGATTGATGTGCTGGTGCTCACCCATGCTCCAGACTACAGTGTGGATGGGGGGAAAGGCCAGTATTGCCTATTGATTCCTCTTGATTTGGCCTGGCCACAAATGCTTCTAGATTAGGGCTGTCTTTTCCCAGGCAACAACCAGGCTCTAGAGTCTAGTTGTTGCCTGGGAACAACCAGGCTAGAGTAGTGTCCCTTGCTCCGCTAGACTCCCCATGGCCATGCTTCCTTCCCAGTCGGTTGGCTTCTGTACGTGCCTGCCTGCTCTTCCTTGCCTGGCTGCTTCCCTGCCTTCTCCTTTCAGGACCTTTTGGTTGGACTTCTTGGGTTTTCGCTCCAACTATAGCACGCTGCAATGTATTCTGCCCTGTTTCAGACACTTCCCTGGCTGGCCTTGCCTGGGGGAGGACTGGCCATATGTCCCTTTCTTCCACCACACAGCTAGAGTAATATGCGTCATGGGTGGGGGGGGCAGATAGAGGCCCATTTGCACAAAGCCCCATTTATATCATTCTGACACAGCTCTTTTCTCTCAGTTGTGCATCTTGGTGCACATTTGGGGCCAAATCACATATTTCTCTTAGGCAGGGATGGACACCGTTTTGGCTCTGCGGGCCACATGTGGTGGCAGGTGGGGGGTTCCACATGCATTTGAGTATGTATGTGCATGTGTGCACATGCACACACACACATGCACACACTTCTCCTACCTACCTCCAGAGATCCCTTCTAATTGCTGGGGGTGGGTTGGGAGAGTCCTTAATAGCAGCACCAGAACAGGCGTGTTTGCCCCACAGCCCAGCTGATCAGCTGAGCTGCAAGAAAAGTGGCTGGAGCTCCTTGGGGCTCAGTGAGCTGCATGGAAAGTAGCAGAGGGCTGCATGCAGCCCACGGGCCACAGGTTACCCACCCCTACTCAGGACCGGTGCAAGGCAGTTTGGTGCCCTAGGCAAGATCAGATATTTAGCGCCCCCCCCTTCCCACTTGAGAGCGCTGTATTCTTTTTTCAAGGCATTTCTGGCGCCCCCCTTTAGCCCTGCGCCCTAGGCAGCTGCCTAGTTGGCCTAATGGTAGCACCGGCCCTGCCCCTACTCCAAGGGCCAAACTAAGTGTAACATTAGTAATTGCATGCATGTTTTTTTTAAAGGAGTAAATAGCAGGTGTGGCAGCCCTGATTCAGATTGGGACCCCAGTGGGTAGGAGCAGGAAGGTTTAACCCTTTGTCCCTGCTGTAGTCATATTTACTTTGGCCCCAAATGTATGATCAAGGGGCGAGCTTTGCATGGATTCCTACACCATGTGAAAAGCTGGATTGACTCCTACTATGGATCTTCCAAAGTGCTCCATCCAAATTCTAGTCCCAATCCCGGGGCGATCTATGCCTTCAGCAATCTGTGTGCTTCCCTGCCTGTGTCTGAGTGCTACCAACATCATTGCCAAATTCAGTGCATTCACTGGGCTCCATGTAATGTCAGGAGGGCAAGCTCTAGATGTCTTTCATGTTAAAGAATACTTACAGCCTTCTACTGGACCTCCTTCTCTGATGCTATTCTCCTGACACACGTAGATTGGACAGCTTTCTTTCTTCTTTCCTTTACTTAATGCATTGTGTAGAGGGGTCATGTGAGTTGCGTGTAGTAGGTGACTGAACTCACATGCAGCCTGAGTGAGATAGATGTACACTTGATGAATATATATCCCCATTTAAAACCAACATCACCTTCCCTTTAAGAAAATGACCAAAGGATCACAAAAATGTGCAAGCTTTCGAGATCCGCAGATCTCTTCATCAGGCAAGATGTGACAAAAAGCAGGTTGGGGGGGGGAGAGAGAGAGAGAGAGAGAGAGAGAGAGAGAGAGAGAGAGAGAGAGAGAGAGAAACCTGATTCACAGTGTCACAGTGTCTGCATGTTCAGAGTCCCAAGATGAGGTGGGGGAGAGGGGTCTGCAGACATTCAATTTAGGATTACTTTTGGGTTCCGACCAGGACCAAGACGAGGAGAAATGTTGGACTCTGAACATGCAGGCACAATGACTTCCCCATCAAGCCAGGTTTTTTCCCCTCTCCCTCCCCACACCTGCTTTTTGTAATATCTTGCTTGATGAAGGGATCTGAAGATTTCAAAAGACTGCACATTCTTGGTGGTCTTTTGGTCGGCCTAGTAACGGTGTTATGCTTATATGAATTTTGCTGTTTTTCTTAAGGCCAATATGGTTGCCTTGCTTTTAAGTTTGGAAGTGTCGTTCCCACATCCTGTTCTTAAGTGATGGTTTTTAATGTGCATCTACTGATGATGATCTACAAGGGCCCCTAAGGGGCATCTCTGTTGAGCACCTGTATAAAACTGGGCGGCCCGGAAATATACTTGGTGCAACAGGAGATTTCAGGTATTGGCTTGACACTGAAGAAATCCAGCGCGCGAAGCCTGTGAAAGGAGCCTGGCCTTATAGCTGATATGCCAAGGGACTTTTATCAAGAAACTTCTTTTTTGCTCCACTTCTTTCTCTCCCCCACCCCTCCTTTTTTTTTTTTTTTTACAGACACACAAAATCTATGGAAATGCTGCATTTGTGGAAGCTCCTGGACAATATTTCGCTTTTAGCTGTTATAAAAATGAAAATAATTGTGAAAGCAGAGAGAGATCTGCAGCTGCTCCAGGCTATTCATGCCATAAGAGATCCCATCAGGCCCTCTTTATTGTTGCAGTTTTTGGCAAATTATTTTCTTATCGCACACAACCTATTCACTTCTGTTCCTGCATAACCACTTAGGCTCATAAAGCAGTGGGTCAGCAACAGTTTAGCATATAGCACATGGATCGGCTGGCCATGGGGAGCACTGGTGCCTGCCCCTCCGAAAAGCAGCAACTGGAGTCAATAAAAATCTGGCCTGGGCAGGCTAGGCCATTAGCAAGCCCAGCTCTGTCACTCCTCGCATGGCTTATTTTGTACTTAGCACAAACCTCCTGGTACTGCCATCAGGTCTCACCTTATGGAATGGAAACAAGTGAGCTGTCTTCCCAAGAGCAGATTGCATGGCCCAGTTCTTCCCTTTGAGCTACCTTCCCCCCTCCCCGCTCCCCCAAGGATGGGACAAGAGAAAAACAGAATGTACATGTTGTGCATGCGGAATGTGCAATCCCCATTTTGATGGGCAGCAACCGCTGTAGTGTGGGCCAGTCTAGGCGATGAGTTTATTGCGCCCGGCACACATGTGCACTGGACAAATGCTCTGGCATCTTCGGCGTGGGCAGAGAGCATGCCACTCTTATTATACTAGCCCATTAGGGAAGCAATTTGAAGAAAATATTTAGCAATTTGGAAGGAAGCAAGGTTCCAGAATGGCTTGTTTCTGCGTGACAGCCTGCCATGTACAGATGAAAGGGAAGGCTTATAACAATTTTCATACGCACAAATAAAAAAGGGGGGGGGAAGCAACAGCAGGCACAGCAAATGCTTTGAGGCAGAGAGGTGTGGCCAGAAATTTACCCAGGAGGCCACAAAGGAGACTCAGCAAAACAAATCAATCAGCCTCTCAATCACTCACACTTACATCGCGCCCTTTATGGAAATGGCAATCAGTGCCTGACAGCCTGTCAGGTTTTGGCCTTCAAGTCCTCGCCTGCTAACTATTCATTAAGTTCACCAACATGCAACCTACAGATCTGTGCTCCCCCCTCTGCGTCCTTGCTCACCTTCCCTCCACGGCTTTCAGTTCTCAATAGAAAAACAGTCGGCACACTGCGTCGCTGCGACTGAGGTAGGTGGCGACATGCGGCCCCAAAGTCATTGTAAACAACACGGGCCTATTCAGAATGACTTTGTTCCTCTCCTTGGCTGCAGATTTGGATCCAGCATTTAGCATCTGAGTCAATGCTTCCAGGAACTGTACTGCAGTAATTGAAGCATATCAGAGGGCTGGTTTTTGTGTTTGTTTTGTTTTTGTCATGTCTGTAGCTGCTAACTTGCACAGAAGAATTTTGACAATGTGCAAAGTTCATGGAGCAAAGGTGGCCACGAATAGAACAGATCTGAACAAAAGAGAGCTATTTCATCCAGATCCCAATCATATATGTGTCTTTTTGTTCTCTATTAGAGGCCTTCATTAATACTACAGGGCTGTACTAGGGACACAGTTTGTACTGGACAAAAATGGCCGGGTGATCGGCCAGATGGGCGATTAATAAATATAATAAATAAATAAAAATAAATAATTATTTCACGTAGATGTTCATGATATACTGTTCTTATGCCAGCTAACATGAATATTCACCAACTCACATGTCCTCATCCAGTGTGAGGACCACAGGTGCTTCCAGATGAGGCTGTTATCATGCACTTGCCATGCCTCATTCTCAGATTTTTACAGGGGATCCAAATGTTGTCATCTTCATCTCGTAACCCTCCCATGTTTTCTGTACTAGAACCTGGGGTCATCCCATGAAGCTGATTGGTGGGAGATTCAGAACAGATAAAAGGAGTTCTTCTTCACACAGTTCATAGTTAAACTATCAAATTGCTACCACAAGATGTAGTGATGGATGGCCACCAATTTGGATGGCTTCAAAAGGGGATTAGACAAATTCATGGAGGGTAAGGTTATCAATGGCTACTAGTCATGGTGGCTATACGCTACCTCCAGGATCAGAGGCAGTATGCCCTATGTACACTAGTTGCTGTGGGACACAAGTGGGAGGGTGCTATTGCACTCATGTCCTACTTGTAGGTTTCTCACAGGCAGCTGTGTGAACAGAATGCTGGACTAGTTGGACCCTTGGTCTGACCCAGCATGGCTCTTCTTATGTTTTTGTGTTCACTATTTCTTCTGTCTTTTTTCTTTCCACCAAAAAAATAACATCCGTTAAGGAGGAAAAGACGGCAATGTATTTTGATTGGTAGCACAAGGAGCCTCCATCTGGAAGCACCCCACATAATAAAACAAAGACTAATTTAGAGTCTTGTAATGCACTCTGCATTGGGCTGCCCGTGAAAATGGCTTGAAAACTTTAACTAGTGTAGGGTGCTGCTGTGCAGATGGTCAAGATATGCATGGGACACCTAGTCTGAAATGATTACATTGGCTGGCTGCCTGTTTTTAAGCCCCAGTCACACTGTTGGTTTTTGTCCTAGAAAACCCTAAATTGTCAATGACTGGGCCATCTTTGGGAACGCCTTCTCCCATATCAACCTTCCTGAAGTTTTAAATCTACTGTTTTAGCCTTGTTTGAAGTTCTCTCTTACATGTAGGCCAATTGGCCTCTACAAAAACCAGGCCTCTTACTTTTGCGACTGTACCAGCACTTTGGAACAGTCTCCCGCTAGTGGTTCCTTTGGCTCCCTCTCTCACAGCATTCCAGGTAAAGTCAATATTATTTTGTTCTGCTTTTGAAAGTTAGCCACAGCTCGGTGGTTTCCTGCTGTTTGGTTTGATGGTCATTTTGGCTGCATGCTATGTCAGTTTCAATGTGCGAACTGAAGATGTTTCATGGAACTGGTCTGCAGACCTCTCTTCGGGAGCTCTAGCTGGAGTGATCTGGAAACATCCTGGCCAAGGTTGTCCATGCTTTGGTAGCTTCCAGATTAGGTGGCTCTAATTTGCTACACATGGGGCTCCCTTTGTTTGGAAGCTGCAGTGAGTTCAATATATATCCAGCAGGCTGCTAAATGGAAATAGTAAATGAAAGCTAGTCCTGCACTAGTATCCTGTCTGTTTCCAGCATAATTTGAAGTACTGATGCTTACCTTTAAAGCTCTATATGGGTTGGGATCTGAAGGATCTCCTGCTGCTGGAGTCCCCAATGTGGAGCCCATGGGCACCACTGTGCCCATAGGCACTCATCATGGTGCCTGCCAGGCTATGTCTGCCCTTCCTGGTTTTTAAATGTTTTAAAAGATTTTTTAAAAATTAACTGGGAAAAGCACCAGCCTCCAGTGCCATCTTTATTTCCAAGATGCCTCTGTGCTCCACATGTGAAATGGATATTTTGTTGTGCTTTGTGGGGGCAAATATGTGATTTGGCATTTGGGGCTCAGACCCCACCTCTGCTTTGTACTTATTGTCTTAGCCAAATTACCTGTCTCTTGAGTGTCATCAGTTTGCCTTCTGTGAAATGGGTATTGGTGTAAAAACTGTGGGTGTCTTTTGGAGCTCAGCGTCCACCTCTGCTTGTATTTAGGTTCTTGGGCAAGTTACTTTTCTTTTAGCCTTACCAATTTGCCTTCTGGGAAATGAGTGTTTGTGGCTGGCCACGCCCACCATGGTATAAACAGGCAAGCTCCCAGCAGCGATGTTGTGAGAGCACCCATGGCACACTCTCAAAATTCCAAGTGTGCGCACTGGCCTGAAAAGTTTGGGTTCCCCTGTACCTACTGAGAAATGAGTCTGCCTGTATTCGTAGGCTGTAATGCTATACACATGTACCTGGGAGTAAGCCTCACTAAAAATAATGGAACTTATTTGCAGTAAACATGAATAAACATAGAGCATAGAATTGCGCTGTTACCTAAACTTTGGATGCTATTCTCTGGGTGCGTCCACCGTCTGGAGAGAGTCAGATGGCGACTAGGCAGAGAGTCTTCATAATTGTGGCTACCTGAAATGCTGTCCACAGGAAGGCTTGCTTGGTACCTACCTACTTTGTTGTCTTTTCAGCACAAACAAAAGAGCTTATCATTTCCCAAGGCTTTTAATCTGTGACAGAAATGTTATTTTTTTAAAAAAATGCTGTTGTTTTTATTCTGCTAATTTATTTATTATTGTTATCATTTTTATGTTGCTGTAGATTTTATTTTTAAAGAAGCCCTGAAATGTTTTTTTTCCCACTGAAGAGCGAAATATAAGTAGAATGAATGCATAAATAGACAAAATACTGTAAATAATTTATTTTTTTAAAAAATGGTTGCTTCTCACATTTTTTGAAAGGCATAACGTTATAGTTACTCACTTAGACCACCACATCCATGTCCAGTGTTGGACCATGCATATGTTTTCTCTACCATATATGTTATGTTATAGTTCAGAGTTTATATTTCATAGAAAAAAGTACAGCTCCTGAGCTGTTTTTTTTTTTAAAAAAAGCTCCCTTTTACTTGTGCCTCGAGTAATGTAACTATCGTGTCTTCCATGGTTGCTCCCGCTCTGGTTTGGGTCCATGTAAAGATGTCCACCGACATGGTTTCTTTAACAATATGTTTTGCATCCCACACAAGTGATATATCTTCCAAGGGGTCATGTGCTGCATGAGTGGAACGCTAAATGCACAGTTAAGGCTGCACTCTTACAACCGTTATCTGGGAGTAAGGTCCATTGAACTCCATAGGACTTACTTCTGACAGCCATAGGATTGTGCTGCAAAGGCTTGGTGGAAGCCTTTGTGCAGCCTCCAACTAGCATGGGAACAACCATACAGGCGGGGCTGACGTCAAGGGTAAGTATGGCCAGGCATCAGGAGCCCACTGAAAAGACTTGCCCCACTTCTTCATCACTGCAACCTGCTTCTTCACCTGCCTCTCACTCTGGCCCAGACAATGGTGGTGATGAGGAGAAGCAGTAGCCACCATGGCACCATGCCCACTGGCTTTCTGCCTGTCAAGCAAGTAGGTGGTAGCAATGATGAGAAAGAGGATGAGGAGCAACAGCGGAGGGTCTTAGGCAAAAGAAGACCTAAGAAATGTCTAACTTGTCATTAGTTCTCTAACGTTAAAAGGAGTTTCAAAATGCTTTACGTACAGGTGCATAATTCCCAACTATGTGAACAAAAGTCACTTTTCAGATCCTCCTACTGTGCGTTGGAATGCACTTTTTAATTCAACGATAACCTGCAATGTTACAGACTATGGGCAACATTTATTCTAGGGGATGCTGTGCTCTCTTTTTGATAACAGTGATGCCTGTAAAATCCACACCTTTACAACCAGAAAGTTTTAAAAAAAGAAAAATAGAAATTAAGCAGTGGTTTCAATCTGTGGATCTGCAGAAATCCGTGGCTGTGACAAGGCAGAAAGATGAATGGTTGACATTTCAAATTCATTCATCACAAACAATACTTCCATCTGCTTTCCCATCCCTTTCTTGCTGATTCATACAAAATAAACTATTGATTCTTCCGGCATTTCATTGAAGCACAGTCACAGAGATAAAAGAAAAGGGAAAAAAGAAATCATGAGCAAAGATATTTAAATGGAAAGATGTGTTCATTCATATACAGCTATTGGTACTGGTCCACTCTCCCTCTCTCTCTCATATGTAGAGGTAGGACTTTCATTCCATTGATCATATCAATGCAGAAACACCATATAACTCTTCATCTTCCTGTACCAAAACAAAAAACTGCAATGCTTGCACTCATACCAGCTTACCAGCTGAGTATGTCTACTCAGAAATAAGCCACACTGAGTTCAATGAGACTTACTCCCAACAGGATCACACCCTTAGTCCCATTAACTTTAATGAGAGAGACTGCCACCATGATCCTGAAGATATAGGGGGCACTCTAGCAATAGTGTAACACAGGCTAGTTGCCATAAATTGTTGACAAGGTGGTAAATGTGTTTCTGGTCTGTGCCACGTTAGACTGCAGGAGGGGCCTCACATCACTGAATGTTCTGCAATATAAAAAATTCTCTGGTCATAGAAAACCAGCATGTCAGAGGAAAAAGCTCGGCTAGAACCCTTCTCCCTGCCGTCTGGTTTGCTATCTGCCAGGATGATGATGATGATTTTAACAAGTCTTTCATTCATGTGAGCCCCCATCTGTATGGTACAGTCTGGGAGAGGCGGCGGGAAGGGTTGCCACCTCATGAACAGTTTGTGAAAATGAAGTCAAAATCCCATTGAATTCAACAGACCCAAAGGATACAGCGAAATTTTAAAGTCATACCGATTTCA
Organism: Shinisaurus crocodilurus; assembly: GCA_021292165.1. Lineage (NCBI taxonomy): Eukaryota > Metazoa > Chordata > Lepidosauria > Squamata > Shinisauridae > Shinisaurus > Shinisaurus crocodilurus. The sequence goes on from CM037880.1 coordinate 163,383,974, forward strand.
ATGGGACTCAGGGCTGCTTCACTCATTATGGGTTTCTTTAAAGTGTACACCTAAGATTTTGAAAAGTAATGTGTGCATGAGCCAAACACCTGTATCATACAGAGCATCATTAGAGCACAGGATTGGCTGCAGCTTTCTGTCAAGTGTAAACTCAGTTGCATACCTGGGCTTGCTACCACCTAATGTACGGACAGGACCTAATGTCACAAGTTCCAATTAACTTTTGCTAGATTGTGCCCACTTGCCTCTGAGGCACACTTAATTTTAATTTAGTTGAGGGGCCATTAGCTGGACTTCCATGTAACTTTCTAGTTGCTTTCCCCCATATAGTGAAAAATATATGGATCCCCATAACTTTTCCCTGTGGAGAAAGAAGGAGCTGAAGAGCAATTTTGAGTGGGAAAAAATGGACATCAGGGAAATGTCCAACTTTCTCCCACTCCAACCACCCTTCTTCCACTCCTGCTTGCAGCCTCCAGTAACTAATTTTCAAAAGTTACATGAACTCTGCAATGTGTGGTTGGATGTGCAGTGTGTAAGTGATTTATTCTGGGCTGTAATCCCAGCAAAACAAATAAGATGAAAGAATGAACATGACTTTTAGTGAATTTGCTCTAGAACAGACAGAACCCTGTTAATTCTCCCATTCTTGGAGTGTATTGTTTTTCTAAATGAGCACTACATCATCTTAGACTCCCTTATAAGAGAAATAGTGAAGAAGGAGGAGGAGGAGGTGGGGGTGTTGCAGCATGCAACTTATTTCATGCTTCACATATTGACAAATGACAGGAAATATAGAAGCTAGAAAAGAAAAGACTAGCTTCTAATGAAAGTAAATTTTCTTGGGGGAACAGGTAGGAATTAACAGCACAGTCCTATACATGTCTACTCAGAAGTAAGTGCCAGAAGTAAGGCCCCACTGAACTCACAAGACTTACTTCTGAGTAGACACATATAGGATTGCACTGTACATGTTCTTTTGTGTCAGTCTCCTCCTTAATATGCACATCTTATCTGAGTCTCACAAAATTTACTGGAGGTTCGAAACTCACAGGTGCTATATACCCTCTTGATCACAAAACCGCAAATCTTTGAGCAGGAGTGCAGTTTCATAGCATATATATTTAAGGTGCTGACACTTGAAAAATATTTCCTGACCTCATTAATTCTCACAACAACCTTCCAGGGTGGTTCTTATTGCCAATTTATAGTTCAGAGAATTAAACCAGGAAGACAGCAACTTGGTCAAGGCCACTCATCCACTGGGACCAAGCTTGAGCTGGCACTTGAACCAAACCTCAGTCTACCTGGCACCATGTACATCGGGGTGGAAAACCTGCAGTCCTCCAGATGTTGTGGGACTACAACTTCCTGTCATCCTGACCATTGACCATGCTGGCTAGGGACTGATTTCATTTCATTTATTTCATTTCTATACCGCCCCACAGCCGAAGCTCTCTGGGCGGGTTCACAATAGTGTATACATAAAGACAACAATAAAAGCATACAAAATAGTTTAAAAGATTGAAAACCAAATTTAAAACACAGTTTAAAATAACAATCCAGAAACTAATAAAACTGAGCCTACAGATGACAATCCCCCCCCCCGTGCTATTCCGAGCTCTTAACTATTAAATGCCTTGGCGTAGAGGGAAATCTAACCTGGTGCCGAAAAGATAGTAAGGTTGGCGCCAGGCGGGTCTCAGTGGGGAGTTTGTTCCATAATTGGGAGGCTACCACCGAGGAAGGCCCTCCTCCTTGTTGCCACCAACCGAGCCTCTCTTGGAGGTGGCAGTCGGAGGAGGGCCCCAGATATTGAGCGTAGTGTCCGGGGTAGATTGCGGTTGGAGAGACGTTCCGTCAGGTATTGTGGTCCTAAGCCGTGTAGGGCTTTATAGGTTAAAACCAAGCACCTTGAATTCGGCTCGGAAGCATATTGGCAGCCAGTGCAAACGGGCCAGAACCGGTTGTAATGTGCTCGGACTTCCGGTCCCCGCAATAAGCCTGGCTGCCGCATTTTGCACAAGCTGCAGCTTCCAAAACAGTCTTCAAAGGCAGCCCCACGTAGAGTGCATTGCCAGTAGTCTAGTTTAGAGATCCCAGAGCGTAGATTACTGAGACCAGGCTATCCCTGTCCAGATAGGGGCGTAGCTGGGCCACCAGCTGAAGCTGGTAGAAGGCACTCCTTGCCACTGAGACCACTTGAGCCTCAAGTGACAAAGATGGCTCCAGGAGCACCCCCAAGCTACGAACCTTCTCCTTCAAGGGGAGTGCAACCCCATCCAGAACAGGTTGAACACCCTCCATCCGGTCAAAGGAACCACCCACTAACAGCATCTCAGTCTTGTCTGGATTAAGCCTCAGTTTGTTAGCCCTCATCCAGGCCATTGTCGCAGCCAGGCACCGGTTCAGCACACTCCACATCCTCACCTGCTGAAGATGAAAAGGAGAAATAGAACTGCGTGTCATTAGCGTACTGATGGCAACGCACTCCAAAACTCGGATGACCCCACTCAGTGGTTTCATGTAGATATTAAATAGCATGGGGGATAAGACCGACCCCTGAGGAACCCTGATGAGCGTTGGAGTCCAACAACATCTAGAGGGCCATGGGTTCTGCACCCCAATGCACACTGATGGTATAATACAGCATTCCCCCAACCCAGTACCCTGTAGATGTGTTGGACTACAACTCCCAGCATCCCCCATCCAGGTAGGTTGGGGAATCTAGTATAATAATCAGGCAGCCAGATTCAAACTTGGAGAGCATCCGTATACCTTTAGCTAGCTTGATGCAGCAGGAGATAAGGCAGCCATGGCTTCTCCTTTCCATTTCTTCCTTGCAAGGCCAGCCCTATCATTAGGCAGAGTGAGGTAGATGGCTCAGGCAACTGATTTTGGGTGTCATGAACTTTGTTATTTCTTTATTATTGCATTTTTACTGCCAGAGAGGTGCTTGAGCGATTTTCTGCTTCAAGTGCCAAATACTTGGGTCCTACACAACTAGCTTGGGCCGTGGCACAATTTGTTGCTCTCCCTCAGGCAACAAAAATGTCTTGGGTGGCCCTGCTTCCTGGATGACAGGGCCATAGAGAGGACAACTGGTTTATATCCAGCTGCACTGGGAGATTTAAAGATATATGACTGTTCTGCAGCTTTGAATCTTGTAACCTTCCAATATGTAATAATGATAATATTCTACTGCAGTATGTACTGGCTCTCTATTGACTTCCCTTGGTTGAAGCATCTGTTATTAAATTTCATGTTGCTTTTCTCTATTGGAGATGAAAAGATTACATTTAGGTTTCCAGCTTCTTAGCTAGATGGACTCCTGAGCCTTTAACCATAGTGCGATAAGCAGAAAATTAGAAGGCGAAGCTTTTCCTGTGGTGGAGATAAAATGATAGGAAAAGCTTCACATGTGAAACGCCAGCAATGGCAGGCTGCGTTTAAAGGCATGAGCGTAGGGCCCTGTTGGAACCATAATTACATGGTAAAGTTTGTATTGGATCTTGCTACAGTTCTGTTTATGTGTTGTGTTTGAGTCAAGTCAATGCTGTGGATCGGTACTGCTTTTAGATGTTTCCCCTCTAGCATCGCTAAGACAAATGGCTGCAGGAAGTGGTCCCTTTCAAACAGGGAGGTCTTCTGCTTGGCTGTGATTTACTTGGCTATCAAAAAGACTTTGTATACAGTCTCTCCAGCAAAAGGTGGGAAATGCAGAAGCGCTGGCATTTAACAAAAAATACCAACCACAGCAGGAAGTCATCTCTGCCCAATTACAAGGTGATCTCGGTTCATTTTATGGTTTGATATTTTTCTCTCTCTATCACATATGTTTTCAAACACAGTTCTGATATCCTGTGGGGATGGCTTTTGTAAAGAGCTAGGGCTTCTGATTGAAGGAGCTTCAAAAATAGCTCTCTTACCCTTCTGTGTGTGTGTGTAGGGGAGGGAGCCCAGTCCTATAATAACACTTTTATTTGCTTTGAAAACAAGAAAGATGTCAGAGAGAAAGTTAACAGTAAAATTAGCTCTAGTGATCCAGTGATTTTTATCATTAGATGTAACAGTGGGGAGGGAAGCAAGATGTTTAATAAGCCAGAATATTTTTTTTTTTATTAAAATAAATGTTGTGCTCAGAAACACATCCAAACAGAAAGAATAATCAATTATACAAGTACTCTTAAAAGATAGACAGAAAAGGGGGGTGGGGTGAAAAAGCAAAGCTTGATAACCATAGACAGATTTTCCCCTTATAGTCAACACACAGTTCAGTCACTGTATTCAAGAGACCGCAATCTCATATCATTTTGATATGAAGCCATGTGTTTCTCTGTGTTGTGATGGATGCGAACTACTAAGCGCCATATAGAATGCTTGCACTGCCGAATTGTGATCTGGTACTGATTCGGAAAGTCCTCTGATTCAGGAGGTTCAGGTGGCAAACTTCTGAGATGGTGCCCATGGTGGGTACTTTTTGCATATAGTCTTAGATGTCTTTTCTTTCTTTCTTTAAAAAAACCAACCCCGTTAAATATATATTACATAAGAATACTCTTCTGCTGTTTACTCTCAGGGCCATGATCTTCAGGGAGAAAAATCCCATCACTTTTCAAAGGCACTGTCAAATCTGCATTTGTCATCTACAGATACATTTGAACTGCAAACTGTCAGACCCAGGTCCAGTCAAGTTAGGGACAGGGTGGGAAATCCCTAAATACAATCCTTAAGGGTGCAATCCTATGCATGTTTAGACAGAAAAAAAGTCCTACAACTCCCAGCATTCCCCAGCCAGTATGGCTGGCTGGAGGGATGCTGGGAGTTGTAGGACCTTTTTTCTGTCTAAATATGCATAGGCTTGTGCCCTAAGTTGCTCAGATAAGTGAGCAAGCGTGAACTCTGGACCTTTTTCTAGTAGAGGGGTCAAACTGACCAGCTTTGGCCTAGCTCTTAAGAAGTTTCATTGCTGGTTAATCCTAAGTGTAGACAGTATCTCTATAATGCTCCATGTATCTGATGAAGTGGACAATATTCCATGAAAGCTTCTGCCAAAATAATGTGTTCGTCTTTAAGGTACCACGAGACTCTTTGTTATTTTTGTTGTAATAAACTAACATGGCTACCCTTGGTGAGCATAGACACATGCTCTAAGAGGAATTTTACAGGGAGAGCTCTTGCCTTACTGCAGTCTGGACAAAAGAGAGCTGAACGTCTTTGAAAATCAGGCACTCTAGCCCACTTTTGCTCACTCAGCCGCTCCCAAATGCCTCTTGTCCTGCATCTACGATCTCTGACCAAACTTTGGCAGGGCAGTACCCTGCCGCATGAGATCACTGATTTGAAGAAAACATGGAGCAGCCCTGACTGAAATGTTCTTCGCGTACTGCCTAAAACTAGGACTATTCTTAAGGAGCAAGAGGCTATGTCGTGTTCTTTGTCTAAGTGAAAATTAAGCAGAGCTGGTGAACATATATAATATAATATATCTATATTGCCCGTCTAGGAAAAGCCCACCCAGAGCTCTTTCTTCACAGGGAGCTAGCTAATGACTGACACGAAGGTGTAGAAAAACAGTGACACCTAGTGGGCCAAGGACCAGAACAGGAGTTTATCACGCTAGCCACTGCGAACTGTCGAGATAATGCCCTCGTAATGGTTATAGCAGAGAGTTCATGCATCTTTTCTTGCTCGGATGTAGGGTGTTAGCCCCAGCGATCACCTTGACTAACTTAGGCCTTCTGCCTTAGTGTCAGTGAGGCTGCTGACAATAAGCATTAGCCAACCTGTGCTAGTGTACAGAATTAGGAGCATCAAGTTGCACTAAATCCCTTCACAGCGTTTGCCTCAGCAATCAGCACCCACGTGTGTGTGTGTGTGTGTGTGTGTGAGAGAGAGAGAGAGAGAGAGAGAGAGCGCACATATCCTTCCTTTTCCTCTTGCACTTAGGTATTTCTAGGGCCATAGAAACTGAATGGAGCACAGAAATAAGATACAGGGAAATATATGTGTGTGCACTTATGAGAGAGAACTCTTTGCACCCAGGGGAAATGTTCTGAGTATATCTCTTGTCCTTGTATTACTAACTACTAATAAACTTATGAGAGCACTATTTGGCGGGGAGAGAGGCGAAGATAGAAAAGAAAAGCACAATGTGCTTAATAACAACAGAAATAAACAAAAGGGAAAGATAATCCCAAGACTCCTCTTCAGGGTGTTCTGTATAAAACCTCAAAATGAATGCTAAATAATGTAAAAACAATGTTTTGCTATCACTGTGTATACAGTGTCTTCTCCCATGGGATTCATTGAACTAATAAGCTGGGCATCTGTAGGGATTTTCACGTGGGCATAGTCCTTTATCACATCATTACCTGGGATAATATTCAAGCACCACGCACTTCATTTATCCACTTATTTGGATAATGAGACATGGGGCTATTTCATAGATTTCATAGATAGAGTTGGAAGGAGCCTACAAGGCCATCGAGTCCAACCCCCTGCTCATGCAGGAAACTAGAGGAGGGGTCTCCCATCCAGGTAATAACCAGGCTTGGCCCCTGCTTAGCTTTCCACTGCTCAGACAGGCTGAGCCAGCATAAGCCACAGTTTTTCAGATAATGTAGGGTACAGCCACATCCAAAGTTTTCCCCAGAATAAGTCTGTATGTGGAATGGAATAAGTCGAGGAAGAGCTGATGCCAACCACACCACATCATGAGTGGGGTCTATGTCTAGCTGCAAGATTTAGGGCACAATCCTATCGATGGCACCCTTGATGATGCCACCCTTGGAGGCTTCTAATCATCCAGTGCAGGGTACGAGGAGCAGCAGAGGCGATCTCCACCACCCCATCTTCCCGCCCTGCATATTTCAAAGATGGGCTTTTTAGTCTGTCTAGCCTGCTTGGGAGGGGGAGGGAAGGAGGCTGGCAGAGGTTCAGGATAACGATAACTTGTATCCTGGCCTCTCCAGTCTCCAGGGTGTTCCAGGCGGGCCCCCACTGGAACACCCCTTTCTGAGGTCAATTTTCCGACCTCGGAGAGAAGCCGGCGTGGTTCTTTCCATGCCAGTGTGAGGGGGCGGGGGGAGAGGGATTGGACCACTGTCTCTGTCCTCGGAGGGCGGAATCCCCATTATCCTGTGGCCCCTCAGACAATGTCTAGGATAGGATTGCTCCCCAAACCACTTTCAAACCTGTTTACCGTAACTATTATGCTTCACATAAAGGACCCTGAGAACACTGGCTGAAGGGCTGAAGACAAACATAAGAGTGGGCTCACCGCGCACTCACAGAACTGTGCGAAACCCATAGTCATCATGGAACTGCCAGACAAGCTCTTCAGTCTCGTCACTGATGCCTGCTTCTGCTGCCCACTCCTCCATTTTCTGCCCCCAGGTTGGAAAAAGCAATTAAATGTCTTGTCAGCTGGACAAGGCATCTGGAGCTACCTGAGTTTTGACAGGATTTCTTTCTCTTTGTGGTTTAGGTCTCTTTCTTGGTTTTGGCTTTGCTATCTATTTGATTTTTCTAGTGTACTGTTTTAAATTATTTCTTTTTAAAATATTGTTAACTTCCTCCAGCTGGAAGGAGGCGCAGGAGGAGCCAGCATGAATGGCAAGAGAGGCCGGGAGGGAGAGGGGAAGGGCCAGACTGTCAGGTTTCTGCTCATCTGACCGTTCAGTTGTGAAGATTTGCAAGGCACTGAACATTCAGCGGAAGGAGACCTCTTATATTATTTCTGTGCTCAGCCTAGTTATAAAAGAATTCTCGAATGGAAATTTCATCAGCATCCTCCAATAAATACCATCTTCAGGGTTCCTTGAGGGGAAACCATTACACTGAATGGTTTAAATTTGTAGTATAGATATATGTTGATATGTAATCCAGACTAGTGTTCCACGTCTGGGTTACTAGTTAATTAGCATTCAGGCTAGATTACTGGAAATACACATTACATGGGGATGCCTTTGAAGAGTTCTTGGAAACTACATCTGGTACAGAATGTGGTACTCCAGTCCTTTAGGTGAGGTACCGTGAGGATAATTGGATAGGCCATTCTATGGTGGCTGAGAGAGACTGGTACTCCCTCCTGATGGAGGTTTTGTTCCACCTTTCCATTGTTGCTCTTCCAGGAACAGATGAAAGCTGTGTTGTTGCAGAAGGCATCTGGAGCTACCTGAGTTTTGACAGGATTTCTTTCTCTTTGTGGTTTAGGTCTCTTTCTTGGTTTTGGCTTTGCTATCTATTTGATTTTTCTAGTGTACTGTTTTAAATTATTTCTTTTTAAAATATTGTTAGCAGCCCGGAAGGTACTTACACATGTAAGGCAGCCTTCCTGAACTGGTACACTCCCACGCCCCCCCCCACGCCCCGATGTATTGAACGTGTACTCCTATCAGCCCCAGCCAGCATGGCCAATGGTCAGGAATGCTGGGAGTTATAAACCAAAACACCTGGAAGGCACCAGGTTGGGGAAAGCTGGTGTAAGAAGTAGGATAAAAATATTTTAATAGACAAACACTCCAGGGGCTTACTGGGAAAATGAGGGAGTTTGCCCCTCCTTGTACCATAAATAAATAGGCTGGTACAGACCCAACCTACAGCTCGGTAATGGGGCGCAAAGCATTGATTGACACAGTAGAAGTAACAAATTAGAAAATTAGGGCACAATCCTATGCATGTTTAGACAGAAAAAAGGCCTAAGAGTTGTAGGCCTTCTTTTCTGTCTAAACATGCATAGGATCACGCCCTTAGTTAATTTTGGGGATGTGTATTACATAAACGGTCATTATCAGAATAATTTTATATAGTGTAGTCGTACCTGTGTGGAAAGACTATGGTGACTTCACAACTGGGAAATCTCCCCCAGTTCATCATTGTTTAAAACCATAATGTATATTTTCATTGTGGGGTGGATATAAGAATATTGTAAGAAGCCAAGGGAGGGCTTGAAACAAGGCCGTCAGTGATCAGCCAATGGCTTCTTACCACCTGTGCTACCAGTTCTCCAGGCCTTCAATCAGCCAGACTAATCTCCTTGGGGCATGGGCTACCCTCTAAGCTGGCCTACATGATGTCAGCTGACCTCACAGTCTGAAGGTGGTCAGCTGACCTTGCAAACCAATGGAGAGGTCCTAGTATAACATCCTTCCTTCTAGGCTGTTCTGGCAGTCTGAGCAATTTATCACAATGGGAAGCAGGGCAGACTGATCCACCTTGCCCTGTTTTGTACCCATCTCACCTCCACCTTTTTCTGCTTCACTTCACTCCATTTTGTACCTACCCTGTCTAATCTCTTTCCATCTACCCAACCCAGTATCTGATCTCCAGCCTGTCCATGACTATCTCTAGCTTTTGGCCTTTGGTTCCTTGTTCCAGTATCTGATCTCTAGCCCACCCATGACGACATCTCCCACGTGACCATCATCATCTTGCCTGTATCCGATTTGGACTCTGTTGCAGCTTTTGGAAAACTAGGCCACTGGGAGATCTATGAACGGATGTCCTGTGTGTTTTGGAAATAACTAGGGTGGAGGCATCCTTTCTAAGTAGTGATTTTCATTAAAATATGAAAAAACTAGAACTTGGAACTTTTGGCCGATCTATGTTTTGTTTCTCAGAGTAACTGAAAAAATCTTACATTCCTGAACACATTTTTTTTAAAGAAGAAGAACACAAGCAGCAGTAAATACATTTCAGATCTTAGGAAATAGATATACTTACTCAGATCACTGTATATGGATGATTGGATTTAAACAATAATTTCAAGAAATGGAATTTTTTCTTTATGTTACTGTCAAAATGCCTTTTAAGATGATGGTGGTGGCAGTCTTTCCTCATGCTACCACCAATCATCATACAGGCGTCCTGCTGGCAATGGAGTAGCAGCACATGTGTGTACTTGGGGGAACATTTAGGACTAATCTCAGTCAGCAGGTGGTTTGGGACTGTATTGCTACCAAACATGAGACACTAACAATCATGCAGGTGGTTCACCAACTGGGCAAGAATTGCACATGCTAGGGTCTTTGCTATACAGTCATGCCTTGGACTGAGAGCATAATTTGTTCTGGAAACGTGCTTGTAATCCAAAACACTCTTATATCAAAACGAAATCCCCCCAAAAAATTTATACAGAGATTTTTAATTTAAGCCTACAGTACAATACTACAGTACTTGTATTGCAAGACGGCGCTTGTATATCAAGTAAAAAAATATTAAATAAATATTTAAAAATTTGCTTGTCTTGCAAAATGCTCTCAAACCAAGTTACTTGCAATCCAAGGTATTACTGTATACCTCTCTCTAGTTTTTTAAACATAATATCGTTTTATAATATGATTTCAGTGTAATTGCAGGATTGACCTGGAGAAAAAAGTGCATAATGTAAACAGAAGTATACATTTAGTTAATTTAGTGCTAAAAAAAGTGTGAAATATAGTAATGCACTCTAGAATCCAAAGCCTCCATGTTCAAGCTCTACCAGGCCTATCATAGACATAGTTATAGTTCTTTTAATGTTATGATTTTCATCATAAGAGTGACCTACAGATAGATACTCATAAGAGAAAAGAGTAATAGCAGAAGTTGTCTTACTGCTTCAGGTCAATGCTGGTACAGTTACAATGATAAAATCCAATCGAAGTTTTGCACAGAAAGTGAAACCATCAAATTTGTGGCTTTAGCTAGTTTTGCACTGGAATAAAGAATGTGGTTTTATTATTTCTTTTTGCAAAGTTAGCAGAACCCACAGGCTGACAGCTTTGCTTTTCATATAAAATGTTTTGCCTAGCTCCAATAAGACTTTTGCAATGCATTAGCTAATGTAATACAACTGGTTCCAAGAGGTTTCCAAGGTCAGATGATTAAGCCATACATTTTATAAAACATTTAAAGACACTTTGGTAGGGAGCCTCATAAAGTCATATAAGTAACTTTCAACCATGATTCATGGATAAAAGCACAATATCAAAATTGTGGTTCCACTGAAAATAAGGGGGAAACAGAGCAAAGCTCTTCTTTCTGAGCCACAAAGGGTATAGTTTTGAAGAAGTGATGCTCTACAGCAGGGCTGGGCAGCTTGTAGCCCTCCAGATGTTTTGGCCTACAACTCCCATCAGCCCTAGCCAGCATCGCCAATGGTGATGGATGATGGGAGTTGTAGGCCAAAACTCCTGGAGGACCACAAGTTGCTCACCACTGCTATATATACCAGAATCTAGCAAGGGGGCTACAGATAAGAACTGGTAATTTTAAATGCTTCTTCTATGTACAACTTTCCCTGCCTTTTCTTACACATTTGTCAACATACTGAAATTTTGTCCCACCGCCCTTTCCTTCTTTACTCCTTTCCTTCTTGTTAAGCTCCTGTTTCCATCAGTCAAGCTCTGTACTTTTTGGATGAGCTAAGAGCCAAGATTTTCTGTCCAGACGCTGTGTCAATCCAAGAATGTACAACCCTTGTAGCCTACCCATGTTACTAGTATCTTATATAAGCAGCTCAACAACCAGAAGTTTGACTGAAAATGCTTTAGGGAGAGGTTTTCTCTTCTTTACCCATGTAACATAGGCATATGCAACCATAAATTAAGAAGCAAGCATAGGAGGCAATTCACCATGTACCATATATGAATGGTTAAAACAAAAACAAAACAAAAATAAAATAAAAAAACCAAGAAGATCCCCGCAGAAACAGGTCAAAGGCCAATCTAGGCTAGCATACTGTTTTCTCACAGTGGCCAACCTTTGCCCATGAGAGAGTTGCTTCAGTCCCATGGTCACTTTGGTTGCCCCTCTCTGTATCCTTTCCAGCTCTATAATATCCTTTTTGAGGTGCAGTGATCAGAACTATACACTGTCTTCCAAGTGCAGTTGCACCATAGATTTGTATAAGGGCATTACAAATCTATGGTGCAGATTAGCAGTTTTTTCATTCCCTTTTGTAATGATGGCAGGGGCAGCCACCTGCAACATGGAATTCAACTGCAACATGGAATTCACCTTTTTCACAGCTGCTGCACACTGGGTTAAAATTTTCATTGAGCCATCCACCACAACCCCACGATCCTTTTCCTGGTCAGTCAACACAGCACAGACTCATCAGTGTATATGGGAAGTTAGATATTATTTTTTTTACCCCAGTGTACATCACTGTGTATTTACTTACAGTGAACTTCATTTGCCATTTTAGTGCTTTTCCACCCAGTTTGGAGATATCCTTTTGGAGCTCTTTGCAATCCCTTTTGGTTTTACCATCTTGAATATTTGGGCCACCTCACTGCTCACCCCTAACTCCAGATCATTTATAAACAAGTTACAACACACCAGTTCTTTCCTCCATTCACTGTGAGAACTGTCCAGTTATTCCTAGTCACAACTTTTTGTTCTTTAACCAGTTACCAGTCTATAAGGGGACCTGTTCTCTTATCTCATGACTACTAGGTTTGTTCAGGAACCTTTGGTGAGGGACTTTGTAAAAAAAAATTTGAAAGTCCAAGTACACAGTGTCTACCAGATAAGCTCTGTCCACATGTTTGTTGACATTCTTAAAGAACTCTAAAAGGTTAGTGAGACAGGACTTAACTTTGCAGAAGTCATGTTGATTCTTCTTTAGCAAGACCTGCCCTTCTATATGCCTGATAATTTTATCTTTAATAATGCTTTCCACCAATTTATGTGGAGCAGTATTAACCTAACTGGCCTGTAATTCCCTGCATCCCCCACTGGATTCCTTTTTAAAAACTGGTGTTATGTTGGCCACTTTCCAGTCCTCGGATATGGAGGCCGATCTTAGGGACAATTTATATATTTTTGTTAGAAGATCAGGAATTTCGCATTTGTGTTCCTTAAGAATCCCTGCATAGGTACCATCTAGATTCCTTAAGAATCCCACTGTAGATACCAGTGATGGTATCTACCCATTTTTCAGTTAATGGCCTGGATAACATAGGAAGTGCCTCTTCCTAGACATGATCATCCTGAAGCTTAAGATCATTCAGGGCCTGTTTCAAGTTACAAATTATAGGGATGCTAGATTGTATTCCACAAGAAGTGGGCCTTTTCTGTTGTGGCCCCAGAAATCTGGATCACTCTTCCATTTATCTCCTTCTCTGTTTCTGCTTTATAAACAAGTATCATGCCTTTAGTAGCTAACCATTTTTCCTGCTGTATTAATTTTTGCTGCTGGTTTGTATTATTGTGGTTTTATTTTCTGTATTTTTAAATGCATTGTAGTATTGTTGTAAAACACTTATTATACACTGTTTTGTGACTACAAGTTGAAAAGCATACATGAATATCATAAATAAAACTAGGAGCTTTGAGGGTTTTTTTTTTTACTATCCAAGAGCAAAATACAAATAATACATGTACAAATACAGTAATATCTTGGATTGCAAGTAACTTGGTCTGAGAGTGTTTTGCAAGACAAGCAAAAAAAATTAAAATTGTTTGACTTGATAAACAAGCAAGGTCTTGCAAGACAAATAGTCGTAGGGATGTAACCACTCGCCTCGAGCAGGCGTAGCGGGCCAAAATCAGCCCCGCTCACGCCCGCCAGAGACTCGCTTTGATATAAGAGTGTTTTGGATTACAAGCACAGTTCCGGAACGAATTATGCTTGCAATCCAAGGTATTACTGTAAAAGCAAAGTTATTTTTAAAAAGACAAACCCAGAAGTAGAATATGAAAAAGGAATGTAAACATTGACTTGAACTGTACTATGTTACTTTCTCTGTTCTATGGTGGTAGTAAGAACAGTGCGAGGAAACTTGTTTATATTACCAGGTTCTGTACTCAAAGGTCTATTTTGATGTTAGATTTCATGTTCCAGGAGGCAGAAAGGAAAGGCAGGTCTCTTTGGACCTCCATTATGTCCAAAGCACATGGAAAGTTAGAGCACAAGAAAACAAGGAGTGAAAAGCATGATTTCTATAGGGCCACACTCAGGACAACAGAATAAATAGATCTAACTTTGTTTTGCCATATGTAGGAAAGGACAAGAGATGGTTTCCATCCCAAGTCTCCTAGTTACTTCAAAAAAGGATGTGTCTGACCACACTTGTACAGGCAACAGGCGTTTTAAAATGGATAGAGTTCATTTCCAGCATGGTATAGGGACAGATTGAAACCTATTCATAGACTATGGTATTTCAGACTAGTTTCTCAGCAGGAGGAGAAATCTGAATAGGTCATTAATCAGGTGTGTGCCTCCATCTGGAAAGGTGTTTTGTCCCAAGGGAGGAATGGGTATCTTCTCTTGCTGTTTACACAAAAGCAAGATTTGGCTGGCTGCCAGCTCATGCTGGTTTTGGCAAATATTGGATACATACAGACAGACATAATTAGACCTACTGTGGAACCGCACTCACCCCTATTTTGGTTTGACATACAATCTTCTCTGCAGGATTGAGCTCAGGAAAAACCAGCTTTGGTATTTTCCAGTAGGAACTGGCTGTGCACAGCAGTGATTGGTTCAGCCTTATGATATCACAAAGCTCTTTCCATCCCTCAGAGCAGTTTTTCAAGTAAAAAAAGAAAGAAAGAAAGAAAAGACATAATAGTGCCAAGCAACATTTAATGGGATTTAACTTGAAGGTGCTTGGGGGTGGGGAAGAACAATGCAGACAAGTCACCTGATGCATAAGGGAGAGAGTGAAAAGGAAGTGAAAATTAATGTTTAGGATGGAGACAAGTAGGTGTGTTATTTGAGGAGCAAAAGGTGGTGGTGGTGGTGGTGGTGGTGAGGGGCAAAGGCAAACTTACTCCGCAGTAGGGAAAAAGTACATACTGCTGTATAGACTTGGTGTTTCCCACATTCGAGGGCCAAAACAGACATTACTTTAAATCTGTGTGTAGCAGCTGTGTCTCCCCCCCCCATTTTTACCCTAGAGTAAGTGCAGGGCCCCCAATCCAGATCTTAAAAGTCCCCCTAACCCCCATGCTAGGGTTCCAATCTAGATTGAGGGGGCCCTGTGTCTACTCTAGAGTAAAAATGAACACAGACATAGCTGCAGATGAATATATAATTAAAAGAAGCAGACAAGATACAATGGATCCTAATGTTATGATCGAAGTATCTTGTGCTTAGCAGGTTTGTGCATAAACCTAAGTAAACAAGAGAAAACTAGCAATGTATAGAAAAGAAAGGGAGAGGTTAAAAAATTACAAATAGTGTAAGACTACATTGTGAATTGATCATATGGGTTATGGACTGAGGGCTACATAATTAAACATGTAAGGTATGAAGGTAAAGTACCAGAATACATGAAGAAGATAATGCCTTTAGTCAGCAAATGGGCAATAACAAGAAAGGAATTTTTGTCTGGGGATACTGAGCAGTTGTATAAACATATGATGCAAAGGCTTTCTCAAATAGACATAACATTGCCATATGTTCCATCAAAAACTGCAGAGGAACTTGGGGAAAAACAGGATGATTTAAGACTGGCTGTACACATCTCTGCCATCACTTGGTTAGCTGAGCACAGACAGCAAAAGGTAAGGAGTGCAGTTAAACGAGGAGGATACATTGAGAGACCAGAGTGTGCCCCAGAGAGCCTTGGGCTGAGATAATGAAAGCTAGTAAACATCACCAAGGAACTGCTGCCTTCCTCAGAGCATAGATGAAAAAAGCAGGCTGCACTTGCCTTAAGTCCTTTGATCCCTCATTGCATATGCAAGAGTTCCTTCAGTGGCACACCAGAAGCCCATTAAAATGGTTAGACCGAGATCCTATTTGCGAATGTCGTTTGTCCACGTGCAGACAGCTAGGCATGCAAATTCTGGGTGAAGCAGGCCCAGAGAATGTCTCTACCAGTGGTAGAGATCTTCTACCCTTGCAGAAAAGGTATAGTTCAGATTATCCCCCCCCCTTGCAAAAAATCTCTAAAGACAAATGACCCAATTAGTGCATGTGTGATTGGCATGCTCCGCTGGGGAGGCGGATAATGATCACACTTGGGCAAGTAATGTCATCATGCCATCACTTGCTGAGTGCTGATTCCCAGGAGAGTTAGGGGCAAGTGTGCACTGTGCCAGCCTTAGAGGTGTGTGGGGGGAGTCAGGGACTGGCTGCACATGTTCAACTGAGCCTCCTCCTTAAAGCTTTATTGGTGTACAATGAAGAAGTAGGGTGGCCAGGTGTCCTACCTTACAGAGGACTGTCCTCTGTTTTGGAGAGCTGGAAGTGGACAGTCCTCTCTTTGAATGTGTCCTATATTTGATGACCTATCCAGTCCTCCTTGTCTGATTTAAAGATAAGAATTATAAAAATGGAGAGCAGGGGGAGGCATTGGAGTTGCCCACCCCCAGTTAGCACCTGAACAGCAGACTGAGCAGGCACACTGGCCACCTAGTCAGTCTTCTCCACTATGATGGGATGACTTGTATTTCTATTTAAATAATAGTTACTATTGTAAAATCTGCACCTATACATACAAATATGCAAATGTTATGCAAATTTTTGTCCTCACTTTTTGGGTGACGAATTTCCTCTTTTTTGGTGATGCATAAGTGGCCATCCTATGAGGAAGGGCACAGCCTGATCCACTGTTCCTTTGAGCCAAACCTAAATAAGAACAACCAGTTCATGGGAAAGGGTCACATGGGCGCCCTCAGCTGACCACAGCTCCCCAATCAAATGTGAGGGCTTCAGTCCCCATTCATACCTCCTGGTGGGTGTAACACAGAGTGGGAAGGGGTTGAAAGGAACACATGCCAAAGGCTTGTAAAAAACCTGATTCATGAGCACAAAAAGACATGAAAACTAGGAACTCTGAAAACCCAGAAAATATGTGGAAACCAGACGATGTTGGAAAACTATTTATTTACTAAGTCTTTATATCCTACTTTTCAGGGTAAGTAGCCTCCACAAAGCAGCCTACAATATAACCAAACTAATACTAATACATTAAAAAAAAAACCTTTTTAAAATAGAAAACACTTATCAAATATGTTAAACTTAAGACAGGAGCATTAAAAACATCCAGATCCAGACCAGCAAAGATAAAACGCAGAGCAATGACAGTATTTATTACTGTGCTCTTCTTTATTACTATATATTTCTGTAATCTACTCTTATGCATGGCTTCAAATACTGGAGTTACAGGCAAGTTCTTAGAAGGTTGGTCCTAAGTGCATAGCCTAAATAACTGCATCAACAAAGCTAGAGAAATTGATTCCTCACAGCTGACAAGCAATGCCGTGTATAAAGGTCTAAATGGATAGAATATACAAAGGTTTTGGGGACAGTCAGAATAGATTTCCCAAATATTTGTGGCAATTGGTGTGTGACAGAGACAGAGGCCAAAAAGTGCCTGTTGCTTTCTACTGTCAGGACCAAACTATGCTTTACACAAGAGATCCTTGACTGGATCTCCTCACATTTTGTTTTCACTGGAATGCAGTTTCAGGGGACTCAGAATTTGGAGAAGGGACACCGGAGTGTTAGTAACCTGTCCCCACATGCTGGTTTCCTAGTCAAAATCAACCCCTGGGTTGCTATTAGCCCCATAGGTGAAAATATACAGGTACCCATTAGGCTAACAGTAGCTTGGGAAAGGAGTAATTTAGACTGCAGAAACAGTGTGGAGGGAGTTTAACATCACCCATCTCCCCCCACTACCACCGTTGCAAACAAATTACTGCATTTTAGTTGTTTTTAAAAAAATCCAATCACATAAGGTGTGCTGTGGCTATCAGAATGGTTATGTCAACATTCTTACTATCATCTGCCTCTACATTGCATTGAATTTATGGGATGAGCAACAGCCTAACGGTATTGGACATATGGACATACTACGCATGCAGAAGGCCCCACCCAGGTCCAATCCCTGGCATCTCCAGGTAGGGGCAGGAAAGCCCCTGTTTAAATCTCTGGAGAACGCCTGCTGGTCAGTGCAGACGATACTGAACTAGATGGAGCAATGGCCTGACTCTGTATAAGGTAGATTCATATGGTCATAAATGATATTTTTAATATGCTTTGTGGGGGTTTTCCCCCAGCCACCTCGAGGGTAGATCCTAGGCAGTGGTGGCTCCAATGTCAGCGGGGCTGTGTATCCACTCCAGATTTTACCCCAAACCTTTAAGGGGCTATCCATGGTGCTGAACCCTAACCCTAAAATAGGTTTGGCACTGTGGATTGCTCCTTCAAAGTTCGGAGTAAAATCCGGAGTGGATACACAGCCCCGCTGACATTGGAGCCACCAGCCGCCTCCGCTGGTCCTAGAGAAGGCAAAATAATTCAGCTTCAGTGATTATCCTTCACAAAGCCGTTCTGTAGAGAGCTTCCCATGAAACATCCTTGTCAAAACACAGAGCTTTTCTCCATGCACCAAAATAATTGAGAGGGTGACAACCTAAAAGACCAGCTTCTCCTATATATAGGGTGGTCATCTGTCCTACTTTATAGGGGACAGTCCTCTATTTGAAGGCCTGTGAGAGGACTGTCCTCTATCGCAAGGCATTCTCTGTTGGAAGGGCTGTCCATTCCAAGTCCAGTTTAAAAATAAAGAACAAAAAGAAGGGAGAGCTGGCCCTCGAAGTTGCCCATCAACAGTCAGCACTTAGACAGCAGGCTGAGTAAGCGGCACACACAGGTCACCTGGTCACGGTCTTCCCCACTCTGGTAAGAGTTTCTAAATTTCTATGTTTGTGTATATACATATAAATTAGCACATGCAAATTGGCATCCTCTTATGTTCTCCCTTTTGGTGATACATTTCCTCTTTTTTTGTTGATGCATTTTTGGCGACTCTACACATGTTCCTACCCAGACTATAAGATCTTCTACAAAGACTCTGCTCTGAGTGCCCCCGTGAAATGAATGAGTGCTTCAGCTAACCACTGGGGAGAGGGTTTTTTTTTCATAGCGGTGCCCTCCCGAAAGGGCTTGTTTGGAACTTTATGGTTTTTTCAGCACCAGGTGAAGATCTTCTTATTCACCCAGGCCTTTTAAATAACAGGTCTTATGCCCTGGGCCTCTCAGTGTTTCAATTGTGTGTTAATTCTAATAGTTTTTAATTGTGTATTTTAATGTTATATTTGTTATGTGAGCCATCCAGAAAACTTGTGTTATATATATTAATTTAAGCTGCTCCTATACTGCTGGACATCCCAGGATTTCCAGTTGGTTTACATAAAAACACATACAATGCAACATAAAAATCAATATAAAAACAGTATAAAACAATAAATACCTTAAAAACATGACAACAAAAGCAGTAAAATAGAGCAGTGTCATGATCAATTACAAGTCAAGGAAAGCCTGAGTGAACAAATGCATTTTCAAGTGGCACTTGAAGCTTGCCACAGTTTCTCCCTCTCAAACCACACATGGAAGAGTGTTCCAGAGGATGGGTGCCACCACTGAGAAGGCCCACTTACGTGTTGTTGCCTGACAACACACTGTTGGTCCTTGAACAACAAGCACTTTGGTGTGCTTCATGCAGAGACAGGGCCCTAAGATTTTTTTTCCCCCACTTCAGCATTCTCATAGGCAACAGCAACCTTCCCCAACCTGATGCCCTCTAAATCTGTTGGACTACAACTCCCATCATGACATGCTGGCTGGGGATTATGGGTGCTGTTGTCTGACACATCTGGAGGGTTCCATAATGGGGAAGGCTGGGCTACTGCTTCTACAGTATATGCAGTTTCTCAAAGTTCTTGAGGGTAAAAGATTTTTTGTATGGAAAGGACTCCCTGTGACTTCCAGAACACTTGAAAGTAAAAGCAAATTTTCATAATTGCCTACCATTATAATAAACTTTAAAGGAGTGTTAAACAAACAGGTGGCAAAATGGAATATTATTTTTTTACAGTCAGCGGGAAGTGAACAAATCTACAACACTAAAGAAAAAGTTATTCATTCAGAATGGTTTTTTAAAGGTACTGAAGCATTAATTGATTTTTTTTATATTCTAACACAATTTTCATTTATGCTAGACAGAAAATAAAAAAGAAATAGGAGTTTTCATGTAAAAGTGCCCTCACATTTTTCTATAAAATAGGTTGATTAAATAGCAGACTTAAAAATATATTAATGTCCTATTGAAGAAATTGCTGACTGGTTGAACTAGATGCACTCAATACAGCACTATAACAGAAACTCTAAATTACATTTAATGTTTGGAATGATTTTTTTATTTTTATTTTTGTGGGATTTAGTGGCAAAGGGACTGGGATCTATGAAAATTAAAGCCCCCTATTCATTTCAGGCCAAACACAATATAGCCAGCTACACTGCCCAATAGTAGTTCTAAAGATATATGAAACTAGTAATTCTTGTGTAAATCCAAAATTTCGGAGATTCTAACCTGTGCTGAGAAAATTTGCCCAATTACTTTTTTTAATAGATCATTTTCATTGCTACTGCAGTATTCCACCAGCACAGATTTCTTTGGACTATTGGATTTAAAGTGGCTGTTTTCAGGTTACATGTCACAATATTCACAAGTTCCCCCAAAAAACCCTCTCTTAGGGAGGTGGATGACGATTGCCTGGGTGGAGTCACATTATAGCCCCCTTTAAACTGCTTTCCTGTGAAGTAGCTATCTGAAATCAGCCAAGCACCCTGCTTTCCCCGGATATATGAGCAATTGCATGTAGGAGAATGAAGGCCTAAGTAGATGTGAGCTTAAATGCATCTTCTTGGAAAGGTTTTAAAAAATGCAAATAGAATCACCTGGGGTATGTAAAAATTATCAGAATTGAGTGGAGGGGGAAGATAACCATTTCCTCCCCTGCTGCAGTCCTGAGAAAAATCCCTCTTCTGAAACTAGTATTTTCACTGGGGTAGAGGGAAACCTCCCATTGGCGTAATTGCAGGGATCCCCACCCACCCCCAATCCAAGTGCTAGCTTCAGAGAAGGGATTTCCTCAGAGCCAGAGCAGGGAAGGAAAGGCTATGGTCTCAATAATTATCAGCTTCTTCCTCTAGTTGATGCTAAATGCATTTTTAAAAACCTGCACATTAAATGCAAAGATGCATTTAATGTCACATCTAGTTTGGGCTGCTTAGCTCCTCTTCTGGCTGGGGGCTACAGATGACCACCTCTTTATATGGTTAGGACCACATGGGGTCAATTTTTAAGTGGCCACCATATGGAAAACGGTCATGTAGTTCCATTCCGAGCATTACTTACTAAAGTGTTGAGAGTTGCTTTTCACATAATTTGAAATCAAGGGAATGTGCCAATTCCAACATTCAGAAGTGCCATATGGTACTACTTTAGAATGCAGGTGGCATGGTTCTTGGCTCTTTCGTGCTCTCCTTAGGCCAGCCTTCCCCAACTTGGTATCCTCCAGATGTACTGGACTACAACTCCCATCAGTCCCAACATTGGCTATGCTGTAGTCCAACGCATCTGGAGGGTGCCAAGTTGGGGAAGTCTGCCTCAGGCTGTTGTTGGAATTATAAGAAATTCCATTTTAAGAAAAATGTAACTAATTCTGCATACATCAGATGTTTGTGTGGTTGAAGGACCAATCAATAAATAGGAAGGAGGAGAATGAACGGGATGTGGAGCCCAGAAAAAACCCAATCCAAACTCACAGGGCATCCGAGCAATGGCTGATGGACTTCAGTGGCTCTGCAGTATCTACATGGAAACTGGAACATTCATTAGATTTCTGGATGAGAAGGTTAGCATGCATCATTCTCCAGCCAGAAAGGAAGTCAATGGGAGCCAATTGGACACCTCAATTATTTCAAGTGGCTTTGTGTGGGTAAGTGCTTTCCTGGACAGTGGCCATCCCTTTGACCTCCAATTTTCATTTTGACAGGGGTCAGGTTTGAAAAGAGTTGCCAAACAGAATTTTTCCACTGGCTCACACATTGAACTGATGCAGCAATCACAGTGGCTGTCAGAATGTTGCTTGAGCTGCTTTGCTTGGACCAACTCATCAGGAGCAATGGAGCCGGCTTTCTATGTTGATTCAACTAGCCTTATGCAAAAAGCTACAACAGGAGCATGAGGAGTTGATGCCAACTGCAGAGGCATTGATGAAGATGATTGTCTGGTAACTCAGCTGAGCTCTTAAAAATTCAGAATGTTTTTGGTTCCCTACTTAATCTTGTCTGGATTCAAACCTGTGAATTAAAAATCAAATGATTCCCTACCTTGTAAATATTCTAGGCATCCACCTATGCATTATTATTTATTTGAGGCATTTATATATCAGTTTCCAGGTGGACCTCATAAAGTGGTTTACATAAAATTGTTAAAACAATAAGCATTAATAAAAATGATACAATAACAGAAAAGATAAAACTGTTTGTCTTGAAAAAGCTATATTTGCTTATTCTCTCATCCCTACAGGGTAAGATGTTTCTTCAGAAGCCTTCTTGTGGTGGCAGTTGTGGGAGGGGGATCACCGCTGGAAGCTTGGATGGTGGCAGCTCATCAAGCTGTACCTGGTCCTTTCCCCTCCCCTCCCCTCCGGGCACGATGGTTCTTCAGAAAGCCCTTTAACATATGGAAGTAGCTTCTAGCCGCAATATTCAAGGTATGATAATAACTGCATTGTAATGCATAACCTCTGTTTATATTAGGTGTGTGCCCCCTACTGCACAGGGCAGGGATGGACAACTTGTGACCCTCCAGTTGTTTTGGCCTACAACTTCCATCATTCCTCATTATTGGTCATGCTGGCGAGGGCTGATGAGAGCTACAGGCCAAAACATCTGGAGGGCCACAATTTACCCAACCTTGATTTAGGGGGTCAATTTCAGTCTTTCCCCATTTTTAATAGCATCATTTGTACTCTCTAATGCCTCTGAATACTTTGGCATTTCTGTTCAAACATCTGCTATCTTTATGGGCTGCTAAAGCCCACTACCAAGCTCCCATTCTTGTTATCATACAGTGAAAATTATGTGTTGCAAATGAGGTACCTGTCCACCCTTTGTATTTTCAAATTGTATTTGAAACCTGGTTCTTTTTAAACTGAGCAATGTGTTGGAAAAGTCTCAGGGATACAGAACTGAGACTAGAGGCTTAATCTAAAGCTGTCTGTGGCACTCTAGTAGTAAGACCAGAGTAAAATAATTAAGAGGTACAGCAGTATTGGTAGCCTGCTTCTACAATATCTCAGGAAACATGGACTGCATCCAAGGGAAAGCCATTGCCTAAAAGCACCACCAAGAGGGCTTGAAACTCTCTCAGGTCCTTCCCTGGCTTCCATTTGTCCTGTGTGTGTGTATCAGGCCCAGGGCCATCTCAAAGTTTGAGGAGGCCCTGGCAATGTGTCCTCTGGGAGGCCCCTCCTCAGTCAGCAGGCCCTGAGAAGGCTTATCTGGCTGTGGTGGCAGTGCTCTAAACATGGCCAACCTTACCATTACGCAGAGCCATTAGGCTCACACTGGCTCAGCTTGTCTGGATGTGGAAAGCTAAGCAGGGACAGGCCTGGTTATTACTTGGATGGGAGACCCCTCCTTGAGTTTCCTGCATTGAGCAGGGGGTGGGACTCGATGGCCTTGTAGGCCCCTTCCAACTCTATGATCTATGAAAGTCTATAAGCTGCCTCAGGTAGCAAATGCTGTGGAGCAGCAGTGAGATGCTGGAGGACAGAAATGTGGGTGCTGCGCAGCCTGCCCTGTACCCCCTAAGCAACCTTGCTGTCCTCAGGTGTGGTAGAAGTAAGATTCAGCTATTGTCCTGGTCAACTTCTGTATGTGGAATGGAATGGTGTCATTTTATTCTTCGCCTGAAGTGGCAAACGGTCTTCGTCCAGCCTTGACTCTAAGCAGTAATGGGTGACTGTGTCTCGATACCCTTTAAATTTCTCACAATGTCCTGGAATGAAACTAGGTCAAGGGCATTGTTGGAAATTAGTATGGTGGCTAAACCCAACCAGCTGGTGCTTCTCACAGAGTGCTGGGCCAAGCCTGCTACATGTGGCCATAGGCTTTCTGGGAAGGAAGACAATATTTAGATGGTAATGAATCCCATCACCGATCCAACTTAAGGATCCTGATGATCCCCACAGAAATCCTATTTAACACACTGATGGGTGCTAACCACCAACCATGAGGGAGTAAATGCTGTAGAACATAAGACAAAAACTAATGGTGGAGTGAGAGGATAACAAAAGAGTGGAGAAAAGTTGTCTGAGATGATTATGTCAATGATATGAGGAGAACTGCAGTTAACAGACTGTGAAAAACCAAGAATGCTTAAGAGGGAAACATATTAAGTAGCATAGTGGTTGAGGAAGTCACTGGGGGGAGTCTATCAGGATGATATGAGAAGAGATTAGATGAGAAGAGAGTAGACAAGACATATTCAAGGGTGTTTAGGACAAGTTGGCCAAAGCTCATACATGTTTTCAGGCCTGATAGTAGTTGGGGGAGGAGGATTTGCGTAAGTTTGGTATACACTTTCAGAATTTAATAAATAGTTTGTGATCGACATAAGTCAGTGATGGCGAACCTTTTTGAGCCCGAGTGCCCAAACTGCAACACAAAACCAACTTATTTATTTCAAAGTGACAACACTGCAATTAAACCTGAATACCGAGGTTTTAGTTTTAGAAAAACAACTCATACAGTTGTCCGAACTAATTAACATCTTTGTCTTTAAAGAAAAACACAATAACAGAGCTTTCAATGATAGTTTTTTGTTGAAAAAAAAATCAACTCAAAAATTATTATAGTACTACATTGTACACATAGCCTGAAGGGAATTTATACAAACTTTTTAAATAATTAGCCACATGTATTTTTGGATAAGGGATTCTCAACTTGTAATATGATTATATGCCAGACTGAAATTGTATGGGGCAAGCTTTACTCCGGGTCCTTTCCCTGCTTCTACGGGTGTCGGATTAGTAAAAGTAAAAGTCAACCTGTACTAGGATGAGCAAGATAAACAAGAAAACTAAACGTGCTTAACACATTTTAAACACTTTATGTCTTGGACTGCAAACACTGCATTAGGTAAAAGTTTGCATTGGTCATGCTTTTGCACAATTAATGTGATTTTTGCTATTGCATGCATGCTGATAATTTGTCAAACCTTGGCTCATACTCCGTTAGTTTGAGAGCAACACATGCAGCACTCAGGTCAACTGTTAGGGCTTTACATCCAAGCCTTGCTCTGTGCATCATTCTTCAAAATCTTTTAAATGTGATAACAATGTAGAAAAGAATTCTGTAACAGGAATTCTAGAATAAAATCATTCTGTTCCACACTGTGAGAAAGAACAAGATCATTAGTGCTTTGCAGAAAGGGACGGTCTTTTCGCGATCTGGTGACGAATGGCTCAAGTGCCCACAGAGAGGTTCCTGCATGCCAGCTGTGGCACCCATGCCATAGGTTCGCCATCACTGACATAAGTCATAGCTTCTCAGTGAATATATGCACAACATCTTCAAAAAGGAATCAAGTAGAAGGTACCTGATGGAAAATTAAATATGTCGCAGTTTGACCATGAGCATAAGCGGACACTAGGATACGCTTACAAACTATTTGTCAAATTGGTTTTCTGCAGTCCAGTCTCATTAGGGCTCCTTGAGTCCTCAGAAAATATTTTTGGAGGTATGCCTCCATGCAATTCAGACACCTGATTTTCAGTGCACCCATGCCCAAGCGTTTACTGTAGGCCAGTGTTCTCCAACCTTGGGTCCCCAGATGTTTTTGGCCTACAACTTCCAGCATGCCCCAGCCAGCTGTGCTGGCTGGGGCATGCTGGGAGTTGTAGGCCAAAAACATCTGGGGACCCAAGGTTGGAGAACACTTCTGTAGGTAACCCAAAGTTCTCCCTCCAGCAGAGCAATTTCATAGATTTCATAGATCATAGAGCTGGAAGGAACCTACAAGGCTATCGAGCTTATCAAAACCCTCTCCAACAATGCAATGAAAGATGGCCAGTGGTATCATTGCCCTGACAAATTTCTTATTGATAACCCGGTGTGAGAAACATCATGTGGACCAAGTCCTGAAAAATGCACAACCTTTCTCCCTCTTGTTCACAACACACACACGCAAAAATATCAGCGTGAAGCTAAATTAAATCTTGGGAAATTATTACTAATTCCATTGCAGTTAGCTGTTTGTAACCAGGGCTCAATTCCCCCCCCCCCCCATGCACTAAGCGTCTAAATTCCACACTGCAGGATCTGGTGATAAAATCATTTAAACTCCTCCGAGAAATGCCTTTCATCCTCTTTACTGGAGTAGCATTCCTGGTGGCTTTCATATCAGCAAGAAGAGTGTGTGAGATAATTGCTCCTTCCATGGAGGATCAATACTGCATAATCCATCAAGGTGAGGAAGCCCTTTCTACTTCTCCAGATTTCATTCTGTGGACAAATTCTCACCTTCACAGAATAACGGACATCGTGTTTTACTCCTTTTTCTGCCTGAACAGAAGTGGGAAAGGTGGGATGATCCAGTTGACTGAAGGCTATTGGGCATATCTTAATGGCATGGGGGAAATGGTAAGTTACAGTCTCATTCATGATGTGCCTTTCCAACTGTAGAAGCCAAATGTTTTCAGAAATCTATTGCAGATCATCAAAACCATGCTAGCAAACTACAGTTTCATTAAAACCAAGAAACCATTCTTGAGCATGTACAGTATATCATAGTCTCTACCACATCTATGGTGGATGAAAAAGAAGAAACATGAACATTGGTAGCTTTAGAAGAAAATAGAAAAAGATTTTATTTACTGTAGAACTATCACTCAGCTATAACTACAAGAATTAGTTTCACTTCTGGAAAAGGAAGTTCAAATACATTTTCAAAAAATCCTCAAGGCCTCATTATTATAGACACCTTACATGGTACTAGTGGGATTTCTGCACATACGCCAGTGTTAAGATTTAGCCATGAATTGGCTCATCCCAATCATAATTATTTATTTATTTATTATTTATTTCATTTCTATACCACCCAATAGCTAAAGCTTTCTGGGTGAGTCACAACAATTCACAAAAATACAAACAACAAGAAAATAAAATACAACATAAAATTTCAATATACAAAATCGAAAACAAACTTAACAGCTAAAAAACATTTCAATAAAATACTAGACATGTTAAAACCAGCTAACATAAGCGCCTCATCATATGCCATTAAATGCCTGGAAGTAGAGGGAAGTCTTAACCTGGTGCCAAAAAGATGACAGTGTTGGTGCCAGGTGGGCATCAGTGGGGAGATCATTCCAAGTTGGGGGGCCACCACTGAGAAGGCCCTGTCACTTGTTGCCACCTTCCAAACCTCCCTTGGAGGTGGCATTTGGAGGAAGGCCTCAGATGTTGATCATAATGCCTGGGTAGATTCAATTGCATATATATCAAACATCAACATGTTTCAACATGGTCCAAAATGTTTCATACATACTGGGAAAAGAGGAAATGTTCATGCAGATTAATATTTGTTTATGTTTGCAGCATTTATGTCCCACCCTTTAGCGAAAAAGGCTGCTACAGTGGCTTACAAAGATAAGCTGCTCTGACAGGCCCTGCCCTCAGGCATACAATCTAAATGTAAGACATGGCACACAAGGAATAAGGGATAGGGAGGATATATATAACTGAAAACGGGGGGGGGGGCTCTTTGAAGAGATGGTGATGGTGACATTTACTTCCCTTTGTTTCCTGCTCACAGAGAATGGCCTCTGTGAAGGGAGAGGTTCCTCTCCTCACAGTTCCTGTGAGACCAGTAATCTATTCCCGCTCCATCCAGCTATCTTGTTTCTCTTACCTGAACAGGTGTGTCTGTGACTCACCTGACCAAGAGAGAAAACAGCAGTTGTATGGACAGACCCCACTCAGCAACAGATGTGTAAATCCCAGGTGAGCCTTCTGGGCTTAAAGAATTAATGTATGGTTGTGGTCCCTGAAACACCCCTCAAGCTGAATAACATAACGTGGTACCACAAAATTTATATGTATTGCTCAAACAGTATTAGAGAACAACAAAACTTTGCAATGATGAAATGAGCAAAACATTTCTACATAAATGTAATTAGGATGATCAGAAGCATAACAGAAATACAGTGGTGGATTTTTCATAGAAAAATCAAAGTTCTATTCCTCTCAACCAACAAAGCAGTCAACATTAAACTCTTATAGTTACCTGTTTGGCACGCATGGCTGGCAGAGCTTAGGTAATCATGTTTGGTAGGCTTCTTGTTCTCCCAGGAACTCTCTCATCAACCATGTCAAAATCTTACTATTTTTAACATTCTACCTAGCAATAGCTCTAGTTCTTATATCTTAACACACATCTATGCACCTTGACTTTTTGGACTCAGTCATAGCTTCTACTCATGACTTCAGGAGGGCCTCTTCATAACACAGCCAGGCTTACAGCTAACTTCAGAAGCACCCTTGTGAAGGTCCATCTCTTCACCTGCTTAGTGAAGCAGCAGCAGATGCAGAACCAACTGAAGTAAAGGGAAGTCTAACCCTCATAAAGAAAAGACTTATGGGTGACAGGATTCCTCCAACTGAATCCTTATGAAAGGAAAGTGAACTCATGGAGGCCAAGAATACAGTACAGAAGAGCTGATTGGATTGATTCTGACTATGGGAAATTGATGTAAACAATATTTGCTTCACTCAGCTGAGGGGGGAAAAACATATTTTTCTATGGCTCTTTCCTCCTGCAGGGAACCGGAAGTGATATAAAACTGCAAAGCAGCTGCAATTCATTTTTTTTTCCAGGGCAAGTAAGTTAGCTGAGTTTAGAGGGATTTATTATTTGTTTCTAGATATTGAACTCTTATTGTCTGTCCGTCTGTCCGTCCGTCCATCCATCCCACCATTCCTCTCAGGATCTCATAGTGGTGTATATGGTTCTCTCCCATTTTATCCTCACAACAACCCTGTGAAGTAGATCAGGCTGATAGAAGAATGTGACTGGCCCAAGGTGAGTGTGAGCCTCATGGCTGAATAGAGATTTGAACTCTGGTTTTCCTCATCTTCGCCCAACATTCTAAATGCCACACCACACTGGCTCTCCTACTATGATGATGTTCATTATGCATATGCCCAGGACATATATACATGATCTCAGCAGTCATTACAACAGCCTTGTTAGGTAGGGCAGTGTTGTTCTCGTATTGCTGATACAGCTGGGGAGCTGAGATGTAAGAGAACAGTATTTATCTCAGTCCAACAGCTCATACTTTTAGCCACTAGTAAAATAAAAATATATGTCTATGGTAACTGAGTTGTTTTTCACATAATGCAAGAAGATACCTGCTGGATCAGACCAAAGGCCTATCTAGTCCAACATTCTATTCCCACAGCGTCTAGTTCGATGCCTAGGGGAAGCCCACAAGGAGCACATGAGTGCAACAGCATCCTCTCGGTTGTGTTTCCCAGCAATGGTCTTCCAAAGCATACGGCTTCCGATGCTGGAGATAACATATAGCCTCCATCATGACTAGTAGCCACTGATAGTTTATCCTGCATGGAATCAGTATAAGATCCCTTTGATCAAGTTTCATGAAATCTGAATATCAGAAAACCATTTGAGATGGAACATGCAATTCATTGCCTTTCTTTTCTTTATTCCAGGTTGAAACATTGTATCAGGGCCAAGCTACATGTTCTACTCATCGCGTTGCAACAAATTTTGTTTACTTTTGTTTAGGCGTGTGTGGTCCCAGTCTGGATTGGGACCATGGTGCTTCAGGAGAGGAGGGTTTAAGCTACCCCACTCATTTTTTTTCTGAAATCCCCCCCCCGGGGTTAAAAGAAAAAAAAGCCTCCATTGCAATCAATGGAGGCTTTTTTAAAATGTCCCCATGGTGGTGGGGTTTGGAATTTTGGGGGGAAATAGGGGGGGATGCTTAAACCTTCCTCTCCTGAAGCGCCATGGTCCTGATCTGAATCAGGACCACACAAGCTTACACAAAAGTAAACAAAATTAGCAGGCTGAACTACAACAATGAAATCTATGAAATGCAATTAGTAGAATGTGCCATTTGGCCCTCAGAGATGGGGAGGTAGATAGATACCTTGACTCAGCACAGCAGAGTTAAAGGAAGGAGTGCTGAAAAGATGAGACTGGAAGAGCTAATGAAGGAGGCCGTGGAACGCAATGTGGTGCTAAGCTTTGTGGTGCTAAGAGAGAAGAGGGTGGTGAATTGGAGTTGGAGAGCCGCAGCAGGGGAGAAGCCCATCATCAAATATCCCAGGATCCACAAAGGAGACAACTACAAAACCTGAGAACAGAGAGAGCTTGACTAGACTGGAATACTTGGAAGAGAAAGGCTGAAAATGTGGAGGAGGAAGAATTGGAGGCGGGGCTGAGCACAGCATGCTCGCAATTTTATAGTGGTGAAATACAGCAAGAAAGCACCAGGAAACAGTAGGGAGTCGGTGGAAGTGCTCAGCTGTTACACAGCACATGAAGGCACATAGCAATCCATAATGTCGTTTTCATAGCAATAGATGGGAATGGGGAATTGATAGTGACATAACCCCTCTGTCTGTGCCTCCCCGGGCAGGGGCACATTGAAGCAGCCCTCCTCTATCATCTCTATGAAGATGCTATGCTCCAGTCAGGGTTAGATCCCACTGAGTACTGCTGATTGTGTCATTACTAGTCCGTCAACCCCTCCAAAGTACTTCTCTTTCAGGACAAGGAGCTGCGTCTCTTCTGGCTGAGGGATCAGATAAATATACGTTATGGCTTTTGTCTGGGGGAATAAGGAGTTGGGAGCCTCCCCTTTTCTGGCTTCTCCATTTTGTGTTTCTCTTGTAACTTACTTTAAAGCCCAAAGTTTGTCACTGACCTGGTTCGCACAATCAAAACAACCCACCAAGTGTTGTTTATCCCTCGCAGAACCCACAGTCCCCAGGTTTGCACCGGCGTGGAATATTCAAAATGGCCGGCAGGCAGCAGCACATGCTGCAGCCCCCGTGGCTTAAATAAATCATGGCCTGCTCTTCTTCTAGGCCCTGCAGGTATAGGCAAGGGGGGTTCAGCAAGGTATCTCTGGGGCTGAGGGAAGTAGCTCTCAGAGTGGTCAGAGCCAGTCCCTCTTCCTCCGTTTCCACAGTGACTGGCCAGAATGGCTTTTGCCGGCCCATTCCTAATGGCTGCTTGCACCTTCCAACCAAGGTTTTCTTCTCCCTTCCCCTCCACCTCTCCACTTGCCTTTCTGTTCTTCTTTCCCTCTACTAGGCAGCCATCTTATCACTTGCCTCCTTCTCCCCTAGACTCTACAACCCCTGCCTCAGCTTTTCCTTCCATTCCCCCCACGCTATGCCTCTGCTCTTTCTTTCCAACTCTGTCTCGGCCCCAGCCTGCTTGATAAACTGCAGCCAGCGGGATGGATAAGCTGTCTTGATCTGTTTCTTGCAGCCATCACCCCCATTTGGAGCCTCAGGGAGCTGTTTACTCCTGGTGGTTCCCCACATCTTCATAAAGGGAAGACTTCTGAGTGACAGGAGTAAACCCATAGTTCCTCAAGTGTTGAGCAGCCAGGTTATAGAACAGAGATCCTAGACCAGGGGTGGTCAACTTGTGGCCCTCCAGATGTTTTGGCCTACAATTCCCATGATCCCTCACCACTTGCTATGCTGTCTAAGGCTGATGGGAGTTGTAGGCCTGAAGAGCCCTGTCCTAGACTGTAGATCACTGTAAGATCAAGACAACAGTGACACCTGAAAGACAATTCGTAGATTTACATGATCCTGTATTAGTGGTGCTGTTAGATCATTTTAGACTCTGAACTTGATGGTCTTATGGGAGCTTAATGGTCTTACAGGGAGCTTAATTACTCTTTAGATAGTAATGTATATTACTGCTCTAACAATACGATGCTAGACATGTCTACTGAGACATACATCCTACTGAGTTAAATGGGGTTTACTCTATACAGGCCTGTGGCTCATGCTGGCTCAGCTTGTCTGAGCATGGAAAGCTAAGCAGGCTCAGGCCTGGTTATTACTTGGATGGGAGACCCCTCCTCTAGTTTCCTGCATTGAGCAGGGGGTTGGACTTGATAGTCTTGCAGGCTCCTCCCAACTCTATGATCTATGAAATCTATAAGTGGGTATAGGATTGCAGCATTAATGTGGTAAACTAGCTCTGCTACATTTGATGGCCATCCAGCTCATTCTGCTGAGTGGGGCCCTGGCCACCTGCCCCAAAGTCCTTTCGCTGCCTTGAGTGTGGGATTTTTGATGGGACATTGTTTTGCAGATAATGGAACCCACAGTGGGAGTAATATGATTGTTTCTACAAAGTCTGTATTTCCCAGGCAGTTTTGCAGGTGATATATTGACTCGATTTTTCTGAGATTGTTGTGATGCTGTACTAGGTTTAATAATTATGTTAAAGGCATATCAGAAAATCTTTTTTTAAAGCATGTAAGATAAACTATTCACTCAGAAAGAATACAAAATAAATGCATTGCAAACAAGCTGATGCTTGATATATCTTTACATGTAAAATCTTCAAAGAGATACATGTAGCAGTTCTCCAGATCTATATGTATTATTTCCCTTACATTTATCCTTCTTAAGAAAACAACAACCTCAAAATATTCATGTGTAAGGAACAGAAGAGGATGAAAGATTGCATTTGGCAGGTCTCTTTCATTTTGTAATTTGTTTCTTTGTGAAAATGCAGCAAAGGGTGATTTCTATTATGTTTTAGGTTCGAATCTGCATAGAGTAACTTCCAGCTGTTGACCGTGCGATTAGTCCTTTAAAGTGCAAAAATGGCTGTTTACAAATACCCATAATTACTGTAATTTTCAGGCGAGAAATCTGTGTTCACCTCAAACCAGCCCACATGCCAGTTCTTGCCTGGACAAAATGACTTTCTTTATGGGTAGAGAAATCTCAGTCACATATTTTTTTTAAAAAAAATTAGCAAAATATATTTTGACTGCAGAATAGATTTTAGCATGAATAGACCTCTGAGACATCCAACAGTTTCAATAATGTTTTCTATTCCAGGGGAGCAAAAAAATATTTTTTCCTTGATAGCATTTATTTTATATTCACTGCACTGGAATGACTTTTTCTAAATTCTGCCAGCAAAGACTTATCATATGTGGGTGCCATTGCTGTAACATAAAGATAAGGATGGAGGCTTATTCCACTCATAAGCTCATGAGTCTGTAAATTGGAACTATCCTTCAAAGTACAATGAATTTTACCAGTCCAATTTTTAAATAAATAAACAAAAAACAAGACAGAAGTGTTGTTTTCCACTGAAATATTTCCTTTGACTTAAGGAAGAATATCCAGATTTTACCACATGGAAGGAAAAAAGAATCAGGGCCTTTGACCCCATCACCCATACCTTGGATGAACAGGGATACTGGACTGGGGCCATACTCCATGAGCTGCTGTTCTTGCAGATCTCTGGCTCAGGGGGAGAATCAGGCTTACACAACACAACCTACAAAATACACCCATCCCTTGTATAAGCAATGTGAGCAATGTGAGCATGGGAACTTGTTTCCACATGGAGATCACCTTTGGAGTATTAGTGTTTATTATGCTGTCACTAAATTCTATAGGCTGCAGATATTCAAAGGTTGACATGGACATAAAAAGATGCAGAATTTGGAAATGTTCTAGATATCTAGACAATTTAGGATCAGATCTAAACTTAAAGTTGTTCAGGGAAGCCAACAGCAACTTGCAGTGCAATCTTATACATGTCTACTCAAGCAGTAAGTCCCATTGAGTTCAATGGTGCTTACTCTCAGGTGAGTGGGTACATGCCTTAATGTAGTATGGAAAGTGGACAGAGTAGGAGAACATACCATAGGGTGCTCTCATTGGCCTGATTTGTACATAACACTAACCCATGATTGTTGCCCCGGTTTGTCTGGCAGATGATCAAACAAATATGGTTTGTTTTCTCAGTCCCTGGGTTGTTGTTTCCCTCCTTCTTTGCCCACTCCCTCCCTGTATCCCAAATGCTTTTATAGTGCTGTAATACTGGCATGCAGAGTGGCTGGGTTTGTGTTTTTATTAACCACTCTTGCCTGGTGTCTCTGTAGCCAGTCAAAACAACCCATGAACCACCCAT
Source organism: Shinisaurus crocodilurus (assembly GCA_021292165.1). Lineage (NCBI taxonomy): Eukaryota > Metazoa > Chordata > Lepidosauria > Squamata > Shinisauridae > Shinisaurus > Shinisaurus crocodilurus. The sequence continues at coordinate 163,417,999 of CM037880.1, forward strand.
GGTCTGGGTTCACATATAACAACAACCCATGGTTTAAACAACCCAGAGTTCACACAGTCCAACAACAAACCATGGTTAGCAAACCATCATGACAACCCAGAATTGAAGAACACAAACCATGGGTTAGCATTATGTGTGAACCAGGCCATTGGGTTTTAATTTATGTATGTTCAGCATACAAACAATAAGATCTTCAACCAATATTAGTTTTGGTTTACTAATTTAGGAATACAACCTTACGCTTAAAAAAAAAAAAACCTGTATCCAGACACCTATCCTAGTACATATACACCCCAACATTTTAAATTTCCCATTTCTATTCGAGAAATGCAATTTTCCTCTCAGTATTTGTCATTACAGCCCAGCTTTCATAATTTATCAAGTTACCTTACACCAGCCTTTCCTAAACTGATGCTCTCCAGATGCATTAGACTACAACTCTCTGCCTCCCCCAACTAGCAGGCTAAGAAAGACTGGTTTATATGCTAGAAATAGCAATGACTGTGGCAAGAGTGTTTACATGACCTGATAGCTTGTACTCCTTAGCCCCATGGCTATGGATCTAATCATGGATGGGGTCATAGCTGCAGCCACTGGCCCTGCCACCACCCTGATCTCCACCAGGACCGGGGCAGGGCAGTTCGGCGCCCTAGGCGATATTATATTTAGCGCCCCCCTCTCGTGCCGTGGGGGGGCTCCGGAGCAAACCACACACACCCAGCCGCCAGACCCCCGCCACCTACCTTCCCCCCACCCTGGCTGCCTCCTCCTCCTCCGAGGAAGTGACACGACGGGACCCCCGTGCTGTTTTTGGCCGTGGAAACCAGGGCAACAGGGCTGTTTAAGCCCTGTTGCCCTGGTTCCTCCCGCCAAAACAGCGCGGGCGGGGCTCCGGAAGCGGCGCAGAGAAGGTAGGTGGCGGAGGGGTCGGGGGGTGGCGGCGGCAGGGTGGCGGCGGCAGGGGGTGGCGCGGCAGCGGCAGGGGGAGGTGCGGAGGTGACGGGGGCAGCGCAGTGGTGGCGGCGGGGGGGTGTGGCCCGGCGGCGGCAGCGAAGAGGAGCGCAGCGTTTCTGCGCCCTCTTCAGCCACGCGCCCTAGGCAACCGCCTAGTTTGCCTAGCGGTAGCGCCGGCCCTGATCTCCACACATTCATCTAATCTTCTGCAGAACACCATCTACATGTACACAAGCTATCTGCACTGGCTTTGTACCCTGCAAAAATGGTTGCCCTGCCCCTGAAAAAATGTCCATGAAATTTCATTTGGCCCTCACCTACCAACTCCTTGGAAAAGTCCTCTGCATGTTTAGACATAAATAAGTCCTACAACTCCCAGCATGCCCCAGCCACATGCTGGGAGTTGTAGGACTTTTTTCCCCTGCCTAAACATGCATAGGATTGTGCCCTAAGAAGTTTTGATGTGTCTGTTGCATTCTATTTCATAATATTAGGATCCATAATACACAAGTCTAGATATTTCTTAAATGTATCTACATTTATGCTTTGCTCACTGCCTACTTCAGGACAAATGATGATGGCTAATATTGGTGGAAATCCACAGAAGTGTTTCTCTTGGGTGGAGGGTTTTTGTTTTGTTTGAAAGAGGGAGGCAAGCTAAGCACTTTAAGGATCAAATATTTCACTGTTTGTCAAGCTTTATGCAGTGATATGAATCCATCATATATATAGAGAGATACAGATTGCATATGCATTTTGGAGGGGGGTGGTTCGCTACAACCATCAGACATTTTCAAAAGCTAGGGTAAATCTGCACTACAAATGGAAACTGTCTTGAAATGGTTTTTAAGTGCCTTGGCTTTCCCTCAAAGCAGCTTGGGAGCCGCAGTTTGTCAGGGTGCTGACAATTATTTGTCAGAGATCACAGAACTACAGTTCCCAGGGTTGCTTGGTTGGGAGCCACAGCAGCGAAAGAGACCGTTGGCTTTTGACTCTTCTGATAACACGCACTGTTGTTACTGTATAAGTGCTTAAGGCAGTTGCTGTTGTAGCAGCATAAATCAAGGGAACGTTGAGTGGCACCGAGTTGATTTAACAAGAGGGGTAGAGTCTTAGCTTAAAGTAGCAAAAAGCCTCACTAAGAAAAATCATAATAATTGAGGCCCCAGTAAAATATTTCAATTTTTATTGATTGTAGGCAATTATGCCTTAATTGCATATTTAAATGAGATATTAGGAGGTTTAACTAAGCTTTGCCTCTTAATTGCTGCAGCACACTAGGTGTCACAGATTGTGTTTATTTCATATGTTAATTAAAGAGAATGGGGTATTTTATTTTATTGACTAGCAGGCTCTCCAAGGCTGTATTGTTTAGGACAGTGGGTGTCTCAGCAGTCTGTAGCACACCAGGTGTTAATCTATTCATTAGAGAGGTTCATGGTTTAAAGTAGAAGGTGCATTCGGATTCCATGTTCCTGGAATGTGTACTGAGTTCAGAGAGCAAAAACTCAATCAGTTAGATGGATCTCTCTAAGGGCCAAGCCACATGTTACATATGGTTGCTTGCTTGTTTCCTCTGACTTTTTTTTTAACTGAAAAGTAGCCCTGGGGGTGGCATTTAGGGGTGAAAGAGTGGCAGGGTGAGGGCTGCTTGACCCTTTCCCTTGCTGCCATTTCACTGCTCAAAACAATCTCGACCATCTTTTTCACCGGTGAGATTAAAGATTCTCAGGTATGAAAGCAGCTAGAGCAGCTTTCCCCAACCTGGTGCCCTCCAGGTGTTTTGGACTTCCATCAGCCCGTACCAGCGATGGTAAAGGAATGCTGAAGATGTCATCCAAAACATCTGGAGGGGACCAGGTTGGGGAAGGCTGAGCTAGAGGGTTGTTTTGGAATACACAAATGGCATGAAGGGGAAAGAGTCAAGAACATGGTCATGTCTGACCCTGATATCAACTGGGACAATTTGTCAGAAGAAGAGCCTGACCTGGCAAAGTGTACACTCCCTCTGGGGCTCCCTGACTTTAGAGAGACCTCGGGTACTTCTAGCACCAGTGGAGAAGATGCACCTGGCCCTTTTACAGCAACAGAATTTGAAGAAACCCCAGATGGGACCTCTGAGGACTGTTCCTCACCTGTGGTGGCAGAGAAGGAAAATGTGTGCCCACTCAGCCCTCGAGCATGTCAATTCCAGAAGATGGAGAACACAGGTTGCCATGAGGAGACAAAGCATGCACCTCAAGACTAGTAGTAACTGGACTCCTCATGAGTAAAGGTCTACTCATGAGTAAGAGGACTTGCAGTTGAGCTTTGGGCAGGGCTCTGGCTAGATCAGCTTTCTTTCAGTTAACACTTGATAGCAGCTGGAACAACATCTTACTACCAGCTGCAGTGCCTTGAACCTTTGTTTCTCTGACCTTACTCTGTGACTGAACCTCCATGCCACTGACCTTTGGACTCCTGCTTGACTTGGCTTCTTGGACTGTGTTTGTGTTTGAATGCCTACCTGTGTTTGGACCTTGGCCATGCCTCAGACCCTGCTCTTGGAACTCTCCTTCTTGCCTTATAATACTGAGCCTTTGACCATTGCCTGTTTGCTGACTATTCCTGCCTTGAACTGCTCTCTGGCTGGACTGATACTGATACTGATGTGCTTGACCTTTTTGCCTGTTTGCTGACTTGCCATTGAATTTGCCCCTTAATTTGCCCCAACGCTGAATCTGCAAGCCTAAAGTCTGCCCAGTCCTGCCTTAAAAAATTATGTATATTCTCTCAGTTCACCAATCATACACGTTATTGTGGTACTGTTGGATGATCTGAAGAATGTCCATTTTTATAAGGGTTTTCACCCTGTAAAGTGGGCTATAAATCATAATAAATGATTAAATAATAAAACTAATAAATAATAATAACAAATAAAAATATTTATTATTTTTTGTGAGTTTCAATAAATCAAAACAAAATTTAAAAACCTTTAAAAATAAAATAAGATGAAGTATTAGTTTTCTTACATGAGATTTAAATAGATCAATTACAATAGATACATATGCAATGTATACCCCTATATTACATATAGCAAGATATACTACTATTCTTAGGCATAGTTATATACATAGACTTCAACAAAGGCAGACCAAATATCCATATATTTATCCATTTGTAGATTACGCCTACAGACCACCTGTTCAAAAATTGAAAGCATTGTTAAATCCTCAACCCCATTGTGTTATCAAAGGTGGCCATTTGTCCTTCCAATGTTGTTGTGATATTGGTCTTTTAGCCATCAAAAGGGTGTGGAGAATCCATTTATGTTGAGCTTGCATTAAGTTCCAGGAAGCAGGCAGATAGTTAAGAAGAACATGCACATTACCGATGTGCAAAATAAATAATAATAAAATAATAATGTTAAATCCGTCTCCACATTTATTCATTATCTTTCAAATATATTATGCAAGCACCCTAATGTGCAAATTGAAAAGCAAATCACCATGCTAAGCATAGGTACAAAGAGTCACCCAGTTCGCATATTTACATTTAGAAAGTCATCACAAAGGAGTTGTTCTAATGAGTGGTTCTTGGTCATATACACAATGTGAACTTGCCTCCCCCAACTTGGCGCCTGCCAGTTGTGTTGGGCTACAACTCCCATAATCCTCAGCCAGTGTGGGCATTGGGGATTATGGGAGTTGTAGTCCAACACATCTAAAGGGCCCCAGGTTGGGGGAGGCTGGTCTAAACTAATACAATTTCTGTTGTTCTTTTGAAAATGCATTTTGCTTTCAGTTATTCCCCCCCCCTTTGGCTTTTCAAAGTATATTGAGTATAGTTTTAGAAGGGGGGCAAAGACTTTTTCTTTTATTCCACTGGACCTTTCATCTGTTTTAACCTCCTGCTGTGGTGATGTATTTTTAAGCTGGCCCAGTTGTTTCATTCCCTTCTCAGTTGATATATTGTATTTAAGTTTTCCCCTCATTATTTCTTATTATATTTTTGTGTTTTTAATTTGGAATCTGCCTTGGGAGGCCTGAAAGGTGGGGTATAAATTTTCTGAAATAAATAAATAAAGGCTGGGAAATCAGTAATAAAGAATGGAAAGTTGTTTTCTTTTTGAAAGGTTTCTGTTGACATGCCATTTGCTGGAAATTATTTATTTATTATTTATTATTTATTTATTATTTGCATTTGTTTATCGCCCATCTGGCCAGCAAACCAGCCACCCTGGGCGATGCACACAAGACAAAAACAGGATAAAAAATACATTAAAACAGTATAAAATTTTAAAATCTTAGCCCACCCCATATTCCCGCCTGAATAGCCAAGTTTTTAGTGAGCGGCGGAAGCTCAGCAGAGAGGGGGCATGGCAGAGGTCACTTGGGAGAGAGTTCCACAGTACGGGGGCCGCCACAGAAAAGGCCCTCGTCCTCGTCCTCATCCCCACCAGTCTAGCTGCTCTGGCTGAAGGGACAAGGAGAAGGCCGTCTGTGGCAGATCTTGTTGAGTGGCCTACTTGGTGTTGCTGGAGATGCTCCTTGAGATAGACTGGACTGGAGCCGTATAGGGTTTTAAAGGTCAAAACCAACACCTTGAATTCGGCTCGGCAAGCAACTGGTAGCCAGTGTAGCTCCTTGAGAACTAGAGTGATGTGATCCCGCCGCCGGCTGCCTTTAACCAGGCGAGCCGCTGTGTTCTGTACCAGCTGTAGCTTCCAAACCGTCTTCAAGGGTAACCCCATGTAGAGCGCATTACAGTAGTCTAGGCGAGAGGAGACCAAGGCATGAACCACTGATGGGAGTAGATGATTAGGAAGGCAGGGGCACAGCTGCCGTATCAGATGGAGTTGATATAGCGCCGCCCAGCTCACAGTTGACACCTGAGTCTCCATGGACAGCTGGGAGTCTAGAATGACCCCCAAGCTGCGGACCTGGTCCTTCAGGGGTAGATGTACCCCATTCAGCACCAGGTTATAATCCAGTGTAGTTCAATTCTTTATAGAGCCAAACTCAAAACATAACTTCATTCTGAATGACAGTTAAAGGTGCAATCCTATGCATGTTTAGACAGAAAACATGCATGCCTTTCTGTCTACACATGCAAAGGATTGTGCCCTAAAAGGATGCCCTTTTGCCGTGACTAAGCCAGGGTGACTTGCATCCAGCCGCAGGGTTGCTGGTGTGCAAAGAAGTGCTGCGTGGAGTAAATCACCAGGAGCTGGATCCAGATTTACACAGGATCAACTGTGCTGACGGAAGTGGACTTCCCTGTCCACTCTTTCCTATGGCAGCCCCTCCAGCCCCCTGAAAATGCTACACAGAGAGTCAGGAGACCCTGCTGAATCAGGTGAGCTGTGGTATGTGAGGGAGGGGGATCCCACAGAATTGGGCAGAAGGACCTTCCATGAACGGAGCCTTTTCTCTGATGGAAATTCCTTCTTTTTGTGGAAGGCTGATCCTGGATCCAACCCATGCCCCCTTTCATTCAGGAAAGCATATCTGGCGATTACTGATGGGTCAGGTCACACTTGTATCCCCTAACACAGTCTTTCCCAACCAGTGGTGCCTTCCAGATGTTTTGGATGACAACTCCCAGCATTCCTGCCCTTTGCATATGCTGGTTGGGGCTGATAGGAGGCAAAGTCCAAAAAATCTGGAAGACACCAGGTTGGGGAAGGCTGCCCTAAGACATATGTATGGTACAAACATCTTTGACAGTGTTGATAAGTCTAGAAGGGAGGAGACTGTTTCTTAGCTGACACCACTGGCCATTAAAGCTGACAGTGCTAATAATCTGTGAGGTGTATCACCTCTGCAGATCCTTGCATGGATGTAGTTTACTGCTGCATGCAAAATTCTATAGTTTGGGACTTGTGACTTTACCTATCTGTTGTTGACCTCTTGTGGCCATTACAAGTGTAACAGAGTAGGAAATGCTTTTGCACCCCTATAGTCCTGTATTTTTAAAACAAAAGGGGGAAAACAAAAATAAACAATTTTCAAAACTGTCTTATGCTGTGACACCCACAAGATAATCAACTATAATTAGGCAGACAAGTATATTTAGTTGGGATTTACCATGTTGACTAGTAGAGTCTTTCTATCTTTGAACCCATCCAGAAATTGCATCTCACATTTTCTTATAATTTCTTATGTGGTGCCAAGGATAATGGGATGAACACAAAAGTGGGGGAAATTCTTCATCTGAGTGTTACCCCAGAATAAATTACAACCACAATCTAACAGGAGTTTAGAATCTAGGGCACAGCTCTCCAACCTTGGGTCCCCAGATGTTGCTGGACTACAGCTCCCAGAATCCCTTTCCATTAGCCATGCTGGCTGGGTATGCTGGGAGCTGTAGGCCAGCAACATCTGGGGACCCAAGGTTGGAGAGCCCTGATCTAGGGCATAAAGTTCTTCAGTGATGGTTACAGATATTTAAATGTCCTAAGTGGTCGCTATATCTTGCTAGATCTCCTCTAACCTAAGTGTGCCACTAACAAGTGGTGTGTGTTTTTTTAAAGCTCTGGACTCAGTGTTTCCTCCAGACTCAAATATCTGGTTTAAGAAGCTTGTTTTGGATTGTTTTTCCCTTCCACTCCTGCTGGGCCTGTCAATTAATTTATAATTTTGCACACACACACCATCCCCAACAACAACGAAAATATTCCTTTTAGAACACATACCCACTGGAAACCCCGTCATTTTAAATTCATTCTCTGCTTTAATTTAAGAGATAACTCATTCCTGTTTGCTGTGTCTTAATGCACTGTGCTTTTTCTCCCCCCACCCTTTCCTACAAGCAATATACGTGTGTAATTAATAAACAATTTAGTATGTTGAGAAACCTAGGAACTTGGCAAATGTTCTGGGGATATGAAATCTCAGGAAAAGCAGCACATTATAAGAAATAGTAAGTAATTACTTATGTAAGCTTTTCTTTTTAAATTCTAAGAACATTAGCTACTAATTACCTACTAATTACCAGTACTTCAGCAGGTGTATGCACTTAACTGTAGGCTAAAACCCCTGTGAAAAACAAACCCCTCGCATTCCCTCTCAAGATTAAAGCAGAATCCCCCTGGACCTCATAACATGGCAGAGGTGCAGCCGAGCTGTTTACATGGCAGTGTTTTAACTGCTTGATTGCTTAAGGTGAAAACAGGCTCCAGTTACTCTGCCTCTCTTTTCTTCTGTTAATGTCAAGGCAATTTACTGAAATGAATAAGTGGACTGGTAACCGAATGAAATCCAGAGGGCTGGATAGGGGAGATGCAAATCTAAACTATGATTAAGATGTCTCCATCACAAGCACATTTATCTCACTTCTGTAGTGAGCTGGCAAAGTGTTTCTGGTTATGAATACAGCAGGAAAAAAACCCAGTGGGTCCAAACTTTTAGTCCCCAGTCCAGCAAAAGTTACTCATGACATACACAAGTCCACTTGAAACTGATGGAACAAGTTAGTCATGGCTACAGATAAGTCTGTTTCTGGTCTGTAGCACTTTCATAAGTCATAGAATCATAGAATCATAGAAAAGTAGAGTTGGAAGGGGCCTACAAGGCCATCGAGTCCAACCCCCTGCTCAATGCAGGAATCTAGGTCAAAGCATCTCTGACAGATGTCTGTCCAGCTGCACCTTGAATGCCTCCAGAGTGGGAGAGCCCACAACCTCCCTAGGTAGTTGATTCCATTGTCTTATTGCTCTGACAGTCAGGAATTTTTTCCTGATGTTTAGGTGGAATCTAGGTTCCTGTAACTTGAGTCCATTATTCCGTGTCCTGCAAACTGGGATGAACGAGAAGAGATCTTTGCCCTCCTCTGTGTGACATCCCTTCAAATACTGGAAGAGTGCGATCATATCTCCCCTCAGTCTCCTCTTCTGAAGGCTAAACATGCCCAGTTCTTTCAGTCTCTCCTCATAGGGCCTTGTTTCCAGTCCCTTTATCATCCTTGTTGTCCTCCTCTGAACCCTCTCCAGTTTGTCTATGTCAAACTGTCCATTCCATCCTGTTTTTACATGAACCTGTAATTCTTAAAAATCAGCGCATAACTATGCTATGCATTTAACAGCCCCATCCAGTGTGGGTGCCTAGAACCCTGTGAACTCAGAAGGTTACGGGTATCCAATAGAAGGCAGGAAGAGCGCGGTGGCTAGGATTGCCTCCACATTCCCCTCGCCCTCCAAAACATGTAGATGGCCAATTTTAGACATCTAAATGTTTCTCCCCTCCTTGTGAGGAGGAGAGGCTGAGGCACTGCTTGGATTCCTTGGAGGATGGTGGTGCCTTACTCCTCCCCTCCCCGCCCCCAGGAACCCCCCCCCCAAGCTAGTACTGAAGACAGTCTTCCATCTTTGGATCCCAGCCGGCGTGCAAAGAACTGCGCTTGCTGTGAGGGTACTCCATGGGTGGAGTTGCCACAGCAACCTTGGAAGAGATTTCTGAGGTCACAGCGGTGACTCTGACCTATCTTATGGCCACCCAGACAAAGTCGGAGGGCCATAAGATTGCACCCTAAATGTATTTTCTCTCAAATGAAGCACAGTAATACCTTGGATTGCAAGTAACTTGGTCTGAGAGCGTTTTGCAAGACAAGCAATTTTTTTTTATAAATTTTGACTTGATAAACAAGCGACGTCTTGCAATACAAGTAGTGTAGGGGTGTAACCGCTTGCCTCTAGCGGGCGTAGCAGGCCGAAATCGGCCCCGCTCACGCCTGCCAGAGACTTGCTTTGATATGAGTGTTTTGGATTAGGAGCACGGTTCCGGAACGAATTATGCTTGCAATCCAAGGTATTACTGCATTTCCAAATGTATTCTGTTGTGTTTCTTGACCTGAAAATTGTGTTGGAATATTTGAGAAGTGTGAAAACCAGCGGACAATTAATTTCTAATTCACACAATAGTCTGGGAGGTGCGAATAAGGTGCTTGTATCAGGTGCGAATAAGGTGCTTGTATCAGAATTTGCAAAGATCAAATTCCTAGTCATGGTCAACTCATTCAATTGCTTTCCATAGGACTCGGTTATTACTAATGTTATCTGGATTGGGACGTCTGTTATATGTTTTCATATGATGAGTTTCAACTCAAATGTTAAAGGAAAGTCTGGATGTTCACCTAGATGAGCTGCACACTCCCTTCACAATGTTTTGCTGAAATGCAATGAAACTCTGATTTATATTGTGTATAAAGAAGAGGTCTAGCAAATTGGCAACATGATTCTAAGCACATCATTATGTGGAAGGAGATCTGATTTATTTCAGTGTCCAGAGCCATAGGCTTTCCTTGAACCTTGAGTGCTGCTCTATATTGGGGAACAAGCTTCAAGATTAACAACAAAAGTCAGGAAGTTAGAGAAATACTACCTCAAATGGCATGCACTCCAATTTCCTCCCTCTCTGTGTGTACTGAAAAATTCTGCAGACATGGAATATGCTGAAAAAACACCATGCTAAAAGAAATATCTGCTTTTAGCCTCCCTGCTTCCCCTTATTTGAACTTCTAGCCAAACTGAGATTTCTGTTTAATGTAAAATATGTACACTAGTTTGTAAAAACAAAAGTGGTTTTGGGTTCATGATGACTGGGAAGAGAACATGTAGTTCGACCCTTAACACTAAGCAACATCAGCTTTTATACCAATAAAGAGTATTGTTACACATTCTCTGTTTTTCTATGCAGAAACATGGTCAGAGGGCCAATTCATAAAGCTGGTGTTGTCTTTGTGTGAGTAATCCCAGTTTCACCTGCATCTTCACCTGCAAATATGATGAGTGAATGTGGTGATCATGGTGATCATCGGCTAGCAGCCGCTTCTGAACATGGCAGCCAATCACCACCTTCTGCTAGTGGAAGACCGTCACTTGTGGAACCATGTTTCCCTGTCCAATCCTGCTCTCTGCTGTCCTCCGTGCACCCTCCAAATCTGCTCTAGAGGGTCCCCTAACTCTTCAGAGCTGATTTGGAGGGCGTGTGGGGAGCTGAAGTGGGGAGGGGAGGATGAAGAAGTTCCATTCCGCAAAGGGTTCCTTTAGCTGGTGGAACCACCGTTCTGAATCCAACCCTTAGTTTGAAGGTGAATTTATATTCATGAATGGCCATGACAATTCATGTGAACAAGGGATGTAATACCTGAACTAGCCATAAGTACATGCACGATGCACTTAGTTATGATCTCATCAAATAGAATAAGGGTACACAAGAATCTCCCTGTTTTCATCTGAGAAATATTGGAGAGCATTCAGGTCCTTCTTACTCAGTTTCAGAATAGTGTTCTTGCAAACCTGGGGCTTTTAACCTAAGTAGCCACAATCATGGAAAAGACAAGCTGAAATGCAGGTCCATGGTGGGGGCATGTGTATCTTTCTATCAGCAACAGAATGTAGTCACATCACCTTGGAGTGAAGATTCTGACTTTAAAAGCAAGGGTTATGGTGGAAATTACTCATTGCCTTTTTTTTTTTTAATGGTGGGGGGAGTATGATTCTTGATTCTCTACACAAAGGGGGAATCCTGATTGGCCCAGGATCCCCCTTCACTTGGAGGATCTCCTCTCACGCATGTTGGTTCATGTGTATGGCCCCTTCTCACACACAGTAAACATGGAGCCACAGTCGGCAAGTGCATCAACAGTATTGATGTGGCCACTGGGCATAACCTCAGCCTGCTATCAACATGTGAGAGGTGTTCTTGTGAACATCTCTTAATTCACTGTGCTTTCATTCTACAGCATGCAATCTATACATTACATGGCATTTCCCTAGATGCCGTTGACTTCAGATTGACTTGTCCTTTGGGGTCAGGTCTAGACATTTTGTGCAGAAGCCTTTCCAAGTGAGAGAAAAAAACATGAGTGAGGACTTTCCCATGTGTTTTTTTTAAAACACTTTCCAGATAAATGCCCTTCTGTTTTATTCCTTTATTTCAGAATATAATTGAAATACCAAGGGATTAAAAAATTCAGTGTTGATGTAGAAATGGATGTTAGTGCAGTGAAAAATAGCTCTGACTTTCGGGATGTACAATCTTCTATTTGTCCTAGACTTAGGCTGTCCCTTTCTGCTGCATTTCTACAGACCAATTACTCCACTTTATTAAAAGTGACTATGAATTCACATTTTTTAAAAATAAAACTTTACTCCAAGTATTGGAGTTAACTGAAAATATTACTGTATGTCTTCACACACAGCCCTGAGTTCTTTCTCTGATCATAGATGCAGGACTCTGAGACAGGTTCCCTGAAAATGTGATAGATCAATTTAAAGAGAAAATCTGCTCTGCACAAACATATTGAGTATCAATCATCTTTTGTTGCATCTTGCTAAATTATTAGAGCCTCACTTTTCCACTGGCTGAAAAAGTAGCTGTAGGCGGTAGTGCTAAAAAGGGTGTACTTGAAGGAAATGTAATCTTTGCTTCCTCTTAGAAAGAGAGATGCTTTCTGACTAACTGTAATAAAAACTACATCTCATCGAAAAGGTACTCTGTGGTCTAAGCTTGTGAGTGGAATCTCTGCTGTGCATTTACGCATTTAAAATTCTACAAAGTTTTCCTTTCTAGCCACATCAGAGTGCACCTCTAAGTGGTGGAGAGGTCAGAACAGATGGAACCAATGGCCACGGTTGAAGCAATTTCGAGTCTTTGCAACTGGCTCTCTGTTCGCAGAGGCTTTAAAAGCCTCCTCCTCAAAAATGGGGGATTTCCTGTAATTTCGCTTTGATATACCCAATGGAGTTCAAAGCATAAATAGTGAGAATGTCCACAAATAGTACAAAAGAAGACGTCTCTGGTACATAAAGCATCAATTTTTAAAACCTAAATAAAACAAAATGGAGTGCATGCAGCATCTATATACTGCTGAGGCCATCAGAGGAAGAGGAAGCAGCAGTCAGGCACCCTCCATCTTTCCTGGGTACCACTCCAGCTGAGAGCCCCCTTCTCTCCTGCTACTGACTGTCAGTGCTGAGGACTGCAGAAGAAGCAGAAGTATAGCCCTTCTGCTGTGGTTAGATCCAACTCCATGACCACCTGAAATTTGCAACTAAGGATCTAGTGCCTGGATTTGCTTTTTTCTTCCTCCCTCCCAATCTCCTTTCCTTTTATGTCATGTCTTTTAGATTGTAAACCTGCAGGCAGAGACTGTCTTATTTCTTGTCTTTGTAAGCCACTCTGGGAGTCTTTTTGGCTGAAGGATGTGATAAAAACTCTATAAATAAATATATACATATTGCTATTTTAAGTTCCTCTTTCCTGCTTTTCCTCCTGCCATATCTCCCCTTTCAGCTCAGTTCCAGACACATATGAGGAACTTCTATTTCTCTCCCATCATTAGGAGACCATATCACCCCTCTCCCCAAGTCCCTCACTGCTGCCTACCTATCATAGACAGACAAGCTACAGACAAGTGTTCCAGTCATCACTTCTAAAGCTCTCAATTTCTCTGCTCTGACTGTATGCTGGTCTACATGTTCCCTTATGCATGCAGCATGTGACTTCTTCATGGAGACTAAAGTCTTCTACCATAGCAGGAATATCTTTGGATGCCACCTGCCCATCATTCCTTCTTCATTCTCTCAGTACCAGAGCTGAGGCAATGCAGCCAGCAAGGATCTGGAGGGGCTGCCTATGAGGACTTGGCCAGAGGAGTCCGGTGACTTGAATCACTGCTCCGTTAAACTTGCCTCCGAGGATTCTGTAGGCGAGGCAGCCATGATCTATGTGCAGAATGGCTGAGACATGGTCCTGCCCTGCACTTTCATCCTTTGGGTCAACTTTGAGAATGCTAAATTCTCATGGACCTGCAACTCTACCTAAAAGTGTGGCCTGCTCCATTTTGGAGTATGCGTTTGTGGCAAAGTAAAATTACATCATCCTTGGTATTTTTTAAAATTATTATTATTTTTACAACTGATGATGTGCTTTTACTGTCGGATATGTTGTTGTTTTTAATTTCATTTATTTTTGGATATTTTTATTATAGTTGTGGTATGGAAAGGCAGGATATAAATATTTAAATAAATTATATTCAGCACAATTTGCCACATCAATCCTCTAGATTACATGGAGGTTGGTTTTTTTTGTGTGTGTTTTTTAAATAATAATAATAATAATAATAATAATAATAATAATAATAATAATAATTATTATTATTATTATTATTATTATTATTATTTATTGCATCTTCCAAAAGAAAAAAAATACAAGGAACAAAACAAATCACATGGAGTTTATATGGCAGCAACAGATGTTTCCAGAAACATCCAGTTCTGGTGTGCAAACTTTATGCATGGTCACATGGATCCACATGTCAAGCCACACCAACTGTGATCAGGAGAACCACTATATGAAAGCCCGTTGCCTTGGCCATATGATAAGTTTACGTAAGGTAACACATAAACAGGCCATCTTTTCAGTTAATCCCTTTTAAGATCCCCACTTAAAGTCCCCACTTGGCCATGAAACTCACTGGGTGACTTTGGGCCAGTCACTGACTCTCAGCCTAACCTACCTCACAGGGTTGTTGTGAGGATAAAATGGAGAGGAGGAGGACAATTATGTAAGCCGCCTTGGGTTCCTTGCAGGAAAAAAGGCGGGGTATAAATATAATAAATAAATACAATAAATAAACTTACCCTCAAGACCAAATATGATGGAGAAACTCTGCAAAGGTAGTATGTCCACTACATCAAGGTTGGGCAACCTGGTGCCCTCCAGATGTTTTTGACTACAACTCTGTTAATTCCTGGTGGGGCCATAGCTCAGTGGTGGCACACATACTGTGCATGCAGAAGATCCCAGGTTCTATCCCAGCCATCTCCAGGTAGGGCTCGAAAAATTCTTGCCTGAAACCCTGGAGAGCAGCTGCCAGTTAGTGTTGGCAACACTGAACTATGTCGGCCAATGCTCTGACTCAGTATAAGGCAGCATTCTATGTTCCTGACCATTTGCCATTCTGGCTGGGACTGATGGGAGTTGTAATATAAACCATCAGGATGGCACCAGATTTCCTGTATCTGCGGCACTTTAGACACTCGCCATAGTAATAACTTGTACATAGATATCTGTGGAGGCTGTGAAATCTCCTTCTTTGGATATTTTCAGTAAAACATTTGACAGCAATTTACTCTGGATGCTTTAGCTGTAGGTAGGATCATGGATGGCCAAACTCCAAATACTGGCTTGGAGGCTAGAAGAGCATTTTGCAGCACAGCCTATTCACTAAGAGGTAGCCAGGCTCTTATAAATTTGGTGACACTTAGTTTCATAATTATGGCGTGCATGTGCACTGGCATGTTCTGGCCGTTATATACAATACAATGAGGGATGTAATATTGAAGTGTTGAAAATTCCTATGCCTTGCAGTATTTATAAGCAATTGCTCAGAGGTAGAGTACAGATACATTGCATGCAAAAGGTCCCAGGTTCAATTCCCATCTTCTCCAGGTAGGGCTGGAAAAGTCTCCTCCCTGAATCTCTGGACAGCCACTGCCAATCAGTGTTGACAATTACTCAGCTAGATGAACCCATGGTCTGACTCATTATAAGGCAGCTTCCGAAGTTACTGTGTTCTCTTTCTTGTGAGAGAAATTACACAACAAATTTTTAACCACACTTTGATTTAAATGTTGTTGGGTTGCAGGTGTTAGATAAAATTGCTTTGTAGCAAATTGTTTTGGCCAATTGACTTCCAGTTTGCCATCCTTCATGTACAGTATTCTACCTTAATGGTATCACATTAGATTGGATAACCCATGGAACTCCTTCTAATTCCATGATTTTCTTGTGCCAGTCTCTTTTTCATAAAATAATTAATATATGCATGGGGAAATATTAAAAGTGAATGTACTGGAAAAATATCTTTGAATGATTGTTTTTAATTAATTAATTAATTAATTATATTTATACCCTGTCTTTTTCCTGCAAGGAACCCAAGGAGGCTTACATAATCCTCCTCCTCTCCATTTATCCTCACAACAACCCTGTGAGGTAGGTTAGGCTGAGAGTCAGTGACTGGCCCAAACTCACCCAGTGAATTTCATGGCCGAGTGGGGACTAGAATACGGATCTCCCGAGTCCCAGTAACCACTACGCCACATTGACTATATATAGTTGCTTCACAATTTCCTTAAAGCCTTACTGATTGTCACTGTGTTTTAAAAAATATATATGTAACAGCAAAGAGGACTACTCAAAAGTTAGTTCCATTGTTCAGCAACATTCACTGTGGCTCACGCTGGCTCAGCTTGTCTGAGCGTGGAAAGCTAAGCAGGGTCAGGCCTGGTTATTACTTGGATGGGAGAACCCTCTTTGAGTTTCCTGCATTGAGCAGGGAGGTTGGACTCGATGGCCTTGTAGGCCCCTTCCGAATCTATGAACATCCTGACTTTCTTTTTCCAAGAACCTGCTTCTTTTCAGGTTCTACTTTTTCTTTTCATTTTTACACTTAGTCTTTAAAACAAAAGAAAACAAAAAATAAAAAGTGCCAGAGCACCTGCAACACTCATATTTATTCATGAAATGGAATTATGTCCCCCTGGGATGCTGGTGTTGTGACTCGAAGGAGCTGGCAAAGTAACCATGACAACACGCCTTGGTGACATGACATTCTGCTTCTATGGAATAAAAATATGGTTTATTCTGGTAAACTAGCACCATTGCAACTTCACCTCTGCAAGTGGTGGCACCATTCTGGTGAAGCCCGGATTGACAACAATTGAGCCTTAGTTCTCTCTCTCTTCTCTTTCTATCTGCCTCCTTATTGCGATAATGGCTAAATATGATGGGATGATATACACTGGAAAGCAGGATATGCAGGATCAGAAGAATTTGGACAAACAACAGCTCATGCAATATTCTCTTGGGAAAGTTGGAAGTGAAAATAGCTTTGGAGCTGTGACAGGGTATGCCAGTGCCATCAGTTGCCAGGTATGTGTAACACATCGGTGGCTGTCCATGTCAGCAGACCAATCCACATGGAAAGCAACTTGCAAGTGCTACAGGCCAATTGTGGAGTTACCATTGTGAAGAAGGCACTCCACAGTTGGCAGTGGAAAAGGGACCATATCTCAGTGTTAGAGCACCAACAGTGCATGCAGAAAGTTCCATATTCAATCTCTGGCATCTCCATTTACAAAGGTCAGGTAGCAGGTAATGTAGAAGACCTTTGCCTGAAACCCTGGAGAACCGCTGCTGGTCATAGAGAAAATACTGGGTAAGATGGGTAGCTTCCTATGTTCCTAACAGTGCAAGCCTGTACAGGTCTACTCAGGAGTAAGTCCTATTGAATTCAATGGGGCTGACTCCCAGGTAAGTGATATAGGACTACAGCTTAACAGTATAATCCTATACAGGTTTACTCAGAAGTAAGTCCCATTGAGTTCAGTGGGGCTTATTCTCATATAAGTGAGTGCAACATTGTAGCCAAAGTGTGTTTTGGTGGCTTCCAAGTTGTAAGGTTTAAATCAGCGCGATGGTTTCAGTTACTACTCCATGCAAGGGAGCATTTGTCTTATCCTTGCAACTGATGCCCAAATGGATCCTCTTGACCTGATCAGCTGCCTCAAATCCAAATCACCTTAGATTTCCACTTTTTGTTCACGTTCCTGCTATCATCATCAGGCAGCATGAAGGGAACTGAAAAAGGAGGTTTTTCAAATGTTTGTTTTTAAAAAATGGTATTTTGCAGCCAAATAATCCCAAATATCTGGCTCCTTGTGTGGCTCACTCACCATTCAATATTCATTTGGCCATTACCATTACAATAAAATAATAATAAAGGAACACATGCTCTGTGCATATGTTCCTGCAGAGTTAAGATTTTGATTCCCTCCCCCCTACAAACAAAACAACACGGTGTCCTCAGCCTATGTACCTCTTTCAACATTTGGTTGTGCAGTGAGGTCATTATTAAAATAATCATAATCATTGAATGAGTCCTCAGAACATAAATATCTCTCTTTCTCTCTCTCTCTCTCTCTGTTGTCCTGCTCTATAATTTCCATAATGTTCAAAAACAAAGCTCCCCCTCTTACAAAGAAAATATGGAAGGCTTTAACTCCTGGTACAGCATTCAGAACTCAGGAAAGCAACAAAGGGAGGAAAATTGAAGAGGTCAGATTGAAAAATGAGAGGAAAATTGCTCTCCAAAAAAGAACAGAAAGTGCCCCTGAAGCTGACCAGATATGGCTGTTTTTGTGAGGCCTGAAGCTCTTTGGAGCTGTAGCCATCCTGTTACTCTTTAAAATGAAAGCGGCATGCTGAGCACAGTGCCACGGTCCATAGACCAAATGCTTACAGGGAGAGCTGCTGCCATCTCAGCTCTGGGCTCTAGAGCCAAAATTCAATTGGAAGCATTTCCACCATTCCCATCCTGGCCATGGGCAAAGTGGCTCCCTCCAATGCACAACCGCCAAGGGCAGAGTTGCACCCTCCACTGCCCAACTGCTTATGGAAATGCTGCTGGCATCTCTAACCAAATGTCATGGACAGCTCTAGCACTACTAGCTTCCTAGCCCACTAACTAGCTACACACTGTGGCATTTATCCTGCTTTCCCAATAGCCATGGAAGAAACAACGCGCAGTCATTAGCTGTAATGATTCCATGTTTATTAACACCCTTAGCTAGGACACAGATGCTCTAGTGACAAGTACCGTCATCACTACAACTATTTTTTTGACACGACAAGCCATGGATTGGAATCAAAATGCCAGAGGATGACAAGCTTGTTATACCTGTGTTTTTGTTTTTGTTTAATGTACGGGGTGACCTGTTTCTTGATGAAACTGGGGAAAAGTTGCCAGATCATTAATACAAGTATCTCATAAGATAATTTATGGTACCACTACACCATTACCATTACAAGAATTATTATTTACTACTCTTCAATTATTAGAATCCTGGAATAGGAACAATGACAAATATTTATAATTGCTATTAATGTTGATGAGTCTATTCCAGTGAATAGACTCAATCAACAGCAACAAATATATCTTTAAAAAAAGAAAACATATTTTCTAATGGTTATTAACTATAAGGAGTTGAGATAACCTTTATTTAAGATCAAGGGTTTTAAAACTTTTATTTTAAAAGCTTTCAAAGCCTTCACATACAAACTGCTTTCCAGAAACAATGCCGTGATGTAAAATTGTTGCCACACAGCTCCAAAATAAAACCTATAAAGTAAGTCCCACACCCCTCATTAGCTTAAGAAATACTGGGCAAGAAGGGCCCTGGATACTTCTTGAGCTGCAAGCAACTTTCAGTTCACAGCTCTCTGTAACGTGCAGCAGGCAGAATACCTGTGGGTGGCTTCTCAGCAAGCAGGATATCTGCAGGCAGCTATAAAGAGGCAGCGCTACAGTAGCTGCTCAGCAAGAAGCTCTCAGCAGGCAGCTATTTACAGGTCTCCCAGATCCAGGGGAAGTCACAGGGGAGATGGGAGAAGGAACAGCTCCTGTGGTGTAATGACCTCATCCATCTTGTGTTCTCTTAGTCACAGGAACTGTCTTATTGCCTTAGAATAAGCATTTCTGGTTTGGCCCATTTAATTCTTCCAAAACCACAACTTGCATAGTCAAGGGAATCACTCGGTGTGTTGCACACTTTGTTTTGCTTTGTGTGACTGAATTATGAACAAACGTCAGCAAGAGCCAGGCAGGACATATGGAAGTGAAAAAAAGAGTGAAAGTCTCAGTCCTGATATGACCATCTGTGGTTGCCCTTTAGTACTGAAGACTTTGTACCAGCACTGCACTTTTGGCCTACTGCCCTTGGTAGTGTAGGGCATGGCCAGACATTAGGTAGGTTGTGGTCCATCAATGGATTGCTGGCTAATTTCTAGGGAACCATCAAGTGCCTACTGGTTACTGGAATTCTTGCAAAAACTCAAGGCTAGGTGGATATTAGCCTGATCCAACAGTATTCTGCTTCATTCTTGTGTTCTTAAATGAGAGAGCATACTCAGGATCACTTATCACAGATTAATTGTGCCATAACTGCTAAAAGATGATCTGCCATCGCCTCTGCTAGAGAGGGCCAAGCCAGTTTATCTCAAGGAGCGTCTCCAGCAACACCAAGTGGGCCGCTCAACAAGATCTGCCACGGATGGCCTTCTCCTTGTCCCTTCAGCCACAGCAGCTAGACTGGTGGGGACGAGGAAGAGGGCCTTTTCTGTGGCGGCCCCCGTACTGTGGAACTCTCTCCCGAGTGACCTCCGCCATGCCCCCTCTCTGATGAGCTTCCGTCGCTCATTAAAAACCTGGTTGTTCAGGCGGGAATATGGGGTGGGTTAAGATTTTAAAAATTTTATATTGTTTTAATGTATTTTATTGCATTTATGTATTTTATTCTGTGTACATCGCCCAGGGTGGCCGGTTGCCGGCCAGATGGGCGATAAATAAATATTAATAATAAATAATAAATAAATAATAAATGTAGAGCAGCCTTCCTCAAGCTGGTGCCCTACAGAGGTTTTGGAATGCAACTCCCAGCATCCCTGACTATTGGCCATGCTGGCTGAGGCTGCTGGGAGCTGAGATCCAAAACATCTGGAAACCACCAAGTTTGGGAAGGCTGATGTACTCTTGCTTTGTAAATTTAGCAAACATTGGTAGACCACAAGTTTCGAATGGGGAAAAAGTAGGTCATGCAAGGCTGAAATCAACCCAAGGCTTTAGGAGAGCCTGTCCCATGTGGACTGAGGATAAGGAGTGGAGGCTGAAGAAGGGCTGAAGGTTTGAAGAAGGGCTGAACTGAAAGGATGGTTTTAAGGAAGGATTTGAGGGAAGAGAGAGGGTGATGCCATATGTTCAGGGAGGGTATTTCTGGCATAAAAGGCAGCAAGGGAGAAAACACCAAGTGATTTAAGACATTAAGGGCACAATCCTATGCTTGTTTAGACAGAAAAAAAGTCCTACAACTCCCAGCATTCCCCAGCCAGCCATGCTGGCTGGGGAATGCTGGGAGATGTAGAACTTTTTTTTCTGTCTAAACATGCATAGGATTGTGCCCTAAGAGGGCAGAGGAAAGTGGCAGGGTTACATTAATACACCAACAGGAAAGAAGAGCTCACATGGGCGAAATTTTTAAAAATAAAAATTTAAGTTATCCAATTCTGAATCATTGAACTTCAGTGCTAATTATTTTCTAATCTGCAATATCTACACTCACTGCCTTCCTCTACAAAGGGAATTTGGCAGTGTGTTGCAGTGAGATCAGGGTAAGAGCCAGCTTGTTCTTTGATGGCTGGAAAACATGCTTAGAAATGTGCAGCAATTGTTAGAAACAGGGGTCTCTCTTATTAATCTAATGGCCTTTTCTGCTTTGGTGAAATGTTCTGCCTCCCAGTTCAGGATTCTTGCTTCCTCTTTTCCTCCACAGAATCATTTTGTATCTGCTGTAAGCGATGATGATTTTGTACTATGCTTCACGTATTCCTTAAACTTGTTCATCACTGACTTTCTGCCTCATAATACAACACCTACAAATATCATGGGGAATGACACACAAGAGCTGAACAATTCAGCCGTTCTTTCAAATCCTTGAAAAAAGAAAAGAAAGGGGGGGAAATCTCCTGACCTAGCTACTGCAGGGTGGTGGTGGGGGACTCAACTTGCTGAAACATCACCTGAAACAGGAGGTTCCAATTCATTGGAACTCGACTTATTACATGCTTGAGCAGTTCCTAGAACAACAAAACGCTGTGCAAGATTTTGTAGACCAGTGCAAGGTAGGAAAAAGTAGATAATCTCCTAACCTTTACACTACACAGTCTGACAGCTGCTCTGGCTACCTTCCTCCGTGGGAAGTCAGTGCTGACAAGGTATATCTGTATGAAGGACCAAATAAAGAAACCCCTGACTGTGTTTCTATATGTTTTCTAACCAGGCAAAAATGTATTCAATTCAGTTGGCATTTGGCTGTGAAAAGAACTGGAGAAGATCTCAAGAGCTGGATTGGTGTGCTTTCCAAGAAACAAATAATTGTGTATTTTATTTAAAAATGGAAAGTGGGTAAACTTCTTTTGGAAAAGTCTACTTCCAGAAGACAGGGGCATAGTCTTCCATCCATGGAGAAGCTAACATCTGAGTTCCCAGAACTCTGATGAGTGTGTGTGTGTGTGTGTGTGTGTGTAAAAGTCATTGTGCTCATCACACATTCACTAAGAAGTAAGTATCCTAGTTCATGGTGAAGCAGTTAAACAACTACTTGGCCTTAGTCTAAAAACTTACCACTCACCCCAAAATCAGGTGTAAGCACACCTGCAATACACACTGCTAACACCTTCTTTGCTAACCAGTATAAATACTGATACTCAGTGGAGGCTGGTGTCTCCAGTGTCAGCGAGGCCGTGTATCCACTCTGGGGTGGAGGTTGAACTTTTAAGAAGCTATCCATGGTGCTGAAGCTATTTTGGTGCTAGGGTCCAGCACCATGGACAGCTCCTTTAAAGTTCCGGCTAAAACCCAGCGACATTGGAGTCACCACAGCCTCCACTGCTGATACTTGCCATGGGCTTTGAAATAGCTTCACATTTATTGCTATAGAATCACTGAAGATTTCATTTGAATTTTTAAACATGTATATACTGAGAAACCTAGCCAATGAGGTTTTAATTCCATCTGCTGACACACTCTCACCCAAAACGCAGTTATTGCTTCCACTGCCAGATCTACCAGCACCACTACTCATTTTATCATGTCTTGCCCACAGATTATAAACTCTTGGCCAGGATCATGAATAGTGCTTTGCACAAAGTTTGCACTAAATCGATGCCAAAAAGTTGGAGTAGCAGTAGCTATCGACAGAACAGCAGTGCAGACCCATGTAGCAGCTGCTAGAAGTAGTCAATTTTACAGGGAAGAATGTACTGTGAGAAAGTGGGCTTTCAAAACAGAGTCTTTGGACAAACCAGAGGAATTTGAGTTCAAGGAATTAGAAGCTCAACACCAACCACTTGTATTCACTATCAGAGATTAGTCTGTTTCATGCTTTCCCAATAGTCTTTTATTCCAAACAGCCATGTGTCTCCTTTCAGCAGCTAAAGGCACAATCCTATGCCTGTTTAGGCAGAAAAAAGTCCTACAACTCCATGCTGGCTGGGGAATGCTGGGAGTTGTACAACTTTTTCCTGTCTAAACATGCACAGGATTACGCCTTAAGTCTGCTACCTAATGGTCCAAATAATGCTTGAGAGTTAGGGTTTGCTGCCAAAATAAGTCACACACTTCTTCAGTGTAACAGTGGGCAGTGGACAAACTAGCAGGTATGGCTGGAGAGTGCCTTGTATTCCACGCAGTTCCAAACTGCACAGCATTTAAATCAAGAAGGTCTTCTAGAGGCCACATAAAGATTATGTGCCTATGGCAGCTTATTCCTACTCCTGTTCTATTGGAGCTTCCATCGACTGCAGATGTGTAGGTTTACTTAGAAGTTCAACTGCATTTCTTCAAATGAAGAAGGGGGGAAAGACATGAAACGTAATTCACACACACACACACACACACACACACCAACTGTTCAAGCCCAAATCTCATGCAACAGCACTTTTATATCATTAAGGTAGTCTGAAGGGCTAATATATCAGGCACAAGCAGTCTCTGGTGCTCATATGCCCCGTATGAGGTTTGTCAGTTAACATACAGTAACCGTAGCAATGTTCTCTCCAGTTTCCTTCCCTGACATATAAAATAAGGTGGGATGGGAGCGTCAGGGGGAAGATGTGAAGGTTATGTGGTTGGAACAATGCCACATTTTGGCTGAGATTCTCAGGGGTAGATAAAGCCAAAACATAATTCTGAATAGCCTGGAGGTGGCCTCCAGAATGACTTACTCAAGAGATCTAGCAAGTTCCCTCTAGCTTGGGAGCACATGGAATACAAATGAAGCTTAAAACTGCCTGTGTCCCTTTGCTCTCTTCTGTGTCCTTTTCTGAATAACTCTTACATCATGATTATAGAAATGGGAAACCAGGGCCTTCAGCTTCTAAGTTCGAGTCACTAATGGCTAAACCACAAGAGCAAAGAACACCATTGGCAGTAATGAGCATTGCCTAGTGCTCCTGGAAGCACAAATGAGGAATAAGTGAAGTTGTGCGTGCTAGTCAACTACCGAGGGTTTTACAATACTGTAAATAATAGACATAAACTGCATACACTTATTTCCACTTTGTAGCTGCTGATGTGCTGAAGGTGTACTCAGCAGAATCAAAGAATATTCTGGGATGCAACCATTTCACCCTTACATGTTCCTGAGTTAGCTACTCAGGGCCTGCTACAAGGATCTGCTTGCCTGTTCCTCTGTATGAAGATTCCTTCAGTGTAGTAGCCAAAGTCTTAGTAAAATCTGAGTGCACCATACAGCACCTTAAAGAGCTTTGCATTTTGTCTGCCAAAAAGTATAGTGTGAGCCACCCTGAGAACTTATTGTTATAGGGCAGATATAAAATACATACATCCAGGCTCTGGTTCAATGTAAGTTAATTAGGACAAAGTTAGGGCAGATCTACATCACGAGGCAGACACAGAATTCCCAATTCTGTTATTGCCTCAAAATGTGAATCCAGGATCAGGGGACATTGATTAGGAGAATAACACGCAGGAGGAGGATCGTTAACTCTTCTTGTATCCAATTTTCCCCTGAATATGCCCCCAGACCATTTGTAAGTTGGCTTTACCCCCACCACCACCTATGGAGAGGCTGAAGTGAGTCCATTTGAGGGGAAACAACTTGGAGACATATTTAGGGGAGAATCAGCAAGTTAAGAACAGTTAAGCACCTTTCCATCTGGCATTGCTTCCCGATATATATCCCCCAACCCCTAAAAACATGCGAGCTTGGCAAATATGAGCTTAGAAACATGCATTGGTGAAGGTAATGTATAGTTTAACTCTTGGCATGTGTTCCCACATATACACTCATGACAGCACCATCAAGTGGGACCAACTTCCAAGAAAACATTATGTTCATCACAGTCTGTCAAACACCACAGGAAAAGCTTTCATATGACCTCACTTTCAACAGAGGCAATTCATCTACAATTCATCAAGTGACAAGATGCTGAGTGATGAGGTACACACACGAGTGAATCAATCCTTCAGTTAGGTCAGTAAGACCAGGTCAGCAGTGTTGGGTTTTGCATAGGCAGAACGAGATTACCACCTGACATCGAGATTATCACCTGACCTGGTGGGTGTTACTTGAGTTCAAGTATACAAGGTCTTTGGTCACGAGACATAGTCTCGAGGTGATGTGACTCAGCAACCTTGAACAGGTTTGAGATCAACATGTTGATGAATAGGTTATACAACTGGGGTGAGTAATATCCTGTTTATAGGTGGTATAAAGCTAGCACACTTGCTGATAGCCTCACTTCTTCTCTCCTCCTCTCCTTGGTGACTTGCTCGTCTCGACACGACATGTGTATTGTTCTGGACTTCACTTCATCTAGCCTTACCACTGGGGTATAGGATTTGAGTCTGCAATGATGTAGTGAGTAGAGATGCATTGATTGCCTTAATCCCATGTAATTGGGTCTTACAAATAAACTCTTTAATCTTTATTAACTGCTGTTATCTCCTCCTTCCGCCTGCGTGACTGGGACTGAGGGTCATTAGCTAGGGGAGCTTTTGAACCCGGGTCAGTCCAGCTCTCACAAGCAGACCTACAAGAAGGTGGAGAGCAGCAATCTATGGTGAGGAGGACTACCCACCGATACTAGTTGACAGTCAGGGATAACAGGAAGCTTCCCAAGCCAACCCGAGCCAAAACCTCAGAAATAGGCCATCATGACTCCTTTAGGGTGCATCATCACCTTCCTTCAGAGAGGGTGGAAACAGAGATAATCCCTTGCGTATTAAACCTCACAGTTGGCTCCAGACAACTAACTGCTCATGTATCCTTGTTCCACAGGGAGCTGACCATGGTCCTGATCTCCTGCAACTCCACTGCTGTGCCCTCATACTGGGTTCAGTCAGTCAGTACCGCTGCAGAGTCCCAGCCTGAAATAAGACAGTACAGTAAGTAAAGGTAAGTGCCACCACTGGTTTGATAGACATATTTATTTTTAAATGTATGATCCACTTTTCAAGAAAAAGTTCTCACAGTGGAGTAATTAAATTGATGACCATACTCAGATGCCTCCCAATGAAAAGATTGAAAACTTCCAACCATGGCCGCCAGTCACTCCCCAGGAAATAGAAGCTCATATTCGTCGTTTAAAAAATGGAAAGGCCCCAGGATCAGATGGAATTCCCCCTGAAGCACTTAAAGAAAATATTGATTGGTGGGCCCAGTTTCTAGCACCACTATTTACGTACATTGATTTAACGGGCCGTATTCCCAAAGTCTGGGGTTTGTCCATTATTGTTCCCATCTTTAAAAAAGGAATTAAAAGTGATCCAGCAAATTATAGGCCAATCAGTCTATTGAATATTATTAGCAAATTATACACAAGGCATTTATTAGACAAACTTGAAAATTGGCTAGAACAAGAAGAGATTATCGCACCAGAGCAAGGAGGCTTTAGAGAAGGGAGGTCTACAACTGAACACTGCTTAATTTTACAGCACTTAATAGAGAAATATTCTGCGAAAGGTCCAACTTCCCTATATGCAGCCTTTATTGATTTAAAGGCAGCTTTTGATAAAATTTCACGGACAAATCTCTGGCAGAAATTAGAGAATTCTAGCATTGATAAAAGATTGCTCTTCCTTATTCGTGCATTGCATGAACAGTCATCTATCAGAGTTAGATGTAACCCTCAAGGTTTTCTTACCGACAACATTAAGACCTTTAAAGGAGTCAGACAAGGATGTATCCTGGCTCCTACATTATTTAATTATTATATTAACAACATGGTAAGTCATATGAGTGACCTAAACAATCATCCACCTAAACTTGCCTCGCGCCATCTGGCGATTTTGCTTTATGCAGATGATGCTGTTCTTTTAGCAAGGACGCCAATAGGACTTCAAAGAGCATTAAATAGCTTTTCTTCCTATTGTGATACTGAACATCTGGAAATCAATTATGACAAAACTAAAGTAATGGCATTCGGTAAGAATTCAAGAAGACGGATCTGGAAAATGAATGGGAACTGTATTGAACAAGTTAATAAATATAAATACCTGGGAGTTGTGGTGCAGGATTCTGGGTCTAATACAGCACATTGTAATATGTTGGCTGATCGAGGTGAAAGATCTGTGTATGCCATCCTAAGATTTTTTCGATCCAAGGGACGATTCTACGTCCCAGCAGCATTAAAATTATACCAGTCTAAAGTTATTTCCCAATTGCTTTATGGCACTTACACGGGGCTGACAACTTCAAACCTGTCCCTATTGGAAAAAGTACAGTCTAAATTTTTACGTGCCATTTTACAAGTGCCCTCTTGTGTGTCCAATGCACTAATTCGCCTTGAAACCGGCATAATGAAAATTGAAGCAAAAATTTGCCTCTCAACTGCTTGTCTGTGGCTGAGATTACATAGTATTACAAGGGGCTTATTCCCATTATTAATTCGAGATAATTTCCAACCTAGATGGATGCGGGCGATAAAACACAAACTTATAAGTCTGGGTTTATCGCCCAATTTTCTTCTAGCTCAAAATGTTGATTGGGCAAAAAATATTACTAAACAGAGGATTTTAGATATAGAAAGGCAGCAAGATCTGAGGAAATCCCCTGGATATATATCTTCTACAAATCGTAGATATATTATGAAGATGTCTCTGTATCTCATGAATTTGGAGGCTCATCCCCACAGGAGAGCTTTTTCTCTAGCTAGATGTGAGGCCTTTCCATCGGCCGTATTGCGAGGAAAATATATGAAAATTCCATACTCAGAGAGACTTTGCCCATGTGGCTCAGGAGAAGTTGAATCCATGGGTCATATGTTTTTACGTTGTCCCTTCTATACTGAAAAGAGGACTAAACTTATTTCCCCCTTTTTAGAGACTTTATTATATTTGCCAGATAAGACCTGTATAAGAAAATTGCTAGCCGATGATAGTCCTAACATTACAAGACAGGTAGCTAAGTTTTGTGCCTATGTGGTTAAAATCCGCACTAAATACGAGCAGAAGTAAAATTGTTATTTTATTATCTAATTCTATCTAGTTTTAATCTAACATTGCTTCCTTTTAGTTTTTATATTTATGATAAATTTTAAATTTTTACTTCTTGAATCTTAATAGATCTTGTAATGCACTACTGTAGCTTCGTATGAGTCTATACGATTTTGTATAAATTGGTTTTGGTCTATGACCGTAAAATTAAAGATAAAATTAAATATAATTTAAAACATTACAAACAAAAACATATGGAAAACACACAATTTATATTTTAAAAAAGCTATATGATATACAGTCCAGAGCCTCTTAATATTATTAATGATCAAACACTTGCCTAAACACAGATTTCTAACTACCAGCCTGAGCTGACTATGCTTTTGGACCTGATGGATCTCGGATGACAACGTGTTTTAGAGCAAGGGTTCACCAGTTGAGAACAATTGTACCTCTGATGGCAATGGACCATGCAACACATTTTTATCACTGGACCTTAATGAGCAATGAGTAATAAACAGGAGAAGGTGTTCTTTCGGGTACACCAGCCCTAGGCCAGATAGGACTTTATAAGTTAAGTTCTAGCACTGTAACTTTAGTCCAGAAAGGTATTGACAAACTTTGGAGATCCTTCAGAATTGGTATTATATGCTCCTGGGAGCTAAAACCAATAATCAGTCTGGCTACTGCTTCTTGGACCAACTGAAGTTTGTGAATTGCCTTCATGGGCAGCCCAATGGATCAGGCTTTATAATGGATCAGAGCCAGTGTGGTGTAGTGGTGAGAGTGTTGGACTGGGACTCAGGAGATCTGGGTTCTAGTCCCCGCTCGGCCATGAAACTCACTGGGTGACTTTGGGCCAGTCACTGACTCTCAGCCTAACCTACCTCACAGGGTTGTTGTGAGGATAAAATGGAGAAGAGGAGGAGAATTATGTAAGCCGCCTTGAGTTCCTTGCAGGAAAAAAGGTGGGATATAAATGTAATAAATAAATAAATAAACAGCCTAGCCAACTTAAGAGGTTACTGGGTCATGCACAATGGTAGCAAGGTCTCTCTTTTCCAGGAAGGGATGCAGCTGACAGATTGGCCAAAGCAGACAGAATGCACTCCTAGCCTTGGCTTCCAACTGAGAATCCAGAAGGAGCCCAGGTCCAGGAGCACCCCCCATCCCAAAGCAGTAAACTGGCTATTTCAGGGGAGTACAGCCCCACCCAAGGCAGGCAATTCTCCCAAGTCTCCATTTATTTATTACATTACTATATCACCCAGTAGTCAAAGCTTTCCGAGTGGTTCACAAACATTAAAACCCCAAAATGCAACATGATAAAATATAAAACCTTTAAAGGTTTAAAACAGAATAAAACCAAAGTAAAAAACCAGAGTAAATGCCAGCAGCAGTATAAAGATCTTAAAACACAATAATGCATTTAAAAACAAAACTGAAGGACTAAAAGTTCTGGGGAAATTAAAAGGTCTTCATCTGGTGCCAAAAAGCACAGTGCAGGTGCCAGGTGAGCCTCTCTGGGGAAGACATTCCATAACTAGGGTGTCCCCTCTGAAAAGGTCCTCTCTTCAGTAGCTATGCACCTGCAGGAGGGCCTCTGAAGATGATCTCCACCTTTAGGACCACCCATCATGAGCAACTCCATCTTGTCTGGATTAAATTTCACTTTATTCACCTCCTATCCAGTCCTTTGTCAACCTCAGAGAATCATTTAAGTCTGACACCACTACACTTGGTTCAGACAGGAAGGATAAATAGAGCAGGGTGTCATCAACTTACTGACAACAATCCAGTGCAAAACTCTGGACCACCTCTCCCAGATGTCTCACATAGATGTTTAAAAGCATGGGAGTCACAACGGTTCCCTGCAGAACCTCACATTAGGTAGATCTCCCATGGGAAGAATAACAGTCTCTCGGCACAATCTTCTGGAATCTGCAGGGCAAGTAGGAGCATTACAAACAATATCCCATAGTTCCAACCCATGCAGATGATCCAGAGAAATGGTATCAGAAGTTGCTCAGAGGTCCAGGATAATCAACAGGGTCATAATCTCCCTTTCCCAGCAAAGGTCAACATGTGGGTCGATCAAGGCAAGCTCAGCCCCAAACTGCAATCCAGGTTGCAACAGATAAGAAAATCCAGTAGAACCATAAAGTGCATGACCATCTTAGCCCAAAACCCAAAACTCACTTGACCATCCTGCTGCTTGTAATATCATGAGGACTTTTAAAGCAGTAGACTTAGTACTGCTTCTTTCAGACTAGCTGGAACAACAGCCTCTCCCAGGAAAGCCCTGATTAATACATCAAACAGACCAGCTGTTTCTCCCAGCACTTCTATGTAAATCATGACGGATTATCAGTTCAGCATACATATTGTAAGGCAAACAGAACCAAGTATCCTGTCTACATCTTCTGTCATTAACTGAAACTCAGCTAATAAAAGGACGAGGGCACATTCGCTATCAACTCTAAAACAATGGTAGTGTCAAGATTGGAGCAAACTATTTTATCTGCAAAAATCTCTGCAGAACTGTCACAGTGAACTACTAAAGCAGGGCTCTCCAGCCTTGGGAGCCCAGATGTTGCTGGCCTACAGCTCCCAGCATAGTGTAATGGGAGTTGCGGAAGATGGTGAGGAGTGCAGTGTTGCACAACAGTCCTGCCTTGACGTATAGTGTAATATTATGCTCTGTATTACACTATACTCTGTATTATGCTCTGTATTACACTATAATTCTGTATTATGCTCTGTAATAGCAAGGCATGACCTTGCTATAATTGCTAGCATGTGAGTTGGCTGCTAGCCAGGCTGATGCAATCTCCAGTAACGTGTGACCTGGCTTCTGGCCAGAAGAATGACACTGCACAACAGCACAGGTGCTATCAATTAAGCATGAGATCTGCAGCCCATGAGGTTTGGTGCTAGAATGGTATTTAAGACTAGCAAATGCAGACTGAAGTGTGGTGGTTGCTAGTGGTGGTTGGCTGGCTGGCTGGCTGGCTGGCTGGCTGGCTGTGTGTGTAGTGGTGGAGTGCTGAAGAATTGGAAGGAGCAAGGAGGAGCAGAGGAAGCTGTTCAGAGAGCCCTGCTGAAGCCCCAATGCTGAAAGCTGATACCCAGGCGGAGAGCTGCTGGAACTAGCATTCGGGTTGGTTGGAAATAATACAGTGACTGTGTAGCTAAGGGGTGGGATTTCCACCAGGGAACTTGGAGGAAGGCATAGCATTGTTGTATTTCATGCTCAGCTTTGCAATAAAGATGTTTGGCTTTAACTTCCTGGAGGAGTATTTATTATGGTCTGAAAATCCTTCAAAGAACCTTTGCCAATCCCTTTTGAGGAACCTGTGGCAAAACACATACCCAGCCAGCATGGCTAATGGCAAGGGATTCTGGGAACTGTAGTCCAGCAACATCTGGGGACCCAAGGTTGGAGAGCCCTGTACTAAAGGCTCTAACTTTGCAAAGAAGAGGGGCCAGAATGTAAAGGCTCTTTAGCCACATGGGGAAGTTCAGCTGAATGAGATTGGGTGGATACGAAGGGTGGCAGAAAAAGAAGTTAAAGGTCTGTGCCGCCATCATCACCACCACATAATAGGCTTTGAAACAATCTCTAAGCCATGGATGGACAGACTTCAGGCTTTGGGGCTTGCTGTTTTTCACTAGAACCTCAAGGTGCAGCAGCCACAGACAGGAACCAGGACCGGTGCAAGGCAGTTTGGTGCCCTAGGCAAGATCAGATATTTAGCGCCCCCCTTCCCACTTGAGAGTGCTGTATTTTTTTTCAAGGCGTTTCTGACGCCCCCTTTAGCCCTGCGCCCTAGGCAGCTGCCTAGTTGGCCTAATGGTAGCACCGGCCCTGACAGGAACAAAATCTAGGCATGGGGGAAGAGAACCTGATGCAAAATGGTTGATCATGGGGTGAAGCCAGTTATGGTATTACACCCCATTAGTAAAAAAAACAGCAACACAACACCAACCTAGGGTGACCTGCATATGCAAGTACAACATCTACATCTGAGTGACTGCAGATCAGGGATTGCAACACGAAACACCAAAACTGTGCAAAGACCTCTGCTCAAAGGCAACCCATTATTGTTATTGCTATTTCATAGAATATAGCTTGCTTTTCGTGTAAACCCCTCACAGAGCTGATTACAACTTAATTAGAATTAATATGCATATTTTACAAGTGATGAACACTACGGCTGGGAGATAAATGATTAGCATAAGGCCAACCATGGAAGATTATTCCTACTATTGTTAACCTGTTGAGCATTAGAAACCCTTGTCAATCTACAAGTAGATTGTGATCTACCTTCTGTCCATCCCCACTCTAAGCCATGTTGATCAAATTCACTCATTGCCCTTGACCTCTCTTTAAACCACAGTGAGCAGAGCACTGCATTTTGGCAGTTGCAGGGAATACCCAGAAGCACCCAGTTTGCATGATCAAATTGACCACTGTGGTTTGTGGGTATCCATTTCATAACCCAAATCCTGCTCACAGGTTCTCATATTATGCAAACCCAGCAAGGGTGGCTTGTTGTCATGGTTAACAAGCCACCCAAAACCCATGGGCTATTGTAGGTTTCTGGGGTGGCTTGTTAACCATGGCAACAAGCCACCCTCGTGGAGTTTGCATGACATGGCAAGCATGCCAGCGGGTGTAACTATGCAAATCACTCCAGCATGTACAGCCAGGGAAATAAGCTGCTGTGGCTTATTTCCACCTCCTTGATCATGCAGACAGGCTCACTGTGTCAACCACCCAAGAAAACATCCTATTCTAGGAGTCAACTAGGATTTTCAAAAGGGAGCTGGCCTGCTCAGCTATTTAGAAAACCATTTTGATTCATAAGCCTCACCCTCACCGGGTTTGCATGTAACGAGAAGCTTAAACAAGACTGCAAAGACTTTTAGGACAAATATTTGTGACGAAACCTATTGCAGCAGCCCCAAACTAGTGGTGGTGATACAATAGAGCAGCCTTCCCCCAATGTGGCAAAAACACACCCCATATATTTTGGACTACAGCTCCCATAAACTCATTGGCCATGCTGACTGGGGCTGATGGGACTTGTAGTCCAAAACATCTGGAGGGTCCCATGTGGGGGAATGCATAGAGTCACCCATATGCCAAAGCAGCCGCAAAGAGGGGGGCAGAATAGTTGCATGAGAAGAGACAACATTCAGCTGGTGCATTATGAACCCTCTTCATCCAGCATCAAACCACACTCTATAAATGGGCTGATAGAAGATTTGTTTTACCTCTTATCAATAGGTGTAATATTTGCTGGAACCAGAAAAAAATCTAGAGAATATTTTATTAACATATCAATACAGACAGGAGAAGTACAGAATTCTCTTAAATATGATAACTGTACAAACAGTAACACAAGAGAATCCCAGAAACTCTTTCCCAGAAACAATGTGAAATGTCAACGCAATTCTTTGAGGTGCTTTCTGAGAAGCGGCCTGCAGAGAACTTGCTGCTGAGAGCCCCCTGCTATTCGCTGCCTGCTGAAGAGGGGCCCGCTGAGTAGCTGCCTGGCTGCAGAACTGCCTGCACAAAATCTCCAATGGTTATTGTTAGTAACCCATGACCATGAACAGACTCAGGGTCACCTCACTTGTGGGGGGATTACACTTAAGTGAAGCCTTTGCCGAGAATGTCTGTCGAGCCCATTCAAAATGTGGATAGTATTGGGAAAGCACTTTGAGGAGAGCACTTCTAATATATATATATTTTAAATGCTGTCATATAAAAATGAGTTCCCAGGGGTCCTGTCAGACTCTAGCATCACACCAAGAAATGGAACCTAGAGTGAAGAATGTGTTGAGGGAGAGGTGGGGCTCTGCAGACAGGGACTGGCTCAGCTCTCAGTGGAGCGCTGTGACTTCTATAGCCCCATCCAAGTGGTCACTCCACATGATTAAATTGCACGGAGAGGGAGAGTGGGGCGGTACCTTATGGCCCTGTCGGCTCCACCCCCACCTGATGACACGCATCAGTAGAGAGGAGCCTGCTCTACCCACATAGGCTTCCCTTGTAATGCAGCTCCACCCCAAAAGGGCTTTTCTGACAGCAAATGGGTAGCCATCTGGGGTACAGATGAAAGGTGTTAAACAATGGTGTAGTGGAGGCAGGGCTCCTAGGGATGCAGGCCTGGCACTTTTTATTAGCAGGAATGCTGAGGCCATCTGCCACCACCAGCTGTCAGACTTCCCTGTTGCCTCTGAGCTTAGCTGCAATCTTCACACAGTAGCTGGTAGGAAATGAATTTTCCCAGCAACAGTACATTCCTCTCTGTTGTAATGCAAAGTATTTTGGGGCAATTATGACCCATTAGCTTTACAAAAGAAGAGGTGCTTGTGGGGGAGATAAAGGCTAAAACTGGTTTGTTGCTATGAATCAACACAGCTACCTGCATTTTTGGTCTCTTATGAGAGGGAGGAAAAGGCTTGGGGAATGTCACGATGAGAGCCTGCACCTCAAAATTTACCACTATACCACTCCACAATCTGACTCTCACCTCATTTGAATGCCGTTGGTGTCCCCTATTCCACCCCACCACCCCTGCGCAAGTGAATGGTTGCCATGTGCTCAGTGGAGAAAAACAAAGTGCTGTGTTGAAAGGGGACAGCACTGCACTCCTGACAGTGCATGGGCCAGACATCACCAAGATGGACCTCATGGGAGTGAAGTGCAATGCACAGGCAGCACAGAGACACACTGCACCCTAATAGGTCACTCTGCTTACACAACTTCCCTCCACATATACTCACCACCAATAATGATGATCCATTTGTTAATTAAGGGGGAAATATTTCTCAACAATTTGCACATACAATGTTGTGGGTACTGCACTGTATTCTTTCTTGTTTAAAATAATCCTTCATAGAATAAGACTTTAATTACAGTAATTAAATGTAAATAAATTGTGGGCAACCATTCTGGCCTTTAGCCATCTTCTACACAGTGAAGGCCATCTGCACATTGATTGGGATGCAAAAGAGCGCACGCAGATTCTGCGTAAGCACTGGAACGTCGTACAACGCAGGGCTGGCGGGATGCAACTAGTAGAGGTGGGAAACAGTGATCATCCTGTATTTGAAAGTGCTTTCCTTTCTCTTTGGATCTAGGCCATCAGTGACAGAATCAAAATTAAAAGTCCTGATTTGGGGCCATGAAATAAAAACTCTTCCCTTGATTGTGTGTGTGTAACTGAATTTCATAACAGAATTGTTCATCTTCCTTCCTAAATATGCCTGCCCTTACCTACTTTTCATCCTTACCAACATGATCACAAACCTGGCTGATCAATGGGCACCATACTGATGGAGCTATTCTTGTTGTGGATAATGATAGAGAAAATTCAAGGAAAATGTCATTATTTTGTTATACTTGTAAACTATGGTGGAGGATTTTAATACTGAAAGTCAGTCTATAAGTGTTTTACAGTACAAGCTGAAGTGTGTACAACATTGTAGCCTAAGGGTGTAATCCTATGCATGATTACATAGAAAAAAGCCCTACAACTCCCAGCATTCCCCGGCCAGCATGTTTAGAAAGAAAAAGAGCTAGTGTGGCATAGTGGTGAGAGTGTTGGACTGGGACTCGGGAGACCCGGGTTCTAGTCCCCACTCAGCCATGAAACTCACTGGGTGACTTTGGGCCAGTCACTGACTCTCAGCCTAACCTACCTCACAGGGTTGTTGTGAAGATAAAATGGAGAGGAGGAGTATTATGTAAGCCGCCTTGGGTTCCTTGCAGGAAAAAAGACGGGGTATAAATATAATAAATAAATAAAAGTCCTACAGTTCCCAGCATTCCCCAGCCTGCATGGATGGCTGGGGAATGCTGGGAGTTGTAGGACTTTTTTTCTGTGTAAACTTGCATAGAATTGCACCCTAAATCAGGAGTGGGCAGACAGTAGACCGGGATCTACTGGTAGGTCTCTGGGTGAGTTGCAGTAAATTTTGGACTCCCGATTGTATAACAAAAGCAGCAACGAAAGGACTTCCCTATAGCACTATACTGTACTGCGGAAATGAAGAAAGCTCTGGATAACCAGGAGTAGATGTTTGTGTGGAAGGACTGTGAGTTCCATTCAGTTCTGGTACTCAGAATGAATTCCTGGGCTGATAAAAAAAAAAATTAAAGAATTGAGTATGTCTTTTGAACCAGGCTCTAGCTGCTGGATCTCTGGGGTCTAGTGAAAGTCAAGGTAGATCCCACAAGCCAGAACTCTGCCCACCACTGACCTAAAATAAAAATAACAGAGTGATCCTATGGCCCATAGACAGCATCTAGACGTACATAGGATGCTTTCGATTCCCAGCTCCAAGGTCGGAAAAGCGATCCAAGGTCAGAGCTGGGGATCTGCACTTGGATCGCCCTCCCCCACCTTGCAGCTGCCATGGAAAGAACTGCACCGGCTGCTTCTCTGAGGTCATAAGAGTGACCTTGGAGAAGGGGTAAAGAAGAGGGCATTCCAGGGAGTGGGGAGGGGAGGAGACCGGGTCCACCCGGATATGATGTATCGTGGCAGCATTCCGGCTTCCTTCCCTCTCCATCCGAAGCCCCACAGCTAGATAGCCAAAATTGGCTGCCTATCTGACTTCCAGGGTGGGAGGAGCGGGGAAGCAAAGATCACACCTGTGCTCCTCTCGCCTTGCACAGGATGCCCGTAATCCTCCAAGTTCGGAGGCTTACAGGCATCCCCATTGGATTGCACCCTAAATAAACATATGACTTTGTTTAACTTTTTCCAATGTTACATCTTACATGGATACTTCTTCATGGTATATGTATATATATATGTGTGTGTGTGTGTGTGTGTGTGTGTGTATCTCACCAAAACAAAACAAAAACCATAAAGAATTAAAATATAATAACAACAACAACAAATACAATTAAGGCTGGAATCCTATACTCACTTACCTGGTAGTAAGCCCCATTGAACTCATTGGGACTCAGTTTGGAGTAGACATGAATAGGCTTGTGCTGTAAATGTATTGCCCGTGTCAGTTCAATGAGCAACCATCATAGATAAAATATCTATGAACAAAATTACAAGAATTCACATGTAGGGAACTTCACTTCTGTTGTGTTTAATCGCTTTTGGTTGTAACCCAATATGGGATCCTCTGACCACAGAATGCAGTCTTGAAAGCTTTGCATAATGTTATTAAATTTATAGCTGATGGAATGTTAATTTGCAGGATTTCTTTAATATCAGAGTGCTCTTTAGTGCTTCAGACAAATGTTTATCCTGGTGACATCCTCTGTATTGCAAGCCTTTCCTATGATTCATCTGCATTAGCAGGAGATTTTTTTAAAAAAATAAGTAGCCATTTCCCTCCTGTTTTGACTGTGCTTTGGAAAACATTTTCATACCATTTTTTATAGGAAAGAAATAGAATAACGTGCAAAAATGTAACAACTGAAAGGTGGTAGGAAAGATACAGAGTCATTATATCATTATAATGGGATTTTAAGTTAAATATGCCATACGCATATCTGAAACAGTCATTTCTAGTAAACATGGTGAAATGGTAACACTTAGGCTTTTGGAGAGACATGAGTTGCTCCCGTGAACCTTTCCCTCTTGCCCACTCTCCCCCACCTCTCTCTCAAAATAAAGGGCACTGCCTCATTACTATCTACCCTTCTTAATCCTAAATTATTATATGGCATTTTGATCATCCTAGTGTTTAGTTTTACATATTTATGTTGGATGCAGGCCTGGCAGCAACCACCTCCTTGCCACTGCCCCCTCCCCATTCCCAAGCTCTGCTGCTGATTCCACTTCCTCCACCATGGCTGGCACTGTCACTTCCTCTCCCAATCGCTTCCCTACAGGGAGATAGTGTTCACCGGCCAGTCTGCCAATAGTGGGTTTTTATTGGGTGGAGGGCTAAGAGAGGACCTGGACTCATCACCCGTTGTGTTGGGAAGGCTTATGGGCATGGGAGGGAAGACGCCAAGGGCCAATGGAAACCTGGAGCCATTTTGGTTAGATATAACTGAGAATTACCAGTAGGGATGCTTCAAACCACAGTAAGGCTTCTATGTTCCAAGTGGCAGCTCTTTGTTAAAACTGTGTGATTTTGACCTAGTTTGGGGGTTATGTTTGCCACAGGAATCAGCATAGCCATGGCAAATGTTCTACTTTTCCTAACCACACCCGCCGCTCCACCAAATTTCCTAATAGGCATATCGTCTATTGGAATTCACCACATGAGTCAATCAGGACCATCACTTAGTGCAGGGGTGGGGAGCGTGTGGCCCTCCAGATGTTGTTGGACTGCAATTCCATCAGCCCTAGCCAGGATAGCCAATAGTGGAGGAGGGTGGGAGTTGCAGTCCAAAAACAGAACTACAAATTCTCCATCCCTGACTTAGGGCGCCATCCTATGCATATTTAGACAGAAAAAAGAACTGCAACTCCTAGCATGCCCCATGGCTGGGACATGCTGGGAGATGTAGGCCTTTTTTCTGCCTAAACATACATAGGATTGCACCTTTAGTGAGTTTCTCTGTCATACCAGTAGCAGTTAATGACATGGATTGGAGGCAGGGAAATTCATTTATGTAAGAGGTGGGGAATCTCTGGCACGCCAGGTGCTTTTGGACTGCCAACTCCCATTATCCCTGACCATTGGCCATGTTGGCTGGGGCTG
This sequence comes from Shinisaurus crocodilurus, assembly GCA_021292165.1. NCBI lineage: Eukaryota > Metazoa > Chordata > Lepidosauria > Squamata > Shinisauridae > Shinisaurus > Shinisaurus crocodilurus. The sequence goes on from CM037880.1 coordinate 163,456,708, forward strand.
ATGGGAGCTGCAGTTCAACAACATTTGAGGGTCTCAGGTTGCCCACCCCTGACTTCTGTGATAGCCTTGACTCATGTGGTGAGTTCTAATACAAGATATATTTGGGAGAGGCAGGGAGGGGAGAATAACAACCCCCTTGATGAATGTTATATCTAGACCAGCTCACACTTTGTGTAGGATGATTTGTCACTAGTCCCCCATGATAAACTGTCAGTGTGAATGGGATTGGAAATAAGTACCTTATGTCCTTCTTCAGGGAAGCTAAAAAAAGATTAATAGGTTTTTCACTTTGTAAGAATATATACACACACACACACACTATTTGAGGACTACTTATTACCTGAATCTACGGTATATGTATTGCATGAGAATCAGCCATTGCATGAAACTCTATGCATTATGTTAGTACTGATACATGCACACCCATACATTTCTGGCTTCAAGGTTTAGGAACTCCGGGGTGGGTGGGGAAAAAATATAAACTCAATGAAAAATAGGTAAAATGAGGAAAGGTCTAGAAAGGAAAAGAAAGAGGCAAGGAAAGAAAAGGGGCAGAGCAGCAGAGGGTGATGAGAACGATAAGGTCGAATTTGAGCTTAAAGGGGGTTTATAGGGTGACCACCCAAGCTGTATTATTGGAAAGCCCTAACCATATAGTTATATACATATGTATGGAAATGAATCAGAACCCTAAAGATTAAAGAGAAACAGAAGCACTATGCAGAACTCAAGAGCTGAAAGATTATTAGGGGTGGTGATGGCATAAAATGTCCCCCTATAGTAGCAAGATTATTCAATCACGGGTCATGAAATGAATGGTGAAGAGCACGCCTTAGCAGTCACTCAAACAGCTAGATTTTTTTTAGAGTGTACTGTTGAGTGACTTTGGTTCTCATTATGAAGACTAGAGAGAGTAGGGTGATCAGTACCACAGAAGACTGAATCCATAAGGAGGTGCTATTTTTAAAAAGTGACTGATTTTGGAGCTCATTCAAATGAGGGCCTAATTGCACACATTTTGCTTTGAATCAGGTATTGTTTGAACAGGTGTTGCATGTTTCTCCCCTGGCAACTCTGCCGTCGCACCTGCAACATGTCCTACGATATCAGCCTTGGGCCCCTCAAGCTCATCCCTGTGAAAGGGATCACCTAGCAGGTGCTCTGTGTCTCCCAGGCTTACATGAATCAAAGTAAGTTGATAACATTTTCCAATTTATATTGGAAGATATTGAATCATATCTTCAGAATCACATTTTCAGGCCACTCAACACATTTAATATAGAGAATCCTCAGAAGAAGGAGAAGGAGAAAAATAGACTTTGGCACAAATTAATTCTAGTGAATAACTTAGGCTGCTTTTTCACAAACCAGTTGAAGCAGAGCCCTTGGATTTGAGCCAGGTTAAGCCAGAGGATAGTGGAACCAAACTAGGGATGAGCGAGAATTTCATTGGGTCCACATTTTTGCTGTAGTCTTCCCATATTCACACCCCCTGGACATACAGATTTTAAAAGGCTAAATTAAAAGGATGCATCACAAGAGACAGCCCTTTCATGCATACCCAACAAATGGGCGTCTGTGGGTAATTTGGACCGCTTTAAAAGGAGATTGGACAAATTCATGGAGAATAAGGCTATGGATGGCTACTAGTTCTGATGGCTGTATGCTACTGCCAGTATCAGGGGCAGCAGTATGCCTATGTACACCAGTTGCTGGGGAACATGGGTGGGAGGGTGCTCCTGCACTCATGTCCTTCTTGTGGGTTTCCTGTAGGCAGCTGGTTGGCCACTGTGTGAACAGAATGCTGGACTAGATGGACTCTTGGTCTGATCCAGCATGACTCTTCTTATGTTCTTATGTACCCTCAAAAGGGCCTCTCCTGCAGATCTTAATACTTTGGCAGGTTCATAGCAAGACAGGCGGTCCTTTAGGTTGGCAGGTCCTAAGCTGTTTAGGGTTTTACAGGTTAAAACCAACACCTTGAATTGAGCCTGGAAAGCAATTAGCAACCAGTGCAGGTCTTCCAGAACAGGTGTAGTATGGTCTGGATACTTTGCATAAGTGGATTGGGCTGCCCTCACTGAGATGCCAAACACGGGGTTAAGGCAGGAGATGATGCAAAGAACATGCAGCTTAACCGAAATGTGACATTTCCCTACGGTCTCCCTTTGCCAGTGCTTCTTGTATGATCAGCAAGGAACATCTGAGTACTGGGACAAGGAAGAGAAGCTAGTGGTCTTCAGCCTTGCTTTTGCTGCTCTGCTATTCTGGTAGTCATCCTGATAGTCACTTTGCCAGGATTACAGGGCAAAAGAACAATCTTCCAGAGAAATATTCCTGGCATAATAATATAATACATCTTATTTGGAATATTTCATACCTATATCTTAAGGCCCTTCACCAAAGGAATTATTTATGGTGCCATTTCTCTATACTATAGATATGTGAGAAGTGGGAAGAAAAAGAGTGATGTGCTACAATTTTTTATTTATTTTTATTTTTTACATTTATATCCCACCTTTTTCTCCAAGGAGCACAAGGTAGCATACATGATCCTCCTCCTCTCCATTTTATCCTCACAACAACCCTCTGAGGTAGGTTAGGCTAAGAGTCAGTGACTGGCCCAAATCCATCCAGTGAGCTTCATGGTCAAGTGGGGACTTGAATCCAGGTCTCCCCAGTGCAACAGGCTGATCACTACACCACACTGGTTCTCTACAACAATGTAATTGTATCCCAGATATAATTAGAATTCCTCAAATTCTGGTCCAATAATCTCTAGTTTATGTTTATGGTTATTGCCTCAATATTAGATATTTAACACAATGTGAAAATGACTTCTATAGTGTTTCAGCTTCATTTTCTAATCTATAAATTGCTTGTACATGTACAGAACTTTCTACCAGATTTTCTTTATTTCCTCTTTCTTTCTCTCATAATATATCATTGTATGTAACCTATCATAAGAAATTAGAAAATTCATACTGAAATGCCTATATAACCCCTGCTCCCCTCCCCTTTGATTGATCTGCTAATCTGTATAAAACTGGTGAGAGTATGTCACACCTGGTAATTTTATTAACTACAGGCAAAGTCTGAAACTACATTTCCTTGTTAGGTATGCATATACCATCATATCGCATGTGATTTCAAATAAGTCTAATTTTTCCTTGATACAGATTAATATCTTAAGAGTTCCATTACTGAGTGTGAGTCTGAGGGCAGGCAGCATAGCTGAAAATGACATTTTCATACTAGTGATTTAGTACTTAATGTCTGAAATATAATTCCTGAAAATGCTGCGTCGAAGAATGGCCAACAGTACTTCAGAAAAATGACAGCACATGAAGTGGAGTTACAAAAAAATTACAACTATTTACTCAGGTTGAATTTTCTAAAGCATTCAAGGGGATTTGAAAATGCCACTTAGTGCTTTGCCTGAAGCCCAATAAAGTCAATCTTTTAACTACAATAGGCTGACCATCAGGACCTAAGTGCTTTTGAAAAATACTGTAAACCTAAAAGCAGGCGTGCTCTAACTTTTTCTGTGAGCCCCCCCACTAGACTAAGGAAAGAGTTCCAAGTTAGGAAATTACAAGTGCTGCTCCTGAACAAAATCTGCCTCATTCTGGGGTGCTTTGACCAGTTGCTCTCATTCATTCTTTCTGTCTCGCTCTTTTTCTATCTCCCCTTCCATATTGTATTTCCTGAAATAACAGTGAAATATGAGAGAGAGAGAAAGAGAAAGAGAGAGAGAGAGAGAGAGAATATGAAATATGAGTGGGAAATATGAGAAAATAACAGAAAATAAATATGAGGGGGGAAATGAGAAAGTAAATGTGGGGGAAAATATGAGAAAATGAAAAATGAAAATAAAAGAGGCCCATCTCTAAAAATAAAATTACAATTAAAAAAATAAGAAAATAAAAATATGAGAATATGAGAGAAAATATGAAATATGAGAGAAAGAGAGAGAGAGGGAGAGAGAGAGAGAGACTGGTTACATATTTTATCAAGGGGTAACTTTACTTCAAAGATCAACCGTTCAGGGAGTTGGTCATCTGTACTGACTGCCTCCATAGTGAGGAGAAATTTACCACAGTCAGATTTCTATCTGGAAATGAGGGAAGACTGGGCATGGTACAATATTGTTCACCACAGAGATGGTACTATAGATGACTGGCTCTCTACATGAAGAATCTCCTAAGCAAGGTGAAAAGATGCTTGAATTACAGAGTTGGAAAATTGGATATGTTTTCTTTATAGCATGTGAAAGAAATACACAGGGCACAGGAGTAGTCAACCTTTTCAGGCCCTCAGGCACATCTGCCATCCCCCCCCCCCCCCGTCTGAGGGTGCATTTGTCCCATGGTTATCCAGGCCCGTGGGCATTTATTTTCGGGATTCTCTCTTTTCTTGTCTCTACTTCTACCCTTGCCTGCATTCTCTCTTTCCTGGGCCCCCCTCTTCTGCTTCCTCCTCCAGAATTCCTTTCCCCTATCACCGCTTCTGCCGCTGCTGCTGCCGCCTCCTCCGCCTCCTCCTCCTCCACATTTCCCCCTGCTGTTGCTGCATTTCCCCCCCCCCCCGGCGCCGCCGCTTTCCCCACCACCACCACCTTCCCCCCTCCACCACCACCTTTTCTACCCCACCCACCCTCACTGTCACTGCCACCTAACACCAAGGAAGCAGGAAGTCTCCTGATGTGCCAAATTTCTGCTTCCTGGCACTGCGGAGGGAGGGAAAAGCAGAGGTGGCACAAAAGTGGGGTTGGTGTGCGTGAGGAAAGGGGTCTTGACAGGGAGTGCAGTCAGGGAGTTTGGCCGGCCGGTGCAGCATTGTCAACCCCTGCTATAGAAGGTGCTTCCAAATGGACGGCTCCTAGTGCTATCAATCAAAAGACATTTTGCAGCTGTTCCATCTTTTTTCTTCTTCTTGGTTGTGTGTGGTCGTAACAAAAAAAGATGGAGGAAGCACTGGGAAAAATGAGAGGGTTGCGACAACCCACCCCTCACCCTGTACCCAGGTGGGGTGTTGCCGCCTCACTTAGTGACCGAGGACACCTGTCTCTCCTCAGGATCGGTCCCGCCACCCAGGTGCACCTCCCAGATAGCCAGTTCCTAGATCACCACACCGCTATTGGGATGGCTACCACCGCTGGGACTTTCGTGCCACCCAGCCTGGCAAACTTAATAGAGGCTGTTCTTTCCCACTATTTTAGCCCACCTGTTGTGGGGTTTTCCCTTCAGGTATGCTGCCACCAAACCCCTCAGCGTGTGTCCCTCACAGTTAACACACAGTAGCATGTATTAACCAAAGCCTTTGCTGGAGGATATGGGAAGGAGGAGTCTGTCCTATACTGGTTAGGCTGAAGCAGAGTTTTCCTCCTTATGCACAGCCTGGTTATTGAAACTGGTTACCACCACGTGGGTTGCTAAACCCTGCTAAAAAGGATTTTAAAAGGAGATGGATTGTCCAAACAAGGTTTAAAACTAATAAAGACACTTATTAGCTTTACTTACAGTCCATTTATTCATATGGGTATGTCCATCATGTTGGAGAAGGAGAGAGAGGGAGAGGGAGAGAGCTGGCCACAGAGAGGCAGGAAGTTGGGAGGAGGGGTTACAAAACAAGCACCCTGGGGACTGCTCAATTAACCCTTTCCTCCCACTGTAACGAGTGGTTACATTACCTTGGTGATTTAAGCAGGCAATGTTACAATTTCCAACAGCCTTATGTATAATTATAGATGGAAAACAGGCTGTTTTCTCACAAAAAGAACAAGACTTATTTTGGGAACACAGGTAGGAAATCAGGGTCAGGGAACAGAAGGGATTAAGGGGTCAAATATGGGTTTCTGCCAAATACAGGTCATTAAATATTTATCTAGATATAGCACTTTTCACACTTCTAACAGACTAATTTCTCAAACCTTCCCATCTCTCTATCTCCCACCTCCCTTCTTCCAAGTCCGACTCTCCCTCCCTAACTCACGGACTCTAACTCAGTGTTCTCCAACCTTGGGTCCCCAGATGTTTTTGGCCTACAACTCCCAGCATAGCTGGCTGGGGCATGCTGGGAGTTATAGGCCAAAAACATCTGGGGACCCAAGGTTGGAGAACACTGCTCTAACTAACCAACTGACTAACTGCCCCCTCTCTCCCTTTTTTAAAATCCAGTCACTCCTTCCGCAGCCAATCACATGCAAACTGCATCTGAATATTCTATTCACTCTAGCTGTCAATCATACACCCCAGGCACACTATATACACACCTCAGTAGTTATTTCTCCTTTAACTAGAACTAGAATCGTCACAGGGGTTACAAAGGGAAGATGTTGTCATCTCTGGACACACACACACACCAATAAAATTCTGTGAATGAGACAAGGCGATTGCACAATGAAAGCCTCATCTAGAAACACCCAGAGGGGGGGAGAGAGAGAGAGAGAGAGAGAGAGAGTTACAACCAGAACTTTTTCTGCTTTCCCTTTGAATACTACAACATGCAGGGTTGGAGCTAACATCTATGTGATTCTTGCCGGGGGGGGGGGGGGGGCAACCCTGAAAATTTGACTGGGTGTAAAATTAAGATTATTTATCCTAGCAGTATTAAGTGTGATGGAAAAATTATTGAGTTAGAAATAGAAGATATCCAGTAAAATTTGGTGGGAAATGCCTGATTTAGAACAATTTAAATATTGGATTTTCTTTTCCTTCATGTACAATTGATTTACCAAAAATCGGAAAGAGTTACAACCCTGAGTTCTGGTTTTCCATTTGAATACTGCAACATGCCAGGCACAGGCATGACAGCCTCACATGCGGTAATCTTTAAATTGTAACCAGGTGGATACCCTTACTGGGAATGCAACCCTGTTCACCAGGGATCTTGAACCTCTTCCAGTCTGAGGGCCAAATTCTATTTTGGAGAAGCTCTTGGGGGCTGCATTCTAGTGAAGGGTGGGGCGAAAGGCAAGAGGGGCTCAGCAAAAATACAAAAAATTCCAGCATATTTTAGTTTAAACCTCCTACCGCCAGTAACTAAAGGCCAAACTAAACGTTCCTTCAGGCACCCATAGTTGAGTTATGCGTGATTCTCTCCCTTACTCTCCTGCAAGTGTCCATGGCCCCCAATTTGGATTGGGACTATGGTGCTTCAGGAGAGGAGGGTTTGGGCTTCCGCTTCCCCTTTCTGTCCCTAAATCCCACCCTTTCACAGAGGGGGCAGTAAAAAAAAGAGAGAAAATCTTCATGGGAAACAATGGAGACTTTCCCTCTCCTTTTAAACACCCCCCCCAACAGAGAGGTGGAATTTTGGGACAAAAATGTGGGGGCGGGGGCGGGAGGAAGCTGGAGAGTATGGGAGACAATCATGCATACCTGAGCTGTGCATGGTTAAAAGAATGCTTAGATATGCTTTGGCCCCAAGGGTTAGGAAAGGCACTTCAACCTTTTAAAATGGAAGGTGGGGGAACTGGACTGGGCAAAAGCTGGGAAACTACCAAACAATCAGGGGTGGAGGGAAGGGGGGCCAGGGGAAGAAGCGTGGGAACCCCCAGGAGAGGTTGCCCGCCCCTGCTGTATTTGGTGTGAAGCAAGACAGCCCTTCACTTCCTGCCTACTGGGCGTTCCTCTCCTGTTTCCACCACCACACCACAATGCATGGGCATAACATTCAAATAGGTAATATTCTGCACATAAAAGCCAAAGCATGTAGGCTTAGATTGTGTGGCAGATTCCCAGACTGGGGCTAAAGATCAAAAGGAATTGTGGCTGCCTGGAGCTGAAGCTGTGAGCACAATATGTGAGACTGTACAGTGGGTTGTATCCGACGGTGTCCCTCTGCTGAAAGAAGGCCTTTGGTCTAGTGGATGGAGGCTTCCATAATGGGGTGGCAGGTGATTCCCTCCCCCTTGCAGCCTGCTACACCCTCCCTACTGTTCCAAAGGGACCCCCAACACCCTAGAGCAGATTGGGGGGCACAAGGCCTGCATTAAGGTGGGGGATTTTGGCGAAAGTCGCCTCTGTACCCATTCCACTGACAGAAGCCTCAGAATGGATGAGAAGGATGCTACTGATGCAATACATCGCTTGTATGGTGTGGAAGCTGAGACAGGATTTTCAGTTGATATGCTTTCCGGTCAAAGAGTGAAGCAAAAGCTTAAATTCAGCCTTCCCAACGTGGTGCCCTCCAGATGTGTTGGACTACAACTCCCATCATGGGCAGTGGTACATGCTGGTTGGGATAGTCCAACATATCTGGAAGGCTCCATGTTGGGGAAGGCTACTTTATCTCTTCTCTTAAATTGAAAGAAAAGAAAGAAAGAAAAGAAAGGGTGGCCGGGTGGCCGGCCAGATGGGTGATTAACAAATATAATAAAATAAATAAATAAAAAATAAAAAACCCAAAATCCTACATAGATGGTCATCCGAAGCCACTTAGAGACAGAAGCCAGCACAAACAAATGTAAGATACCAATACCATCTTCTTACTAAGTCTCCTCCCTCCATCTGATCATCTGTACATGTATGGTTCTAATCCATACCTGCACAATTTATGATCCACTAAACTAAATCACCTGTGAGCTACTTTGTCCTGTAAAATGCTTGACAACCCTCTTGTTTTCTAGTTCTGGGCAGACAGAAATAAGAGGAGGTTGATGAAGCCTTTGGGTGGCTGCCATAGAAGACTGCATTGGGCTCAGTAGGTCACAGTTGTGCAGACCTGTTGCAGTGTGAAATCTCATAAGTCATCTTGTAAGTAGCATTACAAAAATATCTCAAATCCCCCAAACCTAAATACATAATTTGTGAATGATCTTATGTAGTCACAGCTGGCAGCAGAGGGTGATATACCTACCATTATTGCCTTTTGGCAAATGCTAAAGTGTGCATTTATCAAAACACTATTGTCTCAATTGGCATTCACACAACAGCCTAAAACCCTTCAATCTCTCACTAAACTAGAGATTTTACTAATTACTACATTCATTTGAATTTTTATTACGTTCAAATAATGAAAGCCATTATTAGGGTCAATCTAAATCCACAGTGTTTGCAATTTTAGGATTTTCTGCTACAATTTGGCGTTGATCTTCAGAGTCTGGGTTTTAGTATTAGGAGGGTAAACTTTGTTTTGAGCAAGATAGGCAGGGAATACTGTTTCTCTGTCCTGAGCTAAGATGGTGGTTCCCCCGATATGTTTGAAATGTGCTGCAATTTTGGCACGTGGCAGAGCATTCATGAGACTTGTGCTATATCATTAAATGGTAAGGCGTCATGGTTTCACCCCACTTGTGACTTGGGATATGAGTTTGTAACTTGAGGATTTTGGCTGCTATCTGGAATAATAGTGGACTAGGATTTTACTGATTTATTGTCTTATTTTTCTGTTAGAAGATAAAAGGATGAGTAAGAGACAATGACCTGGTTTGCATATAACGGTGGCAAAACACAGGCCAATTAGTTGTTAGGGAAACCGTGGGTTGTTTAATCCATGATTTATCCATAGGGTGGGTTCTCACGTTACACTAAGCCACCTGTGAATAAGCCACCATGGGTTGTTTGTTTGCTTGACAACCCATGGTACTCCTGACAGACAATCAGGCTTGCCATGGCTTGTTCCCCCCCTCATTCCCCCTCAGTCCTCCTGCTGGCTCTGGCACTTATCCCAGGTGCCTTTATTTATTTATTTATTTATTTATTACATTTCTATACTGCCCAATAGCCGAAGCTCTCTGGGCAGTTCACAACAATTAAAACCACAAAATACAACATAAAATACAGCATTAAAAAAATTAAAACTACAGTATAAAATAGGAATAAAAGCCAAAGTAAAACATAGCAGCAGTACAGAGATTTAAAATACAGTAAAAGATTTAAAGCAACAGAGACTAAAATTCCTGGGAAAATAAGAAGGTCTTCACCTGGCGCCAGAAACAGCACAACGCAGGAGCCAAGCAAGCTTCTCTGGTAAGTTTATTCCACAACCAGGGTACCACAGCAGAAAATGCCACCTTTCTAGTAACCACCCACCTCACTTCCTTTGCAAGGGCTCCCAGAGGAGGACCACTGAGAATGATCTTAGGGTCTGGGCAGGTATATATGGGAGGAGATCCTTTGTGGCAGCACTCGTTGCATCAGTTCCTAGGTCAGCACCCTTTCTGCAATTGGTCCAGTGGGGTTGCTGTCTACCAAGGGAAACTCGTCCCCCTACCACACCAGCTCACCAAATGGATTTAATTTTATGAGTCCTTATGAAAATGGTAACTCGTTTGCCGCCCCCGCCCCCCCCCCCGGGACTTTTGCTGTTGCGCAAATCCGCCTCTCTGATATTTAGCCAAGCATCCACATATTCCCCTCTTCCACTTCATCACTTACTTTGCTAGCTAGCAAAAACCTTTTTGAAGAAGAAGAAGAAGAAGAAGAAGAAGAAGAAGAAGAAGAAGAACAAGAACAAGAACAAGAACAAGAACAAGAACAAGAACAAGAACAAGAACAAGAACAAGAACAAGAACAAGAAGAACAAGAAGAACAAGAAGAAGAAGAAGAAGAAGAAGAAGAAGAAGAAGGCTGCTTCACGTTACTCTAAAGTAAACACATCAGCCATGGTAGGTTGTCATGTCATGCAAACCAGGTCATAGTGTCCAGGTTCGGATGTCATACAGCAACCTTCAATTGGTTGAGTTAATTAATTAACTCATGAATTGCCACCATTATGTGGGAATTGTCCCAATACTTCATTTTAAGATAAATACATGATCAAAAGCAATATGTCTTCTATATACCACATTTGAAGCCGCAATAAACATTGTGATGATGTGATAGTGAAATGTTGCTGGGCACTGTATCCTCCAGATGATGTTGGACTAAAACTCCCATCATGCCTGACCATTGGCCATGCTGGCTGGGGCTGATGGGAGTTGGATTCCAACAACATCTGGAGAGCACCAGGTTGCCTTAGTGAGCACAGCAGCCTGTTTTCCAATTGCAGAGCAATATTTGCCACTGACAAACACTTGAAATTATTTTACAATCATTTACAAATCTTGCACACATGTTATACATAGGTCTTAGAAAAAATTACTGTAATGCTAGAAATACAGGTGGTTGCATTAGACTGAGATTCTCTCAGGGGGGAAAAGGGCAGAGAAGCATATTCATTGACCTGCCGCAGTTTCTGGAACACTCTCCCGAGGGAGATTTGGCTTGCTCCTTCCATCAGATTGCTAATACCTTCGTGTTTAGAAGGGCTTTGGGGACATGAGTGGTTTGAAATTGTGTTTTAACCTGTTACACCAAATTCTTTTCATTGCTGCAGGATGCCCAGTTATTTCAATGGCAGATAGATAGATAGATAGATAGATAGATAGATGCATGCACAATTCAGGGCACAATACTATTGGGATGCCGCCTGTAAGCCCCTGAATTTGGAGACTTACAGGTATCCAATGCAGAGCGGGAGGAGCAGAGCAGGTGATTTTTCCGTCCCCATCCTTCCACTATGGATTTTAGCTAGACAGGCTTTTTTGCCTGTCTAGCTGGAGCATCTCAGAGGTGGAGGGAAGTAGGCTGAAGTGGCTTCAGGATACCTTGTATCCTGGCCTTCACAGTCTCCTCCACTCCCCGCCCCTGAAACATCCCCTTTTTTCCCTCTCCGAGGTTGCTTTCCCAACCTCAGAGAGCAGCCAGTGAGGTTTCTTCAACACTGACTGCAAGGGGATGGGGATGGGGGTTGGAGCTCCAATCCCCAGCTCCAAGATCACAGCAGAGTCTCGGACCTCAGATCTGGGAATCTGAAAAATCCTATGGCCCCTCAGTCACTATCTAGGGGCCCCAGGATCACTCCCTAAGTAACTTAATAATTTTTTGTAGTTTTGGTTTTACAGTAATACCTTGGATTGCAAGTAACTTGGTTTGAGAGCGTTATGCAAGACAAGCAAATTTATATATATATATATATATATATATATATATATATATGATATACAAGCGATGTCTTGCAATACAAGTACTGTAGTACGGCTTAAATTAAAAATCTCTGTACAAATTTTTTGGGGGGATTTCATTTTGATATAAGAGTGTTTTGGATTACAAACACGTTTCCGGAACGAATTATACTCTCAATCCAAGGCATGACTGTATTTGTTTTTAAGTTGTTGTTAACCACCTTGAGCTTTTTGGAGGAAAGGGGGGATATAAATATCTTAAATAAATAATCCAAATGGAATCATACCTAGAGCAGATATATTGAAATCAATAGAACTTAAATTAGTCATAATGTTTTCAAGAGCCTGTCTAAATAATCTGCTCCCTTCACACACACGCACACCATACATTGTAATGTTGCATGTAGGGAGGGGTGCACGCACCAGCTCTTTGAAAAACAACAGCAGGAGCCCTGAAGTGTGCAGGTAATCTCTTACATGTGCATAAAGGCTAGATTACAACCCACAAAGGGTAATTGTTTTTATAAGGTCCACTGAAGCAAATGTGTTATTGAACAGTATCTTGTGTGTAATAACAGCAAGGGCCTTGTTGCTTTTTTTTCTGGAATTCATTATAAGTTATTGAAAGTATGGGCCGCACTGTCATTTCAGAAATTGTAACATTTTACCCAAGAATAGATACATGCAAGTAAAATTCATTTTAGTGATTCAACTACTTCTTTTTCACTGAGCACATTTAAACTGAAACCGTGTTTACTGCTAATCAAAAGATAATTCGTCATCATCACATTCAACAATCATCAAAGCTACTACAAAGGTTCTTGTCATAGCAGTTACTCAAGCCAGAACCTCTTCACTTCTTCCATTACACAGTCTTGCACTTGCACTTTTCACCATGGCAGAATCTTTTTGTCCAACGGGGGAAGAGGGAATTGGAATAGGAACTAGCTGCAGGGTGTTTTTGGCTACCTTACTTCACCTGGGCTCCTGATCTCAGGCTGTTTCTTCTCTCTCCCATCCAGGTAATATAACGCTCAGGCCTGGACAAAGGCACAAGAAGCAGTAATGGACTGGATGAGGGCTAATAAACTGAGACTCAATCCAGGCAAGATGGAGATACCGTTAGTGGGTGGGTCATCTGCCTGGCTAAGTGCTGTTCTGGACTCTGGAGTGGGTTGCACTACCCCTAAAGGATCAGGTTCGTAGTTTGGGAGTGCTTTTGGATCCAGAACTGTCACTAGTGGCACAGGTGGACTCGGTGGCAGGAGCCCTTTTTATCAGCTTAGGCTGATATACCAACGACATCCTTATCTGGACAGAGATAGCCTAGCTACAGTTATCCATGCCCAGGTAACCTCTCGCCTGGATTACTGTAATGCATTATATGTGGGGGGCTGCCTTTGAAAATGGTCTGGAAATTTCAGCTGGCCCAAAATAGGGCAGCGAGATTGGTAACTGGGAATGGCCAACGTGATCATATTATGCCAGTACTTTTCCATCTGCACTGGCTGCCAGTCCATTTCTGGGCCTAATTCAAAGTGCTGGTATTAACATTCAAATCTCTGAATGGCTCAGGTTACCTGAAGGATTGTCTCTTCCCATACCTGCCCAGACCTTAAGATCAACTGCAGCAGTCCTTCTCTGGGAGCTCCTACCAAAGGAAGTGAGGTGGGTGGCTACTAAGAAGAGGGCCTTTTCTGCTGTGGCACCCCGGTTGTGGAATGAGCTTCCCTGAGAGGCTCACCTTGCACCTACATTGTGCTCTTTCTGGCATCAGGTGAAGACCTTCCTATTTTCCTAGGCATTTTAGTTTTTCAGTTTCTGTTTTAAATCTGGCATTGTATTTTAAATCTTTGCACTGCAGCTAGGTTCTATTTGGTTATTATTTTTATTTGTACAGTCATTTTAAACTTAAAAAATATATATTGTATTTTATCATCTTGTATTTTATGGGTTTAATCATTGTGAACTGCCCAGAGAGCTTTGGCTATTGGGCAGTAGAGAAATGTAATAAATAAATAAACAAACAGAACAACATCCAGAAGGCAAAGGGTTAGGCAGTCTTTCCTCCACTGCTGTTCCTCTGCACAAGACTTGCAGCCTCCTGAAGCTTCTTTTGGTATTCCTTTTTAATAATAATTTTAAAAAACCTTCAGAGGAAAGATGCCACAAACTGTGTATCGCACATCTGGTTGGAGTGGTCCATTAGGCAGCCTGAGGCAGCTGCTTCAGGAAGTGGATGCTGAAGGTGGGGTGGGGGGTGGTAGCAAACCTAACTGGGCATTCCCCTTGAGCCCCCTGGCCACAAGCACATCCTCCTTAGCTGGTACCCCAACAGCAGCAATGCTTACATGTAGGGTGGCCATGTGTCCCCTTTTACATATGATAGTCCTCTATTTGAAGGGCTGCCAAAGGACAGCCCTTCAAATATTTGAAAGGCCACTCAGTCCAAGTCCAGTATAAAGAACCATCAGAAGGTAGAGCTGAGCTTTAAGACTGTCCATCAACAGCACCTGGACAGCAGACTGAGCAAGGCACACAGGTCACCTGGTCACAGTCTTCCACACGATGGTGAGATGTAATGCATTTCTATTTAAAATATTATAATAATTTCTAAATTTGCATCTGTACATATACATTAGCATATGCACATTTTATGCAAACAAGTGTTCTCTTTTTTGGTGATAAATGTCCCCTTCTTTGATGATTCAATATTTACTTGCGGCTCGGCTCGGCTGGCTATCTCACACCACAGACGGCATCCTTGGGAAAGGCCCCTGATGGACTGAGCAGGCAGAGAGGCAGCCAGCCTAGGCCATGCACTCCAGCAGGCATCACAGGTGTGTGCGTATGTGTTGCTCTGCTTGGGGGATGCAAATTGGCACCACACTCTGATGAATTGCAGCGTTTGTTTGAGCAGGCAGCAAGCAGGCACCAGCCAAAGCAGTGAGAGAGCTGTAGTGAAGTGTTGGGGACAGAGCTGTGTGTCACACAGCTTGCCCTGTGCCCTCCTAAGTTAGCCTGTGGCCCTCAGCTGCAGTGGAGGATGCTTCCCCATCCATTATCAGAGTTGCAGTAAGATTTGAATGCCAGTCTGGTTGATTTCTGTATGAGGAATGGTGGGGGACGCCATCTTGTCCTTTTCCTCAGGCAGCAAAATATTTTGGGCTGGCCCTACAGTGGGAGCTCCATGCAGTCTGGGATTCTTCTTTCAAGAAAAGGACAACACTGGCCTGCTTGAGCACAGATGAAGGCTTGTTCCAGGCAAACTAAAATACTTCCTGATCCTCATGCCTGGGGTGAGAGAAATGGGAGGTAGAAAAACTTCTTGAACAAAGGCTTTGTAATGGAGCCATTAAAATCAACCTGAAATTGCATTCACAAATATAATAACAACATTGCGGATAGTAAGTATGGCATAAAAAGCACATTCCTACCTAAGTGCTAATATTACAGAAGGGTGCGTTCTTGTCAAATAACATTTGGTCCAGTAATTGAAAAAGGTCCATTAAAAATTAACTGAAAGTTAGAATGGAAACACATACATAAAAGAGATATGCTTGATTCTCCCAGATCCCAACTTCAGAATTAGGGAGAGCAAAAGTTCTTGAAATTGAGTGTATCATATTGATACTCATTTTAGGACACTATGTACATGCTATAGGACTTGGCCTTTCCCAATGGTCATGATGTCTAGGGATGATGGGAGTTGTAGTCCAGCACAGAAAGGGCACTGGGTTGGGGGAAGGCTACTATAGGTGATAAACCTTCACCTTCCTGTATTAACCAGTCACAGTGTAATAAAGGGCAAGAGATACGTGTATGATGTTAATCTAAGTACTTCCTCATCAATATTTGACACACCAATGCTCAATAAAGTAGCCATCAGAAATATTTGGTTAGTCTCCTAGAATGTTATTACAAGGTCTACATTTCCACTATTCGGGTTTACTATGATGAGCTGCTTATACCACATAAAAACTTAAAAATCATGACCAGTGCCTGTGTGGTGTAGTGCCACACAGTGGCACACCAGTGTGTGTGTGCCAGTGTGGCATAGTGGTTAGAGTGTTGGACTCGGGAGATCTGGGTTCTAGTCCCTGCTCGGCCATGAAACTCACTGGGTGACTTTGGGCCAGTCACTGCCTCTCAGTCTAACCTGCCTCACAGGGTTGTTGTGAGGATAAAATGGAGAGGAGGAGGAGGAGGATTATGTATGCCGCCTTGAGTTCCTTGTAGGAAAAAAGGTGGGGTATAAATGTAATAAATAAATAAATAAATATCCACTTCATGCTGGTCAAAATAGGTTCGTTCGTTCCAAACATCTGATGTAAAAAAATACTCTGTATATTTTTGTTTAATACTAAGTGGCACCCAAGACCTGGTGCAAGCTGTAAGTGTTGTTGAACTGGTTAGAAACAGAGTCTATCAAATTCAACATTTACAAGTGGACAATTGGCAAGAAAATCCAACACAGTCACATTTGACTTAAAAAGAGGAAATTTCTCAAAAATAAGGAGATAGGTAAGAAGGAAGTTGAAAAGGAAAGTAAAGAGAGTTCAGTCTCTCCAGAACACTTGGGGGTTATTCAAAATCACATTAATATAAGCTCAATATAAGCTCGATATAAGATTAGGAAAGGTACCACCAAGTCCAAGAGGATGCCAATGTGGTTAATGAGCTATTAGAGGGAAGAAGTCTTCATTCAGAAAGTCTTGCCCAAATGAAAACAAAAATGAACACAGACTTCAGCAAAAGAAAATCAAAAAGACAATAAGGGATGCAAAAAGAGAGAGAGAGAGAAGCATTTGAGGAAAATATTGCTAAAAGGAAGAAGAAGAAGAAGAAGAAGAAGAAGAAGAAGAAGAAGAAGAAGAAGAAGAAGAAGAAGAAGAAGAAGAAGAAGAAGAAGAAGAAGAGTAATAATAGATAGGTACATCAGAAGCCGAAAACCAACTAAGGAGGTGGTTGGACTGCTGGACAACAAGGGAATCAAAGATGTGCTAAAGAAGGAATAAGAGAATTCAGAAAAGCTGAATAAGTTATTTGCATCTGTCTTCACTGTGCCTGAACCAACCTGTGCAGGAAGGAATTCTGAAGAACTGATGCAATTAGTGGTGACATGAGATGAAGTTTCATTGGGGGAGTTTCACTGGCATAACTGTCATGCCAATGGTATATCTGGCATTCCACCAACATAGTGGGGCTTCTGCCAAATCCTAAAACCCTTCAGGCAGCATAACTCCAGTATAGGATTGTGCCCTAAATCACAAACAGTGTAATCCAATACAAGCCTACTCAGCAGCAGAAAGGCCCATTCAACAATAGAGCTTATTATCTGGTCTAGGACTGGAACCTTGCCTTTATAATATTCCCACTTTGGTGTTAGCTCAGCTGTATATGCAGAAGAACAACTAGGTGGCATTATGCAGAGGAAGGCTTGACTGTTTGAACATGATAGTAGAGTTCAGCGGCTGATTTGCCGATTCATAGAGTCTTGGATTGCTTTTAACTCTACATGGTGTCAAAATAGAGGCTAACTATACCTTCTACATAATGCATCAATAGCCAAAAGTACATCAGTAAGGCCATCCCATAGTCAAGCCTTTCTCAACCTGGTGCCCTCCAGATGTTTTGGACCTGACCATCAGCCATGTTTGCTGGGACTGAGGGGAGATGAAATCCAAAATATCTGGAGGGCATTGCATTCCCTGGGGCTACAGAGGGAAGGCAGAAGAAAAGCCCAGGCCAGGGAGATTGTACCAGCAGCTCCAGAAGAAATCTTCAGTTGGCCTAAGAGAACTGGTGTATGTTTGGTTTGGGGGGGGGGGTAACGTTTCTTTGTTTGAGTATTTAAACATTGTAAACCGCTTTGGGTAACTTAGCAGAAAGGCGGTATAGAAATGTAATAAATAAATAAATAAATAAATTGGGAGAGGCTGCTAGTAGAACAGCAGGTGCTGCAGTTTAATTGGTTTTAGAATCTCAGTTTTCCTCTGATATGGGCATCTTTTGCATCCCGTATTCCAACATACATTAAAGACTATAATATAGTCCATTGAAATAAAATGCCTGGAGAAAAAGTGCAGCAATTCTAGAATAACATATTTTGCATAGGCTAGACTGCTAGAGCAATCATTTTGACCTGAAGAAAGTTACATGGCATGGAAACAGAATTTTAGTCTTGGTGTATATATATAATTAAAATGTTTGTGGTCCATTATGCTGAAGGGTACATTTTATTTAAAAAGCACCCATTAGGTATCTTTGCACCATAAAACTTTATTGTATTTCATAGTTTAAAACCTAAGTTGTCCCAGGATGTGGGGGGAAACACTTGGAGACTGTGAGGTTCCAGACCCCAGAACTGTGTCTGAATAAACTGAAATTGATAACTGGAAAAAGAAAACCATAAAGTGGAAATTAATGTACTTTAATAGTTGAGCGGCTTTTGCTAGTTATTGCATGGTAATAGAGTTGGTTGTGATGTAGTCTAATTAGCAGCTTATAAATTATATATGTATTTCTTTTGAATTCCAATATGTACAATATAAATTTGTTTGTTTGTTTGTTTGTTTTAAATTCATTGCGGAGCAACCCATTTGATGTGGCTCAGCAAAAAGCTGTACTATGCATTGAAAAAGCAATCAACAAACTCTTTGAGTACATCAAGCAGGATAATTTAGATGGTTTTTAATCATGATTATGAAAATATAATTAGGTGGTTTCATGTTGGTTGGTGAATGCACAGGGAAAAGTGATTCTCTGAAAAGAAAAAAATATGTATAATGTTGCCCAAGAGCCACAAAGCATGTGTGTGTGTGTGTGTGTGTGTGCGCGCGCACACACGCACACACACGCACACACACGCACACACACGCACACACGCACACGCACACGCACACACACGCACACGCACACACACGCACATGTATATATTGCTGGCATTCTTTACCAGTGGATCAGAAGGTAGTATGTTTAAACAGAATTCCATTTCCTTTAAGATTCCAGAAAGACCCTTAGTTAATGGATTCTGGTTATACAGCAGTAGCTTTGGAAAAATGCCCCCTTTTCACCGGGCTGAAAATCATTAGTTTGTGACTTGAATGGGAGTTGGGGGGAATCTTCTTGTTGTGGTAGCACTCAAATCCAATCAGTCCAAAAATTGTACTTTGGGTCTAATTAAGCCAACTTTTCCTGAAAATATTACAAAAGCCGTTTGCTTTCATTTTCAGTGTCTTAACAACTGTAATGTTATTTGACAGCTAATGGTGTTTTCTTCTTCTTTTTAGGTAATGAAATATATGAAGAGAAATAAGAGATCAGGAAGAATTGCAAATGTTACACACAAATAATAGTATTATAGCAATAAAATTCATAAGGGTTCAGTCCAATGAGGCTGCCCATAATCCTCCGAACTCGGAAGATTACAGGCATACTGTATTGGACGGGAAGAGCACAGAGGAAAAGGTCACCTCTGCACCTCCAGCCCTGCAAAGCAGCTAGATGGCTGATTTCGGCTGTCTAACTGTGAAGCTTTGGAGCAGTAGGGAAGGAGGCTGAGGCGCCGCCAGGATATGTTGTATCTTCATAGATTTCATAGATCACAGAGTTGGAAGGAGCTTACAAGGCTATCGAGTCCAACCCCCTGCTCAATGCAGGAAACTAGAGGAGGGGTCTCCCATCCAAGTAATTACCAGGCCTGACTCTGCTTAGCTTTCCACACTCAGACAAGCTGAGCCAGCGTGAGCCACTTCCAAATGTTTTGGCTGTGCTGGTCTCCTCCCCTCCCTGCCCCCCTCCCTGCCCCTAAACGCCTTCTCCGAAGTCGCTCTTACAGCCTCAGAGATGCAGCTGGGGCAGTTCTTTCCATGCCAGCCGCAAAAAGGGGAGGGCACTCCGAGCATGGACTCCCAGCTCCAAGGTCAGAGCTGTTTTTTGAACTTGGAACTGGGTCTCTCAATAATCCTATGGCCCTCTAGATGTTGTCTAGGGCCCATGGGATTGCCCATTAAACAATTATAAAAATGATTTATAAAGCATAGCTAAAATTGCACAACAACATGCAGGTCAAAGTCAATTACCGTACTAAACCAATGTCTCAGTACTACAGAAGGATTATAAGGGCAGACAAAACATATCAGAACCCTCCTGTTACAAAGTTCACAGTCTCAAACTACAAGGCCTATCTGTTGAATTTAATGTTGTTTGCCAAACACATTTCAACTGGGTAGCCTTTTTCATTGGCACATTTGCAATACTTCAAATATCTGCTTCAGCATGGATCCAAGAAATCCAATATCCGAAAATAGTACCACCCAGGACATATGCCTTTTAGGAGTAAAGTGAATAAATAATACTGATTTTACATCTTACCGATCTTTTCCCGTTATTTGCAAAAATCCCATTAACTTTGCTTCAAATAAAGCTCACCATATAGTTAGAGTGGATGAAATTAAAATTTTAAATTCAAATGTTGAAGCAGCAAGCAACTATAAAAGTGGATTAAATCAGATTAGTTTTTGGGATTCCCTCATAAATTTAGAATCTTAAAATAACCCAACTGGGAGACTCGTACCTCAAATAACCATCCTCATTCAGGGAAAATATGTCCACTGTAGTCTTTCTGGATCCGTACTAAAGGGACTTAAGCCTATATAGCACTAACCAAAAGGAATTCACCTGAGGTGTATTGACAATTTGGCCAACTCCATAAAAAACTGGGCCAACTGAAATTAAAAGCCTTTTTTTCTTATAGAAAGAAACACACAGTTTAGCCGTCATTAAACCTGATCACACAAAAACTTAGCAACACATGATTTATTATTATTATTATTATTATTATTATTATTATTATTATTATTATGTTGTTGTTGTTGTTGTTGTTGTTATTGTTACATTTATACCCCGGCTTTTTTTCATCTTGGAAAGGAATCCAAGGCAGCTTGCATGGTCCTCCTCCTCTCCATTTTATCCTCACAACCATGTACGATAGGCTGAGGGTCAATGACTGGCCCAAAGTCACCCAGTGAGCTTCATGAGATGAGAGGGGACTAGAACCCGAATCTCCCGAGTCCCAGTCCAACACTCTCACCACTACACCATGCTAGCTCCCTCAGTGATGTAGCATACCATACCAAGTGATGTAGTACATACCATAAACATAACTTTAAGGGGAAAATGCAAACTTTGCTTCCCATGTGGGAGTTTAACACATATAAAATTTGCAAAAAGACAGTGGTATCAACAATATTAAGGAATGGACTATAATCGAAATCACAAATACTGATACTCATTATATAGCTGCCATCCAATCAATATCATCATTGAGGCCTCTAGGCACCAATGTGTTTAGTTTGTGAATCCAGTAGACCTCCCTCTTCCTTAACTGGCTGTATAATTCTTTCCCCTGAGATCATATGCCTGCTATACACCCAAACCTCAGGTGATTGTGCACCTGGAAATGTTTCACAGAAGTGGGTCTGGACAATACATGTGGTCATCCCTACATAAAGCAGTGTGCATGGGCATTGAACAACATATATAACCTCTTTGATGTTACATGTAAAAAAATATTAAATTTAGTACTCCATATTATCACTAATGAATGTCTTTATTTTACTGCCATTGGAACACACATTAAAATTTCCACAGGGGAATTGACCTTTCCTTATATATGCCTCTAAGGGTCTGGCAGGGTTTTGAGTAGACTTGTATAGGATTGCACTGTTGGGGGGATCCATTAGACACTGTCAAGGGGCCATAGGATTGTTCCCTAACTATTTAAGAGCACACAAAAAATAAAAAATAAGGTGGGCAGCACAATCCAACGAGGCTGCGCGCAACCCTCCAAATTCAACGGATCGCGGGCATCCTATCCATGGTGGGAGAACCACAGAAGATAATATCTTCCGTGCTCCCCGCACCCTGGAAAACATCTAGTCGGCTGATTTCAGCCATCTAAATGTTTCCCCTCTCCTCCCGATTCTTCGTAATCCAGCGGCGTCTCACCCCTCCCCACCCCCAGGAATGTCCCCCATGAGGGAGAACTGAGCACAGTCTTCCGTGCTCGGCTCCCTTCCACCTCGGAATAAACCGCGGCAGGTACAAGATGGGGGGGGCTGGGCGCTCTGCGGAACTGCACCCCCGTAAGGGATTTACGAGGGTGCAGCACTGTGGAAGGGAATTTCTATGCCCCTCCAGACAAAGTCAGGATTGCGCCCTCAATTTGAGTAATTATATAATTCATTTGTCACATTCAGCACCTTCTGCAAATCAAGTGCTATCTATCCAGGGATGTTGAAGAGTCCTTGGTCTCGAGTCACGAGTCTTTGGACCCGAGTCTCGAGTCCGAGTCCGAGTCCTTGGTCCAAAATGGTGACTCACGAGTCACGAGTCCTGAGTCACTCCCAAAACTGACTCCACGAGTCCCTATTAAAATCAATGGGGTTTCCCCCCAACAAAATAAGGCTACTTCAGATGTGTGGCTTAAATAAATTCTAGGCACAAGTGTGCCTTTTTATTTCAAAACTCTGCAACTGATTTTGGCAAGAACAGACCAGGCAGACAAACCCAAAATAACCAGGCAGGCAGAGGAGGCAGGGAACCCCAAAGCAGGCAGGCAGAGGCCTTTGTCTTGGACAATTCAACTGTTGAACAGGTCAAGAAGAGACCAGGCAGGCAGAGGAGGCTGGGAACCCCAAACAGGCAGGCAGAGGCAGCCAAACCCAAAATGTCTGACCCTAACCCAAACCCCCCACACCAACACATCAATCAAAATAAATCTCAACACATCGTTGGGGCTGCGCTCCTGGTAGCTGTCCATAGTGGCCGAGCAGCGGCGCGCCTCGCTTCCATGCGCTCTTCACCAGTGATCGCGCTCCTTCTGGCACAGCCAGAAGACTTGTCAACAGCCCAGGGATGTTGACGAGTCCTTGGTCTCTCGAGTCCGGCGCGCCTCGCTTCCATGCGCTCTTCACCGGTGATCGCGCTCCTTCTGGCACAGCCAGAAGACTCGTCAACAGCCCAGGGATGTTGACAAGTCCTTGGTCTCGAGTCCCGAGTCGAGTCTCGAGTCCCATTAAAAATATTGGGACTCGAGTCCGAGTCGAGTCAGAGGGGGGACTCAGTCCGACTCACGAGTCGAGTCCTCAAGTCCAAGTCCCCATCCCTGTATCTATCTCAGTTTACCATATTACTTCGAAATGTCACGAAGCTGCCCCATCCTCCTTTCTCCTTGAATGTAGTCCCTGTGTTGTTGTTGTAATTTGGATTATGTATTTGTTTTGATCTTGATGTGAAAAAAAATTGTTTTGTCTATTTTTAAAATATATTTTTTTACATCCTTGGGTATATTTTTAATCTGGGTAGGGATGAACATGTGGAAACAGTGGTCAGGGTCACAGATGAAGGACCAGCGCCCAACATCCATGTATTTTGTCTACTCCTGCCTTACCCGGAGATGCCAGACGTTGAACCTGGGGCCTTCTGCATGCAAATCATACGCACTACCACTGAGCTACAGCCATTCCTTTAAACAGTATCAAGACATTTTATATCAGATGATTAAAATAATAAAATCAGTAAACAACAACAACAACAACAACAATGGCAGCAGGAGCAATCATTTCTGGAGGAGCCAAAAGCCAGTCTAAAACCCACGGAAAGCGTGAGTAAACAGGAAATGACTATGTTGTTCTTGCGGTGCTCAGTAGGACCCCACGTTAGGTGTGTCATTTACACACTTGTGGGTGGTGATGGTGCAAAATTCAAGGTTTGCAGTGCAAAACGCTATGAAATGAGTACAAACCATTGACAGAGTTTTGAGGGCATACCAAATTTTGGGGTTCATGGTTAATTGAGCTCCCCTAACCATCAGAGATAAGGTGGACAGTGACTAGGGAGGGGGCTTTTTAACTGTGGCATCTCAGTTACAGAACTTCCTCCTGAAAAAAGCGTGTTCTGCTCCTACTCTGTTATCTCTTGGGTGCAGGGTGAAAACCTTTCTATTCTACTAAGTATTTAAACTACCTCTTATATACTTTTTAAATACTTGCTGTTTTATTATGCAATTCACTATTGCTTTAAGTGTTTTTAGTGCTTCGGGTATTTGCATTTCTTGTTTGTTTTTGTTTTTGTATTTTATTGTTTTTAATTTGCATTGCAAACTGTCCTGGGATAGATATTTGGAAGAGCAGTATATAAATTTTTGAAACAAACCAACAAACAAATTTGTATTACAGTTCTTGCTGCTGCTGTCTCAGCTGACTTGTAGCCACTTTAATATTTTGACTTGTAAATGCCAAGTCGTACTCTTGGTATGCAGCAGAACATCATGTTATGGGCTGAGATCCAAAGATCTTCCACTTTTGATAGCTGTCTGATGCATGTGGATGAGCTTCATTCCTTATGCAAGCAGCTTGCAATAGAACCTGAGCAAGAAACTCAAAGCTTTATCCAGAGATTTTTGTTGTGCTTGTGTAAGCTCTTCCTGATTACGTTTGACAGCTGTTTATTCTAGTGCCTCACATAAGGTTCAATTTATTCTACTCATTACTGCACATCCATCCACACATGGAACTATGTGATTTCCCCCCCTCTCTTATCCACACGCAGTTGTTTGGATCCAGTCATGGCAATGGTTGGTACTTCTTGGTTGTTGAGTGGCTTTTATATTCTGAATGTTCAGAACTCGACATTATTCATTGGACTGGTGGAATTCAGAGTTCTAGATTGGGAAGTTAATAGAGGAACTTTTTAATGGTGAGAGCAGTTCGACATCAAAAACAGTTTGGATCTAATCACCAGCGGGGTGGGTAGGCTCTCTCTTACTGAAGGTCTTCAAGCAGAGACTCGACAGCCATCGGTTGAGGATGCTCTAGCAACATGTTGACTAGATGGCTTTCAAGGCCCCTTCCAACTCTATGATCCTGTGATTCTATCCCCCACCTTTACAATGAGAGTGGGGGCATGGATTCTATAGTATGAATGACATGAGGGCAGAATTGAGTGGAAGGAGCTAAGCCTCTGCATAGGACACAATATCTCTCTCTCTCTCTCTCTCTCTCTCTCTCTCTCTCTCTCTCTCAAAACTTCTGTACTATTTTTCAACTTTTATTCTCAAAGCAGTGTAGACAAGAAATATAAAATAATTACAAAAATGTTTAATTTGCCACTTGCCTATTTCAGAATCTCATTGTAATGCAGCATTAATTTCCCATTGACCAGATCATTCCTTAAAACAGGGAGATAAAGAAATAGTCATATAATATGCTATAACACTGTAGAATTGTTGAATTACCTCCTATCCATCTAATACTTGTTCTTCACTGCTTTGGAACCCATTGGATGAAGGGTGGTATACAAATGCTTTAAATAAAATAAATCTTATGCATCCTCTGAGTAGTTGCAGAAATTTACAGTCTTTTCCTAGAATATCTGACCATCCCTCTCTGGCAACACATGCAGACGACTATTTCAGTGGATGGACTTTGATCCATGAGAAGAAACAAGAGAGAAGAGACCTGGTACCCTCCAGATGTGTTGGACTACATGCTGGCTGGGGGTGCTGGAAGTTGCAGTCAGCACATCTGTGGGGCATCAGGTTGGGGAAGGCTGCTCTAGTGCTACCTTTTAACAGTTAGACCAGTAATTAAACCATGCTCTGTGTACTCAACCTACCTACTTGCAACTCTGGGCTCTGGCTCATGCAAGTTTATGCTCTAATATATGCACTAGTCTTTAAGGCAAGATAAGACTCTTTAGCCTGGCTCCTTTTCACACTTTCACCGCCTGTGCAGTTTGGTACAAAACTTGATTCTACAGCCATTGGACACAATGGGAATAGCCATGGGTTCTCTGCCAGTGAATCCAATCACTGAAGTCCTGCCAAAAGGCTCAATAAAACTGTACTGCTTATTTTGGAAGCAATTTGGATACCAGCAAGCCAGCCCAGTTTGCTATGTAATCTGAAGAGGCCCAGCAATGGATGTTTATTAGCAGCATACAATTAAAGTATATCATTACTAGTGCAATGAGTAATTCACGTGTACGTGTGTGTGTGTGTGTGTGTGTATATGTATATATATATATATATATATATATATATCTTATGTGTAAACAATTTGAACATTGCTGTTTTTATGTCATCTTACTTACAAGGAACATCCAGCTGTTATAATTTGTCTCATCCTTCACTCTCTTGTAGCACCAGCCTTTGTTCCTTTTTTCAGTGCCAGGGACTTGCTGAGTTCCACCTGATGTGATTTGTCCAGGCATTAATAATGCATCTTCAAGATGCAAGATGCATGAGTTCCTTTTGAAACAAATCTGCTGGCAGAGGACTGCATTGTATTGTGCTGCTTATTTTTATTTTTATTATTTTTGCAGGGGAGGAAGGCAAGAGAACCAAAAGGAAAAAGGAAAGGTCATAAGGCTTGGGAGTGATGGGTATCCATTATTATAGGAAGGTCACCGTATCCTCATCTGAGGTCAGGCTCAGAATAATGAATATTACAGCAACCATTCCTCAAAAAGAACAGTTCATACCAACCAGCCAGCCAATGAATCCCTGTGGTTTGAACTGAACAGACCACAGAAAATGAAAGTCATTGTGGATAATCTGGGAAAGTAGCCTCTTCCATTATCTTTCCTGAAGAACAGGGCACTGCATTTATCCACTCACCAAGTGATAACACCAGAGACAAATTACATGAAAGCAAATGAATTCTGCTTAAATCCTGAATATTGGCAAAGCACGCCAACCCACAATACTTTGGTATCAAACAACGTCACATTCATTAACAATGCATGTAGTAGAGCATGAGGAGTTCAGCAAAGTATACAATTTGGAGAAACAAGAGACTCTGGACTTCCAGGGAGAGTGAAGAGCTCTGTCAGAATTAGTCAATAGCTCCCACCATACATTCCTTGCTGTGGGTTGGCCTGCCCCTTTCAGCCCCAGCTGAAATAGTACGTTTAATCAATAACCTCCACTTTCAGGGTAGCTCTCCTTTACTGCTGCTCCATCCCTGTCTCTGTTGCCATAGCAACTACTCTTAAAGAGCAGTGTGATGCCCAGTGTATACACATAAGCCATGTCACCTGACCGACTACCTGCATCTCCTTTAAACATTTGCCACAAAGAATAGTCAAGTAGTGGCTACCTGCTACTTCCTGGTACAGAGTCTACCGAAAATTAATTTGCTTTGTCAAGACAGGAATCCTATTTCAGGTGTTATGGATAGACTATAAATACATTTCCATGAAGAAATGTTCACCACAAGAACCTAAGGAGTACTAAGAGCATAAAGAGACACTACCTAGAAGTACTGAATTTATCCAGAGCTGGGCCTATATTGTCAGACTTTCGTGCAACTCAAACCTATTTGCATTCACAGGGTTGTAACCAATGTTAGTCCTACTTAGAGTAGACCCATTGAAATGAATGAGACAAGTTAGACATGACTAACTTAAGTCCTATTTATTTCAATGGGCCTATTCTAAGTAGACCTAACATTGGTTACAACTCAAAGTTATGTCCTGTTTATTTACAGAAAACAAACATTTACAACATTCAAATCCAGATATAAACCTGCTAGAACATCAAGATTATATCTAACCTGGAGGTTGGTTTACAGAGTATCACAGATTCATAGATCATAGAGTTGGAAGGAGCCTACAAGGCTATCGAGTCCAACCCCCTGCTCAATGCAGGAAACTAGAGGAGGGGTCTCCCATCCAAGTAATAACCAGGCTTGACCCTGCTTAGCTTTCCACACTCAGACAAGCTGAGCCAGCATAAGCTACAGGCCTGTATATAAATATATGTTCATAAAAGAGTACAATCAAGCTAATGAACAGAACAATGAAGAATGCAGAGCTGATGGGTTTTCTTTGTTAATCCATGTCCCTGTTTTAATGTGGATAACATTAGAAGCTAAACCCAACCCTAAAACCTTTATTTTGAAGTAAGCATATTATTCACACCTGATCCCACTTTAATAATGTTATCGCCCCAACATTATTTGCCATTTTCATCGCCATGGTTTTACATCTTGTCAAGGGGAAACTTCCCACTGGTGTGGGAATTATATATCGAACAGATGGAAAGCTTCTTAATCTCAGCAGGCTGAAAGCAAAAAGTAAGGTAATTACAACCTCCGTTGTGGAACTTCAGTATGCTGATGATAATGTGGTCTCCGCACATTCAGAGGATGATCTCCAAACTATCCTAAATGCTTTTGCAGAAGCATACGGAAAACTTGGCCTCTCACTTAACATCAAAAAGACCAAAGTGCTTCATCAGCAAGTGCAAGCTAACCCTTTGGTGATGCCATCTATCCAGCTTGGCGGGACAATACTGGAAAATGTCGATCATTTTCTCTATCTTGGCAGCTATCTTTCTGTTACAGCTAACATCGACAGTGAAATCCAGCATCGTTTGAGCTCCGCAAGTGCCGCATTTTCTCGAATGAAACATAGAGTGTTCGAGGATCGGGATATTTGTAAGAAGACCAAAACACTGGTTTATGAAGCCATTGTATTACCAACTTTATTGTATGCCTGCGAAACATGGACTATCTATAAACGTCACTTCCACCTCCTTGAAAGGTTTCATCAACGTTGCCTCCGGAAAATCCTGCGAATTACTTGGGAAGATAGACGAACAAATGTCAGTGTACTGGAAGAAGCAAAGACTACTAGCATTGAAAAAATGATCCTTCAACGCCAACTTCAGTGGACCGGTCATGTTGTTCGAATGCCTGACTGCCGTCTCCCAAAGCAGTTACTTTACTCCCAACTCAAGAATGGAAAGCGGAATATCGGTGGTCAATATAAGAGGTTTAAAGATGTTCATAAGGCTAATCTAAAAAAATGCAATATAAACATCGAAAACTGGGAAACTCTGGCCCATGAACGATCTAAATGGAGGTTGGCCTTTCACAAAGGTTCCATGGACTTTGAAGAAGCCCGAGTGCAAGGTGAAAGGGAGAAACGTGCTAAGCGAAAAGCACGTCAAATGAATCCTTTACAGGACCATCTCCTATCTGGTAACCTGTGTCCTCACTGTGGGAAGCTGTGTGGATCTAGAATTGGCCTCCACAGTCACTTACGGACCCATCGCTAGAGTCTACACAATCTTCTTTAGAATTTCCTCCTTTTATCCCGGAAGACAATCTTACTCGGTCACGAGTGATCGCCTGATGATGATGATGATGATGATGATTCACATGATACATGCCATTCTAACTTAATTACATGATCATGTAAAATTACAGCCATTAGTCATAATTGATCATTGTAGCCAATTTTCCAAGAGCAATGAAAGTGGCAGGCAAGAAGATGATAATGGATTGGCTAGCACCAAACACTCATGTTGGCTCTTATTAAACAGAAAGACTAAACTCTCTTTGAGTCCCATTGACTTCAAGAGAACTCAGTATTGTCTTATATGTTTTGTGATTAATTCTGTCCAAACAATAAAACTAGGAGATATGGAAAAGTAGCCTTTATTATTTTCTTCACCATTCAAAAAAAATTACACACAGGAAAACTTTTGTATAATAGATGGCAGATTTTCCTGTGAATCTTTTGTAATAGGAAGCACAAGCCACACTTCTAATGTTTCTTTGGCTACATTCAAATGTCATAGGATGCTTTCAATACTGCAGAATAAGTGACTGGTTTATACTTCCTGTTTTCGGTCTTGTGGTGATATTATTAGAAATCTCTCCTATATCCATGGCGTTGTCCCCCGCCCCCCATGGATAACACCTTACATGTGCCCTTGTTG
Source organism: Shinisaurus crocodilurus (assembly GCA_021292165.1). NCBI lineage: Eukaryota > Metazoa > Chordata > Lepidosauria > Squamata > Shinisauridae > Shinisaurus > Shinisaurus crocodilurus. Next base: position 163,486,452 of record CM037880.1, read on the forward strand.
AGCACATATTTTACCAGATCATTCAAGTCCTCCTTCCCTCTCCTGTTTGTTTTACAAGAAATGGATATTGGCTCAAATAATACTTTCTGTAAGTCATGCTTGTGGCTTTAATTGGGATGCTTAACTTTAGCCTTCGTATGACTGATAGAAATATCTCTCCCCGGAACCTATGGATCCCTGCTATCCATCAGAGGATGAGATTCATCCATAATAGAGCACCTCTGTCTCAACACCAGCTCCTGACTCTCTGTAGCATTCAGTGCAACCTTGAAAGCTCACAGCACTACACAAAGGGCTGGTTGTGAGGCAAAGTAATGATAAAAACAGGAGAATTTAACGTTGGGCAGAACACCTTGTTACAACTTACTTCAATACTTCCCAGCAGAAACCAATATACATTCAGGCAAGGTGATGTGGGTCATGATGATTAGCATGGAAATGTGGAAAGAAAAAGAAAGTTAAAAATGAAGAGTACTTTTGTCTTGCTGGCCAGGCCTGATGGGCAGATAAACTACACTAACCCAGCCTGGAGGGGCACAGCTGCCCCACACTGGCCTCGGAGGAGCTGGCTCCCCTGTCATCTCAGAAGCAGCCCCAGGGCACCGAGGAGCAGCCTAGCCAGCTAGGAAGCAGCTGGTCTTGGCAGAGAACACACACACACACACACACACACACACACACACTAGTGCCTCAGGCAAAAGCAGAGCAAGTGGGTGAGATTGACTTTGAGATATATTTAATCAGAGAAGCTGCTCCTATTGTTTTCCCCCAACAAGAGAAGTTTATCTTGATATGCTAAGGATGTTAGGCATAAAGTAAATGCTTTGCAATATCAATAACTTTCTGTTGTCTGAGATTTTGTTAGACATACTGTCTCTTACAGTGTTAGACATACTCAGACTCTTACTTTCTATCAATACGTTATATTCCAGAAGAGTGAAGTCTTGCCTGCTTATTTCCCTGAAGTAATTTCTTTTGAGGACCTCAGTCTGGGTTCCCTTTTTGCTTCAGCTCTGATTCCCTACTTCTGGTCTTGTTTCCCCTTGATCTTAATCTGGACCCAAACCAAGAGGTGAGAGCTGGAGTGTTTGGTGCTAAATTAGAACTTAAATATAGTGGGCATATCAGAAACCTGGTGGAATGGAGAAAACCAGTGGAGAACAGTAATCCCTGGATATAAATGCCATAGAAAAGACCAGGAAAGGCTTATTGGGGGAGGTGTTGCTCCATTTGTCAAAGAACACATCGAGTCCAATAAACTAGAAAATGTAGAGGCATAAACTCTTCCACAGAATAGAAGGCCTGAAAAGTAATTTAGTATTGGGCACATACTACTATAACATTCTGACCAAAACTCTGAGGGTGATCTTGAGTTAAAGATAAAATCTGCAAAGTAGTTGGAGCAGAAAGTATTTTAATAATGGTGACTTCAACTACTTTCACATTAGATAAATGCATATTTGGGTGATTTATTTATTTATTATTTATTTATTATATTTATACCCCGCCTTTTTTCCTGCAAGGAACCCAAGGCGGCTTACATAATCATCCTCCTCCTCTCTATTTTATCCTCACAACAACCCTGTGAGATAGGTTAGGCTGAGAGTCAGTGACTGGCCCAAAGATGATGCCAAAAAAGCAATATTTCTATACAATAAATGATTGCCTTGGAGCAGGCTGTAATTGAATTGACTAGAAGAAAAATGACCTTGGACTTCATCCTAAGGGGTGCCCAGCATCTGGCATAAGATGCAAATATTTCTAGTCCAATTAGAAACGCTGACCACAATGCTATCAAGTTCAACATAGTTGTATGTAGAAATGTCCAATATGGCCATATTTCTTTCTTTTCTTTTTTAAATAAAGGAAACATCTAAATAATGAGGGAATTACTTAAAAGAATGTTGAAACGGAGGATCCGGATGTCAAATCACTTTGGGGTGCTGGATCTCATGCCATACGAAGGTTGAGCCACTGGAGTTGCCACTTATGCATCACTGAAAAAAAGAAGACACCAATTTGAATAATGTTTGCATATGTATATTGATATGCATAGGTAAAAATTTAGAAATAATTATATTTTAAATGGAAATAAATACATCTCGTCATAGTAGAGAAGACTGACTGGGTAACCTGTGTGCCTACTCAGTCTGCTATTCAGGTGCTAAATATTGTTGAGCAACTCTAAGGTGCTCAAGGCAGTGTACACGATCCTCCTCCTCTCCATTTTATCATCACAACAACCCTGTGAGGTAAGTTAGGCTGAGAGTCAGTGACTGGCCCAAAATCACCCACTGAGCTTCATGGCTGAGTGGGGGTTAGAACCCAGGTCTCCTGAGCCCCAGTCCAACATTCTAACCACTACAGCACAATGGCTTTACCTGTTCTGTTCAGGATTTCTTTTTTTCAACCTGGTACTCCTGTCACACTGAAAAGTACATGGGCATAGTACAAGGTTTATTTAGTATAAAGATACTTCAATTTACAGCACCACTGAAAAGCAGCACTGTAGGTATCGTACTTTGCGCATGTGCTTGACTGTGTTATTGGAGGTGCCTCGCAGAGAGCAAAGGCGAATGTGCATAGTCTATTTAATTGTGCAGACAATCATTATAATTAATTACTAATTATTGTTAATTGGCTGTTCAGGGGCTGCACATGGCACTAGGAGGAAAAAAATTAATATCTTAGACTTCAGCTCAAGTGATTAAACATGATTAGCTTTAAGTGCAGCCTCAAATCTAATTTATTAAAATGTATATACATTATTTCTATTTCTTCCTTCATCATTTAGTCTATGGCCAAGACAACAAGCCTGTGGCTCACACTGGCTCAGCTTGTCTGTCTGAGCGTGGAAAGCTAAGCAGGGTCAGGCCTGGTTATTGCTGGATGGGAGACCCCTCCTCTAGTTTCCTGCATTGAGCAGGGGGTTGGACTCGATGGCCTTGTAGGCTACTTCCAACTGTATGATCTATGAAATCTATCTACAGTAATACTTTGGATTGCAAGTAACTTGGTTTGAGAGCGTTTTGCAAGACAAGCAAATTTTTAAATATTTATTTTTAAAAAATTGACTTGATACACAAGCGACGTCTTGCAATACAAGTACTGTAGTATGGCTTAAATTAAAAATCTCTGTACAATTTTTTTGGGGGGGATTTTGTTTTGATATAAGAGTGTTTTGGATTACAAGCACGTTTCCGGAACAAATTATGCTTTCAATCCAAGGCATGACTGTATAACAGTCAATAGCCAGCAAATATCTGTTTTAACCTCACACTCTGAGCTGGCCAACACTGGCCTGTTCTTTCACACCTATAGTTCAGTGGTGGGCAGCCTCCAGAGCCAAGGGGCTGCATTGCCCCTCCTGGAGCCCACTCGGGCTGCACTCCATCCTGCTGCCACATTTGCCACCGCTGCTGGAGTTGCTGCCACACTGGTAGCAAAAAGTGTGGCAATTTACAGGGAAACCATGTGCGTGGGGAATGTGTGCCTCATTCCCAAGCAGAATCGTGCTTCCAGGGGTGCAATTCTGCTTGCAAACAAGGTGCATGCCAACCATATGCCTTGTTTCCCTGCAAAATCGCTATGGTTTTGCTGCTGCAACAGCAACAAATACAGTAGCAGATGGGGAACACAGTAAAGGCTGCAAAAACAGCCCTTGTGGGCCACATGCAGCCTGCGGAGCACATGCCACGGCCACCCATCCCTGCTATAGTCCTTCTCATCCTATTTGAATGCTAGGGCAAGAAACTTGAAAACTGCAAACACCACTGCCTAGTAATATTACTTCCTTTAGAGCAGGGCTCTCCAACCTTGGGTCCCCAGATGTTGTTGGCCTACAGTTCTCAGCATACCCAGCCAGCATGACTAATGGCAAGGGATTCTGGGAGCTGTAGTCCAGCAACATCTGGGGACCCAAGGTTGGAGAGTCCTGCTTTAAAGAAACAAAAACACGTTGAGGGATTCAAAGTAAAATCTTTATGCCACATTGTCCACTCAATGGTAAATTAAAGCCTGGAAGCAGAAGGTTTCTTCTGAGGTCTGCCCCAAGATCTTGCCTGAGAGAAGGTTTCTTCTCAGGTCTGCTCCAAAATCCTGCCATACAGAAACCAGCCAATGCAGCCAACTGGCTTCTCGGATGGGCCTGCTCAATCGTGCAACTGAGCAGCAAAAAGCTCACTCTACTGCCAGAGACAATGGACTCCCTCACTCTCCTGTGCACAATGCAGGGGCCCAGCTAAGTAGAGACCCAGGACTGTCCCAAGACTGCTGCTCGATTACTGTGAACAGGACTATCACTATAGTTAAAGTGGTATAGTAAAGTGGGATCAGGTGTTAAACAGGGATGTGTTATCGCCCCAACATTATTTGCTATTTTCATCGCCATGATTTTACATCTTGTCGAGGGGAAACTTCCCACTGGTGTGGGAATTATATACCGAACAGATGGAAAGCTTTTTAATCTCAGCAGGCTAAAAGCAAAAAGTAAGGTAATTACAACCTCCATTGTGGAACTTCAGTATGCTGATGATAATGTGGTCTCCGCACATTCAGAGGATGATCTCCAAACTATCCTAAATGCTTTTGCAGAAGCATACGAAAAACTTGGTCTCTCACTTAACATAAAAAAACCCAAAGTGCTTCATCAGCGAGTGCAAGCTAACCCTTCGGTGATGCCATCTATCCAGCTTGGCGGGACAATACTAGAAAATGTCGATCATCTTCTCTATCTTGGCAGCTATCTTTCTGATACAGCTAACATCGACAGTGAAATCCAGCATCGTTTGAGCTCCGCAAGTGCCGCGTTTTCTTGAATGAAACATAGAGTGTTCGAGGATCGGGATATTTGTAAGAAGACCAAAACACTGGTTTATGAAGCCATTGTATTACCAACTTTATTGTATGCCTGCGAAACATGGACTATCTATAAACCTCCTTGAAAGATTTCATCAACGTTGCCTCCGGAAAATCCTGCGAATTACTTGGGAAGATAGGCGAACAAATGTCAGTGTACTGGAAGAAGCAAAGACTACTAGCATTGAAAAAATGATCCTTCAACGCCAACTTCAGTGGACCGGTCATGTTGTTCGAATGCCTGACTGGTCTCCCAAAGCAGTTACTTTACTCCCAACTCAAGGATGGAAAGCGGAATATCGGGGGTCAATATAAGAGGTTTAAAGATGTTCTGAAGGCTAATCTAAAAAAATGCAATATAAACATCAAAAACTGGGAAGCTCTGGCCCATGAACGATCTAACTGGAGGTTGGCCTTTCACAAAGGTTCCATGGACTTTGAAGAAGCCCGAGTGCAAGGTGAAAGGGAGAAACGTGCTAAGCGAAAAGCACGTCAAATGAATCCTTTACAGGACCATCTTCCATCTGGTAACCTGTGTCCTCACTGTGGGAAGCTGTGTGGATCTAGAATTGGCCTCCACAGTCACTTAGGGACCCATCGCTAGAATCTACACAATCTTCTTTAGAATTTCCTCCTTTTATCCTGGAAGACAATCTTACTCGGTCACGATGATGATGATGATGATGATGATGATGATGATGATGATGATGATGATGATGATAGTTTGCCTTGAAGTAATACAGGATCGTAGTTTGGGACTGAACAAAGGAAAGTTAATGGCTTGTGATGGGGCGGGGGTGGGGGTGGCATAAGTTTTCTCAATGGAAACTAATGGCCAGAGGAATGTCTCTTTATGGAAACTAATTGTTAAGAGAGTCTTACAATTGGAGAACAGTTGCCTGGTGGGGGAAAAAATCTCTCTCAAATGTGAAAGCAATCAGTTTGAGAAGATCAGTGTAGCCTTCTAAACACAGTGACTGGGTTCAGACAACATGATAACCCACACTCAGGGGTTGAATATGGGCTGAGTGTGGGTTGTTGTTGAACTGTGGGGTTGTTGTTGAAATGTGGGTTATCATGTTGCTTTTTCAGCCATCTCTGCCAAGCACCTTCCATCTCCCAAATAGTTTCTTTTTTCAAAAGCAACTTTTAAAAGTTTGTAGCCTGGAAAAACTCTGCCCTGTAGATCTGGCAATGTCCATCTAAAGTTCTACCTCCCCACTGCCACACCTACTGCCCTGGAACAGAGCAGGGCTCCTCTGCCCTTCTTTCTCTCATGCTCACACACATATAAACTTATGAGAGGAGAGGAGGAGGCATGGAGAGGTGGAAAGCGCAGAGGATGCGCTGAACTCCATTTGTATGAGGAGAAAAGAGGTGGAGGGGAAGGTTGTTCTACCTTGTTTGCACCTGCCACAAAAAGGGTTTGAGGGAATGGGCAAAAGTTCTGGCTTCTTCTTTTGTTGCTGCAGTGGGCTCTCTGCTTCCTAGAATTAATGTTGATTACATCACGGAAATAATGACCTCCTACCTACCAGTGAAAGTATATTTCCACCCAACACACATTTAAAATGAATCCGTTTGTATTTTTTAATCCATCGCTATTGAAAATCAAGTCTCAGGCTGGGGGGGATAGTTTGGATCCTACATCAGATCCAAATCACCATTCCAAATACACTCCAGATCAGGAGACTTCCCTTCCCTGCATTTCACTCATTATTTCATCAAAATACCTGCAATACCTAAATGTAAAAATGGTGGCAAATGTTGCCATGTTACAAGGCAGATTTCACTTTTTACATGTACTGTAGGTGGAACATGTAATGCCCAGTATGCAAACTTCCTTTTTTTCTCTATAGATCTGACAAGCTGTTGTCTACCAAGCTGATCTGATCTGATCTTCCGTTTTCACTTACCTACAACACAGCAATGAATACAGGCTGGTCGGTAAAAGGATATGCATCATATTGTATTAATCCAGGGCAAGGAGCCAGTAGATCGGAGTTACTATGGCATGGAACAAGGAAATGGGTGGCCCTTTTCCAGCCCTTGCATTGGTGCATAAAGCCTCTGAAAAAGCTGTGGAAACAGTATAGCCAGGGACGGCATCAAGGGCCAGTGTGGCGTAGTGGTTAGAGTGTTGTGCTGGGACTCAGGAGATCCGGGTTCTAGTCCCCACTCAGCCATGAAGCCAACTGGGTGACTTTGGGCCAGTCATGGACTCTCAGCCTAACCTGCCTCCTAGGGTGGTTGTGATGATAAAACGGAGAGGAGGAGGATTGTGTAAGCCGCCTTGGGTTCCTTGCAGGAGGAAAAAAGGTGGGGTATAAATGTAATAAATAAAATGAAATAAACAAGGATCGGCATGCTTGGGCACCTGCCGAGGGCCCACACGTCAGGAAGGGCCCACTGACAAGAGCCCCCTGGACATGTTCTGCCTTCTCACCATTGCAACCTGCTTAGATTCATAGATAGAGTTGGAAGGGGCCTACAAGGCCATCGAGTCCAACCCCCTGCTCAATGCAGGAAACTAAAGGAGGGGTCTCCCATCCAAGTAATAACCAGGCCTGACCCTGCTTAGCTTTCCACTCTCAGACAAGCTGAGCCAGCGTGAGCCACAGGTTCATCTGCTTCTCACTCTGGCCCAGACAATGGTGGTGGTGCGAAGGAAGAGCAGTTGATGCCACTGCCTACTTGCTCACTGGCTAGCAGTTGGTGACAATGGCTGTGAGAAGGTAGACTCACTGAGAGAGTGGGCCCATTAAGGGTGTCTTGCCCAAGGGTCCTGCAAAACCTAGAGTCAGCACTGGGTAAAGTTCACTAGTAGTCACCCACCCACCCCTACTTGGTTTGCTGCTCTAGCTACTTCCCTTCCTCTTGCTGCTGCTCCTGGTTATGCCACCTGTTTCACCAATAAAAATGGCTCCTATATGCAGTACAGTGCATGCTGGCCTGTTCCCACCCGTTGTCAGGGTCTGCTTTGTTAGCATTGCTAGAAATCCTGGCCTGGGACAAAACAAGGAGATTGCTGGGAGGAGAGGGAGCGTGTTCACTCCATGTGTGAAACACTACCAAGTAAATGCAAAGGGCTACAAAATGAGTGCACAACTGTTTTCAGCCTACACCTTTTTTCTTTTCTTTTTTTTACTAGCCCACATGTTATTTGTGGGACATGGACTGAATGAAAAAAGTAAACCAGCCACCTGGCCCATTTTCAGCTTGCAGAAGTTTCGTTGGCAGGCCAGCTGGAAGAAATTCTTGCCACAGACGCCATTCACACACTCACACTCATACACACATTACCACCACCACCCCAACTGCAATCAGGCTTTGGAAAAGCCTGCATTGGTACCAAGCTTTTTAAAAGCCTGATTTCAGCCAGGGAGGGCATTTTTTTTCTGTGGGGGCACAATGTTGGGGTGCCCTTCCCACCCAGCAGCCACCCCTCCCAAGAATGCCCTCCGCACTGCATTTATGCTTTTAAAAAGCCTTCATTGTCACCAGGAAAGCGGTCTTATCTCCAATTGGTGGGCTGGATTGGGACCTCCCACAGACAGTGTTAGGCCCGCAGGCCGAGGTTCCCCAGCCCTGTGATAAGGAAACCATGTGAGTGTGTGCTTGCAGGTTTTGTATAAGAAGCCACACTGTGCTTTGCATCAGTTTCTTTGGCTTCCTCCGTCAGAGAGTTCTGATTAAACTCAGGGTGTCCTAGATGAAATATTTATATGTATCCCAATGATTTTTTGGTGGTGGGGACAGAAAAGTCTATAGCAACATTACCTGATTCACTGAGAATACCCATATTTTTTAATTTATTTCAGTTGGAGAGCTGTATATGTTTGGTCACATTGTCTGTTCTTGTGTGTGATCTCTGAGCTATGAAATTAAGAGATCAAAATTACATGCTGCTTGGAAGCATGATGAAAATGTGCAAATAGCAGATTAGTGTATAAATGGCATTCCCACATTATATATATATATAATCTATCTATCTGTGGTAAATCTGATTTTCCAGATACACTTTTTTTTTTCCACAGGTACATTGCTCATAAATTCACAAAATGTTCTGACGCTTGGTATAGTTTTACATCTTGAGAATTTATTATTCATGAAATAGGTCTTTTGAAGTGCGATTTTGCAGTATTGATGTTTCATCTTTAAACAGTGAGCCTGAACAGTGGCTCAAAGGTCCACTGACAATCACTCAGGAATATGTCAAGCGCTTGTGTCTAGGCAAGGTCTCCCCTACGCAGGGAACCTTTTGTAAATATTAGTTACTAGAATCTGAACACTAATAGAGCTAGTTAATAATTATCACCATGTGCCAAAACGGCACAGTTTGCTCCCTGATTACAATATTAAATTGCTATTGAGCTGTGGTATTTGCTTCAGGCAAAACTACGGAGAAGCCTCCAAAGACTCCATTTGGCCTCTGCGCACAGAAGTGGGAAACGTACGACTGCACACAATACACAGGCAGTGAGGGGCTTGCCAGAAAACAAACAAAACTCAGACAATAGAAAGAAAGTTTTTATTAGAGCCGAAGTGTCCTTTCACTTGGGAACTGTCATCTTTCAAAAAGAAAAACGCTCACACACACATACACGCGCACAAAAGCAGTTTGGATAGCAGACCATTACCAGGGGCACAGTGACTCAAGCTGCAGAAGGAGAATTCAGCACAGCATGCCTGGAGTGTTTGGTTTTCTTTGCTTTTGATGATGAGGATACAGGGAGGAAACCTGCTAAAGAAAGTTCAGAGAATCCACACTAATCATTCCCAGGGAATTTACCCCTGGACCACTCCTGTCTCTTTTAAGCAGCTTTGTCAAGAGGAGAGAGCTATGGAGTAGAAATCCATGCTATAACAGGAAAAGCCTCATCATCACCAGAATTATTTCATCTTCATTGCCAAACCACAGTGTGGTCGGGGGAAAAACCTTCTTATCCAGCTGATTTCTGCTGGTTTCAAAGGAGCCTTGGATGATCAAACCTGAATGTTTGGGAACAACTACTATGCCTACTATTAAGGCACAGGACCCCACGTACCTCTCTGCCTCCTACTCTGAGCTCTGCAAGTTGCTACTCAGCCCACTCCCCTCTTGATCTCCCAGCATCCCTAGGCTTGGGTGCCTTGCCACCGCAGATCCTTCTCTGCCATCTGTCACCAATGGCCCAGTCTCCTGGACAAGGCTGCCATCTTACGTCACTAAAATCTATGGGAGTTGATTTTAAGGGCAGGACTGTGCCATAAATTACCCATCCCTGCCAAAGTAAAGGGCCTAGTGAGTTAGTTAATGCTGCCCTACATTGTATCACACAGGGATATTTTAGTCCCTTTCATGAGCTGCTTTTAAAGAACAACCCCCCCCCCCCCAAATAAGCAGGGAGAGTAGTGGCAAAGATGTCTATTCTTCTCCCTTTCCATTTTTCTTACTGCCATAGCTAATGGAAAGGAAAAGATCAAGGCCCACAGTAGAAAACAAGGAGTAAAGAACTGACTGGTGTTATATATGTTTCCTTGTCAGCAGCTATTAATTATTTATACGGTGCTATTGGAACAGCAGCAGACAGGTCAGTTTCCCGATTGTGTTGTATGTGGCAATTTTGCTGATGTATAGCATTTCCTGGCCCTCCCATTCATTCGCATCCCATTCATAACTGCATGTACCTCCTCTTCTGAAAGTGAGAAAACCATTCTAGCAAAGGAGAATGTTGTTTGGATCCACGTTTTTTGTTAGGAGAACACTTCACACAGAGAGAGACACACATAGGAGTTATAGGTCCTGGTTCCATTCTCATACAAAACCCAGATTAATGCCAAGTCCCGAGTACAGTCTATGGGATTCATACACATGTGCTGTCCTATCAGCATAGAATAATCAGCAACGGTTACCCCACCATTATATTTCTTCCTTGGGATGACTTTTTGTGGCTACTTCACAATGGAGAGCCACATGGAACCTTATGTTATTAGTGGGGTTAACATTTAGTCAGGCTCCAGTGCACTATGATTCAGAAAAGTTTTGGTTTTTAAACATAATTTCTGTACATTACATGAAAGACAGCTTTAAAAAAAAACCCAAACTGCACAAAAATATGTTTGAAAGATATTGTATCAGATACTCTGCTGATTTCCTGTGATGAGATATGCTTAAAAACACCTGAATGTAGATTCTACTAGAGTATTACTTGGTGGGAGAAACCTCAGACCTGATGCAACAGTGCATTGTGTTGTGCCATATTACTTCAGCTCATGCTCGTTGTCTCCCCATACTCCGTATGAAAGATTTATGTACAGCTTCGGTTCCTTTGAAGAGGTTACCCACCCTTGTCCACAGCATGATTTGGCCAGCTCCATGATGACACTTTCTGCATGAGATCAAAACACCTACATTAATATCCGTCTGTGCCCTAGAGTTCACCAGGACACCATAATCAGCAGAGGCCTGGAATTGTAATGGCTGTGATTGTCCTCCTAAATAGTTTTCTCTGCGAACGCCTGAGAAGACAGCAGCAGACCGGCAAGCTGTGAGTAGCAGCAACATCTTTTTCTCACTGACAAAATACCCCATCAGCCTATATTAGTCTGGTGTGTATGCATGTCTTGCTTCCAAGAAAGCCCTACATCGCATATCCACTCATCACAATGTGAAAAAACCTTGCCATCGGGGGCAAAGAGTCACAGATTTATTCTCATGCTGGCCTCACATGTTAACTCATCGCCAAACTAAGCTCTTTGCTGAGAGGCTGAGGCTTCAATTCACAGAGGGTGAAAATTGGCTCTACTGGGAAAGCCTCAGAGCCATTTCAGCCATTAAAATGTGGCTGTATGTATCATAAGTATAGGAGAGGTCGAGGCACTTTCTGTGAGCCATGGGGACATCCCACTGAAGCAGACAGCACAATTGTGTATTCTGTTTCAGGCAAGCACCATGGCAGCGAGAGCAACTCAAGTTTGTACATGAGACTCATTACAATACCTCTGTTTAACATACCGATTGCTTTTTGTATTTACCATGACTTCGTGTCACAAATTAAATTAACAGGGCAAGAACAGAGAGCTCAGCGAAGATGTGCTTCAAAGATAGAAAAGCACATTATTCAGAAAAATAGAAACCATTCTCAGGTAAAGCTCTGTCAGCCAACAATATTAAAGGGACAAAAGGACTGCACAATACTGCAAAAACAAAACAAAGCAAAGTGGAAAAGGAGCTCATGGGTTCAGCTCCGTTTAAAGGATATCTGAATGAAAATTAGAAATTACCTGAGTTTCCATAGGTTTCTACTGTTGCATCAAAATTTGCATATTCAATGTGGGAGAATTATAGGACACCAATGAGAGCCCAGAAGGAGCTGTGCAAAAGCTCCCAAATGCTTTTGGCAAAATTATCTGGAGCATTAAATATCAGTCACTAGTTTGCACAGCTACCTCTGGGCCCAGTGTCCTCGGGTGGTGCAGAGTGCCTTCTACCAGCTGAGGCTGGTATGCCAACAGCAATCTTGCCTGCATGATGATAGCCTGGCACCAATAATCCTTGCTCTGGTAAACTCCTGTCTAGATGACTGTAATGTGTTGTACATGGGACTGCCTTTAAAGACAGTATCGAAACTTCAATTAGTACAGAACATGGCGGCAAGAGTACTAAGTGGAGCTAGCTGTTATGATCATATTATGTCAGCGTTGTATGATCTCCACTTTCAATTCTTTCAACCTATAAAGTCCTTCATGGCTTGGGACCACAGTACCTTCCCACATATTTCTGCCCATGCTCTGAGATCATCATCTGAGGTCCTGTTCCGAGTGCCCCTGCATACAGAGATTTGGTGGGCAGCTTTTTGTGAGCAAGCATTTTCTGTGGTGGCTCCCAAATTGTGAGATGCGCTCCCTAGAGAGGTCTACCTGGTATTAACTTGACTGACTTCCTGGCACCAGGTGAAGACCTTTTTATTCTCTCAGGCCTTAGCTTGCTACTTGTTTTAAACCTGTCCTTCTCCATGCTGCCTTGATATTTATCTTCTGGTTTTACAATGTTGTTGGTATTGCTTTTTTAAACTTGTTCTTAAGTGATGTTATTGGCTTTATTATCAGTTTTACTGTGTTTGGACAGTATCCAATACTTTTGCTCTGCTTATGCAGTTGACATGTCGCTTACACTAGCACTCTCTAATACTGCACCAATAGCGCATGCTGGAGCAATGGGTTTTCCAAGGACACTGGTATTGCCAGCTTACACTATTGACATAGCTCTAGAGGTCCCCTATGCTAGTACTACATCAATTGTGTAAGTGGAGCAGCAGAGTTGGATACTTCCCTTTGTTTTTATTATATATTTCGCCCTGACAGCTTTGGCTATAGGGTGACTCATATATGAAATAAATTAATTAACCCCAATATGCTTCTAAGAGTTCTCTAGAACACACTTTGAAAATCAGCGAGCTACATAACTGCTTATGCCTAAATTCATTGCATTATTGTCTTATGTTTGTCTCAATATTCAACTACAAGGCAGAAAATGACATAGATACAGTACACATTGACTCACTTGGAATTATTTTAGGCAAGTATTTTTAGGTAAACATTTTTATTCTTTTTTCCTGTGGAGAAGAAAATAGGTTATTTGATCAAATTACAGTAATACCTTGGATTGCAAGTAACTTGGTTTGAGAGCATTTTGCAAGACAAGCAAATTTTTAAATATTTATTTATTTATTTATTTACTTGATATACAAGCGACGTCTTGCAATACAAGTACTGTAGTATGGCTTAAATTAAAAATCTCTGTACAAATTTTTTTGGGGAGGATTTCGTTTTGATATAAGAGTGTTTTGGATTACAAGCACGTTTCCGGAACGAATTATGCTCTCAATCCAAGGCATGACTGTATAAGGCAAAGGAAAGGTTAAGGGTTGAGGTGTTGCCTCAGTATTTTTTATCTTTCTGCAAGATAGCTGTGCTTTGTGGCCCAATCAGGTAAGCACCACCTAAACATTATCCTATGTACTGTGCATGCGTGTAAAAGAGTTCAGTTCAGCAAACAGCATTTCACACAAGATGGATTACTTCAAAGCAAGGCAAATCACCTACACCGATCTCTCCTTCTTTACTGGCCTTCTATCCTATGCCTCATGTGTTTGGAAAAGTCACAAACCGATATCTCCAAAGACAGTCAGTATTAGTTGACCTTTGTATCCCATCAGTAATTAATGGTCTTGTCATTATACTACAATTGCTGCTTTGGGGGGGCGGGGATGACCCTATATGTAAAGAAGTGGTCTTTATAGTAAAAACACATTGAGGGTGTCAGAGGTTTCTATTATACACTTATATAACCTTGGGTAAAGGATCACCTTCACAGGAGACAGATTTGTCCCATGATCTACAAGGTTCAGAGAATGATCCATGTATAATAGACTTTCTTAGGGCCAGATCTTGAGCACATATTTTTAATTCGTCCGTTTGCGACTCATGTCAGTTGCAATGTACCCTTGGTTATTTCCAAATGAACAGAGACATTTCCAAGCTGGTATGCTTGGAAAACTCAGCTTGCATTCTAAAAATGAAGACCATTTAACTGAATACATGAGCATACCCCCAACCACCCAATAAGCCCACAGCTAAAAAAGGTATATGGATACAGACATTTCCATCCATATACATTCCTCCCCACCCCTTTCAATCTCCTCTCCCATTTCTCATTTTCAGTTTCTCTTAGAAAGCGTGTATTTCAGCATACTTAATTCGTTAGAATAAGCACATAAATATTTCCCTTAAATGCAAACACTTACTAAATAAAATTGCCCCTTACCATGTTCCCCTATCATCTATTGTCCATGTTGCTGAAGTCCTAAAATTATGCAAGTGTGGTGCATTCACTCTGCCACTTGTTAACTGCTGAAATGCCCACCATGCACTCTACCAAGGTAAGACATGCAATTCCCTGCAGTTGTTCTGAAAAGTTGTTCCAGGGAAGCCAATGTTACAGGGAGAGTGCAGGTTATTCTCTACTTTCTTCTAACTACTGTGCTGTAGAAATGGCTTCCTAGAGTTGCTTCATCACACAGAGTAGGAATCAAGTAGGACTGGAATAACCATATCCCACAGGAAGGGTAGTAACAGAGAAATCTATGCAAATGCATGTAGATAAAAAAGAAGCACCATGGAAGATATATCAGTATAATCAGAAATATCTACTCTGTAGAAAAGGAAAGCCAGAGTGAAGTATTCAGTCAGAACATCTGTTGAGAACTCTTGCATCGTAATACCACTCACCAGTGAGTGTCAAAGAATTAAAACAGCACTCAGATTTCAATGACTAGAGATATCTGCATGACAACTACCCATGTTCCCTAGTCAGTGCCTTAATGCTTGCTTAGGCTGCAATATTATATATCGGGTGATTAAACTTTTTCAGCCCCAGTACTAAATTCCATTTTGGAGAAGCTCTGGGGGGGCGGCACATTACCATGGTGGGCAGGGCCAAAGGTGAAGCGGCTGGGGCTGCAGGCAAAAGTGGGCAGACTGAAAAGTCCAATCCCTCTCTCCCAATTCCATTGTTACCAATTTATAGTAGGAAGGAAGCCTGACTACTCAGAAGTAAGCATGAGCATCATGTCTACTCACAAGTAAGCAGGGAAAGCCATTGCATGTCTGCATGATGACTCAGAAGTAAACAGGACAAGGTTCAGAAGGAAGTAGGAATGATTCACTCAGCAGCTTCCTCCCCGGGCCCTGGGTCCTTTGCCCCACAGGGGAAAGCGAAAGCCCTTATCAGCAGCTGATCATAAAAGTGCTTTCCCTTGCTAATCACTGAGAAAGGGAGCTTTTTTCAGTGTTAAGCAGTGTTATCTCCTGTCAGCTGCCTATCAGAGCTTTCCCCTCTGTGGCAGCTGGTGACTGGATGGGAACACCCTGCAGGCCCTATCAGGACCCTAGACTAGAAGCTCCCCATTCCCTGCTATACATACTTACCCAGGGCCGGATTAAGGCCAGCTGATGCCCGAAGCACAGCCCAATAATGGTGCCCCCTTGGCCCTTCCATTGCTTATCTGGCGAGACATTAAGACTCAATGTGCTGAAGATGAAATAAGACATTAAAAATTCAGTTTTCTTCAAGGCCATCCCCCACACCAGAACACACAACTATATTAAATGTAAACTGTTTTTTATTATATTTATTTAACACTAAATAGCAGTAGGCAATATAAGCCAATTACTTATAACTAGGGCAACAGAAATAAATACAAATTTTCATCAATGTTTTATGCATTTTTTAAATAAAACTGTTATAAGGGGGAAATGCAAATGCAAAAATTTGTGGTCCCCTGGTACTCTGTGGTGCCCCTCCTTCCCTTGGTGCCCTGAGCATGTGCTGATATGGCTTAATGGTTGATCCAGGGCTGTACTTACCTGGGATAGGGTGTAAGTCACATTCCCTCTCGCCGGATCGTCACCTTGAAGTGGTAAGTGGGCTTGCGTGTTCCGATGAACCCTGTGAGCAATGCCGTCGGGAGCTATGTACTCCCAGTAGGGTAACCCATGGCGGTAAGGTCCGGGGAGAGGAACCAGACAAAGAACGATCCAAACATAAAGTCCTCAATGGCAGAACAGCCGGAAGATAATTAATTACAACGGCTGTGAAGGCGGATGAAGGCTGCAGCAGAGAATGGTTTTCCAATCGTCAGGGTAACCGTGCCATTGGATCATTGCCGTACTCTGTCAAGTTTGTGTGGTGATCCGTTGTGCACCGATCTCCCCACATAAAACAGCTTCACGCACAGGCGTCTTCCAACCCAACCCAACCCAACCCACAAACAAACAAACAAAAAGTCCCATGGCGACTGGTGACTGGCGACGGGGGCAGGACTGTGAATCTGGAAGGCCCTAGTCATGGACCAACACATGGGCGGTGGATGCAGACTCAGTCGCCCTGTTCAAGGAACGAGGTAGTCGAGCAGCTCGGCAGCTGTATCCATGACTGAGCAGCCCTAGTTAGGATCCACTCTGCTCACCCCATATGGGGAGGGGGCTAGAAAAGGTGCCCTAAACATAGTCTACCTCTTTCTCCCTTGACTGGATTACCGCGTCCAGTGGGGTCATCATTTTAGCGGTCGAAAAAGACGTTTGAATTTTGGAACATGGAATATACGGACATTGCTGGATAACATAGATAGTGAATGCCCTGAGCGTAGAACTGCTATTATTGCAAGGGAGCTGAGACGGTTTAAAATTGACATAGCAGCACTTCAAGAAACTCGAAGGGCAGGAGAGGGACAGTTGAAGGAAGAAAAAGGAGGTTATACCTTCTTCTGGAAAGGACTACCTGAGCAGGACCGACGAATACATGGAGCAGGCTTTGCCATCAAAAATAAGCTAGTGAACTCTTTGTCAGAAGTTCCTACTGGCATTAACGAACGCCTGATAACTCTTCGATTAAAGCTCGCCAATAACCAGCAGGTAACTATTTTGAGCGCTTATGAGCCAACGTTAGATGCTGATGAAGAAAGACATCAAGGAAAGTTTTAATACCCAGTTGGACACTCTCCTGTCAGAGATACCTAAGGAGGATAAAATTATCCTCCTGGGCAATTTTAACGTAAGAGTCAGGCGTAAATTTGATTTATGTCCAGAAACCATTGGAAAAGACGGAGTTGGTAATAGCAACTCTTACTTTTGTCTATATGTGCAGAGCATAATCTCACTATTACAAACACGCTCTTTCGACAAAAGAATAAGTTTAAAACATCATGGCAGCACCCACAGTCAAAGCACTGGCATCTTCTGGATTATGTAATTGTCCGTGTTAGAGATCGCCACGATGTACTTCTTACTAGGGCCATGGTGAGTGCCGATGACTGCTGGACGGACCACCGACTAATCCGGTCCACTATGGTTATCAACATTGCTCCCCAACGTAGGCTTCAAGGAAGGAAATCAAGGCGTAAAATGAACATCCACGCCCTTCAAGATCCTATTAAGCAAACTCATCTTCAATCACTTCTTAAGGAACATCTACCTACGGAACCTCCTGATAACATTGAGGACCATTGGTCTAAGCTGAAAACCTCCATTACTGCAGCTTGTGAACAAACTATTGCATATGAAACTAAGAAACATCAGGATTGGTTTGATGAAAATGATAATGAGATTAAATATATAATTGACCAAAAAAGGAAAGCCTTCCAAATATGGCAAAATGATATTAACTGCGCTGCCAAGAAAAAAAATCTACGCTAGCGCAAAGGCTGAGGTCTAAAGAAGAACAAGGGAACTTAAGAACGCTTGGTGGAAAAAGAAAGCTTGGTGGAAAAAGAAAGCTGAAGAAATTCAACAACTTGCAGAATCTCATAACGCACTGGGCTTTTTTAAGGCCACAAGGGCCATTTATGGACCAAAAACCTATGGTACAAACCCTTTACAATCAAAAGATGGCACCAAACTCTTAAAAGACAAAGAGTCTATTGCACTGTGCTGGAAAGAGCATTATTATGACTTTTTAAATCGTAAATCTAAGGTGGATAATGAGATTTTTTCGCAAATCCCGCAAAAACAAATTAGAGAGGAACTTGCAATACTCCCCACTTTGGATGAAGTAAAAAAAAGCCATTAATCAAATGAAGAATAACAAAGCTAGTGGACCAGATGGGATTCCTGCTGAAATCTTTAAAGAAGGGCCCCCCAAACTTATACAACATCTTCATAAACTCATCGAAAAAATCTGGATAAGAGAAGAGATCCCAGAAGACTTCAGGGATGCCATAATTATCACCCTCTTTAAGAAGGGTGATAGGACAGGCTGTGGAAACTATCGGGGCATTTCTCTCTTAGCTACCGCAGGTAAAATATTTGCTAGGATTCTCGCAAACCGTCTTCTATCTATTTCAGAAGAGATCCTCCCTGAAACTCAATATGGTTTCCACCCCTCTAGAGGGACAGTAGACATGATTTTTACTGCACGTCAGCTCCAAGAAAAATGCCGGGAGCAAAATCAACCCCTTTATATGGCATTTATTGATCTGGCTAAGGCCTTTGATACTGTAGACCGAACAGCTCTCTGGACTATCCTTATGAAAACTGGATGCCCCAATAAATTTGTGAATATCTTGCGACTTCTCCATGACAACATGACGGCAACGGTTTTGGACAACAATGGCTCTCATGGTGCTCCATTTAAAGTGGGATCAGGTGTTAAACAGGGATGTGTTATCGCCCCAACATTATTTGCTATTTTCATCGCCACGGTTTTACATCTTGTTGAGGGGAAACAAGGTGTGGGAATTATGTATCAAATAGATGGAAAGCTTTTTAATCTCAGCAGGCTGAAAGCAAAAAGTATAGTAATTACAACCTCCGTTGTGGAACTTCAGTATGCTGATGATAATGTGGTCTCCGCACATTCAGAAGATGATCTCCAAACTATCCTAAATGCTTTTGCAGAAGCATATGAAAAACTTGGTCTCTCACTTAACATCAAAAAAACCAAAGTGCTTCATCAGCAAGTGCAAGCTAACCCTTCGGTGATGCCATCTATCCAGCTGGCGGGACAATACTGGAAAATGTCGATCATTTTCCCTATCTTGGCAGCTATCTTTCTGTTACAGCTAACATCGACAGTGAAATCCAGCATCGTTTGAGCTCCGCAAGTGCCGCATTTTCTCGAATGAAACATAGAGTGTTCGAGGATCGGGATATTTGTAAGAAGACCAAAACACTGGTTTATGAAGCCATTGTATTGCCAACCTTATTGTATGCCTGTGAAACATGGACTATCTATAAACATCATTTCCACCTCCTTGAAAGATTTCATCAACGTTGCCTCCGGAAAATCCTGCGAATTACTTGGGAAGATAGGCGAACAAATGTCAGTGTACTGGAAGAAGCAATGACTACTAGCGTTGAAAAAATGATCCTTCAACGCCAACTTCAGTGGACCGGTCATGTTGTTCGAATGTCTGACTGCCGTCTCCCAAAGCAGCTACTTTACTCCCAACTCAAGAATGGAAAGCAGAATATCGGTGGTCAATATAAACGGTTTAAAGATGTTCATAAGGCTAATCTAAAAAAATGCAATATAAACATTGAAAACTGGGAAGCTCTGGCCCATGAACGATCTAAATGGAGGTTGGCCTTTCACAAAGGTTCTATGGACTTTGAAGAAGCCCGAGTGCAAGGTGAAAGGGAGAAACGTGCTAGGCGAAAAGCACGTCAAACGAATCCTTTACAGGACCATCTTCCATCTGGTAACCTGTGTCCTCACTGTGAGAAGCTGTGTGGATCTAGAATTGGCCTCCACAGTCACTTACGGACCCATCGCTAGAGACTACACAATTTTCTTTAGAATTTCCGCCTTTTAAAATTTCCTTTTTGTAATTTTTTTTTTTTAAAAATCCTGGAAGACAATCTTACTCGGTCATGAGTGATCGCCTGATGATGTAAGTCACATTGAACTGAGTGAGACTTGTTTCTGAGTAGGCATGCATAGGATTGCAATGTTAGTGTCCACAAATTGATATTGAATATAATTTCTGCTCAAGAATCATTGTTTAATGGGGGAGGGGGGAATAGAAAACATGGGATAATGCTCATCATACTCAATAGTTAAGGGCAATCATTTAAAGGTGATTCCATCCAACTGATTTTATTACCATTCTCAGAAAGCTGCCCCCCATGTTACCTTTCCTGCCATGCATTCTTAGCATGTGTTTAGGGCAAAACATAGCCAGGGCTGGGCCTACCATTAGGCAGAATGAGGCAGGCTTTTCAATTTTATTTTGTTTTTACCAATGGGAGCACCATTTGGATTTTGCACTCATGATGCCCTATGTCATGGGCATAGGGTTGCTACTTGCTACCTTTTATTCTGACTGGATCCCAATGCCTTTAAGAACAGACAGAAGTGTAAAGGTGCAGCTTTTCCATCACTGAATCTTCAGATCACACTTCTAGAAGCTGCAGTGATTAAAAGTTGGATGTATTTATTTATTGCATTTTTAGCCTGTTCTTCCTCCAAGGAGCTCAGGGTAATATATACTGTTTCCATGACCACCACACCACCATTTTATCCTCGCAACCACCATGTGAGGTAGGTTAGGCTTAGAGATGTTGACCAGCCCTATATCATCATGAATGGTCAGGCACATGTCTAATTAACTGGCAGACACACATTCAGCACACAGCCTTGCAAACTCCCTTGACTTAAGTGAGCGTACAATAGCATTTTAAAATTATTATTCTGTAGTTCTTGAGCTCCTGTTTTTATTGGTATTACAAGATCAGGATGGGGAATATCTTTTCCTCCTGGTGCACTTTTTCTTTTTAAGGGCTCCCCAGGAAAAGGGTCTCCAATAGGTTGCCATCCCTTTTAAAACAACACAGTCAAATGTCAAAATATATAAAAGGAGTATATTTTGGGGAAAGGGGGAAACCAAGGAAGGCAACAATCAAACAAATATATAAACAGAATTCCAAAAGAAGTAACAAATATCAGTCTAACTTATCTAATCACATTATCTACTTGAATGGAGTCTTGGGTCCCAGAACATATACAGTAATACCTTGGATTGCAAGTAACTTGGTCTGAGAGCGTTTTGCAAGACAAGCAAAAAAATTTTTTTGATTTGATAAACAAGCAAGGTCTTGCAAGACAAAGACAAGTAGGGATGTAACCGCTCGCCTTGAGCGGGCGTAGCGGGCCTGAAATTGGCCCCACTCACGCCCGCCAGTGACTCCTTTGATATAAGAGTGTTTTGGATTACAAGCACGGTTCCGGAACGAATTATGCTTACAATCCAAGGTATTAATGTACAGAGTTTATTGCAGAGAGGATGGTCTCATAGATTTCATAGATCATAGAGTTGGAAGGAGCCTACAAGGCCATCGAGTCCAACCCCCTGCTCAATGCTGGAAACTAGAGGAGGGGTCTCCCATCCAAGTAATAACCAGGCCTGACCCTGCTCAGCTTTCCACGCTCAGACAAGCTGAGCCAGCATAAGCCACAGGCCTGTTATATTTCTCCTGAGAGAGAGCATCTTGGTCTTTAGTTAGATGGAGCTCTAGAAGGACGGGCAGCCCCGTCCCACATGGGTACCTGAAAACCTCTGAACCCAGAGGATTGCGGGCATCCTATTGAGTGCAGGAGGTGCGCAGTGGATAGGATTGCCACCACGCTCCCCTCACCCTCAAAACCATCGAGCTGGCCAATTTCTGCCATCTAGATGTTTTACCTCTCCTCCTGAGGAGGAGAGGCTGTGGCACTGCCTGGATTCGTCAGAAGCCAACAGTGCCCCAATCCTCCCCATCCCACCCCCAGGAACACACACACCACGCACAGAGGAACTGAAGACGGTCTTCCGTCTTTGATTCCTTGCTGACGTGGAAAGAGCCACACCGTCTACAAGGGGGGCGCGCTCTGTGGCACTGTGACCTTGGAAGGGATTTCTGAGGTCGCAGCACCTTCTATGCCCAATCCTATGCCCCCCCCCAGACAAGGTTGGAGGGACATAGGTTTATGCCCTAAGTGAATCCTTCTTTTTTTGGAGATCTCACTTCAGTAAAAGCCAGCCTCTTAGCAGAGGCTGATTATTGTTGTATCCAATAACACAATAGCCTCCCTCTCTGATGGTCTCTGATGTCAGTGATCTCGCCAGCAAATCAGAAAATTCCCTAGAAGCTGGAGCTACCTTTTTAACTCTTGTGAACATACCAATAACCCAAGCTAGTTTGAGCAGGTCGGTCAACCTATTCAAAAAAGGGATTAAGGTTTTGGTTGTATTTTTGAGGACAGAAAAGAGAGATAAGTCTAGATAAACCTATTCAGGTAACCCAACAGGGTGCCAACTTACCAAATGCTCTAGGGAGCACTGTGGAGCTATCTCAGAAGTAGGGGTTTCCCATAATTGGTAACAATGGGATTTTTATTGCCTATGTAGTTACTGAATTTTTATTGTACCTGTTTTGTATGGTTTTTATCTTGTACAGACGCTCGACAGTATTCTACCCTTAACAGAGACCTAAAATCATTTTAAATAAACGAATAAATAAGTTATTATTAATAATAATGCTGAGTTAAATGAAGCTACATTTCTGCATGTGTGGAATAAATTCTTTGTACTGTGGTGTGCCCAATATGTATACTCTAGATATGCTACCAAGGTAATGCTATCTGCCCCAAAAAGAATAATCCAGGCCTCCTTTTACATGAACTCATTCCACATATTGCCAGAAATGGCTTGTCTCTAACCTGAGGCCAATAGATGCTGGGAAGTAATTAGTAGTTGCAATAATCCCTGAGTAAATGTAAGGGTAACGCATATTTGTGTTGAAGGTGAAACACTTGTGGTAACAAATGCCCCCTTTCTCTGAATAAAAATGTATTTACATGTATCATGCATCAATCAGGGACTCATTATCAGAGTTGTCTTCAGCTCCCCGAGCATTGATCTTTCATGCATGATTTCAGCATATTATATGTTTCTATAGATAATTAAGAGAACACCACAACATATTTCTAATGCACCAAACTGAACATAGTTTAAGAGCACAGAGGTTCACTTCCCTCCTCTTTGTGCACCATTTGTCTTTTTCTAGATCTAGTATACAGCAAGCAGAGCCCGAAAGATTAAACACAAACACACACACCCTCTTGCTATGTATTTAAGTGGAAGGGAGAAAGGGCTATGTATCCAAAGATAAACACTAATGAAGAAGTTGAGTTGATATCAGAAAAATTAACAGGAATATTTGGATTCAGTCACTTAAGCTTTCCAATGAAATTGCCAAAACAACAACCCCAAAACAATAAAGGAAACACAGTATTTACACTACTTAAGTTTTTGAAAAGAAAGATTTCTCTAAAATAGGAGTGGGCAATTTGAGGTCCCAGCCTGATTCCAAAAGCCCTCTGTATGCAATCAGTTCGGACCTCTGGCAAGAATGATCGGTCGCTTCCCTGGCATCCCACTGGGCAGGAAGGAAGAGGGGGAGAGAGAAAAGTGAGTGACAGAAACAGAAGACACCCACTTTGCCTCTGGTCCTGCCCTTCTTTGAAACGGAGGGTCAAACTACATGCTGACTTGGTTCACATGACACAACAACCCATTGTGGGTTGCTACGCTCTATGGGTTTGTTGTGTTTTGTGAACCTGGACCAATTTCCCCAGGGTGGCTTGTTTGTGGGCAACAAGCCACCCCAACCACCCATGAGTTGTTGTAGAGATTGTTCTACCCACAATGGGTTGTTCTACCATCATGGGTAGGGGTAACTGGCTAGTGAGCCCTATGGCAAGAATGGCAAAATACTCTTGCCATGGGGGCCCCAGGTGGGCACCAGTGCCAGCTGCCCCCAAAGTGCCCAAGCAGCACTTGGGGGCATCTGGCACTGGCTTCCCCACCTCCCCACCATGTTTGCAAGCAGGGCCGGTGCAAGGCAGTTTGGTGCCCTAGGCAAGATCAGATATTTAGCGCCCCCCCTTCCCACTTGAGCCCTCCCTCCCTCCAGCCCTATGCTCCTGGTGCCCCCTTTAGCCCGGCGCCCTAGGCAGCCGCCTAGTTGGCCTAATGGTAGCACCGGCCCTGTTTGCAAGCCATTTCGGATTCACTGCAGCTTTTTTGCTTTTTACCTTCCCCCCCCCTCCCTGTTTTGACATCTACAAGCAGTTCCTTCAAAGTGTCCCAGCAGTATCTTGGAGGGGCTGCCCATGGTTGTCCAGCCTTTAAACAAAAAATCACACAAAAAATGTGTGCAATTTTTTTTAAAAAAAAAAAACCTAGCCGCAGTTGCACAATTGTGAATGATCACAGTTGCATGACTGCAGAGGTTGAAGCCTTGGCTGTGGCAATGTCCAAGGGGCAGCAGGTACCAACCCTGGACATTGCCCAGAAGAGGCTCCAAATACATCTCCCGCTTTTGGTTTTTCTTGAAAGCTGTCAGAAGGTGAGCTGTCAAGAAAAACCAAAGGCACAAGTGATCTTTAGCTGCAAGAAGGGATTTGGGGGGATTTAAACTCCCTTCACAGGAAGATCCTCAATCCCCCCCCCCCTTAGTTCCCACCAGGGTGCACATTTTGCACTTTGTCCTGAGCTTCTAGTTGCTTGGGAAAGTGCAGATGTGCACTCCCCCCACCCTTTTTCAAGGGAAAATGAGTTTTGACAGCTTTGAAAGCTAGCTGTCAAAACTCTGGGTCCCTTTAAAAAGGGGGTTTTGAGTGGGAACTGGGTGGATATGGCCTTGGACATATGTTCGTGTAAAGGGTAAAAAGCAAAAAAGCCACAGCGAGCCTGAAACGGCTCACGATTGCAGCAGGGAGGGGGTGAAGGCTCTGGGATACCCGTGGAAGGGCCCAGAGGGGAGGAGCAGGAGGGGGGCCAACAACCCCCAGTGAATCCAATCGTCTGTCAGGCTCACCGTGGGTTTTTTCGCACACAACCAACCCACCATGGCTTATCGCGAGGGTGGGTTAGTGTGATGTGCGAATGCACCCGTTATGTCAAATGTGTCTTTAGGTTTGTTGTGTGGGAACAGCCATGACTGGAACTGTGGTGCAGATTAACACTTTCCCCCTGTGCCACGGACCCAAGGACAGGCCCGGTGCAAGGCAATTTGGTGCCCTAGGCAAGATCAGATATTTAGCGCCCCCCCTTCCCACTTGAGCCCTCCCTCCCTCCAGCCCTATGCCCATTATGAAATAAATTTCCCTCCCTGGGAACTGCCGAGCCCCATAGAAAAACTTTGTGGACTTTAAGACTTTTCCTTTGTGTTCACGAGGAAAGCAAAGAGGCAACATCAGCCCAGCTATGCCAGGAACTCCCAAGGGCCTTCTCCTACTCCATATATATGTAAAAGCCTGTCTCCTCCTGCAGGCAGCACAAGGGATATGAAAAAAGGATGTGAGAGAGGTGTGGTGGCGCTACCTGTGAGGAATAGAGACAAAAGGGCGTCTTGCAGCCTGTCCTACCTCGCAGGGTGGAGGTGCAGAGACACCGGTTTGACTCGTACACCTTCTGGGTTGCAGGGGGGGGGGGATGCATGTAGTAGAAACATAGCAAAGAGAGAGCCCGTGGATCATCTGGTTCAAATTTAGGAGGGGATTTACGAAACTTGCTACTTCCCCTCCTCTCTCTATCACTTTGTTGCAATATTTCTTTATCAGAATAATGTATATTATCCTGTCTTTCCCTTTACCAGCCTAGTGCTCAAGGCAGACAACAATATTCAAAGTACAGTAAAGAAAACATCAACAGCTCAGGGCACAATCCTAAACACGTTGAGGCAGAAAAAAGCCCCGCAACTCCCAGCATTCACCAGCCAGCATGGCTGGCTGTTGGAACGCTGGGAGTTGTGGGGCTTTTTTCTACCTCAACGTGCATAGGATTGCGCATGGCTGGCTGGGGAATGCTGGGAGTTGTAGGATTTCCCCCCCCCTCCAAACACGCATAGGATTGCATCCTAAAACCATTTAAAACCAAAACACAGAAACAGCATGGTAAATAATTAAAACATTGGAGCCCCAGCTAGCTTAAAATACCTTTCCCTCCCTCCCTGGTTGCTGGAAATAACTGCTTTCAGGGGACCTTGAGCTGAGGAACGTGAGGCTCACGCGAGGGAGGGAAGGCGAAGGAGGTGCTTGCAGGTGCATCCTCGAGAGGGAAGGCGAAGGAGGTGTTTGCAGGTGCATCCTTCCAGCCGCCCACCAGCCTCCCATCATTGGCCCCTGCCCGCCTCCCCTCCTCCAGTCTGTAGCCTTCTCTGCCTCTTTTGATGCTGGTTGTGAGGAGGAGCCTGCCTGCTGCTGTTCCTGGTAAGGAGCTGGAGGAGAGAGAGGGAGGGGTGCGCTTCTTTCGCCTTCCCTTCCCCGCCACAGGACATGATTGGTAAAACAAACTTGGTAAAATACGTGATGTATTTTTTCCCCCAAGGCATTTCTGGCGCCTCCTTTAGCCCAGCGCCCTAGGCAGCCGCCTAGTTGGCCTAATGGTAGCACCGGCCCTGCCCAAGGAAAATGAAAATCACCACCCCTCAGAAGGAAAATTGCAGGGGTGCGGGCAATTTTCATACACGTTGCATGGAGGCCTCTGCTGGGAACAGCATTTTCACCTCTACCCATATCCTTCTCGAAATAAAGAACATGGAGGTTGTTCTTGCAAGCTGGAGAACTGTAGGCTTCACAGAACATGAAGCATCCGGTGATTTGGGGGTGGGAGGTGTCCAGAAGCAATACTGCAAAATATGAATATCTGTATATGAATATCGAGACTAGAATGTCCAAACTGAAACATTACTGATTTATAACAGAAATAAGAGGTGAGAAATAGTTTTGGGGCCTGTCGTTTGCCTAGCTGGCCTAAACAGGTTGGTTTTCTTTGGCTATTGTTACACCTTCTAAGCACAACTTTGCCCTTTATCCTATTTAAATGATCCAAGCAACAGGGTCCTCTACCACATGTCCTGGGAATCTATTCCCCATTCTAATAGATCTCACTGTTGCGGGGGGGGGGGGGAATCTTGATGTTCAGTCCAAATTTTTCTTTGCTCAATTTCATCCTATTATTCTTCAATATGCCCAGTGGAGGCTGGTGAAAAACAGAAAGTGAATAGACAAACCTGACACATTTTGCGTCCTCTGAAGCAATTTACAGCAGCAGGCAAAGCAATGGAGTCAATTTAGAGCATTCTGCAAGCGAGAGAATGGATCTGAGGGCATGCCCTGTTAGACAAGGTGTCTGATGAAAAACTGAAAAGTATAAAAGGGGGAAGGGGTATCCATAACTTGTAATTACTTTGCTATTTGCTGATTACTTTATATCTCAATGGTTGGACACAAGAATCTTCACTGCTCTCCTGTTTATGATGCTATTAAGGAAGCTCAGATAAGGCTACAATCCTATATCCACTTATTTGGGAGTAAGCCCCATTGAACTCAATTTGACATGCTTCTGAGTAGACATGTATAGGATTGCATTGTTAATTGCACTTTTAAAAAATTATAATATCACACCTATGGGCAGAATACAGTGGGGCACTTAGGCCCCTGCCAATTTTGTTGCCCAATTCTGTTGTGCAAGCAAACCCCACCACTTGTGCAACTGCAATTAAGCACTTCTGGGGCAACCCAAAATGAGCAGAAACGCTTGTTTCTGGAAGGAGTGGAGCTCACATAAGGGGTGTTCCGCCAACCTTCCTCCTTCCAGAAACACATGTTTCCACTCATTTTGGGGTTTCCTCTAGGAAGCACTAAATATCCCTTGAGTAAGTGTGGATCCCACTTGCACAAGGGAATCGGCAGGACCCACCACTTGTGGAAGGGAATTAGCAGGGCAGAAGGGAATCAGCTGGGGCATCAGCACCCAACTGAATTCTGCCCTATGTATACACATGAAGCATAGAAAGCTATTTCATCTCTTTTAAAAATCTAAGGAAAAAACTACATGTTTGTTTGTTCTGTCTGACCACATATGTGCTAAACACATATAAATCCATGTTCAGCATTTTTTTATTTAAAGGGGAAATATAAAGCAGCCTTTATGCAGTAGTGGGCATACATCAAGCTTACATGTTTTTGGGTTTTTTGGTATTTTTCTAGAACCCTGAGATCCACTTGGAGCAAAAGACATACATTTCGAATCAAAAGAATTCAGAGACCCAGAATTTATATTGAGTACAAGAACTGAATGCATCTCACATTATTTCCACTCAAAAAATTCACTCCTGGTTACCTCCAGCTTCTTTCATTCAAGCAGTAGGGCAGGGCGGAGTTAGTGACTGGGTTCACACAGCACAACAACCCATCATGGGTGACAAGCCACGGTGGGTTGTTGTGTTGTGCAAACCCAGACCATATTCCGTGGGGTGGCTTGTTTGATGGCAACAAGCCACCCTGACAACTCATGGCTTCTGGTAGGGGTTGTTGCACCCATGATGGGTTATTGTGCGCCATCCAACCCCGGGTGACCAATCTCATTGTGGGTACCGGGAACCAGCCAGCGAGCCACTTGGCATGAGTGGCAAAAAACCGTTGGCACTCTTGCCAAGCTCGCCTGGGCCTCTGCCAGCGCCAGCCACCCCACAAGTGCCCAAGCGGCACTTTGGGGTGACTGGCACTGGCTGGGTGTCCCCCACCACAATCATGAGCCCCTTCAGTTTTCTTCGGCTTTTTTGCCCCTTTTTTCGGAAATAGCAAATTCTGGCTTGATAGCCAGTGTCTGCAATTCCATTTTAACACCCACTGACAGCCCCCTCAAATTGCCCAAGCAGCACATTGGAGGGGCTGTCAGTGGCTGGCAAGCTTTTTAAAAAAATTGTTTTGCACACACAATGTGTGCAAATATTTTTGTTTTATTTTTAATTGTTTAAAATTAGCTGCACTTACACAACTGCACTGGTGCACAGTTCTATGAGTGATTCCAAATCACTCCAAATCTTAAAAAGCCCCCCCCCCATCTTCTATGCTAGTCCCAATCTGGATTGGGGGCCCTGCACCTAACTCTACAGTAAAAATGAGGGAGGGGAATAAATACTGTCTGTTTTGGCCCTGAAATAACATGAAGAAAAACTGCTTGGACTCTCATTTGTTTCTGACATTTGATGGGGTATAAACAGTTAATCTTTATCCTAGAGTAAAAAGCCATCCATTCCCTACCATGCTGCAGGGGAACTTATGACACACTTTTTCAGTGTGGTAAAGATGAGCTGTTGGAATGAAAGTGGGTACCGATGCACTAGCGATGCACACACATTTCAGACTCTAGCACATGTGCTACAGGGAACTAGTTGGGTCAGAGCCATACATATATCTTGAAAACTACCTCTTCTGCTGGTGTATTTCTCTGAGAGAAGAAGCATTCTCAGGCATGGCTATGTCTATTAATAATATTCCTTGGGTGGGATGATGGAGATCCAGTGACGTAATTGTAAGCAGAGATGCTATGCTTTCAGCATTGGTAGAAGGAAACTATTTATGCAGCCTCTTGAACAACTACCCAGAGCCACTTTTTTCTTCTATAAAATGTGTAATATATTAACCAATGAAAGGTGAAGAAGTATATTGATCTCATGTAGATGCAAGGATCAAGTTATTCATGGAGATGAGAAGAATTATATCCAGGTGCCTGAGCAAACAGTTAAAGCTGGAATTTCCAGATGAAATGAGGGAAAGTAACGTTATTTTGTATTTACATTTTTTAAGTGTTTGTTTATTGTAAGCCACCAATAAAGAGGAAGTTCGTTGTTATGGCATGGAATAAAAATACTGCAAACAAATAGTAATAAACGTAAGATGCTAGATTATTAATAGCACCATGCGCTATTCCAAACTAGATCTGGAATAATATCCCTGGGCAATTACATTTTGTAAACTTAAAAGAGGGATGGTACTGCATGCTTACTTTTAAGAAATACTGTATTTAAAAATGAAATCTGAACCAAATTTAACATTGGAAAGATTCACAGTAAGATTTTTACACACATCGAATATTTATTTCATTCCTTGGAATTCATTTCAGTAGAGGTGAGCTGAAGTGCATCTTGTGTTTCCTGATAGAATTCACATCAATAAATGTTTATTTATTAATTAATTAACATTAATAACAATTTAAAACAATTTATTTTGTTGAATTTCACTCTTATACTAAGGAACTATCTTCTCTTAGGGCATAATCCTATGCATGTTTAGGACTGAAGCTCAATCCAGACAAGACTGAGATGTTGTTAGTGGGTAGTTCCTCTGACCGGATGGAGGGTCTTCAACCTGTTCTGGATGGGGTTGCACTCCCCTTGAAGGAGCAGGTTTGTAGCTTGGGGCCCCTCTTTGAGCCATCTTTGTCACTTGAGGCTCAGGTGGCCTCAGTGGTACAGAGTGCCTTCTACCAGCTTTGGCTGGTGCCCCAGCTCCACCCCTATCTGGACAGGGGTAGCCTGGTTTCAGTAATCTATGCTCTGGTGATCTCAAAATTAGATTACTGCAATGCACACTGTGAGGGGCTGCCCTTGAAGACTGTTCAGAAGCGGCAACTTGTGCAAAATGCGGCAGCCAGATTAATAACTGGGACCAGAAGATCCAGACATATAACACCAATTCTGGCCTGCTTGCATTGGCTGCCTATACACTTCCAAACCCAATTCAAGGTGCTGGTTTTAACCTATAAAGCCTTACATGGCTTGGGACCACAGTACTTGATAGAATGCCTCTCCCAGCTGCAATCTACCCAGACACTATCCTCAACATCTGAGGCCTTCCTCCGAGTGCCTCCTCCAAGGGAGGCTCGGGGAGTGGCAACAAGGGGAGGGCCTTCTCAGTGGCGGACCCCTTACTGTGAAATGAGCTCCCCACTGAGGCCCGCCTGGTGCCAACTTTGCCATCTTTTTGGTGCCAGGCTAAGACAGCCCTCTATGTTGAGGTGTTTAAGGATGTCTAGGGTTATTTTAATGGCTTGATGGGAACAGCTATGTCAGGTGTTTTTAACACGTCCATTCTGTTTTTGTTGCTGGGCTGTTTTTAATTTTTAAAAACCATTTTAAATTCTGTATTAAATAATTTTATCATTTTTATTGTATTATGGCCTTGTTTAGACACAGCTGTAAACCACTCAGAGAGCTTTTAGCTATTGGGCAGCATAGAAATGAAATGAAATAAATAAATAAATAAATGTTTAGACAGAAAAAAGTCCTACAACTCCCAGGATGCCCCAGCCACTATGGCTGGCTGGGGAATGCTGGGAATTATAGGACTTTTTTCTGTCTGAACATGCATAGCGTCACACCCTTACAGTCCAATCCTATGCACATTTACATGAAGTAAGTTTCACTTTCAGTGCAGCTTTCTCCCTAGTAAGTGTGTTTAAGACTGCAATTTTATTTTCTGCTTTTTATCGTGGAAACACTGCAACCTCTCTAATGAAAGGGCACAACAAGGCTTACAGTATTTTCAATATGCAGCTATCTGCCAAAAATTAAGCAGTAATTTAACTACACTTCTCTTCCTTTTCAAGAAACTCCCATAGCAAGAGAATTCACAGCTTGCATAGCTTTTGATCAATCAATCCATCAATGCATTGGCTATGCTTCTAATACAAGGGTTTAGCTGCTGGAAAAACTCCAGACATTACAGAACAAAGCAACTAAATGTTATGGGTATGATCCAAGAATTCCCAGTCAATCAATCTTTAATCTGCAGGACTGGCAACGATCAGAGAATTAATATTTTTAAAGGATCATTTATCATCACTGAGATTTGAGGTGTAGCTAGTATTTGCCATGTGACCATTTCTCCAAAGGTTTTGCTTTTTCTCAAACAGCTTTCTAACAGGTATACAGATCACACATCTTGCTTAGAAACACAAGGCAAAAGTGCTCTTTCTCTTAGCCGTGTGTGCGTGTCTCAGTTTATCCGTCTCAGCTCAATTCAGATCCTTCCTTTTTCCCTTATTCCATTCTGTACTACTTTCTTCATCGAAGGCAAACACCTGTAGCAGCTGCTCTGCTTAAAAATAATGTTGGCACTTTCCCTGCTGGCCCACTCAAATTTATTCCAACAGTACTTCTCATTTGTTCAAGTGTGATCCATTTCCAGTGTTGGATTTCCTATCGTCATTAGTTGACTCAGGCTGAGATAGCAGAAACACTTTTTATCTGCGCTTGCTTTGGAGATACATCCTGTCCTGTCCACAGGCAGGACTCAGGTGTGCATGTGTGGGGAAGCTCAACTAAAAAGGTGGCAGGTAGAGTCAGGCTGGGGTTGCAGGACCTTGGATAGCTCCAAGCAAACATTTGGTCTGACAAGGACTGATGCTCAACTCTGAGGCCTTTTTATTCCTCTTGGGCCAGACTACCCTTTCTGGTCCCCACCCCTTCTTGAAGAGTGGAGATCCTTAAATGGGTGGTCCCCCAGGCTGGAGCTTAGTACTCCATCATCTCTCAGTCAGCTCTTGCTTTGGGTGCAGCTTGCACTGCCGGACTTCTTGATCCAGCTGGTTCCATCTCCTCTGTGTCAGAGTCCTGGCTGCTCATCAGGATCAGAACCTTGCCACTTCCACTGACACAAGCAAGCTGCTCAGTATATGTGTGTAGGCCACCTTTCAAGTACGTGGTCCCAAACCTGGTCCCAGGGCTTTGAAGATCAAAACCACGAAGGAAGGAATCTTTCAACTATTTTGTGTTTGGTTCTTGGGATTAGAAAATGGTTGCTTTTTCCATTTTAGAGGCTGTTCAGAACAGATGGGTTAAAAGTTCAGCTCGGGAATCTAGCATTTAAGAGAGGAAATGAGTTCACAGGAAGGTCAGAAAGTCAGCTTAGGAACCTGGCAATTAAGGAGAACTAGAAATTTAACCAGGCCTCAACTCTCCTTCTAACTGGCTAAAAGGTTGGGGGGGGGGAGTGAAAATACTGTACATAACCACAGCTGGAAAATAGAGTTAGGAGTTAAGAGAAGGAGTTAAGATGTAGAAGAACATAGGTTAGGGAAACAGTTTTAGAATAGGTTGTGCTGGATGTGTTTATCTCAGTTTATTTGTACTTGCTTTTAGGATTAGCTGTTCTAAAATTAGGGTTCCCCCCAAAAAAACATTTCTCCAAACTGTTTAATTTGTTGCCTTACTAAATCCTTAAGTAAAAGCAAAGTTTGGTGTTTTTTGGGGGGGGGGGACTTTGCCTGAAGCCTAGCTGGCCACCCCATACCTAAGTGTCATGTCACACTACCCAGTCCAGAGAGCTGGCAGACCAGCCTAAGCTGGAAAAAGTCAATCGATCCTAGCCACAAGTGCCACCTGTGCTTTCCACAGATAGCACCAAGTCAAGGAGGACCCCCAAGCTACAAACTTGGTTCTTTATGGGAATTGCAACCCCTCCATGACCAGTCATACTCAGCCATCCAGACTAATTGCCTTCCCCACCCACAGTACTTTGTCTCGGTTAAATTTCAGTTTGTTTGCCCTGATCCACCCCATTAATCCTAATCCAGACAAGGTGCTGTTTTAATTTAATTTTTCTCTTTTGTATTGAAATTTTGCTGGTCAGTTCTGTTTTTATTGAATGTTTATTGAATATGTATTTATGGATTTATTTACTTACTTTTTATTTGTTTTGTATGGTTTTTAAATCTTGAGAGATATGCTGCCTTGAGATGGTTCCACCCTACATATAATTTTAAATAAATAAATATCATTTGAAATGCCTTCAAAGTCTTTATACAGTTAAACTAAAAATCCTGCTCCTACATCATCCCTTCCTTCCAAGAGGGCACTCTGAGCAGAATCCCCACAGTTTACCTCAGAAAGCAGCTGTAGTTCTGCTGTGGAGAGGTGGTCTCTAAGATATCTTGGAGTTGTTGTAGATCACAGGCTGAATATGAGCCAGCAATCTGATGTGGCAAAAAAGGCAAATGCTATTTTGGGCCGCATTAATAGAAGTATAGCTTCCAAATTGTGGGAAGTACTAGTTCCCCTCTACTCAGCACTGGTTAAGCCTCATCTTGAGTACTGTGTCCAGTTCTGGGCACCACACTTTTAGAAGGATGCAGACAAACTGGAAAGGGTTCAGAGGAGGGCAACAAAGATGATAAGGGGACTGGAAGCAAAGCCCTATGAGGAGAGACTGAGGGAACTGGGCATGTTTAGCCTTCAGAAGAGAAGACTGAGGGGAGATGTGATAGCGCTCTTCAAGTACTTGAAAGGTTGTCACACAGAGGAGGGCCAGGATTATTTTATTTATTTATTATATTTATACCCTGCCTATTTTCCTGCAAGGAACCCAAGGTGGCTTACATAGTCCTCCTCCTCTCCATGTTATCCTCACAACAACCCTGTGAGGTAGGTTAGGCTGAGAGTCAGTGACTGGCCCAAAGTCACCCAGTGAATTTCATGGCTGAGTGGGAACTAGAACCCGGATCTCCTGAGTCCCAGTCTAACACTCTCACCACTACGCCACACTGGCTCTCTTCTCGACCATCCCAGAGTGCAGGACACAGAATAATGGGCTCAAGTTACAGGAAGCCAGATTCCGGCTGAACATCAGGAAAAATTTCCTGACTGTTAGAGCAATACGACAATAGAGCCAATTAGCTAGGGAGGTAGTGGGCTCTCCCACACTGGAGGCATTTAAGATGCAGCTGGACAGCCATCTGTCAGGGATGCTTTTAACTTGGATTCCTGCATTGAGCAGGGGGTTGGTCTCGATGGCCTTATAGGCCCCTTCCAACTCTACTATTCTATGATTCTATGATATGTTGGGCCTAGGCTATGAAGGGCTTCAAAAAAGGCCAAAACCAACATTTCAGAATTAGGGATGGGCAAAATTAGGCCTTAGAATTCTGTGCTGGAAAGGAGAGAAATGTGGAAGGCAGATTACGTAGATTCTGCAATCTTGCACTGTTAAGATTAGTGGCACCCCAAGTTTTGGCTCAAGCAGAAGGAATATAGAAATTAGAGTGACTAGGGGCCAAAACCAGGGCCGGATTAAGATAAGGGCTATTGGAGCTGCAGCTCCAGGCCCCTACCACAAAATAGGCCCACAGGCCCGGCAGCGCTCAGTCGCCCGAGCCGCGCCGCTGCCGCTACCGCACTTGCCCTTGCGTCGAGACGCCAGGCAGCGGCTCCCTCGCAGCGGCGGCTCTTCCCGCCGGGCCGGGGACCTGCGAGATGCCCTGTCTGTGCCCCAAGGGCTGTACCAGAAGGGGGTGCTGATAGCTGGCAAAACAACACGGGGGGAGGGGTGTGTGTGTGTCTCAAAGCAGGTGAGTTTCTCCCCCTCCCCCCCGCAGCGCCCATCATATGCAATTGTTCTATAAGAGCGTTACTGCGAATGGGGGAATCGAGCAGGGGGAGATTACGATTACCACCACTCACCCGCCCTCATAACTGAACATCTGTGGGTCGTATGCCCTCCCCACACACACACCCCGGTCCAGTTCTCGGTTTCCTGCCATGCCTTTACGTTTTGCCCCTTTATAATAATCAGTTTGGTCTGGTCTGTTTTTCAGCTGCAACTTATTATATGGGGGGGGGTTTTAAGAATGTAAGAGTGAGGGCCTGTCTCCCCCCCCCCGTGGTGGTTATACCTGTTTGGGGTCACTCGCTGTTGCCCTCACCTGGAGAAGCCAAGAGCTACACTGCCAAAGGGGCAGTTCCTAAACCTGTTGGAGTTGAGCCATTTTCAACTGCCAGGGCAGGGGAGAGAGGTCAAAACCCCTCTTCCGACCCAGACAGGCAATTCTTCCTTGCATTGCTTAAACAAAAGAAGCATGTGTTCTCTTTGCTTCCCCTTCTGTGCCCCCCAACAAGCCCCCCATCTTTTGTGGGGTTACAAAATGACCTCCCCTCTGAACAAAAAAGGGGGGGAAGTCCTATTCCTTCCTCAGTTTCTTTTATAGCAAGTGTGGGGGATGTGCTGTCCTCCAGATGGAGTTGGACTACAATTCCCATCAGCCCTGACCATTAGCCATGCCGGCTGGGGCTGATGGGAGTTAGAGACCAACAACTTCTGCAGGGCCATGCTTTCCCAGCCATGCTTTATTGTTCCCCCCACCCCAATTCCTTAATTTGTGGGAATCCACCTTTAGTGCTCCTTCTGGAGTTAATTGGGGGTAACGTGCTCCATTTTGTGCGAGGTAACTTGCTCCATTTTGTGCGAGGTAACTTGCTCCATTTCGTGACACAGACCCTCCCCCCGAAAAAAGGTAGCAGGGTACTGTTTGTTCTGCAGTAAAAAGAAGCGAGGTGGACCTGGAGTGGGTGGGTGTGGCTTCCAGTGGATGCGTGAACTGAGGTGGGGTGAAAATGGGTTCAGTGTATCGTGTAAATATTAACCAGAGCCTATATATTGTGGTCAGGGCCGTTGCTACCATTAGGCCAACTAGGCAGCTGCCTAGGGCGCAGGGCTAAAGGGGGCACTAGAAACACCTTAGAAAAAAAATACAGCGCTCTCAAGTGGGAAGGGGGGACGCAAAATATCTGATCTGGCCTAGGGCACCAAACTGCCTTGCACTGGTCCTGATTGTGGTGGTGACCTCCAGGTTGCTTCTAAGTGGGACTTGAGTGGATGACATTCCTGGTGGACGGTGGTGAGCCAGGAACCAGCTCTGCCAGCCTTCCACCTTTTTATTTTTTATTTTATTGATGTATTGCATTTATATCCCACATTTTTCCTCTTGCAGGGAACCTAAGGCAGCTTACATAATCCTCCCCCTCCCTATTTTATCCTCAGAACAACCCTGCGAGGTAGGTTAGGCTGAGAGAGTCACCCAGTGAGCTTCATGGCCGAGTGGGGACTAGAACCCGGATCTCCTGAGTCCCAGTCCAACACTCTAGCCCAGGGCTCGCCAATCTTGGGTCCCTAGATGTTGCTGGCCTATAGCTCCCAGCATAACCAGCCAGCATGGCTAACGGCATGGGATTCTGGGAGCTGTAGTCCAGCAACATCTGCGGACCCAAGGTTGGAGAGCCCTGCTCTAACCATTATGCCACGCTGGCTCTCCTTTAATGGCACCCTGAAGCTTTCCCCACTGAAGTGGCCCTCTTGTCTTGCTGCAGGCCCATCTCTGCAGGGTCCCGTGGCCACGGTACGCCCCCCGCCCCCGCATCTTTGCCCTGTCGCCTTTCCCCCAGGGCTGTGCTACTTCCTGGGATGTCCACACAGTGGGAGGTATGAATGAGCAAGGTACCGATAACCCCAGCTGAAACCCCAAATATGTGTAAACTCCATCCCCAGTTAGGGAGGAAGGTCGTAGCTCAGGGGTAGAGCACCTGCTTTGTGCACAGAAATCTACCATTTTAATCTACCAGCTTGATTCATTTAGTTTAAATGCAGGTTAGAGTTCAGTGAATAACCTGTTTGTGTGTTTAAAACTAGTGGTTGCTATTTATTTCAAGAGTTACTCTCTGCACCATAATCATAACGCAGGCTGTATTGATTATGATGCTTTAATAATAATAATAATAATAATAATAATAATAATAATAATAATAATAATAATAATAATTTAAGGAACAAATTTTTATGAGCCAAACATCATACACATATATTTAAATTGTTTATATGGTTTATGTTTATTTAAAAATGGTTGTTGTGAATGTTCCTCAGTTTGTGTGTATAACGGTTTTATTGAGTTAGCAAGCTTATTGTTTACAAAAAAAGAAATATTTTCAATATGTTTCTGTTTTGGCACTTTAAAGGTAATTAAAATATTTAATTTGTTTTAATATAAAATTGCGTCTTCATTTTATTTATTTCCATAAAAAGGCTCACCAAAATCCTCAGCACCAGGCCCATAATGCTCTTAATCCGGCCCTGGCCAAAGCAAGCATTACTTTACATCTGTGTCTAGCAGCTATGTCTTTTGTTCATCTTTACTCTAGAGTAGGTGCAGAGGCCCAATTTG
This sequence comes from Shinisaurus crocodilurus, assembly GCA_021292165.1. Classification (NCBI taxonomy): domain Eukaryota; kingdom Metazoa; phylum Chordata; class Lepidosauria; order Squamata; family Shinisauridae; genus Shinisaurus; species Shinisaurus crocodilurus. The sequence continues at coordinate 163,524,668 of CM037880.1, forward strand.
GATCTTAAAAGCCCCCTACGCTAGAGTCCCAGTTTGAACTGGGGGCCCTGCACCTGCTCTAGAGTAAAAGAAAGGGGGGGGAGACATAACTGCTCGACATAGACTTAAAGTTATGTCTGTTTTGGCCCTAAGCATTTCCCTTTAAAGTTGAAGCACTTTGGGGCTTTTGTAAGATTAGATGCTTATGTTCATTGCATCCAGTCCCTGCAAGCCGCACATGCTCCCTTGCTGATAGCCTTGCAATTGCAATGGTCTCTGTCCATTTGCAGAACTAATGAGCAGTGTTGATACAGCCCAAAATAATAATGGCTGAATAATGCCAAATGACTTTGGCTGTCTTGGGAAAACTCTGTTTAGCATTGTGTGCAGTGCAGACAGCTGCAAGGTGGCCATCATATGTACACTGGACATGCAGATTTGCATTACTTCAGGATGTGTTCTTTGGGCTCCTTGATGAACTCTGGAAAAGTAGTGTAGAAAATAAGGTCCTAACTTAGCCACCACAAACCAGTAGGTTTATAGACCCACAGTCTCCTTCCATACTATACTCTCAAATTCATGCACCTCTGTTTTTCAGAAGAGGGTCTAGTATCTACATTTATCTTTGCTTATGAGCTCTCTAATGCTGAAAACTGTCTCACAATATATTACAGATACGGTCTGTCTTTCTCCTCTACAGTGTTTAGAATTCTGAAACGCCAAAGAAATAAGCATATGACAAAGGAAGTGTCGGTCATGCCTATTTTTCGCTTTATGACTTACAAAGGCTCCCTTCCTCTATATTTATGACTTATAAAGGTTTCCTCTATATTATCCCCATGTCTCCCAAATTGCTAAAAACAAGCCAAAATAGTAATTCTTATTAACCGCAGTGACACCTGCACTGATATAGTCAAATCTGGCCAACAGCGGGTCCCCCTGCTGTTTTACTCAGCTGGCAGTCTGCTCCATCTGTGGCCGATGCTTCTGTTTTGTAATTCTTCCAGGCAGACAGGCACTTTATGGACTTTTTGAAATTCTCTTCAAGAAACAAGCACCCTTCTGTCTAACAAGGGCCATTACACTGGGAGAAGCAAAGGAACTATCATGCAAGGTAACCAGATGATGAAAAGCAATCTCATGAAGAATACATTTTTAAAAACATTATGCATTCCCCGCCACACACCTCAAAAGTGATGGTATCTCTGCCCCAGATCTAAAGACTAAGAGTTTGAGTTGGAGCAATTGCTTTTTACCAAGGTTAGTATAGTTCCAGTTCCATCCTGTGAATCTCTCTATTCAGAAGCACTGATTGGGTTATTCCCCAGGTAAGTGTGTAGAGGACTGCAGCCCTGATTAAGTCAGTGGGATTACAAGGAAAAGTCAGTGTCCCGGTCACTTTCTATTTGGTTAAATATCAGTCCTTTTCAGATGTTATACTACAGCCTTCCCGAAACTGGTGCCCTCCAGATGTGTTGGACTACAACTCACAGCTGGCTGGGGGATTCTGGGAGTTGTGGTCCAACACATCTGGAAGGCACCATGTTGGGGAAGGCTGTAAGACAGCATACAATGAATGTACTTTTCCAGGATCCTGTACAACTGTGTGCATGGGGGTCTTTTCAGGCGTTACAGTGAAAATGCATTGGTGAAAGAATGAATGAATATCATGGCAGTTCTGCATGATTATCATAGCAGAATCTTCCACCATGATGCTGCACCCTCCACAATCCCCTGACCTGCACATGCTTTCATTATATATGCTGTGCTGTCTGATGAGGACTTTTGTTTAAAAAGAATTCACCACCACCGCCAAAAAACACAAAAGCATAAAGAAGCAGCACATAAACTATGGAAAAGCCTCCCAAAAGGGGTTCATCAGGTCCCTTCTTTTCCTATTTTTATACTTGCCATTTTAAACTAGTTTTAAAATAGCTCTTAAGGTTATTTTATTCCAGTGGGCATTATTTATAGTTGAGCCTTTGTTATGCTTTTTAGTCTGCTGCTGTTGATAGTGGCTTTTATGAACATTTTTGGTGCTTTTTTTATTGTGTTTTTATCATTAGGTTTGTTTTTTTATTTTGCTGTGATCTATATTTTTATTGTAAGCCGCTTTGAGTTTGATTTTATCATAGAAAGGAGAATAAAAATGTCCAAACACACACACACACACACACACACACAAAACAAACTTGGAAAATAGCCCTGATTGAAGGGAAGGGCCAATGCACCTCTGATTTTGGAAATTCAGCAAGTTCAATTTTCTCCATCACCAGAGCATTGGAATTAGCAATCCACATCCCAGCAGCGGCCCACCGACAAGAACCCCCTGGATTTGCTCCTCTTCACCATCGCAACCTACTCGTTCACCTGCCTCTCACTCTGGCCCAGACAATGGTGGCGGTGAGCAGTAGATGCCACTGCCTGTTTGCGCACTGGCTGGCTGCCCGTCAAGCAAGCAAGCAGTAGCAATGATGACAAAGAGGATGAGGAGCATGAGCAGCTGGTGTCAATGGTGGTGAGAAGGTAGGCTAACTACAGGAAGGGGTCCCATTGGGGATCTCTTGTCCAAGGGCCCTCAAAGACCTGGAGCTGGCATTGGGAGTAGGGTGGCCTGATGTTCTCTTTCATGTTGGAGAGTCCTGTATTTCAAGTGCTGTCTGGGCTGGTACAAGATATACATGTAGAGAGTTACAGTTCTTACAGTTACAAGGTGGCTGGTGGGTGACCTGTCTTTTGCCTCTCTTCTCTCTTCATAAAAAACAGCAACAAAGAAGACAAAACTGAGCAGGAGAGAGGTGAAGAAGCACGAGAGGCACTATGCAGAAGAGCTTTACTGGTGCCATTGCAGAGAAGGGCTGGCTGAGGTCCTAGCAGTCCACCTGTGGCCAACAACTATATTCTGATGTAGCTCAACAGTGCCCCCTAGTGGCTGGTAAGTTGGCACAATGCTGAGGCACCTGAATTGGCCATATCTCACCTCTTTGTTGCCCAATATGCACCCAAAACTTAAGCTCTTTCACAATGGTTTGTCCAATTAGAAGTGGCCAATTTTTATAATTCAACGGTAGTTACAAAGGTGGGTCCAGCCACTAAGTAATTTTCTGATGTTCTGGCTATACCACTGACATCTGAAATGGAGGATATTGACATATTGCACTACTGGAGAAAACAACAGTCAGTCTTCACAGAGGGCTGGCTTTTAACGAACTCAGATTCCTATAAAACCTCTCTCTCTCTCTCTCTCTCTCTCTCTGATTCTTCTCTCTGACCATCCCCTCTGAAAGGAACTCTGCATATGCTCTGAAATATGAGACTCTATTCAAGTAGGTAACATGCATCTAGCTAAGTTAGATTGACCTTTTTAATTGTACTTGGAATTCTGTGTGTATGATAGTTGCCTTTCCTTGTTCTTCCTGTTTTTATCTTTTCTCAGATAAACTCCTTTTTATTTTTGGACATTTAGCAGTGTTGTTTCAAATGGGAATTTCTCAAGAAACCCTTCCCTATGTGAAGTACTGCCTGGCTGCAAAGCTGGAAGTGGTGCTATATTGGATGCATTGTGGGAAATTAAGATGGTGGCTCTCAGTCACCTAGCACTGGTCAGAGTGCAGCTGCTGCCTGTTGCTTCCAACACCAGAAAAGCCCACCAGGGCTCACCAACATGGGGGGCTCATTAGAGGGTCCTTTGTCAAGAGCCCCATTAAACCTTGAACTGGCCTTGAGGTCGCCACAATCCCAATCCTTCATCCATGCATTGATTCTACACAGTTCTAGAACATCTGAACTGGATTTTTATTTTAATGGAAGAGCAGGTCATTAGGGAGAGGATAATCTCCTCCATCTGTCACTGTCACTGCACTCCTGGTAAACTGTCAATCACTGCAGGCTGCAAGTGCTACTAGATGTAAACCAGGGGTTCCCAACACAGTGCTTGTGGGTTGGCGCCCACAAGCCCTCACAAAACATTTTAATTATATATATATATATATATATATATATATATATACACACACACACACACACACACACACACACACACATACACATACACATATAATATACCTACATGGATTTCTCTATACTCATAGCAATGAATACATATGAAATGCATACAAGTTTCTAGCAATTATCCACAGGCTTCAACAAAAGCTGTCCAAATATCCAAATATGTATCCATTTGAAGGTGGCGTCTATATACCACCCGTTCAAATATCAAAAGCGTTGTAAGGTCCTCAATCCATTGCATTATAGGAGGTGAGTGTTTATCCTTCCAATGTTGTTATATCAGTCTTTCAGCTGTCAAAAGGGCACGGAGAATCCATTTACACTGACCTTTTTTTAAAATTATTATTTCCAAGAACCAGGTAAATAATTTAAAACACTGTGTACATCAGTGAATATTAAAGACTGTTCCAGTACAAAATTTATCTGTGCAATAATCTCCTCCCAAAAAGAAGCAACTACTTGATGTTGCCAAAACGTATGTTTATAAGAAGCATTAGCTGTCTTGCACCACCAGTGATTAGCCAGATTAGACAATCCCTTATTAAAGAGACATTGTGGTATCCAAAATTAGGGATGTATGCGGATCTCGTTCGTGGGGTGGAAGTCCAGCGAACTCGTCGGGCTTGACCCCCTGAGCTCCGCTCGACCTACCTACCTCTTTGGCTCAACTCACATTCTCCCAAGCCAAGCTGGGGAAGTGACTTCCAGGTTCCCTCCAGAGTGCTTTTTTACATCGAAAATGACATAAGATACGTTTAAAACGGCCACAGTTTGCACACATTACGCAAATTGTGGCCACTTTTAAGATTTTCTACATAAAAAGCACTCTGGAGGGAACCCGGAAGTCCAGCAAGCGTCTCAGCTGGCGCTCGCTTTCGGCCCAGCCTGGCAGGCATGGCGGCAGCACTCACCGAGCGCACTGCAAGTCAGGTGGTGGGAGGATCGCCCACCACTAGGAAACAAAAGTTTTTGCTGAATCAGATGCAGCCTAAGATCCATAGATGCAACAGGTAGACAGCAAAGTAGCGATCCACTGGTTAGGCATTTTGTGGTATCCATTTCTCAAATTCCCAGATGTGCCCATGGTTCCATAAAGGTTGGGGACCCCTGGTGTAGACAGAGCAAGGCACTACAAGTATACAACAGAATTCAACATGCAAAGAGTGGTTTTGTGTGTGGACACCCTTAGCATCCATCACTGACAGGTTTCTGATCTGCTGCCAAGATATACTGAACCATCCCAATGAATCTATGCAAAGATTAAGATGCTATTTAACATGAGTTAGAGTTTAGAATCCGGCTGTAAATTAGAGGAAAGAGCATGTCATCTTTTCTGCTGCCAAGCACATTAGTGCTTCATCTCAAATAATTAGAAGTAATTTAGTAAAGGACATGAAAGTTGCCATTAAAGAAAAGAGAGGGGAGAGATGGCTCATCAAGAGCCGTTCACCACATTGTAAAAGCTGTGAGAGGGTGATAGAGTCGTGCAGTTGAGGATGCTTCCATACCAATATATTACGGACTTTTCTCTTTCCTACTTGGATATTTTAAAAGAACCACATGGGGAAAAAAGCATTGAAATCTAACCCAGATTCTATAAAGGACAAACCATATTGGTAAATTCAAAGCATGTCGAGAAATTATTAGCCATGCAATTAAAAGCCTTTCTCGAACTGTTGATTGTATGTTAATTGAAAGACAAACAGTGTCTATTAAAAACAAATAAAGATGTCTATTTGGAATCCACCGAACGCCAGCAAACATTCAAAAGAAAAGCAGGATCTTAATTGTAAATGGGATGCTAGGATAATCAATAATAATCAATGGTTCAGAACTCCAAAAGGAACTCAGAGAGAGGGGTTTGTCTTTATCTTCTTGCTTTCTAAACATCAGCATCCAGATGGCTTGTATGTGGACAGCCTTTCATGAATTGGTAGCCAATAGGCCAGCAGTGGGCAACCTTTTTTCGAGGGCCACATTCCCTCATGGGTAATCTGCATGTACCGTACGTGCCAGGTGAGCTGAAGCCCATGGTGGGCATGGCCAGAAGCAAAAGCAGGTGGTTCATCCCTTTTCTATTTCTGCACACACACCCCTTTCCCTCCCCTCTTCTTTCCCACCCAGCTGGCTGCCAGGGAAGTGACAGGTCACTCTTGTCAGAGGTCTGAACTGATCACATGCAGAGGGCTTTTGAAGTTAGTCTGAGGGCCACAGATGGCCCAAGGGCCACAGGTTGCCTACCTTTGCAATAGGCATTTAACCCAGGAGGAAACTACATGGCCTTTCATTGATTGTATCTGTTTCTGTAACAGTACATGCAAGCACATACACATGTACACATTTCAAAGTAAAAACCAAGTTTTATTCTATATTACTGTACCTTAGAATTTAGATTAGGAGCTATGTCTTTTTGCCCAAGAATTAGGTTTGGCATAACTGCATTTGTCAAAACCACTTACTCTGTAATAGTCCCAATGACTTTAGCCCTAGGTGGTAAACCTGCATCTGGCTTTACCACTTCAGGCTACAGATGGCAGCCCACTTGATCAAATTCTCCTCTAATAATAACCCTGCACATAAAAATGAGATGGCAAGGAGAAGAAACCAAGCCTGAACTTCTTTCTGACATGTTGGTTTTGTGTATGGAAGATTTATCTAGTGTACTGAGGATCATTCATTTATGTGAGGCCCCATTTACAGCCATAAGTGGTACAGCCCAGGCATAGCTTTACCACTTGAAGTGAGAACTAAGCCAAGTACTTCAGTATTTACAGCAGTTCACTGAACTGACCAGATAGTGCCTGAAAGAGATTTAAAGCGCAATCTTATGCAAGTATAGACAGAAAAAGGTCTACAACTGGGCCTTTGTAGCATGGCTGGGGCATGCTGGGAGTTGTAGGCCTTTTTTCTGTCTAAACTTGCATAGGATTGTGCCCTTAGATCAACTTATGAGGGTCAACCAATGAGGCATTTAAATATAAGCCTTCATACATTTGTTGCAATTAGTGAAAGTGGATAGATGTTTGGGAAAGTGTTGCTTACTTAAGCTGTGATCTTAGGCATGTTCATTGCCTCTAGTTCAAAGTAAGTTGCAAAGCAAACAAGGGGATACAGACACCTTCAAAATGCATGAAACAGATAGTATGTGTGACTGGTTGTTAAGGATCAGAGTCCGGATATTCGGGAGGCAGCTGTGTACACATCTGCAAGTGCATAGCTGCCAAAATGTGTCAGGGTGACACATTTTGACAGCATCGAGTCACCTGTTTTGAGGCAGGTGGGAAGAAGTCTAATCTAAGCTCTCAGACAGATGAATAATAGAATAATAGAAAAGTAGAGTTGGAAGGGGCCTACAAGGCCATCAAGTCCAACCCCCTGCTCAATGCAGGAATCCAGGTCAAAGCATCCCTGACAGATGGCTGTCCAGCTGCACCTTGAATGCCTCCAGAGTGGGAGAGCCCACCACCTCCCTAGGTAGTTGGTCCCATTGTCTTATTGCTCCAACAGTCAGGGAGGAAAGGGATGAAGTGCTGGATGGCCAAACAGCTGTTCAGGGCTGGCAAAGAAGAAAATTAGCTGTACAGTTCCTAAGTCACATGGGAAATGCACATGGAGCCCCACTTGCTACAGAGAGAGATCTAGCATGAGGGAACCATGTATGCGGCACACTTTGACTTGTATAGTTCCCCAGTCCAGAGTAAAAAGTGCACTGGTTGTGGCCAGTGTTCTCAAAAGGAGTCATTCAAAAGTATATACAAGAAGGAAACATTTTTTTAGGTGTCTGTATCTTCCAGAGTTTTGTTTCTATGTGAAGCTGTTTCAAGGCCTCCAGACTTATCCAAATAAGCTCCCCCCACCCCCACCCCCGGATGCTTTGGGAAACCTGACACATTGAACTAATCTTTAATTTATTGATGTACCACTTCACTATGAGATGCTGTATATCAATAAATGGCTTCAGTTAAGAAGCTAAGGTCTAAGAAGTGGTAGAAGGAGCTTCCAAGAATACATCAAGCCTTGCGGAAAATAAAATAAAAAGCTTGTGAAAGAAAAATTGATATTTAGCAAAGGACACTAGAGTAAACAAACAGGACAAACTGACAATCTACAATAATTGAAAAGCAACGTTAGGGATTTTAAAAGCTCATCTTTGTTCTCCCCCCCCTTTCTTATTTGCATTATTGTTTTTTGCAACTGCAAAATAATACCATCAATTAAATTAGCAGCAACAGCTCAGCAATTACTACTAGATATGATGCCATGGCTAAAATAGGAAGCAATCTTCATATTGAAAGGCTAAGTACAGAAAGGCAAAAAGTGATATGGATGCGGCTTCAATGAATGCATACGCCATCATCCTAGAGCTTAGTTACCCAGTCACTTAACGCATAACTGACCAGCTAATTGGTCAACAACTGAAGTCACTGGGTGGCTTTAGGTTAGAACTCGAAGTCATATCGCAGTGCTGTAAACTAATGCTGAGAATACATGGAGATACTTTTTTAATGATCCGCCGTTGCAGTATTTCATTAAACTACTAGTAGTTTAATACAATGAGGCCCCACAAGTGATGGGGAACATTTATTTATTTGTTTGTTTAATGTTTATTTATTTAATTTATTTAATGTATTTTATTTGCCACTTCCACTCACGAGCGCTCAAAGAGATTTACAATGAAATGACTAAAAGATTTTCAGAAATGCAAAAATTACAGAGGCTAAAAGTAAGGCAGATAAAATACAGACGTTACAATAAAACAGAAGACCCTTCAACAATCAAGGAGCAGCATTAATCACTGAACGCTCAGAAAGCAATATAACTTTTACCAGCCAATAGCAAGATAGCCAACCTAACCTCCCTGAGGAGGGATTTCCAAAGCTGGGGTGCTGCTGCTACATAAAATAGTTTTCAGTTAATTGTTGATTTAAAAGACATGGGATTGTTATAAAAACAATCCCTCTCACCCACTTTGTGACTGTGTTAAACACTTTGTCACCTACCTGCATCCATTTGGTTAGTGCAACATATAAACATATAGGGCAGTATCCAATGCGATATTACTGCAACATAAATTATGTTGTGTAACACAGTGCCAATAGCGCTTGATGGCACAACAGGTTTTCCGGGGAAATCTGTTGCGCCAGCCAGCACTAATGGCGTTGCACTAGAAGTCATTTACACTAGTACAATATAATTGGATTGGATACTGCTCATAACTGTTGAAACTACTATACACACACATTTATTAGAAACTGGAGATCACTGCAAAAGAGCCATTTTAGGTTGTTCTAGAAAACATGCTTTTTATACACCAAAACATTGGGAATGCAGTTTAAGGTTTCCCAATGGCATTGGTCTTAACATCTTGACAGTATATAAACTACTTTCAGTGTTGCTGGGGTTTGCATATTCTGGGATAAAGAGTTTTTGCTGTATTGTCTCCAGATCTCCGGAGAGAGAGAGATGGCTCCTAGGCAGGCAGGTTAAGGTAACATTCTTTATGGAATGAACTGCTGCTGGTGAAAGGATATCCAGAATTCCAAGTTATTCCAGGACAACTAAGACAAGTAGTTGGGATATGATAGAAATTTATAAAATAATGAATGGGAAGGAAAACATGGGTAGAGAGGGTGTGGTTATCCTCTCTTGTAACACTAAAAACGTGAAGCCACCAAACACAATGAGTTGACAGCAAAATAGTTCTTCACATAATATATAATTATGGAATTCACTGCCACAAAATGTGGCAATGGTTACTAGAGTAAGCGCACAATCTTATGCATGTTTACACACACACACACACACACACACGTCCTACAACTCCCAGTCCCTGCATTCCCCAGCCAGCCATATTGTAGGCCTTTTTTCTGTCTAAACATGCATAGGATTTCACCCTAAGAAGCTTTAAGGCACAATCCTATGCATCCAGGCTGGGGCATGCTGGGAATTGTAGGCCTTTTTTCTGTCTAAGCTTGCATAGGATTGTGGCCTTAGGCTGCCATCTTATGCACACTTACTTGGGAGTAAGTCCCATTGAATTCAGAGGGACTTCTGAGTAGACACGCATAGGATTATAATAGTAAAGAGACAATTTAATGTAGCATAGAGACTATGACTAGCAAGAGGGGCAGGCTAGAGCACCTACAGTGGTAGAGCACCTGCTTTGCAAGCAGAAGGTCCCAGGTTTGGTCCCCGGCATCTCCAGGTAGGACTGGAAAAATTCCTGCCCCAAACCTTGAAGAGCCATTGCCAGTCAGTGTCAACAATACTGGGTAATAGCGACTGGTGGTCTGACTAGGTATAAGGCAGCTTCCTATGTCTATTAGCAATAATTATGGCTAAATGGAACTTCCATGTTCACAGAATCGTAGAGTTGGAGGGGGCCTTGTAGTCCATCTAGTCCAAACCCCTACCCAATGCAGGAAACCTGGAGTTACAGCATGCCCAACAGATGGCTGTCCAGCTTCTGCTTGCTTGTACCACCAGTAAGAAAGAGCCCACACCCTAATCCCAAGGTATGTGGTTCCATGGCTGAGGGTGTAATCCTAGGCATGTTTATACAGAAAAAAGTCCTACAATTCCTAGCATGCCCCAGCCAGCCAGCCAGCCTGGCTGGAGGGATGCTGGGAATCGCAGGACTTTTTGCATCTAAACATGCATAGGATTGAACTCTGAATTGCTCTTACCTTAAAGAAGTTTCTTCTAATGTTCAACCAAAATCTACACTCCTGTATTTCTGAATAGGAGTTGCTGGGCCAGAAATAAAGCAGGAGGGCTCTTGCATTCATGCTGGTCACTGTTGATGCTGGACTACATGAACCTTTGCTCTGATCCAGCAGGACTCTTTTTATGTCTTTCAACAGACATTCTATTGATTTTTTTGTATGTTCTCTTGCTTCCTTTAACTTCCAACACAAGCTGGTATAATAAAAGGCATCAGAATTCCTATTTTGACATCAGTGTATCAAGCAACTGTGCTAGCTATTGAGAGCTGTTGTACAATCATTACTGAAGAAACGTTTCAAGAATGTGCCATATATAGAACATCTATCAGCTTGTATCAACAATCTAAATATTTATTTCTTAAGATCATTTTATAAAACCCCATATTTCTCACTTCTCTCCACAAAACAAAACAAACACCATTTATTTATTTTTATTTATTAATAAATAAATAAATAATATTTATTTATTTATAAATTTATTTATTATATTAAAATTATTATAAAAGATATTTATTTAAACGGCATTTAATCTGCTGTTTACAAGAAAGGAAATAAACAGTACCTGATCTAAGTATTAGACACAAAGGGAATCTCATGTTAAGGAGAATTAACTAGAAGCATTCAGATTTTATTGGGGCTAAGGTTTGGTCCATAGAGCACCCCAGCAAAGTTTCTATTGCTCCAATGGGTTCCCACCCCCATCCTGGCCCACAAAGTCCATCTCTTTCCAACAGGCAATTTGTTTCTTCTACCCATGCTTCCCTGCCTTTGACTTGTGCTGTCAGTTTCTGTCTGATTTCACTCACGGCTAGCACTTGCTGGTCTTTGAAAATCTGACAGAGATTTCTTGGGGCAGCCTCAAAGATAGCAGAAGTCTTGGAACAGTGAGCAAAGGTGGTGGTACGGGTGACTGGAGCAGAAGAGAAGAACTGTGTGTGCTCCCAATATAACATTCATTTTTAGCTGAATTGCTAACAACAGACAATCCTCATGTGCATTTGAGAGAATGTAGGTGTGTCCTTTTATATTAGCATCTTTGACATGTGCATTAATCATGAAACATTTTGTCGTTCAGTTGTGGAAAGCTGCAAGTTTTAGCATTCGAAATTAGAGTTGTTTTACCTTCTTTTCCTTAGAAGACATTGTGGAAGATTTTTTTTAAAGACAATTATCATAAATAGCACGGGGATATTGGAGCAATTTAAGAGATGGAAAATGCTTTAGCCAGACTATATTAAGTGCTTTGATTTCTCATTTACTCTTCACCAGGACTCCATCACCTGACAAACAGCTGGCAAACAAAATGCCTCCCCCCACCCCCGCCTTCAAACTCCACACTCCCACCGGTTCAAGTACTTAGAGAACAGATACTAGGCTCCTACTGATCCTCCCCCCCAAAAAAATTTAGATTGAAAAACAAGGAACTAAATATCAGGTCTATAACGCACCTGAAATACTCTAATTTAGATTTACTCCAGTATCACTCTGAAATTAACGATTTTGGGGTCTTCACTGTATGATTTTATATTTTATAGAATAAATGGTTTGCATGGTATAGTTTTATTAGCGTAATGGGTTGGATCCAGACTAAGGCTGAAATCCTAAATGTACTTACTAGGAGGGGAGTAAGTCCCATTGAACACAGTGGGACTTACTTCTGAGTAAACTCGCTGCACAGCATTGAAATCAATGTGAAATGTGAGCCACAAGTAACTTAAGTCGTATTGGGTTACATCCAACCTTATGCTAGCTAGCGGATGTTCACTAGCGCAACAGGGCTTCCTCCCTCTCTTATCCCCACTTCAGCGGCAGCCCTCCACCATGCGCAAAAATCTGCTCCAGAGGGTTTCCCAGTCCTCCAGAGCAGATTTTGAGGGTGAATGGGGGTCTGTGGGGGGAGGGGGAATTGCCCCCTTCCCAGTCCCACTGATGGAACTGCTTCCATCCATAGAATGACACCATTGGATACAACCCATTTATTTCAATGAGCTGGGTCCAGACTTAGTCATACCTAGAGAAAGACCCACTGAAATCAATGGGACTTTAGTTAGTCAGAATGTACTTAAATTCCAGTGATTTCAATAGGCCTACTCCAAGTATGATTAAGACTGTCACCTGTCTGACTAAATTAGCCTGGATCCAAGACAATGTGTATTAATTATTACATTTGTTTGTTGTTTAAAGAAATTGAATTATTGGGTCTAGAAGGACAGAAATCCAAATATAAAAGAGGAAAAGCAAAAGCTAACTTTTTTTTCAAATGTATGTATAAACCAGTGAAATGATATAGTCCCATTTTTCTATCTTTTAGGCACTTTTTAAAATGCCAAACATTTGAATTTAAAACCGTTTTTGTACATAATATATTTATATCTGTTTGCAAAGGGACAGTAAAGTAAGGTTTCTTTTCAAAGAGCCAAACAAACTTAGAGCACAATCCTATACAACATGTTTACTTAGAAGTGTGCCCCACTGAGCTCAATGGGGTTTACTCCCAAGCAAGTGTGTGCATAGCTGCCTTCCCCAACCTGGCACTCTCCAGATGTGTTGAACTACAACTCCCACAATCCCATAGCCAATATAGCTGGCTGGGGATTATGGGAGTTGTAGTCCAATACATCTGGAGGGTGCCAGGTTGGGGAAGAAGCTGGTGAATAGAATTGCAGCTTTATAATGCAATCCTATACATGTGTACTCAGAAGCCCCATTTACTTCAGTGGGATTTGCTCTATATGGTTGCAGCCTTAACCATTCATAATTGTCTGAAGATATCATCTTAAAATGTGGTTGGACGTGGAAAGTCTGTGACAAAGTTTACTAAGAAAGAACGATCTTCCTCTTTCGACAATACGTGCATTACTGAGTTAACAGCTTTCAAACTGGCTGGAAATGAAAGCCAGCAGCCGGCAGAAAAACACTCTCCTTATTGAAAAGTGCCTTTGAGTGCTTTACTGATACTGGTTGAAATTCAGTCAGGTTTTGAGCCACAAAACCTCCTTTTCTTTTCTGTTCTTCTTTCTCTTTCAGCACAATGGGTTGGTTTCCCCCCTTCTTTTTTAAAATACTGTGTCTAAAATACTGAAACTTACAGTTCAGAAAGGAATTAGGCTGCAAGGTGTGTGCAGTTAATTTCATTGCACTTTGAAGGTTCGGGCCTGGGGAAGTACAGTAGCTCAGCAATAGAAAGTCTAAGGTTTGAGAGAGTCAATGAAAAGCCAGTTGGGAACAAGCCCTCTCTGCCTAAAATTCTGCTGCCTGTCAGAGAAGAAAAACACTGAGCTAGGTGCACCAGTGGTCTGGCTTGGGATGAGGCAGCTTCCATATGTTCCTAACAGATCTCCAAGGTTCAGGGAGAAAACTGTGCAAGTGCTAGAAAACCGATAGTCCATAGTAAGCATGATGGTAAAATCCACATCCTTCCGAAAAGCCTTATACTGCGAACAGAGAAATGCTTTATACCAGGTCAGCCTATTTGTCAGGCTAGTCCAGAACTGTCTACTCCAGTGTTCTCCAACCTTGGGTCCCCAGATGTTTTTGGCCTGCAACTCCCAGCATGCCCCAGCCAGCATCTGGGGTCCCAAGGTTGGGGAACACTGGTCTACTCTGACTGGTAGCAGAGCAGCTCTCTAGGGTCTCAGGCAGAGGGAGGTCTTTCCCTTCACCTTCTACCTGATTCTCTTTTAACTGGAGGTGGTAGGAACTGGCGGCTTTGTTCAGACCTCACCTGGAGTACTGTGCCCAGCTCTGGGTACACTGTTTAAGGACAAGCTGGCCAGACAAAGGCAATGTAGCTGGTGAAGAAGGGCCTGTAGACCAAGTCCTATGAGGAAAGGTGGAAGGAGTTGTGTACATTTATCCTGGAGAAGTGACACAATTAAAAGGTGATGTGATAGCCATCTTCAAATATTTGCAGGACTGGGACATAGATTATAGAGCAAATTTGTGTTCCGCTGCTCCAGGGAGTAGGATCCAAGCCGATGGGTTCAAATTGCAAGAAAGGGGATTTTGACCAAACATTAAGGAGAACTGCCTGATGGTCCAAGCTTTTCGACAGTGGAACAGACTGCCCTGGAAGGTGGTGGGCTCTCCTTCATTAGAGGTTTTTAAGCAGAACCTGGATGGCCACCTGTCAATGATGCTGTAGCAATTGGAGTTGGACTAGGTTCTAGCCCAGCCTTCCTCAACCTGATGCCCTCCAGATGTGTTAGACTGCAACTCCCACCATTCCCAGCCATTGGCCACGAAGAGTGGGAATGAGGGGAGTTGTACTCCAACACATCTGGAGGGCATCAGGTTGAGGAAGGCTGGGCTAGATGAACTTTGAGGTCCCATCCAACTCTATGATTCTATGAATCTATGAGCCTCTGTTCCATGAAAGTAATCAGAACAGTGGGAAAGGGAAGGGAAGAGTCATTAAGGAGAGAAAAGTATAGTGCTGTTCCCGGAAGCCGAGAAAGGAAGCAATCTGTGCATAGATCTGCAAATAGCTTTGGACACAGAACTTCAGCAGGACTAGTCCTATGGATAGTTACTTTAATAGTAGTCAGTATGGTTTCAAAGGAACAGAGCCCTTACCAGTGTGCCTCCTTGTATGCTGTTCATAAGACAGACTCTATTTTTGGAGATGCATCACAGGTGTTGAACCTCTTTCAGCCTAAGGGGGGAAATGGTCTCTGCATATTTCTTGTCTATGTCTGCATGAGAGATACAAGGTGTTTGTTTCTCCACTTCTTGTGTCACTCATATTCAAATCTGTGAAGAACAAAATCAGTAAAATGGGTACATGTTTTCCAAAAATAAAAATAAAAAACCCAGCTACATGCTTAACTCTATTATTATATCATGCATATTTGTGATTTTGATCTGTAGTTTGTGGCTTGCCTCACTTCATTGACTGATCTGCTCTCTGGGAGTTTTGAATTCTTTGTTATGGTTTCAGTGATTGTCCTTGGGACTGATCTCTGAGCCTCAGTGTTACTTGTAAAATACGTAAATTTACAGCATATATGACTTTTATTATACATGACTCCATATCATCTGCAGCTGGGCTCACCTGCTTTAGTTCTCCCGTGTTGTGCTTGTGGTACAGTCTGCACTTTGTTCAGTTGATCTGATGGCCTGTTTAGAAGGTATTGCCATAAATGTACATTTACTTTAGACCAGGGATGCTGAATTCAATTTCAGAGAAGCTCTTGGGGGGCCCATTCCAGTGGTGGGTGGGGCTGAATCAAAAGGGGGCTGGGCCCCAAATACCCGAAAGACCAGCATATTGTAGCTTAAAGTTCTTACTGCCAGTAATTAAGCCTTAGGAGAGGCATTTCAACCTTTTGGAATAGGGATAAAACTGCATGAAAACTGGAAAACCAATCGGTGGGTCCATCCAGGGGTCCCTAGAGGGCTGGATTGGTCCCCAAGCCTGAGGTTCTGCACCCCTGCCTTAGGGGAGCAGGACATGTCTGCTAGGCCCTACACGCTCCCCAGTTCCATACTGCCCCTGAATCTGCGGACACCATCCGTTGACTCACATGATGTTCACCCTTCACTCGTCCCCTCCCCATGGTGTGCAGAGGTTGCTTTTCTAGGATGGCCTGGGATTGGGAGAGCAGCCCCATGCCGCAGTTAGTATGTGTGAATTGGGCCTCATTTGCATTGTCCCCTGGCCCTCAGGAGCCCTGCTGTGCCACTTACACTCTGATCCGCTGAAGACCAAAGGAAAACTAAGCACAGACTTAGACAAGCTCTTTGTAGGAGAGATTTATATGCCCAGCAGGATTTAACATTTTACAGACTTTTTGCTGAAAGGGAAATGGAAGGGAAGCCAAGTTGGGTGACAGTCTCAAGTGGCTCTTGTTTCCCGCATCAGCATGCCAGGGATTGTTTGCTAAACTATTACAACAGCTACGCAAAGAAAACCCTTTGGCTGCATTTTTTAAAACAACTTGGCTCTGGAGAATCTAGAAGTAGTCCCACGAGGCTACTCTTATGTAATTTGTACATTTCCTCGCATATTCTAAACACCATCGACACTATTAAGCTATTCTCAAAATACAGCTTTCATCAAATCATACTCAGCAATTTCATTCATTCATGGAAGCCAGAGCTTTAGCTTAGCCATTTGGGCTCAGCTCCAAAATATGTATCAGTGCAAAGGTCTCAGTCCTGGAACCAGTGGAGCAGTAAAGACAATGATGAAAGCGAATTGGGCTCCCTCACCACTGAAGAACCACTGTAGACTTCCAAACGTCTTGGACTAGGGTTAGGGCTGACTTTAGATCACATGGTGCCCCAGGTGAGGAGCATCTTCAGTGCCTACCCTCCATTTGTGCAACTTTTGAATACCCTAATTTTTATTACATTTGTAGCCATTTCAGAACTTTGATACACTTTGATGGATCTCATCACAATTAATCACACACACACACACACACACACACACACACACAGTTCACACATAATGACAACCCATGGGTTGTTCGGGCCGTGAGTGAGGGAACAAGCGTGCTGACTCCCACGCTCTCACCACTTCCATCTTGAATCACCTGTAATCTGATTAAAAAATGGATTAAAGCCAATTGAAAATGGAAGTGAGGAGCATGCCGGAGGCAGCATGCTCACTCCCTTGCTCATGGCTCCACCAGTTCATGTGCTAAACATCCCATGAATTGGTGTATCATGCAAACCAGGTCACTATTGGTTGAATGGGCAGCAATGTAATCATTATCATTATTAGATTTATTTATTTTTAAGTGAGAAGGCTGCCATGTCAAGCACACACACCCCAAAAAACACTTAGTACTGTTCTTCACAAGACTGTTAATTGGCTGTTAATCTGCTATATCTACTTTTGGTTTCATTGCAGAATTGAGATCCAAGCACTACATGAGGAGCATTTCCTTTCCTGCTTTTCTGCTACATAACCTCTAGGTGGCACTGTGGTATAGTGGAATAGTGCAAATACAGAGGTAAAAAGTGTTTTCTTTCAGTTTTACAATTAAATACCACACTTTCCCTGCTTTAAAAAAAACTTGCTGAAAGTGCTCTGTAGACACAGAAGCAAAACTGGAGGGTCACAATGTCATCTAAAGAACCCCTAAAAGACCAGAAATGAGTGGGAAATGATGAGTGCATGATAAATGCTTCATGTCAAAAAGCCCTTAGTGCCCCAGAAAGTTTGAGCCCCAACTCCTCTTGTTTTAAAAGCATAAGCACAATAGCCAATACTGGTTCTACTTACCAATTAAATAGTTCTGGCAAGGGCTCGGAGCATCATTTACTCTGTTTCCAGTAATTAGGCTATGAATGCTGTTGCTTATGTAGCAAAAATGGCACAATCCAAACATAAGAGGGAAGACACGGCAGGCTTGGTGGAACCCCAAGGTTTGCAGAAGTACAAATATATATAGAGGAAAGCGCAAACACAGTCCCCCCACTACCACAAATTATGCAGTTAAGTTTCCCGCATTTGGGGAAATCGCAGGGGTCAGCACACCCAGAGTGCAATGGATGAGCCTCACCCTGGGAAAACCTCCTTCATGATCAAGGTGTCTCCCCTGCCAGGTAAGTATTACAAAAATATTTAGGAAAACAACCTAAGGGGGACACACCCCAAAAGCAGCCCAATGAGGAATGGGTGTGCCCAGTAGACCTGGAATGCTGTTGACTGGTGGGGGTAAAACATGGAAAACTGGGGAGGGGGTGGAATGCAGTGGCTGGAATCCTGAACAGGGAGCAACCTAACATTGTAATGTTTCATTGCAGGTTCCACTTGTTTCAAATATATTACCTCAGTAATTCTTACAAGCTACCCTGAAAACTACATAATTATTATATCCATATTCATGGCCAGTGTCAAGGGTAGGCATAGTTGGGCACCATCTGAAGGCCCACAGCCCAGCAGGGGCCTACTGACAAGAGCCCCCTAGACCTGCCCTTCCTCTTCACCATTGCAACCTGCTCATTCACCAGCCTCTCGCTCTGGACCAGACAATGGTGGTGGTGAGAAAGAGGAGCAGCAGATGCCACTACTTACTTGTTCAATGGCTCTCTGCAAGTCAAGCATGAAAGTGGTGGCAAAGATGAGAAAGAGGGTGAGGAGCAAGAGCAGCTGGTGACGATGGCAGTGCAAAGACAGCGTCACTGAGGGAGGGGCCCTATCGAGGGCGTCTTGCCCAAAGGCTCTGAAAAACCTGGAGCTGGCACAGCCCATATTGTAGATGAAGGACTAAGAGGCTAAGAGAATAGTGGCTTGCCGAAGGCCACTGGATGACTTCGCCACTGAGGTGAGAGTCCATGTGGGGACTTCCCAGCTCATGCACTTAGCCAATACATTATATTCCTAAAAGTTTCTCTTCAAATGAATTTGGCCCCTTATGTCATACAGTCAATTTGTATTGACAACAACAACAACTGCATTTGAGAACTTGAAGTTATTGTTTTGTAACATTTTTGCATTGCCACTTCACTCTCTCAGTTTGCTACACATGCAAACACAGGCCCATGACTCCTGCTTTCTGATAACCAGGGACAAAAGATGATCACGGACTAAGCCTACAGATCCCAGGGAAACAGTTGCTATAGCAACAGAAACTATTTTAAAATGCTACAAGTTTTCTCCTCTCTCTCTCTCTCTTTTTAAAAACCCTACATATGAGGACAACTTTATTTGTGGTTATTTAGTAACTATTATAGAAACCTAATGTTCTTAGAGCTAACTTACAGTATTTTTCCATGTATAAGACTATACTTTTTCCTAAAATCGCTAGACTAAAAATTGAGGGTCGTCTTATACACGGAAGTACGGTAAGCCAAGGAGAGAACCGTGCAGTTGCAAAACTGCCCAGTGGGGGGCGTCTTACACATGGGGGCGTCTTATAGACGGAAAAATACGGTATCAACTTTTCACATCTGTCAGTCATCTCATGTAACTGATTTGTTACTAATTAACAGATTGATTGTATGATTGTATGCATGATGCAGAGAAAGTGAATAGGGAGATGTTTTCTCCCACACTCATAATACTAGAACCAGGTCATCCAATGTAGTTGAATGGTGGGAGATTCAGATTCAGTACTTTCCCCACCCAGCATGGGAAAGCTATGGAATTCTCCACAAGATATAGTAATGGCCACCAATCTGGATGACTTTAAAAGGGGATTGGACAAATTCATGGAGGGAGGATAAGGCTATCAATGGCTATATGCTACCTCCAGTTTCAGAGGCTGTATGCCTCTCTATACTAGTTGCTGGGCAGTATAAGTGGAAGGGTGCTATTGCACGCATGTGCTGCTTGTGGACTTCCCATAGGCATCTGGTTGGCCATTGTGAGAACAGCATGCTAGACTAGATAGGCCTTTGGTCAGATTCAGCAGGGCTCTTCTTATGAACAAATGCAATATCCTGCAACAAGGGAGATTTTGAAAATCTTTAGTGAAGACAAACACTTTCATCCAAAGATCCTATTGCACAAGAGGAAGGCACTCCCATTTATGCAAGGTGCCTCCCCCCAATTCCCATTGATTCCCTCCTCCTAGTGCAGTTCCCACATCCCATCCCATGCTGTTCTGGAGGGTTTCCCAACTCTCAGGAATGACTTTTTCAACTGGGCACAGGAGGCTGAAGTGGGAAGCCATGGGAAGGAGGAAGGCTCCAACATGTAATCAGAGTTCTACACTTGCTTCTTTGGAACCAAGCCATTGTCCTTGGATTTAATTATACACAGGCAAATCATTGAGGATCTGGAAAAATAATCATACATACACAGGCTGAATCAAGAGATGGAAACAGATGGTTTACAACAGCGCCACCAAACCTAAAAAGAAAATCTAGGTGTGGTCTGGCCGGGCACTCCCCCAGTGGCCAAAATATAATAATAAACTAAATAATTGATAACCCGCTGTTCTTTTACTCTGTCTTCAGATCTGCTGCAAGAGGTTGGCCATCTCACCTTGCCTAGTGGTTGGGGCAATCCTGTAGATGCTTGTACACTTGAATTAATTAATTAATTAATTAACCTAGCACCATCCATATTGAATGGCTCTCTTTTTCAACAGAAAAGATCAAACAGGCTAAAAACACTGGGCTTCTCTACATGAGGTATTTATTGTGCTCTCGTGATTCTTAACTCACGGTAGTTTGCAGGGGCTTTACATGCCATCATCATCCTGCAGGGACTCTCCCATGCTTTCCAAGCATTTCCCCGCTGTTTTTCAAAATGAGGATAATCAGGTATTATTTAGCTATCACACACTAAATCACACTAAAGCAACCACGTGTATATCTGCAATTGCGCTATACTATAGGACCACCTTGTGGCTGTGTGACAGATCATATAGGAAGGCAGACGGAAAAAAAACCTGGGGGGGGGGGGACATGTGTAAAGGTATACTCTTACTCCTACAAAGAAAACAGAAGGAGCGGCCTTGGTAAAGCACCTGGTTAAATGCCTCATGTAGAGAAACCTACTGTCTCCAGCAACTTTGGGACTTCATATCAAGATTATTCAGGTCTTATCTGAAGCAGCACGCACTGATCCATTGGAAAGGGTTGTCTCTTAACCATAACTGCAGTGATTGCGGGAAAGATTTGACTGGATGCCCTCCCGTTCTGGAAACCTGAATTTTACAGCTAAAAAGGCAAGGATGGACACTAACATCTAATATAAAATAGTTCATCACTCCATCAACTTACTAGCTCTATTTGACACACAACTAAAAACAAAATAATGCAAAAATTGGTATCTTATTATGCAGCATCCGCCTTCTTTCTAAATCTTGCAGATGTTTGGGTCCCAGTGTTACATCTTAGCGGATGGAGTTAGCAACTGCTATAATTAAGCAATACAGTACCATTAAGTCACTTGAGAGGGAATTAAGAACTAAACTACCGCTCTGTGCCAAGGAAAGCAAGACACTGAGTTGAGATCTTTATTCAGCATATGAAAGGGGGGGGAGTTTTCTTTCAAGTTTAAAACCAAAAAAAAAATGGAATTTCATTTTGAATAAAGTTAAAATTACAGGGCTGATTTTTGTCAGGATTGCAGCACATGGGGAGGTTTAACTCTCTCTTTTTCCTCCCACTGCAATCCCAGCACAGAATAAAGAGATCATCTTTCCCTTTGGAATATGAAGTGTGTAAAAGTAATGCCACACTGTTGTACATAACACTAAATGAGGCCTCACAATGGACATACAGCCAAACTGTGCCAAAATTTGCAAAGTACAAAAAGCTGTTCTGGCTGATATTTCTTCTAAATATATAATAAGCAGAATATAAGTATATAAGGATCTGTCTCGTACTGAGAGAGAGTCCCCAGCCCCAATACTGTGGAAAGCTAAGCAGGGTTAAGCCTGGTTATTACTTGGATGGGAGACCCCTCCTCTAGTTTCCTGCATTGAGCCGGGGGTTGGGCTCGATAGCCTTGTAGGCTCCTTCCAACTCTATGATCTATGAAATCTATGAAATCTATGCCTGTTCTGGCAGTAACACTCAAGATTTCAGACAGGTTGATTCTCAGCCTTATTACAAGTTAGGAATGTTGTCTGGTCCCAGCAATTCTAGTTCTAAGGTCTTAGACTGCAATCCAATACCCAGTATCCTGGGAGTATCCTGAACACAATGGGATTTACTTTTGTCTTTCATTTTACCCCCAAATCTTGTCAAACTTGTTTCCTCAAGTTAATCCCCACTGAGGTTGTGCGTGTTGTCTGACCCCCACAAGGTGCTTTAGAAGCCCATCTGATGTGGCTTCTAAACCACCCTGCAAAACCATGGCTTGCGTTAGGGTTACGCTAACCCTAGTATGTTCAGCATGTCGTCCAAACCTGGACATCACACTAATCCTACTGCAAGCCAAAAGGGGCATAGAGCCCCCTTCCCAGAGTGGCAAAAAATGACTGCCACTCTGGGCACAGGGCTCTGGCTGATGACAGCCGGCCAAGTGTCCAAGCAGCAGTTAGCGCAGCTGTCATCAGCTTCCCCCCATGCCATGGCCGATGTCAGGGGAGTGGGATTGCTTGTGAGTAATCCCACAACACACTCTCCTGGCATCGGCTGTGTTGCGGGGGATCCAGGCACCCTGGCCTTGCTTGCTCTCGAGGGCAAGCAAGGCCGGGTCCCTGGATCCCCCCCATGCTGCCAATGTCCGCCTCCGCTGCTGCTGTTCTTTCAGGAGAAAGGACAGCAGCAGTGGCAGGGACAGGGGCAGGATCCAGCCAGCCAGGCTTCACTAGGCCTGGCTGGCTGGACCCCACCCCTGCCTCACTAGGCCTGGCTGACTGGACCCCACCACCGCTACCTCCACTGCTGCTGTCCTTTCGGCCGAAAGGACAGCAGCGGCAGAGGCTGATGGCGGCAGAAAGTGGCAACGGTGAGTGGGGCTTGGGGGAAGGGGGTGGGCCAGCCGGGGGGGGTCATTGCCCTTGCTCGGGGGGGGGACGACACACAACCCTGCCAAGCGAGGGCACGGAGCCTCTCTGACAGCTGCCAAAAAGTGCTGCTTGGGCATTTTCTGGTAGCTGTCAACCCTGCTCATCTCCCCTCAGTGCTCCTGCGGTGTCTCCTAGGATACCAACAGGAGGACTGAGGGGAGAGGTGGCGCCTCTGGATCCCCGTTGTGCCTTACCATTAGTCGGGCACTGCCAGGGTCTGGGGCCACTTTAAACCCACAGAGGTTTCAGAACCTCTGTGGGTTTAAAGTGATGTGTGAACCCATCCAATGTCTGGGTTTGAAAGCATGCCATTCTTATATCCTCTGATCAGAAATGGGCATAAAAGTTTCAAGTAAGATGGCCATATATGTTTGTTTGTTTTTAAATTAAATTCATGAGCCACACTCCAACTCTGAGCTTCACAGTGGAAAAGGAGAGTGTTGCTTGTTCAAGAGCGGAGGAGCACACTGCTGTCCTTCCTTTCCATGTTGCTCTTAGCTGAAGGGCCGTCCTTTCCATTGGATATTGCCAAGAGCTGGCCTGGAGATTTCTGCATGTCCTATGACTGAGGTGTGGCCCCCATGACTCTGAGGCCACCGCTTTGCCCTAGAATGGAGAGTTCTTCCAGCCCAAGCTTTGACTTGTTTCTAATTTTCTCCATAAGCTGGATCTGGCCAGACAGCCCTAAAAGATTTGTGTAGACTTAACTCTGCCTTGCCCTTTGTAACATAGCTATTTCAAGAAAAACCATTCTGTTTGTTTGTACTGACTACCTCTCTGCAGCTTCCCATGTCCGCGAGTACCCTACACCTACCTTCACACAGACCTTTGTATATATGCTCCCCTCCGATTTCTATCAACAGTTCAGCATCCCTTCTTGATGACCATCCACCATGTTATCAGCTTCCTGTTTCTCCTTCACTGTTTTTGTTGGTGGTACCGCATAATTGTTTCTGGCTGCTAGTCACTCACCTGCCAATTGATTTGTGTGGGTGGGGGAGGAACTGAGTCTGCCCAGCAAAAGCCATGCAATACTTTTGGGCTAGCTATAATTTATCTTCACAGACCTTGGTAATGTATGTAAACCACCTTCACACACAGTTTGGTTCGGAGAATTCATTGCAGCTATATCAGGCACAGGGGAGGTGAGTGACGGATAGACAGGCACAGGGGTGGTGGAAAGCAGAAGGTGGGGGAGGGACTCACCTCAGGAGCTATTGTTCCAGGGCTATTCCAACTCTATCCAGGTGCAGTAGCTGTGGTCCTAATGAAAGTTCTCTGGTTGCCTTAGATACAATCAACAGGGCTGGTGGCACTGCTTGCTGGGAGATGTAGCCTGAGAACCGGGGTGGGGAAGAAGAAAGTGGGCTCAGACAGAGTTAGAGAGCTATGCAGCAGTAATACAAGTGTTAGTTTTGAAAATTATCCTTGTTGGAACTCAACTTGTGCCTCACTTGCCTGACACAACATTGCGATGGTAAAGATGGCTGCTCTGCTTCTGAACCCACTTGCAACCTTTCTTCAAAGCCCAGGTGAGCCTCGAATTGCTTTCAGTGTTTGGATTTGGATGCTTGAGAATTACCTGCTCACAAATGCAGTGTGGTGCTTAGAGGCAGCAGGGGAAGCAACCTGGTGTAGTCCAAAGCATCCAGAGGACAACTCCCATAACCCTGCTCAGCATGGCCAAGGGTTATGGGAATTGTAGTCCAAAACATTTGGAAGGCACTGGCTTGCCTAACCCTGCTCCAGAGTGTCAGCCCAAGACCGAGGGGATGCAGGTACAAATCCCCAATCAGCTACAAAGCTGACTGGGTGAAGCTGTGAGCTTAACCTTCCCCACAGGGCTGTTGTGAGAATAATAATTCATGTGTATGTTGGGGCTGAGAGAACCACGTATGCCATCTTGAGCTCCCTAGAGGAAAATGTAATAACTACTCAAGCAAATGAATATAGAAGTGATAGATTTCTGAAGTAAAAAACTTGTACTGCTTAGCCATTGCATTTGAGCAGAAGGTGGCAATGTATATTCTAGTTCCTCCTTCTTACAGATGCTAAATATGAGTCGGCACTCACTGCATTAAAGGGGTTTTTTTGGTGCCCAAAGTGAAAATGGTAGCTAATTGCTACAAATTTTGCCAGCGTGAACAGAAACCAAGGGAATCATCATTACAGTATATTGCTGCTCTGAGGGAACTAATTGTTACATGTGAATTTGGAAATATGGCAGATGAGATGATTAGAGATCAGCGTATTGAGAAAACACAATGCCTCACATTAGACAACACTTGCCTCTAGAATCACACTGGAAAAAGCCAAACTGAGACAGCTACAGCAGCAGCAAAAAGCACTGAATGTGTTGTAGGAGGTACAGTTCAAGTTGTGGATCCTCTGCAGAAAGTCCCAATGACAATGTAGACAAAGACTTGCAAAGGGGACCCAAATGAAAAAATCAATCACAAACCTGGCAAATTCAAACTATAGAAAAACAAGATATGTTTGCTGTGGATCTTCATAGCATCTTGCATAAAATGTCCTGTAATGACAGTTCAGTGCAATCACTGTAATAAGTGGACATCGGGGCAAGCTATGATGTCGCAGTCAGTCCAATCAACAAGTGCATGCAATTGCAGTGCCAGTTGTTGCCATTTTAAGAATGGGCAGAATTAGCCCCACACATATTGCAGGGGTAAAATAAAAAATCATGTGCACTGTTAATATGTTTTGCCACTGTCTCAGGAAAGTCACAGGCTATTGAACTAATGTTGGACACCAGCGTAGCTGTTTTTGTACAACCCAGTTTTGTACTTGCAAGCAATGTGCCACTTACTGAACCAAAACTATACTGCAGAAGAAGAGGAAGAGGAAGAACCAAATCCTTGTATATGACTGTCTGCCTGCAAATGTGTTGCATACCTGCAGAGTGCTATATTGTCCATCAGTTTCCAGCGGGGTAGCTGTGTTAGTCTGTTGCAGCAAACACAACAGAGTCTTGTGGTACTTTAAAGACTAGCACATTTATTATGGAATAGGCTCATCAGATATGTGAAGTGTTATCCCCCATCAAGGCACTTCTATCTTTGGCAGAGATTTATTAGTGGCATTTAATGGACCCTTTGCTCCTCTGCAGCCAAGCCTCGCTGCTGTACAAGCACCAGTCTCAGCTGAGACTGAGGCCCATTTTGAGGAGAAACTTGGCTGTGCATGTGGGTTTGTCTGCAAAATTTAAATGCAACATTATGTGACACCTATAAGCCAGAGGTTACAGCATGTATCATTTGCAGGCAGGGATGCTATATCAAAAGAGCTTAAGTATCTAGTACAGCAGTCTTCCCAACCTGGTGCCTTCCTGATGTCTTGGACTTCAACTCCCTTCAGCCCCAGTCAGCATGGCCAATGGTTGAGAATGCTGGCAGTTGTAGTCCAAAACATCTGGAGGGCACCAGGTTGGGGAAGGCTGTAGTGCAGGAAGACATTCTTGAAGTGATTTGGCCAGATGTGTTTCATCTACAATGATCATCATTAAGCAAGATGGGTTTTGTGTGTGTTTCAGAGAACTGAATAAAACCCATGGTGACTGACAGCAATTCACCTCCATACATAGAAATATTTGCTATGAAGCAAAGATTTTTTCTACCCTTGACTTGTAGAATGAGTATCACCAGGTTATATTGCATGAAGACAACAGAGATCTCATGGCATTTATTACATATTATGGACTATTTCATTTTAAACATGTTCCGTGTGGACTTGCATCAGCACCCAACACTTTTCAAAGAATAATGTTACTAATTCTTTAAAAACCAGCATGGAGACCAGTGTTATTTGGATGATACTGTGTTTCAAAACACTCCTGAAGTACATGAAAATAATCTGCAGCCTCTAGTAAATGGCATCAGTGTGTAGCAGGCCTGCCGCTTAACTTGGCTAAATGTAAATTGATGGAAACACAACTATCCCCCCCCCCCCCCGGCACATACCCTTTTACCAGCTAGACTGAAACCCTATCTAGAGCATGTTATAGCAGGGGTAGGGAACCTCTTTTAGCCCCAGGGCTGAATTCAATTTCAGAGAAGCTCTCAGGGACCACATTCTAGTGGTGGGAGGGGCCAAAGGCAAAAGGGGTGGAGTCAAAATATCAAAATACCAGCATATTTTAGCCTAAAGCTCGTTACTGCTAGTAACTAAGCCTTGGGAAAGGCATTTCAACCTTTTAGAATGGGGAAGAAACTGTGCAAAAGCTGGAAGCCACACAATGATTGGCAGCCAGGGAAAAGGGGGCTTGGCTAAGGAAAAGGGGGCATGGTCCTCTGGGGTTCTCCAGAGAGCCAGATTGGGACCTCAGGAGAGCTGGATTTGGTCCATAGGCCTAAGGTTCCCCACCCCTGTGTTACAGCCATTTCAAATGTGCCTCCTCCAAGAGAATTACCTCCTCCTTATGCTTCTTCTCGGGCCTCACTTCACAGAGCTGGGACCAAACAGCCGCCCAAGTTCATGGCCCATTTGCAGGTGGTGCATTTCAGCAGCCATTTCTCCAGTGTGAAGGGAGTAGTGGATACATGTGCTGAAATTTGCTGCTTGCTGGGGTTTACCTTTAGGTATGGGCACAACTCTTCCCACCACCACCACCACCACCACCCAGACACACACCAGCAATGGCAGCAGTTCTGCTCTCAGTGTGGTCAACATCTTTGTTCCAGGGATGTTGAAGAGTCCTTGGTCTCGAGTCACGAGTCGAGTCACAAGTCTTTGGACTCGAGTCCGAGTCCGAGTCCTTGGTCCAAAATTGTGACTCCCGAGTCCCGAGTCACTCCCACAGCTGACTCCACGAGTCCCTATTAAAATCAATGGGGTTTTTTCCCAACAAAATAAGGCTACTTCAGATGTGTTTCATCTACAATGATCATCATTAAGCAAGATGGGTTTTGTGTGTGTTTCAGAGAACTGAATAAAACCCATGGTGACTGACAGCAATTCACCTCCATACATAGAAATATTTGCTATGAAGCAAAGATGTTTTCTACCCTTGACTTGTAGAATGAGTATCACCAGGTTATATTGCATGAAGACAACAGAGATCTCATGGCATTTATTACATATTATGGACTATTTCATTTTAAACATGTTCCGTGTGGACTTGCATCAGCACCCAACACTTTTCAAAGAATAATGTTACTAATTCTTTAAAAACCAGCATGGAGACCAGTGTTATTTGGATGATACTGTGTTTCAAAACACTCCTGAAGTACATGAAAATAATCTGCAGCCTCTAGTAAATGGCATCAGTGTGTAGCAGGCCTGCCGCTACACAAGTGTGCCTTTTTATTTCAAAACTCTGCAACTGATTTTGGCAAGAACAGACCAGGCAGACAAACCCAAAATAACCTGGCAGGCAGAGGAGGCAGGGAACCCCAAAGCAGGCAGGCAGAGGCCATTGTCTTGGACAATGCAACTGTTGAACTGGTCAAGAAGAGACCAGGCAGGCAGAGGAGGCTGGGAACCCCAGACAGGCAGGCAGAGGCAGCCAAACCCAAAATGTCTGAAAGGTTGCATTTTAGGAAAATGATTTTAAAAAATAAACTTTCTGTACTTCCTAAAACTTATCCATGTTGCATTTGAGGAACATGATTTTTTCTAAATGTTTGGCCTGCATTCTGGAACGGTGAGATCTCATCACAATTCCACCTTCACTGAACACCCGCTCCACTGGTGATGAACTTGATGAACACCCGCTCCACTGGTGATGAACTTGATGGAACCAGAAACACACTCAGAGCAGCCACACAGAGTAATCTCAGGTCCTTCTTCTGCCTCTCTCAAGTACGCAACACATCAATCAAAATAAATCTTGACACACTGTTGGGGCTGCACTCCTGGTAGCCGTCCATAGTGGCCGAGCAGCAGCGCACCTCGCTTCCATGCACTCTTCGCCGGCAATCACGCTCCTCTCCACTCCTTCTGGAACAGCCCAGGGATGTTGAAGAGTCCTTGGTCTCGAGTCCCGAGTCTCGAGTCCCATTAAAAATATTGGGACTCGAGTCCGAGTCGAGTCAGAGGGGGGACTCAGTCTGACTCACGAGTCGAGTCCGAGTCCCCATCCCTGCTTTGTTCTTCTTAAATACTTTATTTTGCTGTACTGCATACAACAGCAGCAGCACAACTCTGCTCTTAGGGCTTCTCTACACGAGGCATTTATTGTACTCACAGAAGTTTGCGGGTCCTTTACATGATGTTGTCATCCTCTAGGGCCTCTCCCATGGTTTCCAGCCATTTTAGCGGGGGTGGGGGTTAGAGCAAGGGAAGTCAGTTATTATTTCCTATCACGCTAGGAAGTGCTACAAAATGGCCATGTATTTTTCGCAACTGCACTATACCACAGTGCCACCTTGTGGTTGTGCAATAGAACATTTATGAAGGCAGAGCAAGAATACCCCCAGAAAAAAAACCATGTGTGAAGGACGCGCTCTTCCTTCCACAAAGAAAACAGGAGAAGCCTCAATAAAGCGGTAGGTTAAGCACCTCATATAGAGAAGCCCTTAGTTTCCCAGCTACCATATGTTTAACCTCAAAATGACCCTATGCACTGTCATTCTGGGGCATTTCAGAAGAAAAAAAGGCAGCTGCCAGTTGGGGCCACCATGGTTTTGCGGCAGCCATCCATGTAGTGTGGATGTGGTTCAGTGTATGGAGGATCCTGCTTCATGGCAGGAAGTTGGTGTGGATGACTTGGACTCCCTTCCAGCTCAATATGTATACATTCACAAACAGGAGAATCACGGCAAATACTGATATCGACAAAAGATAAAACCACCGTGATTGTGCTAACTCAGTTATTGTACTTAATTAAATGTTTATAAAGATATTCAAATTCAAACATGATTCATCAACAGCTTAAAGTATCAAATACATTTACACACAGAAAGTTATACAAAATTGTACATGTAGTTTATATCCTTATACAACCGCCTTCCTATCCTTTCTCTTAGGAACTGGCGTATATGAGTCCCGACTTTGCCTCGTTCTGACAAGATTTACAACTGCCTTCCACTTCTTCTCGGAATTGGCGTGTGTCCTGACTTGCTCCGTTCAACAAGGGACCGGCTTGTTCTCTTGTTTCTATTCTTTCTCAAGAAAGTGTCGTGGGCCATAGCTATTCTAATAACTGTAAAATATAAATTTAATTTTACCACATACCTTCCCGCTTATTTTATAAACCACTATACCTACAAAAAAACCCTCTGGACTCACGTTTTGTATAACTTTCTCTGTGTAAATGTATTTTATACTTTTAAGCTGTTGATGAATCATGTTTGAATTTGAATATCTTTATAAACATTTAATTAAGTACAATAACTGAGTTAGCACAATTACGGTGGTTTTATCTTTTGTCTATATCAATATGTATACATGGCAATTGAGTGGACAGACCGATTATGATAATGTGTACCTCTGTATTGTTGTATGTTAGGAAATGTAATATTACATAAAAAACAAGAATGAAACTCCTGAACATTAAATCATACATAATCACCGCTAGCCCCCCAAAGATACTTCTCTTTTTAAAAAAGGAGGGCACTTTATTTTTTAAGATACCCCCAATAAATATGCATCTTATGACTGAGTTGTTCATTATGGTTTAGGGAGTGATTTCACCGAAACTTTCTATGAGTTCTGACCATGAGAACTCATGCCCCAGTAGAATCACCTCCTTTGCATACAATAAATCTTCTGTTGTAGGAGACTTTACAGTTAAGCTCAAACCATACTCCACACAAGCTCTCTTTGGGAGATAGTATATAAGAAAATGTAAACAGAATTATTACACAAAGGCCTGCTGCATCAGAGAATGAGGGGAGAAATTCACATTCGGTAGCTATGTTTCCCTGTAGTTCTCTAATCTCTGTTTATCTAAATTCTCCTTGACCTTGCTCACCTGCATCTCCCAGCATCTTGTCCCCTGGAAGAAAATGATAGTTAAAGCAAATGGCATATTGATCAGCAGTGATAAAATCGCAACAGACACAGTGTCCCCAGTAAATAACAAATAATAATAATTTTGCTCAAAGCACTTTTGTGTGATCCTAGAGAATAAGAGATACAGTGTTGAGCAACTCTCTTGCAGAAAGAGAATGCACGACTTTTGAACTCAACTTTGGAATAACAACAACAACAACAACAAACCTACAGTTAATCCTTAAAATGTTACGCACATTTTAATATAGGGGAGTGGGCAAACTGTAATTTGGGTGTCTTCTTTATGTGAGGATGGACTGTATGCATGTACCTTTCCAACACATACCAAACACAGATGACAGGGGAGTAGCTGCCGGTGCCCTGGAGGTGGGGCTAGCCCACGTAGACCAGTGACTCCCCCTCCTACGCGTCTCAACCTCCCGAAGAATACTGACCTCCCTTACAGGTTTGTTGCAAGGACTACAACAGGGGTAGTCCTTTCCTAGCTTCCCCCCCTCCACTGCTCTCTTGAGCCCCCCGCTGCTCTCTTTTGCTCCCTACACCAGGCAGAAGTGATGGGAGCCCCTTTTTCTTTCCCCGCTTCTTTTTCCTGGTGGTTGGGCATGCTGCAGAAGAAGGATGGCAACCACCCGCCATCTTCATTTCCTACCGATGTATCTAATGTAGCCCAGAGGCGTTCGTGGGAAATTAAGATGGCAGCAGATGGAGGCCCTCACTTTACTCTCAAATGATCACAGCTGCCAGTAAGAAAATTTGTTAATTTAAAAAAAAAAAAAAAAAGTGGGGAGGGGAGGGCAACTTGTGAGTGCCAAGAAAGGTGTCCAGGGGTGCCGCGTGGCCTGTCCCCAGGCTGCAAGAAGTTAACTGATATGAAGGGCTTTAAAACATTCTAAGGTTGCAGACCCTAAACACACATACCTGGCAGGAGCCCCACTGAACACAGGGACACTTACTTCCAAGTAAACATGCATGGAACTAGGCTGCTAATTAGTATTTACATACTAACTTTCTGAGTTGAGAAGAGGTTTTTTCCCCCTTCTTCTTCCAGAAAGAAGCAATTACCATTTTGGCAGCAGGTAGAAAGCTGATCACCATATCCAGATCTCTCTTTTCACTACTACTACTACTACTACTATTATTATTATTATTATTATTATTATTATTATTATTGAGGTAATCCAAATGTACAGACAAAGGATCAGCTGGAATTAAATGACCAGTTATCTGTTCAGTATGTGATAGCACTAACTTTCCCAAAAAACGATGGAGACGAGTTTCTTGCTGTGGATGCATTGCGCAGGTCTGGATTCTTTACATCTGCTGAGCAGACAAGTATGTGGTAAAGGTGGCCTGTGCACAGGTCCCATGTGACTTTCATGTCTCAGCTATATTGAATTAATGCTCCTGAGTTCTGGAAAATACACCCAATGGAAGTGAACTTAGTTTTGGCCCAGTGCTCAGCAACATGCATTGAGGTGTTTTTTGTTTTGTTTCTTTAAAACCGATTAAAACTGATCATGCTGCACCTGGCTGAGTGACAAATGTCTACAGTAGTCAGTTGTCAAAGGGCAACAATGTGAAATAGCTTATACTTCAAAGACAGAGAAGTTAGCACTGCCAGATTTCCTACTATTGAGTAGTATTATTTTATTGTTATTTATTGTTTCAACATGAAGCCCTTTGGTCCTCCAAAGCATACATTCAGAGAGTACTGAAGAATCTAAACAGCAGATGGCAGGTGATAATCTGATGCGGGAAAGGCCATTTCCTTTTATAAGGGAAAAAACAGTCTAAGAGCAGGCAAATTGAATTGTTGCAAACTGGGCCAATACATGCTATTGCTGAGCAGTCTAGATTTCCTTTACATTCTTTCTTATTATTTGGCTAACTGTTGCCCATGGAGTGATGGCCTAGTATTATCAAGAGTGTTATTTCATATCATAACAGAAGATGTCTGTCTGTCAACACCGTAGAGTCAAGGCCATGACACCTAGAGGCCTGAAACTTCACATGCATACTAAAGGGACCCTGGGGGTGTGCACCTCATACTTATTTTATCATTGGAATTAATTTGAATGTGTTTTGAAGCCTGCAGTAACATCTTCAGTCATTAGGTAGCAGACTTCCCTAACCAGCATATCATCATCATCAGGCGATCACTCGTGACCGAGTAAGATTGTCTTCCGGGATAAAAGGAGGAAATTCTAAAGAAGATTGTTTAGACTCTAGCGATGGGTCCGTAAGTGACTGTGGAGGCCAATTCTAGATCCACACAGCTTCCCACAGTGAGAAAGGTTACCAGATAGAACACAGGTTACCAGATAGAAGATGGTCCTGTAAAGGATTCATTTGACGTGCTTTTCGCTTAGCATGTTTCTCCCTTTCACCTTGCACTCGGGCTTCTTCAAAGTCCATGGAACCTTTGTGAAAGGCCAACCTCCATTTAGATCGTTCATGGGCCAGAGCTTCCCAGTTTTCGATGATTATATTGCATTTTTTTAGATTAGCCTTATGAACATCTTTAAACCTCTTATATTGACCACCGATATTCCGCTTTCCATCCTTGAGTTGGGAGTAAAGTAACTGCTTTGGGAGACGGCAGTCAGACATTCGAACAACATGACCGGTCCACTGAAGTTGGCGTTGAAGGATCATTTTTTCAATGCTAGTAGTCTTTGCTTCTTCCAGTACACTGACATTTGTTCGCCTATCTTCCCAAGTAATTCGCAGGATTTTCCGGAGGCAACGTTGATGAAACCTTTCAAGGAGGTGGAAGTGACGTTTATAGATAGTCCATGTTTCGCAGGCATACAATAAAGTCGGTAATACAATGGCTTCATAAACCAGTGTTTTGGTCTTCTTACAAATATCCCGATCCTCGAACACTCTATGTTTCATTCGAGAAAAAGCGGCACTTGCGGAGCTCAGACGATGCTGGATTTCACTGTCGATGTTAGCTGTAACAGAAAGATAGCTGCCAAGATAGAGAAAATGATCGACATTTTCCAGTATTGTCCCGCCAAGCTGGATAGATGGCATCACCAAAGGGTTAGCTTGCACTTGCTGATGAAGCACTTTGGTTTTTTTGATGTTAAGTGAGAGACCAAGTTTTTCGTATGCTTCTGCAAAAGCATTTAGGATAGTTTGGAGATCATCCTCTGAATGTGCGGAGACCACATTATCATCAGCATACTGAAGTTCCACAACGGAGGTTGTAATTACCTTACTTTTTGCTTTCAGCCTGCTGAGATTAAAAAGCTTTCCATCTGTTCGATATATAATTCCCACACCGGTGGGAAGTTTCCCCTTGACAAGATGTAAAACCATGGCGATGAAAATGGCAAATAATGTTGGGGTGATAACACATCCCTGTTTAACACCTGATCCCACTTTAAATGGAGCACCATGAGAGCCGTTGTTGTCCAAAACCGTTGCCGTCATGTTGTCATGGAGAAGTCGCAAGATATTCACAAATTTATTGGGGCATCCAATTTTCATAAGGATAGTCCAGTGAGCTGTACGGTCTACAGTATCAAAGGCCTTAGCCAAATCGATAAATGCCATATAAAGGGGTTGATTTTGCTCCCGGCATTTTTCTTGGAGCTGACGTGCAGTAAAAATCATGTCTACTGTCCCTCTAGAGGGGCAGAAACCATATTGAGTTTCAGGGAGGATCTCTTCTGAAATAGATAGAAGACAGTTTGCGAGAATCCTAGCAAATATTTTACCTGCCGTTGCTAAGAGAGAAATGCCCCGATAGTTTCCACAGTCTGTTCTATCACCCTTCTTAAAGAGGGTGATAATTATGGCATCCCTGAAGTCATCTGGGATCTCTTCTCTTATCCAGATTTTTTCGATGAGTTTATGAATATGTTGTATAAGTTCGGGGGGCCCTTCTTTAAAGATTTCAGCAGGAATCCCATCTGGTCCACTAGCTTTGTTGTTCTTTATTTGATTAATGGCTTTTTTTACTTCATCCAAAGTGGGGAGTATTGTAAGTTCCTCTTTAATTTGTTTTTGCAGGATTTGCGAAAAAATCTCATTATCCACCTTAGATTTACGATTTAAAAGGTCATAGTAATGCTCTTTCCAACGCAGTGCAATAGACTCTTTGTCTTTTAAGAGTTTGGTGCCATCTTTTGATTGTAAAGGGTTTGTACCATAGGTTTTTGGTCCATAAATGGCCCTTGTGGCCTTAAAAAAGCCCCGTGCATCATGAGATTCTGCAAGTTGTTGAATTTCTTCAGCTTTCTTTTTCCACCAAGCGTTCTTAAGTTCTCTTGTTCTTCTTTGGACCTCAGCCTTTGCGCTAGCATAGGTTTTTTTCTTGGCAGCGCAGTTAATATCATTTTGCCATATTTGGAAGGCTTTCCTTTTTTGGTCAATTATATATTTAATCTCATTATCATTTTCATCAAACCAGTCCTGATGTTTCTTAGTTTCATATCCAATAGTTTGTTCACAAGCTGCAGTAATGGAGGTTTTCAGCTTAGACCAATGGTCCTCAATGTTGTCAGGAGGTTCCGTAGGTAGATGTTCCTTAAGAAGTGATTGAAGACGAGTTTGCTTAATAGGATCTTGAAGGGCTTGGGTGTTCATTTTACGCCTTGGTTTCTTTCCTTGAAGCCTACGTTGGGGAGCAATGTTGATAACCATTGTGGACCGGATTAGTCGGTGGTCTGTCCAGCAGTCGTCGGCACTCACCATGGCCCTAGTAAGAAGTACATCGCGGCGATCTCTACCACGGACAATTACATAATCCAGAAGATGCCAGTGCTTTGACCATGGGTGCTGCCATGATGTTTTAAACTTATTCTTTTGTCGAAAGAGCGTGTTTGTAATAGTGAGATTATGCTCTGCACATATAGACAAAAGTAAGAGTCCGTTCGGGTTGCTATTACCAACTCCGTCTTTTCCAATACTTTCTGGCCATAAATCAAAGTCACGCCCGACTCTTGCGTTAAAATCGCCCAGGAGGATAATTTTATCCTCCTTAGGTATCTCTGACAGGAGAGTGTCCAACTGGCTATAAAAACTTTCCTTGATGTCATCATCAGCATCTAATGTTGGTGCATAAGCGCTCAAAATAGTTACCTGTTGGTTATTGGCGAGCTTTAATCGAAGAGTTATCAGGCGTTCGTTAATGCCAATAGGAACTTCTGACAAAGAGTTCACTAGTTCATTTTTGATGGCAAAGCCTACTCCATGTATTCATCGGTCCTGCTCAGGTAGTCCTTTCCAGAAGAAGGTATAACCTCCTTTTTCTTCTTTCAACTGTCCCTCTCCTGCCCTTCGAGTTTCTTGAAGTGCTGCTATGTCAATTTTAAACCGTCTCAGCTCCCTTGCAATAATAGCAGTCCTACGCTCAGGGCATTCACTATCTATGTTATCCAGCAATGTCCGTATATTCCATGTTCCAAAATTCAAATGTCTTTTTCGACCGCTAAAATGGTGACCCCACTGGACGCGGTAATCCAGTCAGGGAGAGAAAGAGGTAGACTATGTTTAGGGCACCTTTTCTAGCCCCCTCCCCATACGGGGTGAGCAGAGTGGATCCTAAATAGGGCTGCTCAGTCATGGATACAGTTGCCGAGCTGCTCGACTACCTCGTTCCTTGAACAGGGCGACTGAGTCTGCATCCACCGCCCATGTGCTGGTCCATGACTAGGGGCTTCCAGATTCACAGTCCTGCCCCCGTCGCCATTCTCCAGTCGCCATGGGACTTTTTTTGTTTGTTTGTTTGTTTGGGTTGGGTTGGATGGGTTGGGTTGGAAGACGCCTGTGCGTGAAACTGTTTTATGTGGGGAGATCGGTGCACAACGAATCACCACACAAACTTGACAGAGTACAGCAGAGATCCAATGGCACAGTTACCCTGACGATTGGAAAACCATTCTCTGCTGCAGCCTTCATCCGCCTTCACAGCCGTTGTAATTTAGGTTTAATTATCTTCCGCCTGTTCTGCCGTTGAGGACTTTATGTTTTGGATCGTTCTTTGTCTGGTTCCTCTCCCCGGACCTTACCGCCATGGGTGACCCTACTGGGAGTATATAGCTCCCGACGGCATTGCTCACAGGATTCATCGGAACACGCAAGCCCACTCACCACTTCAAGGTGACGATCCGGCGAGTGGATCGCCGGATCGAAAGTCGAAAGACATTCGACTTAAAGAATGTCTTTAAGTCGAATTTGTATGTAAGTCGGAACAGCATAGCATTCTATACGTTAAAATCAGCATTTACACAAATAGTTTAAATTACACAAATTGCATGGTATACTATGCTATGTACTCTAAGTAAACGACGTAGTGCCGGGGAACCCAGAAGTCCGTTCTTAAGTATGGGTTGTCTGTATGTCGGACATTCTTAACTCGGGGACTGCCTGTATTTCATGGGACAGAGTTACATGGCTTCTCCCTCCCCTCTGCTGTGCCCCACCCCTCAGGGGAATGGAGTGGACAGACTCCTCCCTCAGGAGGCTATAGGTGTGCACCATGGCAGCAGCTGTGGTGTACAGTATGGCTCTGTATACCAGTTGCTGGGGAATATGAGCAGAGCAGGGTGCTGTTACATTCATGTCCTGCTGTGGGCTTCCCACAGACAACTGGTTGGCCACTGTATGAACAGAAGGCTGGAGGATTAGGTCAGCTTTTGGTCTGTTTCAGCATGGCTCTTCTTATGTTCTTATGGGTGCCTTGTATTCAATGGCTTCATCCAGATGGGGTGGGCACAATGTGTCCATCAGCTGTATCAACCTAAGGGCAGGGCCGGTGCTACCATTAGGCCGCCTGGGGCGCAGGGCTAAAGGGGGCGCCAGAAACACCTTGGGGAAAAAATACAGTGCTCTCAAGTGGGAAGGGGGGGCGCT
This sequence comes from Shinisaurus crocodilurus, assembly GCA_021292165.1. Taxonomy (NCBI): domain Eukaryota; kingdom Metazoa; phylum Chordata; class Lepidosauria; order Squamata; family Shinisauridae; genus Shinisaurus; species Shinisaurus crocodilurus. Next base: position 163,562,643 of record CM037880.1, read on the forward strand.
AAATATCTGATCTTGCCTAGGGCACCAAACTGCCTTGCACCAGTCCTGCCTAAGGGCAATTCCAACCCATGTGAAGCCAGGCCCATTCACTCATCTTTCTAAGGGGCCATAGCATATTATAACAAATTTCTCATTCAACGAGTTTCTGGACTTATTTTTTCTCCCTCTGCAATTTAAAGAGATTCTTCCTATCATTTAGGAAGGTGGCCAGAGAGTGGTCCGAAGGCACATGGTGCAGCTACCTTGCTGAAGTTAACCAGGTCTGGGTCTGGTCAATGCCTGGACGGGAGACTGGTATACTACCTTGAGTTCCATCATGAGAAATAAAAAAAAAAAAGGTTATAAATGTAAAAGTAAGCAAATAAATGACTCCACTGCATCTCCTTCACGCAAGATTAAGCATTTCATGATGAGGCAGGTACATATATAGGATGAGGTCATCCTTCAGGTACCTTATTCCAAACTGTTTATGGCTTTGTGGGTCATGACTACCACTTTGGATTGTGCTTGGAAAGAAACTGGAAGCTAGTCAAGATCTTTTTTAAGCAGAATTAAAGCAGGGTGTCACCAGCATATCAGCCACACCTCATTCCAAACTATCAGTTTTGTATGAATGTTAATTTGCTGCAACAAAACTACAAAAGTGCTTGAGGGCTGAGTAGAAGTCTACCACCACCACTTTCTAAAATCAATTGGCCAGATATGTTCTGGGCCAACATATTGACAGTAGGTATGCATGGATTTCATTAAATCCATTCCGTCTGTGTTTCACAGATTGTCAGGCACCTTTCATTCCATTGTCTGCACACTGATGGAATTGGATTTTTTTTTTCAGTTTCCTGAACTTGTGTTCATGTGCACTTGCACAAATTTACACTAGTGAAAATGCTCAAATCTCCCCCAGATGCACACATTTTCATGATTTAGCCTATGGGGGGATGCACTTTTTTGGGGTTTGTTTTTTTTCTATGACTAGATTTGCATAAAATTCTGGAAAGTAAAAAACCGGTCCGGAAGTCCATGGAATCTGTGCTACTCTGGAAAAAGCTGGCCTGCTGTGGAATCCATGGATTGGTTTCCTAGAAATCTGAACTTATTTGAATCTGTTGCGGATTTCTCCAACATCCCTATGACATGTTGCAGTGCTCGCTCGCTCTCTCTCTCTCACCCTCCCACAAGCAAGCCCTACCATTAAGCAATGTGCAGCCTCCTCAGGAGGCAAATACATGAGGGCAGGGGGAGAAGCAGTGAGGTGTTGGAGGACAGAGCTGCGAGCCTCCTAAACTAGCCTGCTCTTTTAGGAGTGGTGCAAGGCACTGTCCTGTTGCCAGTGTGTTGAAGTAAGATTTCACTGCCAATCTGGCTGGCTTCTTTACATGGAATTAGGCTGGGGAAGTCAACTTGTCCTTTTCCTCATGCAGCAAATCATCATCTTCGGCTAGTCTTCCTTCCCTCTCTCATACACACACACACATACACACACACACACACATACTGCTGAGTGGCATCAGCCATTCAGGACCTTTCATTCTTTTGAGAGACTCCTTTGAACTAGCAGTGCCAGAGGTCTGACCCTGCAGCTTCCCCCACGCAAAGAATATGTACAACTACATTTGTGTTGTGGCAGATTGTCTTCCCCTTCTGATCCAATGAAGGACTTTTCTCCAACAATCATCTAGCTCATGCTTTAAGCCTATCTGACAACTTCCTAATAATAACAAAGAAGCCATGATCCCAGTTTCACCCTCCACTGAGAGTTTAGGCAGCATCCTGTTTTTATTCTAAAGGTTTCATCAGGAGAGCTCTCTCTCTATTTTGAGGACCCTCCTGTCTCAAGCACCGCTGCCACTGCAGGTACATCTTGTTGCTCTGCTCTGTCACTTGCATCACTAGCAAAGCATCTCCAACACCCACCTTGCTTCTAGAAAGAATCAGTGGCTGGAACTGCAGAACTCAACTTAAATATTATTTTCATACAAAAACTATGGGGGAAATTGGCAGAGCCCAAGGTTTTAACTGCTTCGTTCTGCTCTTCCAAGCATGAAGATGGTGCTTTAATAGGCATTTCTATGACACTCAGCACAGTAGTATCTGAGCACCTACTGATTTTCAGAGCAGTTCCGGCTTTGCTTTCCATTTCTAATCTGAGCTTTGGCACTATCTGCTCCCTCTCCTGCGTCTGATCTGACTAAAAATAACACAAAAACACAACTTGCATAGGAGAGAAAATAATTTATTTCAACTCTTTAAGCCAGCTATTCACCTGTACATGCAGAAGCTTTTGCTGCCTGCCTACTGGGATGCATTGCCCGACCAGCCCTGGCCCTGTACACTGTCTCCTCTGCCATGATGAGAAGTTGCAAAACAGAACATTTAGGGACTTTCTTTGATACTATGATTGTATTCTAATAGTTTTTTAAAAAATCATTCTTTGAACAATCTTGGAAATTTGGCTTTATGGAAACAGATGGTTAAAATACTAAAGAATATTGGAAATATGTTTTGAACTGTATTGTAATATCACTGGGTGTCAAATACCCAGGAATCTTCTGGCAGCATTCTCAGTTTGCATTGATGGATTTGTAAGGTTACATAGCATTGATTATAAATACGTTGAGAACAGCAGAAATAGCGTTAGACTCTAAATAGAGATTGCATGTTGTATTAGCCACAAAGGATGTACTGTATAGTTAAAATTTTTGTTCACTGCTAAAATAGTAAAAAAGTAAAAAAGTAGGCTGATTGAACTAACTAGTCTATGAAAGAAAGACATTCTAATAAAGAATTCTCGAGAAAGCAGTCTTCCTTCTTTTACATTGTAGAATCTCAATATACTTTTTTTCTGATTTTGTAACATTAATTCGATCTTGTTCAAGTTATTTCTGCATATATCATTCTTTCTATATATTCTATTTAGCTTAAACATTATATTATTCAAATATGCATTCAATGATCAAATCTTACAAAACTGCTATGATATGCCCCGCTTGACTGCAAAAATGAACTTAGACAAGTTTAAACCCAAGACAGTGAAGACCCATCCAAATGGTGGTTTTGATTGCAACAGGTATGCCTCTTCCCCACCCCTTATAATCCCATTAGTGCAGTGTTCTCCAACCTTGGGTCCCCAGATGTTTTTGGCCTACAACTTCCAGCATGCCCCAGCCAGCTACGCTGGGGACCCAAGGTTGGAGAACACTGCATTAGTGCCTTTCCCCCTCAGTCCATTTTATAGATGGTGGGGCTGACTGTGGAATCAGCATGGGCCACACAGCAGGATTTGCTGCTGTAAGCCTACAGATAAAGTAGTCTACTAGGTACCTTCCTTATTTGTTTCCCACCCATCCAGTTTAATGCAAAAGCAACAAACCAAGGCTGCCGGCTGGATGTTAAAAGTGAACCAAATACAATTGGTCTTTCTCTGGATATTCATTTGCTTTTGAAACAATTTTTCTCTGGATATTCAGTTGCTTTTGAAGCAATTTTTCATGACAGCAAAACACACGGCGGCAGTAGTAGCATTCTTGGAAAAACTAGTCTTTCAGAGTAGCTAGTTGTACAGGTCTCCCACCTACCCTTCATTCTTGCTGTTTATTTAAGAGAATCTAAATCTAAACTCTTGGAGCCAGCATTTACACTAATGCATTTTACATTAGTGGGCTGCATCAGGAAATCCTGACTTTTGGTGCCAAGGGGATAATTAATATTAGAACATGTTTGCAAAATGATTGTGTTTATGTGGGAGTGAAGACTAAGTACTGACTCGTATGGATTAAAACAGGCATCCCTGTTGTGGAGGTGGTGAAAAGGGAGAGAACAAAAATACGTGTGGCTCGAGACAGGATTTTTGTTTTCTTTCTCTTTAAAGATAAAGGGTCGTGATGGCCAATCGCATTTGGATGTACCCTTCAGTATTTTGTTAGGCATGTTTTCTTTAGAAACCATATTCCTAGTAATTTCAAGAGGGTAGCCATGTTAGTCAACTGCAGCAAAAAAACAAAAAAAACCCCCAACCAGTCTTGTGGCACGTTAAAGACTAACACATTTATTCTGGCAATAGTGTTTACAGACTATAGCCCACCATCAGATGCATGGAATGTTAGTGAGTTTCAGGTATATATGTAGTACATGTGGTGGTAAAAGTAGTAAACCGTGAGAACAGAAAATACAGAAAGTGCTGACGTTGACAATCCCATTATTAATGGAGGTCATTCACAGTGTAGTTGCTGCTGATAACACACACATTCTGGCACTAAACTGTACTTTCTTTACCTATGTTCTCAGAAATCCTATTAGGTCAATAAATCTCAATTTTTTATCTGTTTCTTAGAGATACCCAAGTATCTTATCCAAGTATCTGCTCAGGCAACGTGGTGAAGAAAAGGAATATCCCAGCTGAAATCTGCAACAAAATAGAGACAGGTTCATCATATAGTTTGGTACCAGACAAAATTAGATGCCACTGTCGCATTTTACAGGTGGACATAGAAGTGAGATTCTGCAGAAAGTGTGGCAACCTCCCTGCTCACACAATGGGCTGGATCCAGAGCAAGTTAGTCACATTTAGGCCCCACTCAAATCTCTAACATATGTATACCTACCTATCTTCTGAGTGCCACTTCAAGGGCCCAACAGCATAAGCTATTGTGCATAGAAGCTCATGTTGCCTTAAACCGATTACCGTTGGAAGGCACCACATCACTTGTCAGGTTTCTTCCTTACTCTGTAACAGTGCTTCATGCAGTACAAAGAAAAAATGTTCTAAGCTGCTGTGCAAGTGTAGCTACTAAAACTGGTTAAGGATTTCTAGTTACCCACACTAGCAGGCGTAGAAATGATGGGTTGGATCCAGAAGTTAGTCACTCTTTTGTCCCACTGAAATCAATGGGACAAGTTAGCAATGGCTAACAAGTCCTATTGATTTCAATGAGGGTGTGACTAACTTTCTTTGGCTCCATCCTAATCACACCAATTAAAATATATGGATTATTCTCACAGACGCACTTTTCATACTTTTCATCTGCCTTTACGTAAGTATTTGAGGAAGGGATGAAAAGCATAAATTGATTAGTAATTTGCTAGACTTGACTGAAGTAGGTTGCTGGTCCAGATGGCAATATAGTGATGAATACTGAGAATATTCTTCACATTTGGATTTCTGTGATCTCTCATTAAAGAAAAGCAGTTTCAGTCTCCACTGGAAAAATAAGAAAACAGTGCTAGGATTCTATTGAGCAGTCTATATTAGATACAAACACAGGAACATGTCAATTTACCTCAGGTGCGCAATCTGCCTTGGGAAGCCCTAACCTCAAGATTAGGTGGTAGGTTCCGCTAATGGTGATGAGAATGGAAGGACCAGCTCGACAAAGGCAGTATCAAGATTTCCAAGAAATCTTCTCTGCTCTTAGAGCGAATAAATGACCAAAAAACACTGCCTCACAGGTCAAAGAATGAGAACTGAAGTTATGACCTACCAAGGGTACTGCTGTTTAGGGTGCAATCCTATGGCTGTTTGACCTTGCCTGGGGGGCCATATGATAGGTCGTCGGACTCCCCGCTGCAACCTTGGAAATCCCTTCCAAGCTTGTAGCAGGGACTTGGCCCACAGAGTGCCCACCTCCCCACACCTCACAGCCAGCACAGTCCTTTCCGTGCTGGCTTGGAACCAAAGACCATCCTCAGTTCCAGCATGCATGGTGGAGGGTGCGGAGGGGAAGGGGCACCACAGTCTTCCGCTGAACCACAGTGGTGCCTCAGCCTCTCCTCGCAAGGAGGGATAAAACATTTACATGGGCAAAAACGGCAATCTAAATGTTTTGGAGGGCGACGGGAGTGCAGAGGCAAGCCTATCCACTGTTCTCTTCCCACCTTCAACTGGTTGCCCATAAGTTTGGAAGGTTACAGACACTCACATAGGATGGGGCTGCCCGAAAGGATTCTTGGATTTGTCAGGTTAACCACATACTTATAAAAGATGGGGAAAGTTCCTACCTGAATGACTAAGTCAGTGTTGGAAATTACCAAACTGACAAAACTTGCCATGTAAGAAAAAAAGACATTAAACACAGAATGAATTTTGAAAGGGCATGTCCCACTCCATTTATTAATCATTGGCATTATTTAGAGAAATATTCTCTGATATTGTCTCTATACTTATTGATAGGTTAATGAAATGTATACAAAAATTATGTATAGGTACATTATGTATGCTTATTTTTGTTGTTTTTCAAATTTGAAAAAAAAACACCCACCACAGATGGAGCAAAAATGTTTTCTTGGGATGTTAAGTAGAGGAAATGCACAGTAGTGTTAGAGCATGCAAGAATCCAGCCAAGTCCATTAGGAGCCCCACCGGTGAAAAAAAGGAAGTGTCCCACAATTAGTGCACCACCCAGGCAGATTTTAATAAAAGTTATTAACACTGAAGAAGCACTTGGCCCATCAGACCATTTAAGACTATTTTCTTTAGGGATGCATTTCTCTGGCAGTGTTTTTCAGTGCCTGCAGGTAGATGAGCTAGTTGAGCTCCCAGTGGAATCAGTCTGGCTGTACACTGGCAGCGAAGACTTGAGCTTAAAAAGCCATGGGACCAATATGGAGGCGAGACGAAAACAATCCGCAATAGGGTAGGAAAAGAATATGTTTTAAAATGTTCATATATTAACTTGCACAGCATGCCCACTCTAGAAGTACCTCTTTCACAAAGTTCCTGTTTATGTCATTGTTTAGGGACATTCAGACCTTCACCTGCTCTATTTGGGCCACATTTAGTCATAGCAGGAGCAACTACAGAATGGGCATAAAGGCAATTAATAGTGGAAGTCCATCAACCGCAGGTACTGGGAAACAGGAGTACCAAGAGTTAGGTAGGTAGCATTAACACTCATTTGAGAAGCAGCCTCTTTACTCACAACTCATGCAAAAGGATCCTGGTAGAATATATCCATTGGGTCTATGGAGGAAAACATCCAGGTGTTTTGGGAAAACATGAGCATAACTGATTTCACCTAGCTGGAGTACATTATGGCAGTTTTTACCCATGGTAAGAACAGCCATGATGATGTCAAATCACCTGGTGTCTTGCAGAGGATAGGAAGTCCGTCAACTTTACTTGTCAGATGTGAGTGAAAGATGCCTTCCAATGTGGTCCCCTTTCCCTCAATGTAGTGATGTGAGCTATTGAAGCAGCAAGGCCAAAGTGGAATGGTCATCAAGGCCAGAAGTTGTACAGTGGCCAGGTACACTGGCACAAAGAAAAGGGGACTAAGAGCGATATCTTGGAGCCTTTGAGGAAGACTTTTTAGGAAGTTAAGAGGGTCAGAGGACATAGAATGGTTTTATGATCAGAAAGTCCATCAATCAGGCCAGATCAATTACTGCATCCAACCTCTGCTCTAAGTGTTTCTATGTTGTCTCTATACAGTTTCTAAGCTTGCATCTCATTACTTCACCAGAATTTCGACTAGTGTTCTTCCCTTTCCTTGCTTTACTATAGGCACAACGAAGCATGCGTTCAGACAACCAGCTGCTAAATGAATATGTTTAGTGACAACATGGTTGCCATATTTTTTTGGGAGGGGAGCATACAATAAGGCTGCAAATAAATTATAGCTCTACAACCCAAAATTGTGATAAATCATTTCAATGAATAGAAACTAATCATTTCATAGATCGGTGCTACATTTTAATTATTTTGTTTACCTTTTGTTCATGTCAGTAATTTATACTAGATCCTAATATTTTTACTACTTTTATTCCAACTTAGTATCATTTTGGCAAGGTACATCATCAAGACTTTTAAAAATCCAAGCTCGTGCATGTGTGTGTACATCTCAATCGGTAAGTGGCTAAATTTTATATATATAAATTAGCCACTTACCTATTGATAAACATAAAACTGATCACTGCAGCACTTTAGAATTCACTCCACTGCTCAACAGAAATAATGGTCCTAGTGGTGCAATCCTGCTCTGTAATTCAGGATATCATGTCGTAGCAACTTCAATACCTCTGATAATGCACTGAAGTTATTGTATGTGCATACCAAAAATACACCAATTATTTATGTGTATACCTGCAAAAAACTTTTAAAGACCAACTTAATGTTATATTTTCTTGACTAATAGTTATGTATTATTTCCCTGACTATTTATGCTATTGTTCGAGATGTTTGTGATATTTTCTTAAGACTATTTTATTTTTGCTAAAATAATGAGTCAAGTTTCATAATTTCTTTGAATATGATTGCTATATTAATTGCTACGGTTCCCTGAATGCCTAGGAAAAGAACATGTGTCTGAGTCTTTTATACAATAAGCTACAATCTTTTTTCCCCCTCTAAGAGCACAAGTGTAAAGATTCCAACACCTTGATTTTTTCATCAAATTACTTTCTACTTCTGATTTCTTCTGCCCAGAATGACATAATTTAGAGATTTTCTTCTGCCACAATCTCTTGGACTGGATTTTCATTTACTTGAGGATAGCCACTTGCATCATACACTGTATCGTACTTCCCTTTTTGTAGTATTTTTCTTGGTCTTGATATTCTACTTTGTTTAGGTTTCCGAATACATTAAACAAAATGCCAATAATCAAAAGGGAGCTATCTCCTAAGTTGTTGTTCTAACACAATATCGGAGGAATAAGGCAATGTTTGTCACCAACAATTAAAAACTTTTATGAAATAGGACCGTTATAAAACAATTAAACCTTGAAAACGCATTATTCCCTAGGAGAGAAACCCTGGAGGAAATTCTGCTTATTAAAACTGCAATTTTAGTTTCCATTAAAAATGAGAATAAGACAACAGAAGATCGGCTGCAAAGACAAATTATTTCTTAATGTCAGTTGAGCTTATTTTAAATGAGATAACATATCTATAGCAGGTTAGGTTCAGCGCATTTTTCTCAACTCATTTATCTAATTCAGTCATCTTGATTATAGCCTCATGGACCATCATTTTCAGAGAATTATGTAACAAACAGCCTACACACACAACAACATGCTGATTACTGAACAGTTAATTCTAATTAACTTGGCTATGGGAAGAGAATTTGATAAAGTTCTAGAATACAAATACAATTTGGTTATCCTGGACCAACTATTACAAAATAAAAATTTGTAGCAAAGTCTCCAAATGAAATACCAGAGCAATAGAGATCTAATTTAAAGGAGAAAATGAGAAAATTAAAATCACAAATAATTTATTCTTCTGTTAAGAGCTGATAGAGTAGTTTTAAATAGCAATGAAGTATACAGTGGCGGAAAATTGGCACAGAACCTAGAAGCATTTCATTCATACCAATGTTCCTCATGTTTTCAGTTTAAAACTTGATTTTAATATGCAACCAAAATAAAAAATGGAATTTGTTCTCCATTTAAAATTATGGAGGAATGCATCTTTTTATGTCTTATTAATCCAGGTACAGCTCATCATAAATGCTACCTTCCTGTTAAAATATAGCAACACATAATAAAGGTACCGTATGTAACTCCAGGGCTGATTTTAGTTATATCCTATTAAATATTTGCCAAGACTGTCTGAATGCATGTATCCCTGTGAAACACAGTATTCAACCATGCACTTGAAACAAAACAGCAGGAGAGTCTTGAACAGTGTGTGTTCTCTATGGCTCTGCTGTTGATCCAGGTAGTGGCTATTTCACATGCAATATTGTAAGCATTAATGCAGTTCACAATAGAATTTGGCATTTTTTAAAAACCTCACTAAAACTTGCTCTTGGTCTCATATTAAAGAATACAAACATGGACATACACAACAGATGCCTTCCTTCTTAATGATATGAACTCTCAGATGAAAAAGTTTAGACAAGAGTTTTACAAAAACTTCTATACTATTTTGTTACATAGAAATTATACTACTAAAAGTTAAATACACTTATGAAATAAAGTATGTGTCAACCTATCTATGATTTGTTTTTGAATACTTTGTATATTTAAGCCAGGTTAAATGAAGAGTTTTTCAAATTCCTTGTTACTGCAATCAGAAAGAGATCACAGCTTGATTTATGTGAAACCATTACAAGACTGCTACAAATTCAATTCAAACATTTTCCTGTTACTGAAAAAAAATATATACAGAAAATTGCCAGTGCTAGAAACCATTTTTATAAAATAGCTTCACACAAAATATTTCAAAATTAATTCTTTATACTAGATTGCGTCATTTTGTCCATGATCATCTTGTCATTTAAATAGTTGGGATATAAATTCTTCATACAAGGGTCTGTCAAGAATGCTGAACAACTCTCCTTCTCATACAACGTAGAGACCAACACGATGAAGAATGTAGCATGTCTCAATCTATATTTCCTATCTATAAGGGTTTATGACCTTGCCCAGTGCGTAGTGTACTGCCTTGCATATTCCATATTAAAAACATAATGTATAAAATATTGCTGCTGTAAAAATTTCCCCCTTCCCCTTACAAAAGAATCTGTGGAAAAATATTACATTCCCTTAACCTTCATAAACATACAATGCTGTTCACACATTTCAGTCTGTAACAGTTTGTTTGATGTACAGTTCTAAGCTCATTGCAAAATTGTGAGTGTATTCTCTGTCCAATATTGCCATCTAGAGTACAGATGCAAAATTTTTTTTAGAAAGACTATCACTTTTGTTTATAACTAACTCAGACAGGCAATATACTGCAAAACAGCCATTTATCAATAATGTGGATTTGTTTTTTCTCTTGTTTTCTTGCTCCGAAACTAGATGGAATTGAAGATTCTCTCCGAAAGAGATGTCCACAGTGCTGAAGAAACAATATGGCTGCTAACAGGTACTGATTATCATACTGAAATTATTTTTCATTGCTGGTAGTTTCCATACTGCCCCTAAAAATTGAAAGAGAAGGAGAGTAAACAGAATGTGGCTCCCGGTTTTTTCTGAAACTAAACAGCACACAGGATATAAATCTAAAGGGCTTGTACGCTTCCTTGAACTTTCATTTCTTCTCAAGTTGACATAATGGTAGTATGGATTCATTTCACAATTTCAACTGGCATCTTGGTTGCCTAAACTTTGGAATTACTGTTGTTTTTCTTAAAACTGAAACTGGCAATGAAGAACTTAAGGCTTCCAATAATTGTTCTCTCTCTTCCAACAGGATCAACACTACAGTGTTCCCAGTGTGGCTTATGATTAAAATAAAGCACAGTATAAAATCCCATAAGATAAAAACTCAAAGCAGCACAGCTGAATAAGAACACTACCCCCAACTTCTTAAAAGGTTAAAAGCCTGGGAAAAGAAAAGTGTTTTTGCCTAGTGCTAAAATAGCAGTGTAGGCACCAGGTGAGCTTTCCTGGTGAGGGCATTCCAGATATAGCCCACTGCCAACAATAGCCCTATTTAGGTGTTCAAAAGAACACATAAAGCACAAATCATCTAGGAGCGCACACCCTGCCTCAAGTATCTCCACATGTGTCAGCCCCACTATTTCCAGCTTTGGAAATGGATGTGCTTAGAATCCTCTTGCAAGCAGGAACACTTCGCAATCAGGGTTCCTGATCACAGGAGCGCTTCTAAGCTTGTTCAGTTGAATATATTTAGAATCACCCTTCAGAGCTTCCTGCTTGATGTGGGAAGGCTGAGGCTGGCACACATGGGCATGTTGTGGGCAGGGCCAGCACACAAGTTTCCAGGCCCCCAACATATTTTGTGGCCTCACACATTCTCATGAATGCCTGAATAGGGCTATAGGCAAGAAATGTTCACCTTGCCTGGCCCAGCAGCAATCTAGTAGCTGAAGTTTGAACTAACCACAGTTCCAAACTGTCTTCAAAGGCAGCCCCACATACAACACATTGCAATAATCCAGTCTGGAACTAACCAGAGTATGGGTAACCATGGCCATCTATGCAGTATCATTAGTAATAGCGACAAAATGTAAAAATAGAAAAAATATATTTCCATGTAAACAAAACTTAGAAGACTAGAATTTTTAAAACTGAGTTTGTGAAGAGATAAAATATAAGAAACTTTCTATAATATTCTGTGACATGAATAAGTTCACTGTTCAGAATCCAGACCTACAGCACAGCAATATCTGAAGAGACTGAAATATACAGATAATAATTTCTGTTATCAAGATGCAGGTGTCACTGGAATATCATAAAAAATAAAAATACAGATGGCCCATTGCAATCCCTACATTAGGGATATGATGCTGAACGCCACATGTTTTGGTGCTCTTTTCTAGGTCACCTGAGAAATAGCATGCGGTATACTTAAGAGTGATGGAGAGCTTACAATATGCATTTGCTGATCCTTCAGTAACACATGGAATACATGCAAACACACACCAGCTTGATGATGGAGGCTACAAATACTACCACCCACTTTTCTCCAATTTCCCATTCTAATATAAAATGTAGCCTTCTTTTGTTTACTATCCACCAGAAGGTTTTCCAACAGCAAGAACCCCAGGAAGCAATGAAGGCAAAAACATATGCTTATGCTGGCTCAGCTTGTCTGAGTGTGGAAAGCTAAGCAGGGTCAGGCCTGGTTATTACTTGGATGGGAGACCCCTCCTCTAGTTTCCTGCATTGAGCAGGGGGTTGGACTCGATGGCCTTGTAGGCCCCTTCCAACTCTATGATCTATGAAACAATATACAAAGGTGATGTATTCTGTATGTTCTACAAGATTAGGCTTTTAATGTCCAGCACAAATTCACTTCACCTTGCTATGGTCAGCTGTTTATACTGGAATGAACTGGGCCTGACAAAAAGGTTACCACCACTTCCTGTCAGCTTCTCCTCCAGGGCAAAGGGCATCAAAAGACTACTCAGCTGTCTATACTATTGTGCTGAGAATAGGTATGGAATTCAAGTAAACATACAAGTAAAAATACCTTGGATTGCAAGCATAATTCGTTCCGGAACCATGCTTGTAATCCAAAACACTCTTATATCAAAGCGAGTCTCTGGCGGGCGTGAGCAGGGCCGATTTCGGCCCGCTCCGCCCGCTCGAGGCGAGCGGTTACATCCCTACAAGTTGTATTGCAAGACGTCGCTTGTTTATCAAGTCAAAATTTATATTAAAAAATTGCTTGTCTTGCAAAACGCTCTCAGACCAAGTTACTTGCAATCCAAGGTATTACTGTACTGCAAACTGAGAAAGTAATGTCCTTTAGTATAGATTGCATTTTAACAGAATGGCAGGTAATGCCAAGAATATGTGAGAGACAGATAGAAGGGCTTCATCTGTGGAACTAGTGCACAGATGTGAACTAGTGCTTCATCTGTGGAACTAGTTCACTATGGGACTAGTGCAGAGTTGTCTTCCTTTCAGTAAAAGAAATGAGTCCTGCAGCACATTAAAGACTAACAAATTTATAATGGCATAGTATTTAAGCTGCTACAGGACATTGTTTAGATTCATATTCGAATTGTCAAGGGGTAAAGGAGATGTATATGCAGAGACACCAAGCACAAGGGGATAGGGTTGAGAAGCACTCCCTTAGAATATCCATTCAACTCAGACAAGGACTGGGTTCACACAACACGCTTAGTAAGCTTAGCCACCTTGCCTTTGAGTGTCATCTGAACCCGGCCCACGAAGCGCAGGGTGGCTACGAAGCTACCCCAAGAAGCCATGGCTTGTTGTAGGGTTTGCTTAACCCTCCATGGATTGCAATGTTGTCTGAACCCGCACAACATAACCCACAGGGGGCAAGCCCAACAACAAGCGAGCCTCTTGGCAAGAGCAGCACAATGCTCGTGCCGCTCTTGCCAAGCAGCTCCCCCCTGTGAGCACCAATGACAGCTGCCGGGAAACTGACCAAGTGGCACTTATGGGCAGCTGTCACTGGCTTCCCACCTGTGCGGTGTGCCGCGCACCACCTTCCCATGGTGATCGTGGGGAGGCCGGGAAAAAGCGACCCACCAGTGCAATTGTGAGGCACTTTCTCCACAGTCTCCCCTGAAGGAAGCTGAGGAGAAAGCACACACCCCCGCCCACCTCATGACTGCGCTGGCAGGAAGCGCTTTCTCCTTGTTCTCCCCAGGAGGAAGCTGAGGAGAAAGCGACCCCCCCTCACCTCGTGATGGCTCTGGCAGGCAGGGTGGGGGTGAAGAGGCATGTTCTCCTTGGTCTCCCTGGGAGGGAGTAGAGGAGAACGCAACCCCCCAGATTGGGAAGTGATGAACTGCCTTGTGCTGGGCTTCCAAGCCCAGCACAAAGTGGCTTGTCCCCCCCCCCCCCCCGTTGCCCAGCGGCAGTGCTGCTAAGCTGAGCAGCGCCACAGAGCAACACGAAGGGACTAACCGGGGAGCCTCTGACAGCTGCCCCAAAAGTGTCACTTGGGCATTTTTGGCAGCTGTCATCCTGGCTCAGCTCCCCTCAGTATTCCTGCGGTGTCCCCTGGGATACCGGCAGGAGGGCTGAGGGTAGCTCAGGACCCACGCTGTGCCCGATTTTTAGTTGGGTACAGCAAGGGCTCCAGGCTAACTTTAAGTTCAGGGTGGCTACATAGCCATCTTGTGCTTAAAAAGTCATGTGAACCCGCCCAAGGTCTCTTACATATATTCAGATATGGAATGGTACTGCCCTTAAAAGAGGGCTTTTGCTAATTTGCTTGCCTGACCAGGTGCTCCACGTTCCATCCTAGTTTTCCTTTCCTCCCTGCCCACCCTCAGTAAAGCTCTCTGCATGTGTGCATCCTTTTTCTTTTACGATTTTGCTAGAAATGACAAGAGTTCATAGACAACTGCTATACTACTACTGCATCTCCCTAGCTGAGAAACTCAGCACATAATACTATCATTTTGACTTTTACAGTCCTGTATGGCCTGGGACCCACATACCTAAGGAATGCCAACCCTTCCTGTATCAGCTCATGCACTAGCTGCAGTAAGGATACCAGACCTTAATCTGTATGCCTTCCCTATGTCAAATCAGAGTAGCATCAGCTAGGAGAAGGGTTTTTACCACTGCATCCCCTAGGCTCTGGAACATTTTGCCTAATGAAGTGAGGAGATACTCTTTTTTGCTCACTTTTCACAAGGGCTGTAAAACTTTAATTTCAACTGCATTTGGCTACTTTATCCAGCACATTTATTGGCTGTTTTAATTATTGTTAGGTGATTTTATTTAATGTAAGCCACTTTTTTTGAAAAGCTGCCTAAAAATGGTTTTTAAAATAAAACAGCTGAGCTCCACCCGCTGGCTTATTTTTTTGTTATATTTATACCCCGCCTTTTTTCCTGAAAGGAACCCAAGACGGCTTACATAATCCTCCTCCTCTCCCAGAAGGGCAGCTTCTATAGTGTTGTACTTCATCAATCTGGATACAATGTAGGAGAGAAAGCTAAATAGAAAATGCACACTAACTCTTAAAATTACTTTCAGAATTTGACTTTCAATAAATTCACTAAGCATTAACACCCTCAGAATAGCTTTCAATAATTATGAAGGAACAAATTGGTTATAACTAAAATGATTATACTAAGGTAAACGTAAACTTGCATATATTTGGTGCTTGATTTTCTTTCATATTTTGAAGCTATTATCATATACATTTAAAATCCTAATGCTTGAACTGTAAAAAAATAAAATACACAACAGGAAATCCAAAATAATAATAATGATGATGATGATGATGATGTACCTGGTCATATCCGTAAGGCCTCTGTTGTGGTGGCTGTGGGGGTCCAGGCTGTGTAGGCCTATATCCTCCATACTGTTGCCCTTGCCCTTGAGGATAATTGGAATATTGAGGTCCTGGCGCACTTTGTGAGGGACCTGAAATATTTTACGGACCAAAATTTGAGCAGTTCAAACATTAAAGCTACACAGCCAGAAACAAAGCATGACCACCTATCCTTTTCTTTCCCTGAAGCAGGTAAATGAAGTTCAGAATTGTTCACTGTAAAACATCATAACTATGGAGTTCTAAGAGTAATCTCCTATATCAAGATTTGTTCACTACAACTCACTTTCTACCAGTTTTTTTTTCTTTTGCAAATGCTTATCTTGTTTGCTTTACGAACATGACCAGCTTTTAAAGCAGAGCTCATAGCCTTGACTTAATAAGGCTAAATAATAATTACACCCCTCTGTTACAGCGCTGGGTACAAGTAAAATGCATACTGCCCTTTTTTGTTTTAGTAAATACACCCTGCCGTTTTTGCTTTCTGGCAAGCTGTGAGTGAGACTGTGCATATGAGCCTACCAGGGGGATGCCTACCAGAGGCAAGTGAAGAAACTCTTTTTAAACCTTAGCTGTCCCTTTCCCATCTACCCGCCTTCTCGATACCTTTTGATGGTGGAATCTCTTTGTTCTACAATTGGGAGAAAACAGTAGAACAGAGCAATTGGGAACTGGTGTCCAAATACTGTGATGCTTCCTCTAAAGACTCTGTGGGAACCAATTAAACTAAAAGAGCTATAAATATCTAAAAACCAGTAGGGGAACTCTCATATATAACCAAGTCTATTTGTGCAGATATAAACTTAACTTGATCCAACACTAGGAAGCATATGTGTTACATATCATGGTTCTATGAGATAACATATTTGTCATCTTGTACCGGTAAAAGACAATGATATCCTCCACATCCTCTTTGCCCTGTAGAGATAATGCTGATCGCTTATAGTGGTGCTGTTCAACTAAAATTGCTAACAAGTGTGGTTAAAGTGGCAGTAATTCAGAAACAGAAATACCATCATATTGGGTCAGGTCACTGGTTTAATTATCCTTTTTCAGATATAGCAATATTAACAGAAGAATGCCTCAAGCCTGGTTCACACATAACACTAACCCATAATTTATTTAAACCATTGTTTATTGCCCTACCCAGGGTTTGTCTGGTAGATGATCAAACAAACCATGGTTTGTTTTCTCAGTCCCTGTGGTGTTTGTTTCCCTCCAACTTCGCCTGCTCCCGGTATCCCAATTGCCTTTGCAGTACTGGCAGGTAAAGAAGCCGATTGGTTTTTGTTTCATTTTTTAAACAGTCTTGCCCACTGCCTCTGTAGCCTGGTGAAACACCCCATGAACAACCCACAATTCTGGGTTCACATGTAATGACAACCCATGGTTTAAACAACCCACAGTTCACAACCCAAGAACAAATCACAGGTTCTCGTTGTGGGTTGTTCGTGGTAACCCATAGTTAACCCAAAGTTTCAGGTTCGTACATAATGACAACCCAAGATTCAACAAACCATGTTTAATTAAACCACAGGTTCCCATTATGTATGAATCAGGTCAATGTATATTCTCTCAGGAAATATCTAGAGCTCAGCTTGAATGGTTTTTCAGCTTCAATTATTTCAACTGGAACTCTGGCCTTGATTTAAGTATAGTATACTGTCTAGGTTGCTATCCAGAACCAGCCATTTTAATTTTAAGGCTAAAGTCAAGTTTTACAACGAACTGAAGTCAAACACAGAACACAGCTTGTCAACACAATAGCAAAGGGTTATTGTGAAGGGCTTTCATCTGATCACTTTGTTCCACTTCTCTTGCACAGGATATAACTTCAGTGGTCAACCACTTTATCATAATGCAACTGAATTAACTAGGAGTTAGAAGAAAACTCTAATAGCTAGGATCCATTTAAGTGCACTTGAGGGCTTGGGCATACTCAATGGAATGTTTGACTTCTTGTCTTTGAACAGCAGACCCCAATGCTCATAAACTGCTTTTGGAAGTCCCATCTGTTTCAAAAGTGGATCGGCATACAGCAGGGTAGGCAACTTTAGGCAGTCTAGCGGCCAATTCCCTGCCCCCTGGACCCAACGTGGGCCGCACTCTGCTCATACCACAAAAAGGGGTAGGGGAGAAAGGGGAAAAACAAGTTAAATTTGTCCATTCCAAGCCTCCGTAGTAGCTTGTTGCATGTGGTCATAGGCATATAGCATGGCAGGAGGAGGGGGGATATTGGTATTCAAGAAATACAAGCTGAAAGTCTCTTTGGCCACACAGAACTCTTTAGCCATGGTGAGGGAGATGAGAAGAGGAAGTGAGCAAATTCCACTAGCCATGCCGAAGAAACCTCCATAAAGGCTCCTCCTCCCTCAACCGCCATCTCCAGCAGCCATTCTAGCAGGCTGTACAGTCAGAGATGAGAGGGGGAAGCAGGGCGAATCCACCAGCCCTGCTAAAAGGCTTAATTTCCCCCCCTCTTCCCTCCCTATTGCTTTTCTTTGTGTGTCATATCTTTCAGATTGTAAGCCTATGGGCAGGAACTATCTTCTTTTATTGATTATTTGAAAGCTGTTCCAGAAGCCTTTCTGGCTGAAGAGAAGGGGGAAAAATTCTCTAAATCAATGAATCAATAATAATAACTAGTTGTGCAGTCTTTGGATCCCAGCCAATGCTTACTACAGTGGGCACACTATTAATGCTATCTAAGTTGAGCCCAAGGTGCTATTGACCTTTTGCAGTAGCATCCTGCACTCCAAAACACTTCAAAGGTTTTTGCTTTTTTTTTTAAGCTTTGGTATCACTGAGGCAGCCTCATTTTTAATTATTAGAATTGACTAATAACAATGAGTTACATCCAATGCAGCAAGTGAAAAGATGCTCTCACACAGGGAATTCCCCACCTTCTCCTCCGCACTGTAGCCCTCTAAAAGCCTCAAGTCTGGGATATGGGGCTGGGAAACTGCAATGGGAGAAGGGAAATTGGGTAGAAGCAACTTGTGGGAGTTGGAGCTCTGCTCGTGCAAGCTGCCTCTGGCCAATTTCCTCCCTCCCACTGTAGATCCCCATACTACACACCAGGCTTTCCCTGAGCCTTTCCCAAACACAAGAGGCTTTTCAAGGGTGCAAGGGACTGTAGTGGGAAGGAGGTCATGGGGAATTTCCCTTACTCAAACATCCTTGTGTAAGCACTGCACTAGATAAAACCCATGTTTGCTAAGGTTTGCATAGCTTGACTTACTGGCTTCCATTTTAGAAATGTTAAACACCATTTCTGCAGACAAACGGCAGCAGAGTCAGCCTTGATAGCTACGTGCATCCTTTGGCCTTGTTCAGATGTAATGCTAAAGTGGGCTCAGATGTTCCTTCTTTCCCTTTCCTCCTCTGGCGGGGCCACAAGGAAATTCAAATGCATCCACTTGCACTTTTAAACTAACCAGAGTACCCTGTTATGTCTGAACGTGGGGACACTGGTTAGTGAACAAGCCAGGACCGTAAGTCACAGTTTGAACCTGGCTTGTTTGAATTAATGATAGTCTTTTACCAGTTTCTCCAAATTCAGCCATACCAGGGAACTCTGATTAATTTAAAAGCAGAAGCGAAAGCTTCCAATCTCCTCCATGTGGCCACACCAGAGAAGGAGGGGAGGAAGCAGTGCACAAGCCCAAGACTCATGCATGTACTATTAAACCATAGTTTAACATTATGTCTGAAAAGGCTGTTTGTTAAGTGGACAACAAAACCCCTCCCCCAGCTCTCCATCTTGCCTAGTTAATGGCTGAAATACTCTAGTGAAATTTCCCAGTTTTTGCCAAGTTAATTTTTTCCCTGAAACCAATCATTTCAATTAGCATGGACCTGACAGGCTTTTCATAAGCACCAATTCTTGCTGCTGCTATGACATGCAAGGCATTGATTAGTCTATGTTGCAAGGGTGATCCCCCTTTCCCTAATACTGAAGATTTTCCTCTATTAAAGTACAAGACTAAAGTTCCCTGAAAGTTTCTTTTGGCTGTAGAGGATCTTCTGCTACAGGGTAAATTCTTGTTTGCTGTTTCTTTTGTTATCTGACTTGACACAGGCATTGGCATTGCCAACTGCCTCCTAGGGCCTTAAAACCCAGCTTTGGAAATGGACTTTGATTCTTAGAACCTATAGGTCAGTGATGGCGAACCTTTTTGAGCCCGAGTGCCCAAACTGCAACACAAAACCAACTAATTTATTTCAAAGTGCCAACACTGCAACTAAACCTGAATACCGAGGTTTTAGTTTTAGAAAAACAACTCATACAGTTGTCCGAACTAATTAACATATTTTGTCTTTAAAGAAAAACACAATAACAGAGCTTTCAATGATACAAACAGTTTTCTGTTGGAAAAAAAATCAACTCAAAAAATTATTATAGTACTACATTGTACACATAGCCTGAAGGGAATTTATACAAACTTTTTAAATAATTAGGCACATGTAGTTTTGGATAAGGGATTCTCAACTTGTAATATGATTATATACCAGACTGAAATTGTATGGGGCAAGCTTTACTCCGGGTCCTTTCCCTGCTTCTACAGGTGTCAGATTAGTAAAAGTAAAAGTCAACCTGTACTAGGATGAGCAAGATAAACAAGAAAACTAAACGTGCTTAACACATTTTAAACACTTTATGTCTTGGACTGCAAACACTGCATTAGGTAAAAGTTTGCATTGGGCATGCTTTTGCACAATTAATGTGATTTTTGCTATTGCATGCATGCTGATAATTTGTCAAACCTTGGCTCATACTCCATTAGTTTGAGAGCAACACATGCAGCACTCAGGCCAACTGTTAGGGCTTTACATCCAAGCCATGCTCTGTGCATCATTCTTCAAAATCTTTTAAATGTGATAACAATGTAGAAAAGAATTCTGTAACAGGAATTCTAGAATAAAATCATTCTGTTCCACACTGTGAGAAAGAACAAGATCATTAGTGTTTTGGAGAAGGGGACGGTCTTTTCGCGATCTGGTGACCAATGGCTCGAGTGCCCACAGAGAGGTCCCTGCGTGCCAGCTGTGGCACCCGTGCCATAGGTTCGCCATCACTGCTATAGGTAATGCAAGTGTAGACTCTAAACCCACCAAAAGTTTTTAGAAATCATATTTTATAGTTTCAAATTTCAAGTGATTTAATTTCCCAACCTATATTTATTCATCATACTCTAAACTGCCTGGATGTAAACCTTCTGTGTGTCTGCCTACAAGTGTAAATGCTCTGTTGTGCTATATGCTACTGGTAAACAGACATTTAAAGGACCAAAAGAAATGTATGAAGACCTGATTGGAGTGGTGGCAAACAATCATGCCTGGTTTTGTGATTTTTTTAAAGTTTTAACAGGGAGGTTTAAGGGTGAAAAAATGAGGCTGGTAAAACACCCTGCTTAACATCCAGGTTTCCCACACCAACTTGGGTTCCATTACTTACCATAACCTTGCTGTTGACCAGGGTAACCCTGCTGACCTGGGTACTGTTGCTGTTGATAGCCTTGCTGCTGAGGTGGTGTTTGGTACGCATCTTGCTGTTGGGTATATTGAGAGTTGCCTGAAACATGAGGTTAAGCAAAAACAATTAAAGGCACTTTCTCTGGTTCTATTTGTCTTTTCTTTTAAGATGCACAGCGAACACCACAAAAACAAAATAAAATGCAGTCTTGATCTCAAAAACCGAATAAAACAAAGAAAACAAACCAAAACAGAAGGAATTCGGCCAAACAAACTGCAGTTAAAGTCAGATTTTGCAACACTAAACTGCAGCATTTTCAGCATCTCTGCCAAACAAGCACTAGGTTTACTGGAACGTGATGCCATAACTTGATAAGGCCATGACTATGCTAAGTGGAAAAAAAAAGAGGACAAAATTAAAGACAGCTACAGAGCACAGACTAGCTACACAAATCAGCAAGCTGTTTCCTAATGGCACTATATTTGTATGTATACATACACACAAAATATATAACTGGACCAATGGTTTTATGTTCAAATAAAAAGATACGATTGGGGGGGGGGGGAAGCTAAGTGTTTTAGGACGCAATCCTATGCATGCTTAGACAGAAAAAAAGTCCTACAATTCCCAGCAGGCCCCAGCCAACCATATTGGCTGGGGAATGCTGAGAGTTGTAGGACCTTTTTCTGTCTAAATATGCATAGGATTGTGCCCTTAGTCATTTCACTGCTGTTAGAAATGTCAAATTTAAGGTTATAAGTTTAGATGTTTGCAAGAGACTATTTTGAATGGTTCAAGTTCCCTGCAGTTCTCAACAGCCAGCAACTAGTAGTCTATAAGAGCTTTGCATGGGCAGGAAACAAGTTATGTTGTGCAAGAATTTGTTCCTTTGTGGAAGGGAAGAGGAAAAGGAATGTATGTGCACATGTGTGTGTGAAGGTATATAGATACCTCCTTCGTAGTAATGTTGGGAGGAATCCTCATAAGGCCTATCGTAGCCTTGTTCAGGATACGACGGTTGCTGATAACCGTAATCACTATGACCTACATCAATTCGACAAGAGACAGGAAGAAACGTTAATGGCCTCTGAGTGAAAACCCTAAAAAGATTTCATCTTACTGAAAAATCAGTGTCAGCTGGAAACACATAAAAAAGAACCTTCAAATTGAATTAGAAGGATTTACCAATAGGTTTTCTTTCATATTGAATTAACATGTGACGGGGGGGGGGGGGAAATCAGCTAATGAAGTAGTTTTAGCAACATCACAGTGAGGAATGGTCTTAAGCTTCTGATAATCTTTGTTAGGGGGGAAATACTTTGTCTTTTTTTTTTTTAATGAAAGCATTTAGGCCTTTTGCATGTAAATAACCTTAATTTAATTAGAATGAACAAAGAAACCAATTATCATACTTTGTTGAACACCTGTTCCACTGATTTCCAATTCAAAAGCATATGCTTCTAAAAGCAGTGTGAACTACAACAAATAAAGCTCAATGAACTTTCAAGTAACTTTTATACAAATTTTGAATGAATTATCTATTTAAAAATTAATATGGATCATTTTTTTAAAAAAAACACACATTATTCACATATATATTTTTTAATTATAAGAGAAAGGACATATTTCTTTACAAATTCCCCTTTACCATATTAGCATAACCAGTAAATGCCATGATACCTGCCGTTAGGATCCACAGTTGACCTGATGTTGGCTTTAATATCTTGCACAGTTCCATTTGCAATTAAAAATCTAGCTCATTATGTACTCTCGGGCACAATCAGAATTAATGCTTTTTTGTTAAAAGGGCCACTACATTTGATCACAAGAATGTTATGACCATTTTCTGCTTATTAATCCCTTATTTTCCTAATCACGGACATCACACATTTTACTTAACTGCATATTCATGATTAGTTTTGTTTACAGCATATCATCTCTATTTCCTATTACTTTCCTGCTTATTAAAGAAAGCCATTTTATAATTACTGACATACGGTAATTTGTAGATCATGTTTTACATGTTGACTGTTGGTGAACAGTATATATTTGCCAAACATAAAAGAACTTGCTGGCTTCTCATAATTTATCTAGCTGCAAGTAAACTTTAGAAAAATGTTTGCACAAAATTACCTAAGCCACTTTTTAAGATTATCACAATTATTTTATTATGTTTTTGGTATTCTATTATGCATAACATAAAGCAGCCAGGTATGACAAAGGATGACTTCTGAGAAAGATTAACAATATTTTTAAGCTAGCTTTTCCACAGCTCAGTCTTACCATACTCTTACATTTCACAAAATTGGTTCTAGGTTGATCCAACACAAGAGGTGTTCAAGGCTGATTTTGTGACATGTGAATTAAGTAAATTATGAGCATGATGGTGACTAATGGCAAATAGGAAGTTAAAAACTTGGAAAAATCAAGTTGAATACATGTTTTAAAAACCGCACACACACAATTAATTTGCATCAAATAGTCGCTATGATATAAGGATTACATTGCAAGTAGATAATCTACCATGCACCCTAAACTTCACTAACATACAAAATGTAATGCTGGCTCTTACAGTAACCATGAATCCATCTGTATCTGTTTAGCTGATCCTTCTTACCATATCTAAAAATTAAATTTAAAAAATCTCATTTCCTGAGCAGCATCTTTACACCTCCCTATATTCTATATATTATAAGGATCTCTCATTTAAGTAAATCAATTTTGCAATTCAAAGAATCTGACTGCAATCCTTTGCAAATTCCAAAAATTATATGGTTTGGAGAATCTTAAGAATGCTGAAGGAAAAACAGCATTATCTACAGCTATGTGATATGTTATTGCAGGCATAGGTTGCCACATCCTTTTTTAAAAAAGGGACACAGAAAGAAACAACTACTTTCAAAAGCATATTAGTCATGTTGTTAAGGGCTCTTAGTATCAATGTAATCAGCTATAATCTCAGTTTTAAAATGTCTTTTTATAAGCAAAATAGTATGGTCAGCAGACATATTACATGACTGCATAAGCTGTCCTACATACAGTGAAGAATTGCCATATTTGTAGCCAATGAAGGGGATTCTTTATCATCGTACTATAATTGAAGTTACAAATGTTGTACTTTGAGTGAGCTGTAACGTAAAGTAATATTTTGCGTTTCAAATGACTGAACTTGCAAGCTTTAGTAAATATAAGACGTGTGCTAGTGAGCAATTACTAAAAATTGTTCATCCAAAAGTTGTGTGTATAACTAGTAATGGGCAGGTATGTAAAATGGGAAAGTTATTATGAGAGATTACCATCAGGGTAATATTGCTGGTTCATGCCTTCTGGAGGACCTTGTCCACCATGACTGTATTGGTCCCCATAATAGTCTTCCTGGCCTGAGTACTGCTGTGGTGGGCCTGAAAAACCACAACCAGTCAATATGTAAATAACTTATTTTCTCCATTAGCACGCTCACTAATTTCTCAGTTTGCTATGAGAAACAGCCCTCATCTATAGACTTCCCCCACCCGTGTCATTGTGTATCGGAAAGCATACCTGATGCTTTGTGACTACACATGTATGTATTTACACATAGCAACTTGACGGCATTAAAAACCCAAGATGATGTGAATATAAATTTCTAAAAACATACAGACAATATAAATATATATTTGTTGCTCTCTTACAAAGAAAGAGATAGAAAAATATAGATTTCAACATTTAGATCCATACCAGTGACCTTTTCTCTTCAAGTATCATTTTTGGTACAGGCTTGTAAATAGTACAGGCTTGTAAATAGCCATTTGTCAGGATGCTTGTGGGAAGCAAGGTTTGCCTCCAAGTGCTGAGACTGGGAAGGTGTACAAACGCTATCTCTTCTAGGCATGAAATGACCAACAAAGAGTAGGCTGGTGGACAAGTAAAAAAACCCCACCACATTTGCACACTAGTAACCTTTGTGAACTTATCTGAAAAGTTGAGATGAAGAAATAGAGAAAGTATATAGGAATATAAATAGAATAATATATACTAATAGCAATCTCAAATCTCCAAGTGTCAGTCAAAAACATTTTAAAAAACTCATTCTAAAGATGAAAAAACCCAAAATAGCACAATGAGGACTGAGCTCAGTGGGCACAAAATACTGAATGTTTAGGGGAGGGTAAGAACAGAAAACTGGGCGGGGAGGATGGGAATGGAGTAGCCAGAACCCTGTGCATTCCACACTGCAACATTTTGTTGCAGGTCCTACTACGTGGATATAAACAGGATATTCAGTTGAAAGTTTTCCTTATGTTAATTAGCTGAACACTAAAACATGTAACCTCTAATCTTACCTTGCTGTGGTGGCCTGTATGGAGGAATTTGCCTCTGTCCCATCATATGGTTTCCTTGGTTAACTTGGCCCATCATTCCCATTGGTGGCTGCTGTCCTGGATAATGTTGTCCACCTCCCTGGGGCATGTTGTACTGTTGAGAAGGAGGCTGCTGGTGCATCATGGGGCCTACAGTGAGAAAAAAACATAGCAACTTTTAAACTTTCTATTTTGTTATACCTACACTTAAGAAAACTGAAACCATAATTTAGGGGAACTAAAAATACAAATAAATGGAGCATTTAAAATGCAAATAAATGGAGTATTGTTCGTACAAGATGCACCAAAAAAGTAGGACTGACATGCAGAACATAACAGTTGATAAATGGGAGGCATTTGGGGAACAGCACAGAACTTGTTCAAACGGAAAGACAAAATCTGAAGATAGTCCAGAAGAGTTTTATTGACCAGTTGACCTAGTTTAGTGCAGGAGTTTGAAGACTGCAATCAAAGATTCTCTCAAGAATAAAACTAGCGTTTGCTTTAATGGGTGTCTAAAGCCTGCTCTAGGATCCTCTGCATGAAAGACTTGAAAATCTGCCAACTTATCACAAGTACCTTTTCTCTTCATTATAACCATAGCACTGTGCCAACTCTACTTTTCCTACAGACTGACCCGGTTCACATGACACAGCAGGTTATCGTGGGTTAAATAACCCATGGTGAGCTGCAGAGTGTGCAGCCACTGTTTTGAATATGCAACCCCTGATTGGTGGTTGTGCCGTGTCATGTGAACCTGACCAATGTGGGTTATTCAAAGGTTAAACAACACTCTCATAACCCTCAATTAGTAGTAAGGTTATGTGAGGGTTGTTTAACTCTCAAATAAACCATGGTGGTCAGGCTCACACATCACGGCGCAACCTCTAGTCACCCCGATCAGGGGTTGCATACTCAAAATGGTGGCTGCACACGCCCAGCATACACCACAGCTCATTGTGGGTTAAAGAACCCACAATGACCCATTCACGTCATGCAAGCCAGCCCATTAAAGAATCCCATGGTTTAAATGGCTGCTCACAAAATCTGTGTTCTTGCTTTTGCTGTGTGACAAACTATGGAGACATCAGGCTGACTGGATTAATATTTGCTCTAACTCTATATGGCTTACTTTGCTTCTATGGGCCTCTAACTGACCTGATCAAAAGAAACTGTTCAGACATGTTGAACAAGTATAGAATGGAAATAAACTCTCCTTTTAGGGAATACAGCTCAATTCCTAGTAAACACCTTGAAACATTTTCTCTTTTTTCATTACAAAGAAAACTGAGTCTTACGGCATACATGCTTTCTCGTATGCTTGAACACAAATGGTTTTTAATCCCAGTGTATTATATTCTGTAGTTAACCACCATGGCAACATTTTTGCCCCCTGCACTTTGAATTGTAAAATGAGTGAATAAACAATTTTTTTAGCAGAACCAAACATAATCTTGAATAAATATCCAAGAAATATTTTACAGAAAATACAGAGGAGAATCAGACTTTGTATGGGACCACAAATCCAACACATCTCAAAATTTTATTCTTCAAAAACAATGTGACGCTTAAGTATAGTAAAGAGAACATATTGAAAGCAGAAAGCAAGCAATTAACTGAGGCAGCTATCCTGATAATGCTTTAGCCTGTTAGAAAATTGCAGAACATCTTAACCATTTTTTGAATGAAAAGTGCACTACTAGTGAATTTCTGAAGGAGAACTGAGCCAACTATTTGGGTACTGGAATCTAGAAAATACAGACTGTTGCACAAAGAATGCTTTATCCGGTGTAATATCAATTTTTAATATCATTGTCATGCTCTTAGTCCTGGGAAGTCAGAATGTTCTCAAACCTTTGGAGGGGGTGGGTGGGTTCTGAAATCATTGCACTAGGATGCCAAAAACAAATGCCCTTTCCTAAATTCTCCCCTTCTCCATCTAGATACTATTCCACCGGCTTTCTAATCCTCTTTTATATATTAAGAGTGCATCATTAAGGTCTTTCATTAATCCCATGGGGCCAACAATTCCACTTGCCATGGCAAGTGTTCCATCACCCTTTGGAGAGCATAACAAGCCCTAGTTTTCCTCCCAACCTTGGAGCTAGAGAGGGGACAAGGATCATTCCACACTGGTGCTTCACTTCAGAAGCTCTCAAATTGCAACTGAGGGGGCAATTGTGCACCCCTCCCAGCACAGGAAGAAAGCTGGGGCTTATTTATTATATTTCTATACCACCCAATAGCCGAAGCTCTCTGGGTGGTTCACAACAATTAAAACCATAAAATACAACATAAGATACACTATAAAAATTTAAAGGTTTAAAACTACAATATAAAATAGAAGTAAAACCAAGGTAAAACCTAGCAGCAATGCAACGATTAAAATACAGTAACAGATTTAAAACAAACTGAAAGACTAAAATGACTGGGAAAATAGGAAGGTTTTCAATTGGTACTGGAAAGAGCACAATGTAGGGGCTAGGCGAGCCTCTCTGGGAAGCTCATTCCACAATTGGGGTGCCACAACAGAAAAGGCCCTCTTCTTAGTAGCCACCCACCTCACTTCCCTTGGCAGGGGCTCCTAGAAAAGGACCGCTGATTACTATCTTCGGGTCCAGGCAGACAATTCTTCAGGTAACCTGGCCCCAAGCCATTTAGGGCTTTGAATGTTAATACCAGCACTTTGAATCAGGCCCGGCTTGTCATTTTGCTGCTGTGCTTGCAAGGACCTTGGTGCACCTCAGAAGCACAGCACAACTGTGGGAATGCACTTTCGTGCTGTACTTGTGAGACATTTCAAGCACTTGAAAGAACAGCACAATTGTAGAAAAGATAGCCTGTGTCTTCCCAACTTTGGAGCTAGGGAGGGGAGCAGAGGATTTTCCTTGACCTGAATTTTGGAGAAGCAGTGCGAGGTCAAGAATACACCCCACCCTTTGCAGGAAGGGGCAGTGTGCTGGTAGCCAGAATTTTTGGTTAGTTAGTAAGACCCTGTTCATCTTCACCACTGTGCTTTTCAGAACTTCTTGGATACCTAAACTACTTTTGCTAAGATTTCAACCTTCTTCAGGCCAAATCTTAAGTGCTGTCACGGTAAGCATGACTACCTTTGGAGAAATGTTCTGAAAAACTGGATGAGGCTACTCACAATACAGACATACTCAGTTCAGTTCAAAGTGAACCCCAGACTATGCTGCATAGTATGATGGCATCATGCTATCATGGAAGATTTAACATTTTTGCTGTAGACCTACCCAGTTCCAATGCAAGATGCTCAACTGAGAAACATCCACTATCTGCACACTGTAGTTCTGTTCTCCCCCCTCCTTTTTTTTTTTTTTACTACAAAGCTTACAGTTCTCTGCAGAATTGATGGTGGGGGGGGAGGAATAAGAGGAAAAATAAGCAAATATTTGATGCTAGTCTTTGTGCTCTGTAAAGTGCTTAGATTACTGTTGGCAGAAAATAAATGTTACATAGTATGTATGTGTTAAAAACATTTACATCCTGGCTTTCTATTACATACCACGATGCCCAAGGAGGCTTACAATCAGCACAATAAAAACTGTTTACATGAAAATGGAATGCCGGGGGGGGGGGGCACAGTGTTACAAAGTCTGGGCACAACTATCGAGGAAGCCCTATCCAGCATACCCACCAAATATCAAATGGTGGCAGGATGCAAAACAGATCTTCCCAGAACAACCTGAATAGTCAGGAAGTGTCATGTGGGAGGAGCCAGTCCTTCTGGTATCTTAGTGGCAGTATCCTATGCATACAATCCTACTGCAGAAACCATTAAACATTTAAAAAATCATGCTGTTGTTAGTAATAACTTTCTGCATTTCAGGACTGCAAGGGTGATCTTCCTAGCATTTAGTGAAAATAAAGAGGAAAGCTGTTAGTACAGAAATAGATTTAATACTAGCCAATCCTGCATAAGAAGTACCCTCTAATTTATTTTAAAACTTTTTGAAAAAGTTACCTCTTGTAATATTCTGTATTTAATAGAAGACAGACAAGACATTTGTTGGTGTTATCTTTGAGCAGAGTGTGTGCGAGTTGGGAGATTTATAATCCTGTCTCTGTATGCTAGCAGAGGCCTGAAATTCCACACACAGATCTTCCAGATCTCACCTCCCCCCACGCAGCGTGCAGCGTGTTGTGCCAGTTTCTCCAGCCCAGTCAGCCTTGTTGTCAGACTGATTCCAGCTTCCCCGTTGCAGATTAATCCATGGAGTCAGGAAATACTCTGGAACACCACAGGTCTAATTCTACCTGTTTATTCACTTAGCAAGTAAAGTTCTACAGAGTATACATTTCCTAGTTACAGTCCATGTGCAGAGTATAAATGCATAGCAAGCATTACATCCAGTGGAGTAAGTTGAGCTTCACTCCACCTCAGCAAAGACGTTACATTGTTGAAGTAACAAAGTCCAGCAAGAAGAACAAAGGATAAGAGAGAAAGCAGTCCTGCTTCTCTCGAAGATGGCTTCAGACAGAAAACAAGTTAGCATGTCATCAGAACATACAAACCATGTGACTAGCTCATATTGCTCTCATGGTCTAGTTTCCCATGCGAACAACACAGGAATACAGAAAGACATAACAAACCTGTTTACAGCCATTCTGTCCCTTCCATGTGTAAACAGTGTGCTGCAGCTGGTGAAGTGATACATATCACAACAACATTTCTTCATTTACCTTGATTTGGTGGCATGCTTATATTTGGTCTGGGACCGTAGCTGGCCATAGGCTGTCCTTGGCTCATTGTCATCTGATTCTGTCCAGGCATGCTTTGAGAAGATGGCACTGAATGATTATAACCTCCCATGGACCCATGAGTACTTGAAGGCATATTCATGGAACTGTTTGTCATGTTGAGCTGGTTCGGTCCAGGTCCTTGCATAGGCATGTGGTTAGGTCCTTTGAAGAAAAAGAAATTCTTTAAGTGACTTGAAAACACACAAAGATCACTATGATACTTAGTCCTCTAGGCAGATCAATAAAATCAGTCACTTAAAAAAAATCCAACACACTACACGCTGACATTACCTGCATATTTATACTGCCCTTCAAAGAAAGAATATTTTACATCACTGTTAGCATTTCCTAAATCAACTGTAGCTTTGTACATTCTGAAGACAATTTAAAACATTTTAAATTAATAATGGTGACCCATAGTAGGGGTTCTTTGATGAGAATGGACAACAATGGCCATTCTTTTTTTACAGACAGTTTGTCTGCTATTGCCAATCCTCCCCCTTCAACACGCAGCCTCATGGCATATTCTAGAGTGCACACTCCATTTCTGTGTGGCAACAGTCAGGCCAGTCTTTGTCAGTGATACTACACCAATGTTAAAGCAAACTATGGAAAAAAGGGGAATTCTCACAGGAGACAGGAGGAAGAAGATAGAGGAACTATGCAAGCCCATGGCACGCTCTTGGGTCTCCTAGCCATGGTTAGGAGATTAGGAATGTTAAAACTGTGCCAAGCTATAGTAATAGTTCATACTGCACAAATGACGTAAATGATAAACATTAGATACTAACATAAATATACTACCAAATACTGATGATCTACAGCAACCTTCCCCAACCGGGTGCCCCCCAGATGTGTTAGACTACAACTCCCAGAACCCCTGGCCAGCATAGCTGTACATCTGGACACCAAGTTGGAAAAACCTGATCTACAGTTACATAAACAGTTTACCCCTCAATTGTAGTTCCAATCTAAAGCAGCTGCATATGCACACAAAGGAGAATGGCATATACCACTGAGGCTTTCTCTGCCATTTTCATCACAATAATTTGCCAGCTGATAAGGGAATTAGCATTTACACAGAACAGCAGTTTGGCTCTTTGGCTCTGAAGGCTGATGTAGTAAAACTAAAGAAAACTATATACCATTATCTATATATATAAAAGGTGTCCTGACTGACTGACTAATGCCCAGCTCAAACCGTTTAATCTAGGAACGTGAAATTTTGAAGGGACATTGCTTTTATGACGTAGACCCCCACTAAGGAAGGATTTTGGGAAATTCCATCCCTAAGGGGGTGAAAAAAGGGGGCAAAATCACCCCACTCTCATATCTGCAGTTCTGCAAATAGGCCTCACCTCATAATTGCTGCAGGAGCCCACTTGCTGCAGGAGCCAATAGCAGCAATTATGCAAATAGCCCATGCACTACTTAGAATGTTCATATGAATTCCTGCAAGGGTCAATAGGGCTGGGTATGCAAATCTCCCCTAGGCCATTTAGAATGTTCTCTGAGGGGGTGAAAAGGGAGGGAAACTTTTTACATGACTGACTGACTGGTGTGTGTGGGCATCGTCGCATAGGCTCCATCACGTTTAGACGGATCTACCCCAAACTTGGCATGCTCACTCTTCATCACTTGTAGACTCTCAAGATTAACCTGAATTTTCTTTAAGAACAGATATTTCTGTCACAAAAGATTTCTGCTGCCAACACCCAGCCTAAACGTTACACTTTCAGTCAGAGACACTGCATCTTTTCCATACATGTTTCTTTTAAAAACAATTATACCAAATCCTAAAATCCACACGAGCGCAGCTGCGGGCAACAGCTAGTGCTCTCATATTTAAAGCTTTGGATCATGGCCTCCAACTCCCAGGAAAGTCTCAAAGCACGAACAATCTGTTTATATACAAAGTTCTCTCTGCAACAGGCTGAAGTCAATTCTGTTATATCCCCTTATTGGATTAAAAAAAAAACAAAAAAAAACACCCGTATCAGTAAGATACCTTGATCTTTAAAGAAAAAAGGGGGCAAAATCACCCCACTCTCATATCTGCAGTTCTGCAAATAGGCCTCACCTCATAATTGCTGCAGGAGCCCACTTGCTGCAGGAGCCAATAGCAGCAATTATGCAAATAGCCCATGCACTACTTAGAATGTTCATATGAATTCCTGCAAGGGTCAATAGGGCTGGGTATGCAAATCTCCCCTAGGCCATTTAGAATGTTCTCTGAGGGGGTGAAAAGGGAGGGAAACTTTTTACATGACTGACTGACTGGTGTGTGTGGGCATCGTCGCATAGGCTCCATCACGTTTAGACGGATCTACCCCAAACTTGGCATGCAAGGAATTTGTATTTAAAGATGCAAGGAATTTGTATTTAAAGTGACATTTCCGCTAATTTGGGCATCAGTACCTTTGATTTTCAAGACACTGAAACAAGTATTTTTGAAATACCAAACTGCATGTTTCTCTGGGAATTTCCCCTTCTAGGTGTTAGTCAGGCCTACTCAGCTTCCAAGAATGGAGAGGATTGTGCTCCTCCGGGCCAGTATATGGCTATAGGCCTCTAAAAGTTCTTTATTTCTAACATTTTAAGGCCTATCTAAAGCCTAACTAGGAAATGCATGAGAGTAATAAATTTGACATAGAGTTCCAGGAGGCTCCCTGGAACTGTATATAAAATTTACTGCTCTCTTGTAGTGCATGACACCAATTTGAAGTTGAAACAGTTTTGCTTTTTCATTATGGGTACATTGCTTGAGGTATACACACATACATTATTGTACAAGCTTCACTGGCTTCTGGTCCATTTCCAAGTCCAATTCAAAGTGCTGCTTAAGACCTGAATAATTAGATGACCATCTCCTCCTACGTTATCCTGCCCACCCATATTATCCTAGGAGGCCCTGCTCTGTGTCCCTCTACTGGTATAGGTTCAGTTGGTAGGTATGTGGGAGAAGACATTCTCTACTGTGGAGCCCAGGCTGCATAACTTCCTGTCTTGGGAGATCTGGCTGGCCACCTTCTTGATGGTATTTAGACATCAAACAAAGACTGTTTTGTTCCAACTTGTAGAGATGGTGTTAGGGGATGGCCCACTAGCGCTGCAGCCTGAAATCTTCCATTTAGAGCTCCAAATCTCTGGGAGGCCATCTGTCCCACCACCCTGCTGTCTATGGGCACTCGCTGAAATAAAGGTACAGAGACCCTGATGATCTCTGTTGCATCTGATCGCCCTGGATTAGCTGGCTTTTTGCCCACATGTGCTTCACCTCCTGCTGCCCCCCACTTTTGAATCTTTCTGCCTGAGGTTTTTTTCTGACATCAAAGGCCCTCCTCTCCTCTGCCCATACATCCCTTTACAATAGGGGTGTCCTTAGGAGACAGGGTCCCTTAAAGAGACACACACAGAGAGAGATACTTTAGAGCATATGTAAATTAGCATATGCAAATGTGTGCTTTTTTTCTTTTGTCCTTTGGGCCTGAGCCCCGGATCTTTTCAGTACCTAGCACTGCCTCTGCCAACTTGCCTATGACATGACCAGGTTCTGATTTTTTACTCCCCAGGTCTTCTGTACATCTGTTTTATCTGATAACTGGTTGGCATATTTCTTTTAAAAATTGTATTTTATTTTTTAAAATGTGTTAGCCTGCTGGAGCAGTAAGCAGAATATAAATATTATGAATAAATGATAATGAACACAGCCCTTATTCCCTTTAAAAGTGTATTTAAGAGTTGAAATTTGACTAGATAGTAACAGCTATGCTGGCTGGGGCATGCTGGGAGTTGTAGGCCAAAAACATCTGGGGACCCAAGGTTGGAGAACACTGCTATGGAGGATGTGTTCCTCACCTAAGTTGGTGGGATAGCAGTCTTTAATGCCTAATTTTAATTACGTACCCTTTTCTGTACCTTTTCCCAATGCATGAGAGCTTTATTCCAATCCCCCCCCCCCTCAAATCACTATTTGGAAGAGAGTGAAGCTTGATTGAGTGCTTAACTTCAGTTTGAGTGGGATACGTGTATTGCTGCAGAGTGTCATTTGAGCCTTTCTTCAAGTTTTTCTTTTAATAGTAAACCAGATAGCCTTAGGTCCATTCTCAGTTTTTCTCCCAATCCTTGCTTCAGTTTATCTGGCATCATTTCAGGGTTTTATGTTAGTAATAACTGAACACAACTCTTCTTGTTAGGTACCACATCTGCTATAATTTGGTTACGTACAAGTTACTCAAGGGTTTTTTAAAAACTTTTTTTTGTTTTAAGAAGGTAACACCCAATAGCCAGCTAAAAATAATATTTTATTTATTTATATTTATATCCCGCCTTTTTTCCTGCAAGGAACCCAAGGTGGCTTGGCTTACATAATCCTCCTACTCCTCTCCATTTTATCCTCACAACAACCCTGTAAGGTAGGTCAGGCTGAGAGTCAGTGACTGGCCCAATGTCACCCAGTGAGCTTCATGGCCGAGTGGGGACTAGAACCCGGACCTCCTGAGTCTCAGTCCAACACTCTAACCACTACACTACACTGGTGTACTGATAATGCAGTACAAGACGGACAAAAGCTGCATCCAAAGAAATGGATCAATTTTATTTCAAAAGGTGTATTTAAATTATTTTATTCCTCAACCAATAAAGGCATAGGAAAAAAAGATGTAGGCTACACATCTGTCCACCTCTGCATTTCAGTCTGGAGCATTAATTTATTTTTGCCTCTTACTCAAAATTAGAAAAGGACTCTGAGAAAGCTGCAGCTTTATTTTGTATCCAAAGACATTGAGAATACTGTACATTTTGAAATTCTGTGCTTAAAATGATACATATTTTAAATATCTGCTTTGCATAACTTGTACTATAACGTAGGCATAATTTGTAGAAGAGAACAGAGAGCACTGAGCAGCTAGTCTACAAGAAAGGCAGCAAATAAGGCCAAGTTTCACCTATTCCCTATGAAGGTAGGTAGATTTGTTTTTATGTTGCATTGACATCTAGGCCATATTCATTACGTTATTCTGCAAGCAGCTGTCTGCACTTCTTTCAGTTCATCCAATAACTTTTCCTTCAGCGACCAGAAACCAGTTCTTCCCATATTTTAAAATAGGATAGCCAATTGTTTGTTTGAAGTGTTTTTAGAAAACACCCAAATTAAAAATCTTCACCCACATATGGTGCTTATCAGGTGGTAGGGGACATATAAAGTTCAGGAAGCAGTTGAAAAAATGTAGACAATTGAACAAAACATGCTTAACAGTGAGTGGAACACTGTAAGGCACACACATACTGGTGTGTGCAGAGATCCTATGTCCAGGACAATTTCCTGCCTGCTTAAGGATACATTTGACTGTGATTAAAGTAATAGCTTAAGCGCAAACCATTGTTTATTGGTCTGGCCTTCCTGTGGCTCTTCCCACTGTACCATCAATTTAGACTTCAAAATATGGGTAAAGTCATCAGAGGGATTCCCTACAAGCATATTCCCCATGAAAGAGCTTTCCTTCTGCCAACAGTTGATTTTTCTCTACACAGTAGTGTCACAAAAATGGATCCTTTCAGAGGCAGATGTTTGATTCATACAACCAGTAGGGGAAATGGGTTCACATGACCCCACACTATGTTCATGTGAGGACCACATCCAGTGCATAGGCCTATCTGTGAGATTTGTATACCTAAAATCAATGTGTACAAAACATGAGGATAAGGCCTATGCAAAGGAGGCTCTACACTTGTAGACCCCTATGCTAACCAAGTCCAACTCATGGTCAGGTAGAGGCAGAGGGAATGCCAGCACAATCCTACCCCACCCCACAGAATTTGAATGGCTGAAATTATACCTTAAGAGCACCTACCAACTTTTTCTTGATTCAGAGTACAAAATACACACGCTGTACCTTCCAATTTGAATTGTATACATGTATTTTTACCTACTTGCGTATTTAAAAGCCATTGCAAGTGATCCTTCACAATTGCCACTTGCACGTATTTAATAAAGGGAGAAGAAGCTAAACATGCACTTTTTCAAACTGGTATGTGCACTACTTATCCAGGCTTCTGTCTGTCCTGAAAGAGAGAAAACCCAAAACACCCAGAAGGAGTAACACAGACTAGGGGTTTCTTGTTTAGTTAGTGAATTTTACTTATAGCAGAATCAGAGGGTTCATATGAGTGAAATGGGAGAGGGCCAGAATGCCAAGGGGGCTTAATTTTCAATACAATAAAATATTGAAGGGGGATTGTCAAGCAACCCCCCGTTTCTTGGTATCATTCACACCAATTACCCTCTGAGTGGAATATTGAATATGCGCTCCCAAAAAAAGGCACAGGCCACAGAAGCCTGTCCAAGATACTTTGGCGTGTACCAGGCCCCCCTTGACCATAGCCACCTCAGCCAGCACTAGCAGCTTTTTGATTAAAAGTCATTGGTACAGACAGAAAAACTACCCTGTACAAACATGTTTCTATGGGTAGCACCCATTGCAGTTTAATACCACCCATCTAGTTTTCCTTAGCACTGGCATACAGAGTCCTACCACACAGTCAGATTCTGGGTATGTGTTTTCATCCTGGTCCAAATGGGAAACCTGCAAAAGATGGTTCACATTCCTAATGCCCTTGCTGACACTTCATTGCTGCATACCTCACTGCATGGCACAGGTGTATCCTACTCTACAACTCTTCTGCCCTGAATACAGGCAAGAGGTTCATGATCATGTCAGAATTATACATCTCTAAACCAAGATGCTGTTTTACTTTCCTGAGGTAGCTTAAGCAATTTTACAGCTGTGCCAAGACAGTTCCTTCTAGAAGAGCCCTCTTCATGCATTACTCAAGTGAAGGGGTGCTTATGCAATCAAGGGGCAGTGAGGCTACATGGCTGGCCCTACCTCCCAAGGTTGCACCACCCTTTTCCCTCCCCTGCCACCTGGATGTCTGCAGGGAGGAGCCTAGATGTGCAGACCTCAATACATGTAGGCTTCCCCAAGAGCTGGAACCCTGATCATGCAAGATTCCAGTTCCTGGGGAAGCCTATGTATCTGTGTACATAGGCTTTCCCCCTGCACATGTTTCTTCACACAAGTAACGTGTGAAGGGGGCTACAATTACACCTGAACTGAAAGACTTCTTCATTCCCCAGTCCAAGGTGAATAAAGCCCCAGGTATAAAGAAGGTAACTGTATATTAAAAGCTTATGTATATGATCCATTATCTTTCACATATTAGCTTTATTAAAGACTGTAGCAGAAAATTGGCTTAAAGATACACTTTCAACTATTTGACTCTGTAGAAGAGTTTGAAAACATCTTGCACAGGGGGAGTTAGCTACATTAGCAATAAGTGGATATTTTAGCTACAGCTAAAGTTCTTGCACAGACATAAAGCAAATATATGAATTACCAACTATTTAGAGTATACACTACAAATTAAATAACATGCCTGCACAGCCTGTAACGCAGTATTATCTGCTAGTTTAGTCCAATTTTAGTGGTAGATTTTCCACTGTTAAATGCCTGTACTAGAAATAAGTGGTGTTTATTTCTCATATTTATAACCTACCTTTCCTCCAAGGAGCCCAGGGTTCACATCGGTATCATTCCAGTTTTTATCCTGCAAACCATGTGAGATGAGGTAGGCTGACACCCCGTGACTGCTCCAAATTCACCCAGTGAAGTTCATAACTCATCAAGGATTTAAACCCAGGACTGCTCAGTCTATATCTATCATACTAACTACTATACAACACAGGCCATTTACCAGTTTTACATCACTGCTCTTCAACTGGTGGACTGAGACCCCCAAGTGGGTGTGCCTCGACATGCCAATTGTTCCAGGGTTCCTGCACCTTTAATAGTTGTGTAGTAAAAGGGAGTTTCAACTAGTGGAACTTTTCTCACTTCTACATGACAAGCTGCATATGCTAACATTCCTCATCTGCACAAATGCTAAGCCTACAGGAGCCCTGTCTTCCTTTGCATCTGGTCACTCTAGAAAGAAAGAGAACAGAGTTGGACATATAGGGTAAATAATTTAAATAGCTCACGTTTTTGGGCTAAAAGTCAGTACTGGGTCTGAGAAGGCTGAAGAACACAGTTTTACACCAAGTTGTGAAAATCATTTGTTTGGAACTGGATAGAATCATAAATCTTTTTAGTGTCTTCTTCTGTACTATGCATTGCTTAACAGAGCAATCCTAAGCTTGTTCACTCAGAAATAAGTCTTATGAAGTTCAATGGGATTTATATTCCAGAATGCATGTTTAGCATTGCAGCCTAAGTTATTTACAAGTTATGACTTGTTTGGTTGTTGCAAAATTTGCAGGAATTTCTGATGGCAGCTTTTGCTCTTTAAGGGATCAAACAGAGTTCACTTGAGGGCATGGTGGTACCAAAACATGTGGAGGGGGGAATAAATGAAATCGAGAGAGTAGTTTAAGACAGAAGCAGCTAACAAACAAAAACCAGCAGTAGGGCTTTTATGACAAATATTCTGTGAAACTGCCTTTCATAAAGAAAAATTCTTACTTTCTTTGGAAATGACTGCTCAAAGAAGCAATTCTCTGCATAGCCAGGACTGGTAAAATACGGAACATTTTTTCATTTTTCTCCTTGCAAGCACTGACATTTTATACCCCTTTGTCCTGTACTAAAAACAAGGCTTTAGGTTGACCTGAAACTATGGTTTTGAGGTATTTTTCATATAAAGTACTTTACAGCTTGTCTTTTTTGTATGTACAGGTTAGCAGAAATTTGATTTTTCTGTCTAAATGACTTTTCTGTTAACTTCATATCTCTTACTTATCATACTAACTTAGCTGTGATGGTTTTAGGTAATTTCTTGAAGGAGAATTTATTCAGCCATAGACCAATACCTTTCTTCAGTAGGCCTTCTAAATGCAGCTGTACTATATAGTTTCAGACAGACTAAATTTAGCTAGTTCTGTTCAGAGGAATGCTGTGTGTCAGCTACATCAAAGCCCAAGGGCAGCCTGATAAACACAGAATACAGGTCACGTAGCTCTGTAGCTAACAAACTCTAAGAGCGCTTGTACACAGGGGCATTCAAAGCAGTTTTGTCATCAACAATCTTCTATCCCTTGAGCCCACATGTTGTTTCAGTTGCTGAGCAACCCTAGTGTTAATGTCTTCTAGGAGAAAAACTTACCAGGCATCTGGCCGTTCATCTGGTTCTGCATGTGCGGTGCAGGAGGGCCCCCACCTACCATACCATCTGAACCCATATTGTGAGAACGTGGAGGTGGGGGAGGGCCACTCTGACTCATTCCTCCTGGACCCATTGACATATTCTGTGTGGGTGGCTGAAAGACAATTTAGTGAAACAGAAGCAGTTGGTAATCCAACAAATACACTACACGTGTATATGCAGTACAACTATATTATCAAACATGGTCCTTATTTCTTCTGATACGTTTGACTTTCCACAATGTCTAGTGTCTCCAATTCTGAAAGATTTTTCAGTATAGCAATATCTTCAAGAATGACTATTAATTGACAGACTTTCCCCTCATAATTCACTAATAGACTGTTTACTTTATAACTTCAAACTTTGTTTCTCTGCTACAAAATAAACTAAGGATTTAACCTTAATTTTCTATTTTGAATGTGAGACCAAGTTACATATTAAATCACGCACCCTATACATTTCTGCAGGAATCACTGGGTTGGATCTAAAGATCCTGTGAGCAGATTTCCACTCATGGAAAGGGTACTTCTGGTGCCTACTAAAGAATGGGAAGAGAAGCTGATTTTCACTAGTTGCCCCTCCCCATTCAGCCCCCTGAAAGTCTCCTCTGGAGGACTGGGGAACCCTCCAAAATTATAAGAGAAGTGGTATGGAGGACTGCAGGGGTTGGGGGGGAGGGGGCAAGGGAGAAATTGGCAAAAATCACACACACCCTTCCATTAGCAGGAGGATAAAAGACCCTTCCATTCACGGAATGGCACTGTTGGATCTAACCCATTATTTCTGTGACATCTCATGCACGGATAGTGTCCAAAACATGCCCCTTTTAGTAAGGATTGTGTGCTGCACTCAACACCTATGGAAAGATCCAATGGTGTCCAGCTGCTAAGACTATTTATATTGTGCTAGCAGAAACTGCTTGCACAATGTCAACAGCGCTTGCTAGCATGACAGGTTTCCCATGGAAACCATCACGCTAACAAACACTGTTGACATTGTGCAAACATTGGTTTCCACTAGCACAACATAATAGCACTAGCAGCCAGACACCACTGGATCCTCCCCCAGTATGAAATTTCAAGTTGCCATCCACTACTGACCAGAAGCATATTGTTGAAGGCCTATTAAGATCAAGCAGCAGATTTCTGAAGATAGATTTTTTGGGGGCACATTAATGAGATTGTGAGAGGAAAAACTAAGTAACACCTAAAGTTTAGACAGGGAAAGCAAAATAAAGATACACAAGATGCACTAGATTCTACTCCAGGAGAGTTAAGGTGAATAGAAGGTAATTGTTAACAACTTCTTGTCACAGAAACTTCAAAAGTCAAAACTACCTACCCTAATTCCCATAAACATTTCCCTTTCTCACATGAGAACTCTCATATGGTAAGGTCATACAAATAAATAATTGTTAATCAAATATAAGCAATGCTGATGTAAGAATATAGATGCTGTCTGAACTCCACTGGGTTTCTGAGCTTAGATCCTTGTAAATGGGAAAGCACTATGCCAAGTTCAAGCAAGAACACAGGTTCTCAACTGAACTAAAATGGTAATCTTTAACACGATCAGGTAATTTACCATGTCAGTATCTATACTATCACCACCATACAGCTGAGAACACACCACTACAGATGGAAGATGTAATCATTACAAGATCTACCACATTTTCCCAAAACAATTACAGCAAGCAATAATTTGTGCA
Organism: Shinisaurus crocodilurus; assembly: GCA_021292165.1. Classification (NCBI taxonomy): domain Eukaryota; kingdom Metazoa; phylum Chordata; class Lepidosauria; order Squamata; family Shinisauridae; genus Shinisaurus; species Shinisaurus crocodilurus. The sequence goes on from CM037880.1 coordinate 163,603,816, forward strand.
TGAAGTAGTCCCTCTGATCCATACTGCATATTACACAAGCATTAGTATTTCATCAAAGCCTTTATTCACCCAATATAAAAATAAGTATGTATTGGATGCAAAGTTTAAGTTTTCTTCAGCAGAAATTGAAACTCTTAACTATAAAATAATTTCATGAGAATCTGTCCTGAAGTAAATGCATATCTATTCCACAAGAATAGCTAACTTCAGGACTGATGTTTCAAAATCATACATCTCTCACAAACGTACAAAATTATTACATTCATTCCTATAGGAAAATTCAGTGAAATTAATTCTTTTAAATGGAGAAATCAAACTTACGAAACTTTTAAAAACCTATTATAAATATTACTTTGCTTTTGCTTGTATACCCATGCTGCAGATATATGCTTCTTTATGTTAAGGGAGATGGGTGTTCAAAGCCAGCTTGAAGAAAGCGAAGGCAATCTAAAAAACACTGACCAAAAAGCAGGAAATGACTTTCACAGCTGCCAATGTTAAATTAGGATGTAATCCCATGGTCTTTAGGATTACCCCTGAGAAGGTGTCCCAGGGACCATAGGATAAATTGGATCACCCCCTCAGAAGGTGGAGAAGCCCACGCTAAGAAGGGGAGATCCAACCTTGGATGCCTCTTCCCAGGTCCTGTGTTAACCTCTGAGGCCCTTGCCTTTCTGATGTTTGTAGAGGCAAAAGGGATGCTGATTGGGAAGCATGTTGTGGACAGATTGTGGGGAAGCAATCCCAGTCACCAGACACACAGACCAACACTGGGGGGTGGGAGAAATGTCTGCCAGTCCTAGAGCTGGCATACAAAATTTCCCTCCCATTGATTCCAAGAGGAGGGAAATTGTCAAAAAGGGGAAAAATCCAAAAAGGGAAAAAACTACTACTCCCTTTCATCTTGCAAACATGAGCCTACCAGGGCTCTGGAAAAAGCAATTCCTCTTCCTTCACATCTCCCTGCCCCCATTAGTAGGACTGCTCTGTTAGAAAACCATATACCGGTACATAAATTGTCAAGGCACCCGTCTTTTCAAAGACAACCGTCTTTTGGTATGTTAACAGAGTAAGGTTGTATGCTCTCCTAGGGTTCATGGTTAAAGAAAGCATTTTATTTACTTCAAAAGTCTATTAAAAAAAAGGAAATATATAAAGTGTTCATCAGCCATTTTTTTAAACCCCTAGTTTTCACATTCCTCCCTCAACTGTCCTCTGGAGCTTCAATAAGTGCTTCCCTGACTGAGGTCATTTATCAGATGCATATTATACCAGTGCTACAGCAAATACACTAACTCCCTAAAATCTTTCAGGCCGAATTCAAAGTGCTGGTTTTGAGCTACAAAACAGCTTAGACCAGGGCGCACATGGCCACCTCCACTGGCACCCATGAAGGAGTCCCCAACGTGGTGCCCACAAGTTCCTGAAAATCTTTAATATATGTACATGGATTTGTATGGAATGCATACAATGTTCTAGCAACTATACACAGGCATCAACAAAAGCGGACTAAATATCCAAATAAGTATTCATTCAAATATTGAAAGCGTTCTAAGGTCCTTAATCCATTGCATTATAGAAGGTAAGTGTTTATCCTTCCAACGTTGTAATATCAGTCTTTTAGCTGTCAAATGGGCATGGAGAATCCATTTCTCCTTCCATTTGTTAATTTCCATGAAGCAGGTAAATAATTTTAAAGAGCGTGTACATCAGTGATTATTAAAGACTGTTCAAGTACAAAATTTATCTGTCTAATAACATCCTCCCAAAAAGAAGCAACCACTGGACACTGCCAAAACATATGTTTAAAAGAAGCATTAGCTGCACTACACTGCCAGCAATAAGCCAAACTCAACAATCCCTTATTAAGGAGATGTTGCAGTGCCCAATAGACACAAAACAAAAGTTTTTGCTCAAAAAGATGCAGCCTAAGCTCCAAAGTGGCAATCCACTGATTCAGCATTTTGTGGTGGTGCCCACAGCAGTTTCTCAAATTCCCAAATGTGCCCACAGGTCCAAAAAGGTTGGTGCCCCCTGGCTTAGACCCTGCATAGGGAATAGTGTCCTAACCCCTAGGTCCTGCTGCAGTTCCTTTGATCAACTAAATGTACCCTCTCTAAACCATACAATCCATTACCAGAAGGGCATACAGAAAAACATTCTTAATAGTTACTCTCCAACTCTTTTCCTCTCCATGTGTAAAGCCCAAGCAACTTCCAGATGTTTTACAGTTGTATGAGGATAGCACCTATTTAGTGACTATGGAAAAGGTAGATTTAGCAGTACATTTTAAATTGTGTATTTTAATGTATTTTTCCTATTGATATACTTTATTACAACATTATGTGTTCTGGTTGGGCTACAATGGACAGGGCAGATTAAAAATATTCTAAAAACTCTCAGTTTTCCATTCAACTGGTTGTTCTAATGTCAAACATAATCCCTTCTCTTGCCCTCTGTCATATGGTAAAGATTCTATGGTATAATATTACATAATTATTGCTTCTCAATGACAGCAGCTATTATTGCATTTCTTTACCCTACTAGGTTGCCTGTCTGGATTTCCTCATTCAGGACTTTGTAATACTGAATTTCCAAAAGTCTGAGATAAGGTGCTATTGGAACACAGCCCAATATGTTATAAGCTGGATTCTCAATCGAGCAAATACTAAGTTTGAGTGTCTCATTCATTCAACTGCATTAAATTGGCTGTCTCTAAAACCATGTGTGGAAGAAAAATAGCTGCTAGGGCCTGCACAAGAGGTTACAATAGTATATACAGCACTGCGCTAGGTAGGTTCTATAACAGTTCTCGTGCTTCTGTTTTGTGCAAGAGGTTACACAACTTATTAGGTAAGCTGAATGACACCTTTGGATTTAATTTTACTTTTCACATGTAATACCCTAGCATGAGGTGCAAAATAGTCCTTCAGTGAGTGAAAGATGGCTTCTGAAGGCATCTGAATCATTCCAAGAGTTCAAAGTTTAAATTAATGGTAACTAAGCAGTATTTATGTATTTTAAGAAGTGACCTGTAACAATATTTTAAGAAAAGCAAATCATGCAACTATTCATAAGAAGTCTGTGTAAGCTGTGCTACTATGCCCATGGGACTATCCAACCTTGCAAAATTCGACATTGAAATTACATGGACTTCTCTAATGAAATCAAGCAAGTGGTAGTCCTGAGATTTTATTTTAATATTATAACTTATAGTGGAAAACATATGGGGAAGTCTATAGACATGTGATATGAGGTGCAAGGAGCCACGCAAAATAGTTAGCAGCTATATATGTTAAATACAGCACCATGTAACAAATACACACAATTATTTTTACAAAGTACTTACCGGTGGCAGTATAGATTGCATATTTTGATTGGAGTCTGCTATTGTTGCTAAGTAGACCAAGTTTGTATGCAATGCCTGCTGATACCTATTTTTTTAAAAAAAGAAAAAGAAAGGAGGTTTAAAATTTAAAGTTTAAAATTCTCATGTCACCACTGGCCAATAATGCACTCTAGCCATTGTATTGTGTCCTTGAAAACAGCACAAAAATGGCAGCTGGTACAGAATGCCATACTCCACCACTGATATACAAGGGCACAAGGAAGCAGAATACTTGGATTATGTCTTGCATGCACTGGCTATCAGTTTTAGGGCCCATTTCAAGGAACTAGTTTTGACATTTAAACCCTAGCAGCCTTCTGCCACATACCCTACAGAAGGTCTTTTTCCACAGGTATCTTCCTTTGCAAAAGGGAGGTACAGTGAGGCCCTGTTGGTCATTCACCCTTTACCCAACTAACACTGTAGAGGGCACATGACAGGGCATTTTCATTTGGGGCACCCATCTTTCAGAATTACCTTCAGAGAACTCTGAGGGCAGTCTGCTCCCTAGGTGCAGCCACCTAAAGTCTGTTCTATTTTCTTCTGAGTTTGCAGAGCTATAGGTAATGCTGTTGGGGAAGCACCATTGTCTTAATTTGTCTATTCAGAATTTCACCAGCGTGTCACGGAACAGATACACTGGCAAGCTAATTGCCCAGGAGTAACAAGTTGGTTACTTGTGCCAACTCAGTAGCTGACAGTAACGCTGCATAACTAGAAGTCAGTGCAGATTTCTCCACATACTTCCTAGGCACTAGCTTACACAATCTATTTTGTGCACCTGAAAGACCTGCTCCACAGGCACAGCCCACTCTTTAGAAGATGGCAAGAGTGAACATGAACTACATTCAGATAATGAACTTACTGAGAGCATTCTGAAGTTTTGCCTTTGTTCTGGTAGTCCATTATGCACTGAATAAGATGATTGTTTTCATCCAACATCTGAAATAAAACAGATTCTCAAAATAAGATTACCGTAATCCATTCTAGTATATAGTGAACTCTATTCTATCTAACCGGTTGTTTCAGCTTAGGTTTTGAGAGAATGTATACTCCAAATAAACTGAAAACCCATTTCCAATCATTCCCCTTCTTAAAATTTTTCAAAACTTCACTTTTTTATATGCTATAGGTCTTAAATCATTTATTATTTTTGAAAGTTTAAAAAAAGATCTATTACATCTTAATATAGTTACTCCTTATCATAGTAACAGCGTTGTTGATCCAAACTGGAGTTGTATTTCATCACAATTTTTCTTTTCAGTCCAGGTCACAAACTTTGCCAGTCCCCCTGGGGAATCTTGGGTTCAGTTTCATTACCATTTCCTTCTATTACAATTCCTATGTTCACCGCCGTGCATGCACGCACAAGCTATGGGGACCTCTGGCGCACAAGCTATGGGGACCTCTGAGGCTCCTCAATCCTGCCCACAAGGCTAATCCTCCTAGGAATGCCGTCTTTCTGAACCCATGTCCCGATACCTTTGATCTCTGGAGCACTTGTGTGGCGAATTTATATTGCATTTTGAACACTCTAAAGCACATGTGGGCAACGCACAGCTCATGGGCTGCATATTGCCCATATGTACAGCCTACAATAGCTGCCCAAGACATACATACACATACATAATGCACACACACCGTACCAAATGTTGCTGCCTCCTGCCACTTTTCCATCCTGTTAGGCCAGGTGAAAGAGAAGTCTCTTCTTCTCAACCCAGCATGAAAGGAAAGCGAGCGGGTCGCTCTGTTTCTCCACTAGCAGTTCACTTTCTTTGCCTACTAGACTAGGAGAAAGAGAAGCCTCTTCTTTCCAACCAGCATGGAAGGAAAGCTGAATCGAAGGTAAGTGTGAATGGGAGTAAGTGTGTGAAAAGGAAGAAGGAAACTGTGTATGAGAGAATGCGTCAATGGGATGGTGTGGATGGAAGGGAAGTGGAATGAGGGCAAGATGGATCGGTGTGTGTGTATTATTACTATTTACAGTATTTGTATTCCGCTCCATATCAAGTAGATTCCGGAGCAGTGAACTATAAAAAGATAAAAACAGATAAATGAAACAAAAACAATATTTTGCAAACAAAGTAACATTACATTGGTGGTTGGAGAGCAGAGAAGGCTTCCTGGAACAAGAAGGTCTTCCGTAGGCGCCAAAAGCAGCACAAAGTCGGAGCCTGCCTGACCTCCAGAGGCAGGGAGTTCAACAGAAATGGAGCCACCACACTGAAGGCTCTTCTCCAAAGGTCCATGAGGAACCACCAAGAGCATGCCATCTGATGACTTCAGTGACTGGGCAGGTTGGTATGGGAGGAGGCACTCTCCCAGGTAACCTGGTCCCAAGTTGTTTTGGGCTTTGTAGACAAGTACCAGAACCTTAAACCTGACCCGGTAGCAAATAGGTAGCCAGTGCAGTTCCTTCAGCAAAGGAGTTGCATGCTGAAAAGGGGCAGCTCCTGACAACAGCCAAGCTGCTGCATTCTGCACTAGCTCCAGCTTCTGGAGCAGACTAATGGGCAGCCCCACATGGCTATAAAAGAGAGAATGGGAGAGAAAGGAAAGGAGGTGTTTGAGGCTGTGTTGCTCCACTTTCCTGAGTGTGTGTGTGTGTGTGTGTGTGTGTGTGAGAGAGAGAGAGAGAGAGAGAGAGAGAGGATGAATGAGAATGAAAAGACAGATGAAAGAAAAAATGATTGGATGATGGATGAATTAAGGGGAGAGAGACTGTGTGTCTTCACCCACTTCTGTCTTTGATCCTACCCACTTTCCCCAAAGATATCTGGACTTCAACAAAGCTTTTGACAAAGTGTCTCATGATATCCTGATTAGCAAGCTAGCTAAAAGTGGGCTAGATGGAACAACTATCAGGTGGATCCACAATTGGCTACAGAATCGAACTCAAAGAGTGCCTATTAATGGTACCTTCTCAAACTGGGGAGTAGTAATGAGCGGGGTACCACAGGGCTTGGTTCTGGGCCCAGTGCTATTCAACATTTTTATTAATGACTTGGATGAGAAGGTGCACGGAATGCTTATCAAATTTGCAGATGACACAAAATTGGGTGGAACAGCTAATACTCTGAAGACAGAAACAAAATTCAAAGCGATCTCGATAGGCTGGAGCGCTGGGCCAAAAACAGAATGAAATTTAATAGGGATAAATGCCAAGTGCTGCACCTAGGGAAAGGAAACCAAATGCACAGTTACAGGACGGGGGACACTTGGCTGAACAATACTACAAGTGAGAAGGATCTTGGAATTGTTGTAGATCACAAACTGAATATGAGCCAGCAATGCGATGTGGCTGCAAAGAAAGCAAATGCTATTTTGGGCTGCATTAATAGAAGTATAGCTTCCAAATCGCGGGAAGTGATAATTCCCCTCTACTCAGCACTGGTTAGGCCTCATCTTTGAGTACAGCGTCCAGTTCTGGGCACCACACTTTAAGAAGGATGTAGACAAACTGGAGAGGGTTCAGAGGAGGGCAACAAGGATGATAAAGGGACTGGAAACAAGGCCCTATGAGGAGAGACTGAAAGAACTGGGCATGTTTAGCCTTCAGAAGAGGAGACTGAGGGGAGATATGATAGCACTCTTCCAGTACCTGAAGGGTTGTCACAAAGAGGAGGGCCAGGATCTCTTCTCGATCATCCCAGTTTGCAGGACACGGAATAATGGGCTCAAGTTGCAGGAACCCAAATTCCGCCTAAACATCAGGAAAAATTTCCTGACTGTTAGAGCAATAAGACAATGGAACCAACTACCTAGGGAGGTGGTGGGCTCTCCCACTCTGGAGGCATTCAAGGTGCAGCTGGACAACCATCTGTTAGGGATGCTTTGGCTTGGATTCCTGCGTTGCGCAGGGGGTTGGACTTATAGGCCCCTTCCAACTCTACTTTTCTATGATTCTATGATATGTATCCCTTGACCCCAGAAAGGTTGCCCACTCCTAAAGCACTTCACATAAATTATTTTATTGTAATCCTTAGAACACCACTGTAAGATAGATCAATATCATTATTGTCATACTGTAAATGGAGCAGGGGACAGCCTAACATGAGGCTACAGGTTGGCCAAGACTTCCCGATTTCAGTCTGTTAGCCACTATGGTAAACCAGAAAGAAGTATAGCTTCTAGATTTCAAAATAGTCCTGGAACAATACCACTGACTTCAACAAATCTGGTGTGAAAATTTCAGGCCTGATGTCTGCTATATGCAACAGTGAGAACGTTTAAGTTCATACAACAAAGTCTTGTGGCACTTTATTCTGGCATAAGCTTTATATTTGTTAGTCTTTAAGTTTCCACAAGACTCAGGGCGCAATCTTATTGGGATGCCCGTAAGTAAGCCCCTGAACTCAGAGGCTTATGGGGATCCAATGCACAGCGGGAGGATTGTGGATCCACCTGATAGTTGTTCCATCTAGCCCACTTTTAGCTAGCTTGCTAATCAGGATATCATGAGACACTTTGTCAAAAGCTTTGCTGAAGTCCAGATATCTTTGGGGAAAGTGGGTAGGATCAAAGACAGAAGTGGGTGAAGACACACAGTCTCTCTCCCCTTAATTCATCCATCATCCAATCATTTTTTCTTTCATCTGTCTTTTCATTCTCATTCATCCTCTCTCTCTCTCTCTCTCTCTCTCTCTCACACACACACACACACACACACACACACACACAATCTTTGCCTCCACGTCCTCACACTCTGCATCTTCGCTATACGGGCTTTTTCACCCGTCTAGCTGGGGCGCTTCAGAGGGGGAGGGAAGGAGGCTAGAGCAGCTTCAGGATACCTTGTACCCTGGCCTCCCCAGTCTCCTCCCCACAAACGACCCCCTTTCACCCCCTTGGAGGTTGGTTTCCCAACCTCGGAGAGCAGCCGACGCCGTTCTTTCTGTGCTGTCTGGAAGGGGGCAAGCGAGGTTGGAGCACGGTCTCTGACCCTGGAGCTGGGAATCCGAAGAATACTAAGGCCGCTCAGACAATGTCTAAGGGCCATAGGATCTCTCCCTATGTGCTGCAAAAACAGTACCAACTACCCTCTGGAAATTATTTTTTAAGTTCTTAGTTAAGGCCAACTACTACTGACAGAACATTGCAACACCAGAAGCCAAAACACCTATACATTTTCTATAGTTGTCTTTCCAGCTCTGCAAGTGTTGACAAGCTTTCCAACAGGAATTTTGCACTAAACAGGTATAGTCTTAACAGTACAAAACACTCTAACTTCCTATCCATCAAGCACAGGGTAACGGATCATATGCAAGATAATTTAATACCACAATTCCTTCAACACCAAGTGGGCCTCTCAACAAGATCTGCCACAGATGGCCTTCTCCTTGTCCCTTCAGCCAGAGCAGCTAGACTGGTCGGGACGAGGAAGAGGGCCTTCTCTGTGGCAGCCCCCGTACTATGGAACTCTCTCCCAAGTGACCTCCTCCATGCCCCCTCTCTGCTGAGCTTCCGCCGCTCATTAAAAACTTGGCTATTCAGGCGGGAATATGGGGTGGGCTAAGATTTTAAAATTGTATACTGTTTTAATGTATTTTAATGGAGAAAAATGTTTTAATGTATTTTGTTCTGTTTTATTTTCTGTACATCGCCCAGGGTGGCCGGTTTGCCGGCCAGATGGGCGATAGATAAATGCAAATAATAATAATAATAATAATAACAACTTTAACCACATATTTTAACCCTAACCAAATTTTTAAAGAGTGATAATAGTGCATGTGTTGCTTTCTTTCTGTCCACTCTCCTCCTCCATCCTTTTACATGAAGTATGACAACTGTAACCTACAGTGATCCTTTACTTTCCCAAGCTATTTAACTTACAATAATGTACACAAACTGAAGCATATATCCCCAGGACAAAATAGTGTTCCCCTTGATCTAAAAGCTCCCAAACCTCAAGTATTAAAGTAGAATGTGGGAGCTAGTATTTACCTTAATTTGTCTTCATCACTGAAGCTTATTTTTAATACTTTAATTCCAAGATATATGCCTGCTCTTATAGCACTCCTTAAGTATCAGGTCCTTTGGAAGTTAAAAGAATCACCATACAGTACTGGAAGTCCCAATGTTTGTAAGGATAGATGAATCTGCCAACTTCAATTTGTCTGTTTCCTCATTTTTCCAATCTAAATTCCATTCCATCAGTTTTTGGCATCAGTTTGTTAATTTGTTAAGCCTGGACAAAAATCTATACACATTTTTGTGTGCATTTATCCTAATATACACAGTTTGAATGGCTTTTTCCCCTTATACACACTTTTTTGGGGGGTAATTTTTCCCAATATAATGCAATTTATAGGTAATCTTCCCTAATATGAATTAGGTAGGTTTGCACTAAAACGCAAACTGAGCAAGCTTCTCCATCCCTGCATATTCCAGTAGGTCCCCGAGTTAGAAATGCTGGGTCTTTGTACTCAAAGGGAAAAATCACTAATAATTGTCAGGAGACTCCTGACACTTACACATGTACGTATATGGAAAGATTTTCCCTACCTTTTTGAGCAGTGATCTGACGCATTACTTAGGTTGCTCCACTATTGCACTTAATCTTTCTCCTATAACCCATTTCTCTTTTTGCACTATATGAAACCTTTTCTTCTTTTCTGTCTTACAAAATCCAGTTGTTTGTTCGGATTGCCTACTGCTTCCCCACCCACCCCCACATCCCCTATTGGACAGTTGAGTCACACAGGCAGTTATATTTGAATGTTTTTGTGTGTGTACTGTTGTTGTTGTTTTAGTAAGACCCATACAAACCATACTACTAATACTACTACTACTACTACTACTAACGTGCAGAGCTTGTGCTGCTCAACAAGCCATGAGCTCCCTGGATATTGAGGTCACGCCACTATCTCTCACACTCCCTTCATATGAGAAGTCACAATAACAGCCTACCTTACAGGACTACTGCAAGGGCTTCAGAGATAACAGTAACCCACAGTTTATTTAACCTATGGTTTGTTGTCCTACCCAGGGTTTGTCTGGCAGACGATCAAACCAGTTTTCTCAATCCCTCAGTTGCTTGCCCGCTCCCTCCCTGTATCTCAATTGACTTTGCAGAACTGTAGCAGGGGCATGTAATGCAGCTAAAGTTTTTTTTTACCCTTTTGCCCACCGCTGCTGTAGGCTGGCGAAACAACCCATGAACAACCTACAGTTCTGGGTTCACACGTAACGACAACCCAGAAATCACAACCCAACAACAAACCAAGAGTTCTCTTTCTGGGTTGTTCATGGTTAACAAACCAAGGTTTGTTAGCACGGCTGGGTTTCATAGATCATAGAGTTGGAAGGAGCCTACAAGGCCATCGAGTCCAACCCCCTGCTCAATGCAGGAAACTAGAGGAGGGGTCCACACATCACAACCCAAAATTCAACCACCCATACCATGGATTAGCATTATGGTCAAACCCAGTCCTTATACGAAGCGCCTTAACTTACAGCTCAGTCCTAATGCATGTCTACTCAGAAGTAAATTCCACTGTTTTAAATAGGGCTTACTCCCAACTAAATGTACACAGAACAGCAGTCTAAAGCATTTAAAAGGGCGAAGGGGGGCGGCAGAAAAGAGAAGCACTACATTAAAACAAGTATTACTTTTATCATCATCATTCTAGTTCCCAACCGTCTCCACCCTAATCCACGCGCGCTGAGCGGGAGACATTGAGGTCAGGTTCCTTATAATCACGAACTGATAACAAAACGAAAGGAAAGGAAACGCGACGCCCAGCCTAGCCCCTCTTCCGGGCTTGGCAGCCTCCCTAGGCTAGGCCCCACAGCCCACCTTCTGGATGGCAGCCGGCGTTATCTCGCCCTTCCCCCGCTGCCTGGGGGCTGCGAACGCCACCGACATCTTGGGCCCCGCCTGAAGAGGACTCGGCGCGCACCGCGACTCCCTCCTCCTCCCTCCCCCGCCTCTGAGGCGGCGGTGGCAGCAACGGCGAAGCGCTGGGAAGAAGAGCCGACTGGAGGAGGAAGCGGTTACCCGTTGGACCGAACCATTCCCATCCTAAAAAGGGGGGAGGAAGAGCTAACACGTCTCACCCAGTAAAACTGGACGTCAGCACCCCCAGACGGCGTGATGGGTTGTTGTTGTTTGTTTTTTTGTTTTATTCAGCTTCCTCTGTAAACTAAACGCATCTTTGCCTTTCATGGCAACGCCTGAGTTAAAGCTACTGCGCGATCCCCATCTCTCTGAAATTGGTACGTTCCCAGCCGACCTTCTTCGAGCGCTGAGAGCGACAGCAAATGTTGGTGCCCGAGAGGAGGGGGCGGCCGAGAGAGAAGTCCGCTGTTGATCTGTTTCTCCTCCCCGCTGCTCCCGTCGTTGGTTCAGCCCGCTCCGCTCTGCGAGGGTCAGCTTGACGTTCCGAGGTGGGCCACGCGGAGCGGAACGAAAACCCGAAGTTTCTCGCCCAAGTGTGGTCGAGCAATTCTAGATGAAATCCTTACCCCGTTTCAACAAATGGGTGTTTTGCTACGTACATTAGTGGATGGAGAGTTTCTTCCTGTCTTTAAAGGGCGAGGTCCTTTCTTAACTATAATTGACCTAAACACAAATCAAAAAAACCAAAACCTTGCAGATACGTCAGTATTACGATTGCCAAGTTTTCTTTTGGCAGGGCTCCCGCATTTTTCATTGCGGTCAGCAAATGAAGTTTTCCCCATTATTACATCTGTATATGCCGGGACAAAGCGTTTTCTGCTGAACTTCCACTTGTCACACGGCTAGGGTTACCAGATATTTTCTGTCAGGGTTCCTGTGCTGTTTAAAATTAGCTGGCAGGTAGAAAATTAGCAGGTGATCACCACAAAAAATTAGCAGGTGATCACCACAAAAAAGGATATTACTTGAGGGAGCAATCCTATGGCCCCTAGGCAGCACTTGAGTGTGCCTCCCTGACAGCCAGCACAGAAAGAAGCGCAGCAGCTGCTCTCCAAAGTCAGGAAAGCAACCTCAGAGGATGAAAGGGGGTAGGCGGGGAGGGGAGGAGACTAGAAAGGCCAGGATACTAGTTCTCCTCCCCAACCTCCTTCCCTCCCTGTTTGTAACGCTGTTGCAAGACGGGCAAAAAAGCCCATCTACCGAAAATGCAGAATGGGGAGGCGAAGATTGCCTCCGCCACTCCTCCTGCCCTGCAGAGGATGCTCCTAAGCCTCCAAGTTCAGGGGCTTATGATCCCCATAATAGGATTGTGCCCTAAATCCCACTTGTTCTTAGAGCAGCTTCCCAGGATCTCCTATTCAGGATCCGATCAGGCTCATATCCACTCAGTTTCAACAGGCTACATTGCTGCAGCATCTTGTGCTCCTGGGGCCTTATGACTGACGCCAAGTTACGTCACTTGAGGTGGGCTGAAATGTTTTGGTGTCAGTGGCAGAAAATCCAAATGATGCTGGCTATAATGGTAAAAATATAATAAAACTAAGGGCACAACCTATATGCATGTTTAGGCAGAAAAGATATCCTACAATTCCCAGCCTTCCCCAGCAGCATAGCTGACTGGGGACTGCTGGGAGTTGTAGGATATTTTTTCTGTCTAAACATGCATAAGATTGCACCCTAAATAATTGACTACACTCTCCCCTTAATGGCAGGTAGTGTTGCCACCTTCTCAGGAAAAACAACAACTCTGGCCTGCTCATGTGCCTTTCACAGCAGCTTGATGTGCAGAAATCAGCAGATGAAACCTTTCACAGCATGAGATAAATTCAGTGAAAAGATACATTTTTTGCTAAGTGGTAACTTACCATATTCTACACCTGATCAGATCTGGGAAGTGCGGGAGTGACCTCTGTATGCCAGTTGCTGGGGAACACATAGGAGGGTGCTCTTGCCCTCATGTCCTGTTGGTGAGCTTCCCATGAGCATCTGGTTGGCCACTATGCAAACAGAATGCCTGATCAGCATGGCTCTTATGCTCACCGCTTGGTAGAACAATACAGATGACCAGCTGGGCTTACCAATTGGAAATATGAAAAATGTGTAAGTTACTACTTGGAAAATAGTCCTTTATATTCACATACTATCACCTGCTAGTATCTGTATTGTGAGTTGTTAAAGTCACCACTACAAGCAGTGTTTCTTAAGGTACCAGCAACCCACTTGGGCAAGTTACTTTCCCCAACTTGCCTAATGGGAGACCAGCTCTTCCAAGAACTGTATAAAACCTCTGGCCTGCAGGCTGGATGCGGTTCTTGGAAGCTTCCCATCCAGCTCCTAGGGTGGCCTTCCCCTACCTGATGCCCTCCAGATGTTTGAGATGTTTACAACTCCCAAGATTCCTGACCATTGGCCATGCCGGCTGGGGCTGATGGGGGTTTCAGTACACAACATCTGGGGCCCACTGGGTTGGGGAACACTGCCCTAGGGCCTTCTTGGCTTCTGTGTTGGCGGTTACAGAATAAACTTGTTTACAACCCTTTTTTTAAAGTACTGCTAAGAGTTTTTTCCTGGTGGTCACAGGTGCTTGCTTTTCTTTGGTATATCATTGTATTCCGCTTCGAAACAGAAAGTGGCGCAGGGGTTGGTGGGCAGCGGATTCCTCTTCCACATGAATCAGGCAGCAAAAGCAGCATTTAATGAGAGAGAGAAAGAATTACGGTAAGCTATGTGTTTTGGCAGATGGCAGGGTAAAATTTAGGAGATAGAAATACTCTCTTGTTTAAGCTGCACTCCTCAAAGCAATTTAATTGGAGTATTTGAAGGAATCTGAGCCAATAAACTTGCATCAGGAGTTTAAATTATTAATTTTCTTTCCAGTTCTCACAGAAGCTTCTGCAAGTATATTTTTAAGGTTTCTCTGCCCTTATTTATTATTATTTATAGTATTGCAGCATCTGAAGTGCAATTCAGACACAGAGAGCCATTGGTTATATTATTACACACAATACAACCATATTAGCATTGTGTTTTGTTTTTTGTTTCTGTCCCATGACAGTCTCTAGGGACCGAGCAGAATATTATAATTTAAAACGAGCACAAGAAACCAAGATTTTTCCTTAAGGGCACAATCCTATGCATGTTTGGACAGAAAAAAAAGTCTGCCAGCAATCCCCAGCCAGCCATGCTGGTAGTTGTACAACTTTTTTTTTCTGCCTGAACATGCATAGCATTGCATCCTAAGATTGATCTGTTTCAAAAATTTCACAAAATGGGTACAGTCCAGAGCAGCCTTCTGCAACCAGAGGCCCTCCAGATGTGTTGGCCTACAAGTCCCAGAATTCCCAGCCAGCATGCCAAGACATCTGGAGGGCTCCAGGTTGGGGAAGGCTGATCCAGAAAAAGTTATTGGAGCTTAAACCCCTATTGAAATCAATGGGGCATAGAATTGGTTGTAAATTGTTTACTCAGAAGTAAATTCTGCTAGTTTCAATGGAGCAGATTTCTAGGGGAAATGCTCAGGATTGCAGCCATTGGCAATTAGTCTTTGCTCAAGACTAATCGATTTCAATGAGATTTTGCATTTCTGACATTTTCTGGATTGTGTCCGTATTCACTGACATAATGGATAATGAGGTGTCATATATTCTTGGCTCATGAAAACAGCTTTGTTGGGATGATGTGATGTAGCCTGTCTTATGATGCTGTTTTATTGCATATAAGGGATTATATCAACAGGGAAAGATGCCTTGAGGTTATTCTGTTTATTGGTTTATTTTGTCTTGCCTGGCTTTTTCAGTTTTGACATTTATTATTTGCATTGGATATTGGGTAGAATATTAAAAGAGTAACACGTGAAATATGATCCTCTGCATCCTGATATAAAAATGAACTACCAAGCAACACAGTACATTTGCGAAGGTATTGGCACCGGAGATGTCTTCCAGAGAGATAATAATGAAACAAGAGACAGTCACCACGATGCTAAATTTTGATTCTACTCTGTGACATGTTAGTTTGCAAATATAAATATTTTAGAATAAAAAATTCATGGCATGTTCAGCAGTCAGCACTAATGGGAGCAAGTGGCACAGATATAGTGACAAAATCTTCCAAAGGCCTGACTTTATTTTTTGAAAGGGAGTCTCCTACTCGTAAGAATGCATATACCGTACATAAATAAAAAATAATATGGCACTATCTTGTCTAACTTCCCTTAAGACTGAAAATCTACCAAGGTTTTCTTTTCCTTTCCTTGCCTTAAAAAAAAATTCCTTTCCTTGCCTTAAAAAAAATTTTTTTTTACAGTTCTATCAATCACATTTGTATCCCCCACTTCCCCCAAGGGGCTGCTGGTGGTATACATTGTTCCCCCCTAACCCTTTATCATCACAAGAGGTGTTAAATTGAGAATGAGTGATGGGCCCAAGCTAATCCAGTGACAGTGTCATAGCTGCAAAGGTACTTGAATCCAGACCCCAGCCCAAGTCTGACACTTTATTCAGTTGGGAGAGACGTGGTGCCGATTGGCACCAATGTGCCCCTGGTCACCTTTCTTAACACCCTACCCCTCGCACTTTTTTGTTTTTTTCAGTTTTTTAAATTAAGACATTTTCTTACCAGTAGCTGGGATTGCTTCAAAGGGAAGTGAGGGCTGCTGCACATGGGGCTTTGGAGGCATTTTTAGGAAATAAAGATAAAGATGATGATGATGATGATGAAGAAGAAGAAGAAGAAGAGGAAGAAGATTTATACCCCACCTTTTTTCCTGCAAGGAACCCAAGGTGGTTTACATAATCCTCCTCTCCATTTTATCCTCACAACAATCCTGTGAGGTAGGTTAGGCTGAGAGTCAGTGACTGGCCCAAAGTCACCCTATGAGTTTCATGGCCAAGCGGGGACTAGAACCCGGATCTCCCGACTCCCAGTCCACCACTATGCCACACTGGCAAGATGGTGGGTGGCTGCAGGCCGATGCTTTCCTTTGCAGCACACCCAGTCACCAAGAAAAAAGGTGGAAAGGGGACTCCTGTTGCTGCTGTCTGGTAAGCTGAGGGGGGTAGCAAGGGGGGTAGGAAGAGTAGTGCAGGGGACAGGCTAAGAAGGGCGGCAGGGGGCTAGGGGAACTACCTGGGAGTAACCTGTGATCTGAGGAAGGTTGTCTGCTTGTATGTCTTAAGTAGAAGGGTTATGTATGTGAGGAAGAAAGGGAAATAGAAAGGATTTAGAGGTGATTGAGAGAGGGGAATTTTGGAGAGATCCTGAGTTTGTTTGTGTGTGCTTGCAGTGAGGCGAAGGAAGATGTGTGTATGAGTGAGTGAATGAATGCGTGGATGGCTAGAGGTTTGGTGTGGCAGTGTGGGATGAGAGAGAGAATGCATGGGTATGGATGGTGAGCCAGCATGAAAGAGGGTGTGTATAGCTGGTGATCCAGGGAGTGAGAGAGAAAAAGAGCTGCTGGTGGAGAATGAGTTTCTTCGTCACTTGCTTGGCAGTGGGGAAGGAGAGAAATATAAGATTTTCTGTTCTGTGAAATACATTTCTCTTGGTGCTGAAAGCTGTGGGTTCAAGGTTGTTTTGTGTGTTGGGGCGCAGGCCTCACTTTTGCCTTGTATTCTCTCTTTTGGGTAGGCTGCTTGTCCGTTGTGACTAGGAGCATAGGAAACAGCCTTATACGGAGTCAGATCCTTGGTCCATCTAGCCCAGTATTATCGACACTGACTGGCAGCGGCTCTCTAGGGTTTCAGGCTGGATTCTTTCCTAACTCTACTTGGAGATGCCAGGGATTGAACCTGGGGCCTTCTGCATGCAAAGCATGTGCTCTTATCACACTGAGCTATGGTCCCTCTCATGGCAGCCATAGTTTGGTGGTCTCCAGGACAGTTTCTCAGATTGCCAGATGTGCCCACTGGTCCAAAAAGGTTGGTGACCATTGGCTATGCTGGCTGGGAATTATGGGAGTTGCAATCACACACATTTGGAGGACGCCAGGTTGGGAAAGGCTGCATTAGACTCAGAAAAAGTCTGTTGCCACAACTCATGAAGTCAGGAATTCTACTCACATGCACACATATTTGACATGATGATTGTGAAGCAGATACATCTGGATGTCTGTGCAAATCTAAGTGATGTGCATTCTCTTTGGACTTTGGTCATGATAATATGTGGATGAAAAATAATTGGCTGGGATCCAGATTAAGCTAGTTGTACTTAGTTCTCATTTAAATCAATGGGGCACGAGTCGTAAGTTTAACTAACTAGTCCCATCGATTTCAATGGGACCAAAGTTCAATTAACCTACAGCACAATCCTTTACATACATACTCAGAAGCACCACTAAGTTCAATGGGGCTTACTCCCAGGAAAGAGTATATAGGATTGCAGCTTTAGTCTGGATCCAATGTGGTATTTGTTGTTGTGGTCTGGAACAAAGCATTGTGGGTGATATTACGAATTTGCCAATAACGTATACAATGCTTACTTCCTCCCTTTGCTTACTTCCTCCCTGAATGCATAACATATAGTACTTGCTAATCATGTACCGTAATACCTTGGATTGCAAGTAACTTGGTTTGAGAGCGTTTTGCAAGACAAGCAAATTTTTAAATATTTATTTAATTTTTTTTTACTTGATATACAAGCGACGTCTCGCAATACAAGTACTGTAGTACGGCTTAAATAAAAAATCTCTGTACAAATTTTTTTTGGGGGAATTTCGTTTTGATATAAGAGTGTTTTGGATTACAAGCACGTTTCCGGAACGAATTATGCTCTCAATCCAAGGCATGACTGTATATATTGTGTACTAGATTGCATAGTGCAGGGAAAGCCTAGAGTTTGGGAAGCACACTCTGGCCCAGAGAACAAGGAACATGGAGTGACTGCACCCCCTGCCTCTCAGAAATAACATCATGCCAAGGGGGTGACCAGCCTTGTCCCAGCCATTGGCCAAAGAAGGAGCAGCTGCAGGGAGTTTGCTTCCCCCTCCTTGTCAGAAGATACAACAACACTTAGCTCCAACTGCAAGTTGTCCTGTGACTGCAGAGCTGAAGGGACCCCATTCATTGGTCAGGGGAGTAAGGGCTGCTGAAGGTTTGGCTGGGTGTGTGTGTAATTACAATCTATTCTAAGCCATTTTGAGGATCAAATGGCAGGATATAAATCTTCTAAGGGTGCAATCCAATGCATGTTTAGACAGAAAAAGTCCTACAACTCCCAGCATTCCCCAGCCAGAATGCTGGTAGTTGTAGGACTTTTTTCTGTCTAAACGTGCATAGGATACATCAATAATAACAATAAAATAATAATAAACAGAACTTGCTTTGGCAATGAGAAACCAGCAATTACAGGTATGAATGATTGGTTAAATAGGAATGAACAGGCTACACCTGTATAGAATTGATATAAATTATTCTAACTGGCAATTGTGCTTTTCAATTGAAAATTCATGAAGTGAACTAGGTGTCCCCTAGCATCTGGAGGTACAATGTTATGTGACTTCTGTTGTCTCCGTCTCTAGACTGACAATGCTATGAGCTATAGTAATTGATGCTAATTTATAATATATTGTAAGAAGCCCCATACTGAGAACATTACGGGTATGAAAGGGTTCTGGGAAGCATATGAAAACATAATTTTGTGTATTATTTAGGGGGAAATTACCATCCTAATTTCCACATTGTGACAATCAGTTTTGCTAACATACAATTCTGAAGAATAGTTTTTACAATTAATAATTCAGGGAAAACATACTGCAGCTCTCATGATTGCTTTTGTGCATCTGCCATGGTGGGAAAGATATACTCAAGGCATAAAAAAATTAAATGGAAAAATATGGCACATACACAGAATTTGTAGAGGTGGGGGAGGGGGGCAAGCCATTTACTCACTTGGAGGAACTATTTTGTTAATACAATATGCGAGTATCATCAGCTTCTGGGTAAATTCACTAGTTTGTCTTCTAGCATTCAGAATTTTGGGCACAATCCAATGGGGATGCCCGTAAGCCTCCGAAAGCGGAGGGTTACAGGCATCCTATGCAGGGCAGGGGAGGTGGTGGAGGTGACCTGTGCCTCCATGCTCCTCCCACCCTGCAAGTCAGCTAGAAGGATGATTTCGACCATTTAGCTGCAGCGCTTCTGACGGGGAGGGAAGGAGGCTGGAGCGCTGTCAGGAAAAATTTCCTGACTGTCAGAGCAATAAGACAATGGAACCAACTACCTAGGGAGGTGGTGGGCTCTCCCAGTCTGGAGGCATTCAAGGTGCAACTGGACAATCATCTGTCAGAGATGCTTTGACCTGGATTCCTGCACCGAGGCAGGGGGTTGGACTCGATGGCCTTGTAGGCCCCTTCCAACTCTACTTTTCTATGATTCTATGATACATCACATCCTGGTGGCTCCGGTCTCCTCCCCTCCCCACAAAGCTCCCTTTACCCCTTCTCCGAGGTCAGTCTTATGACCTTGGAGAAGCAGCTGGTGCAGTTCTCTCCGTGCCAGCTGTGAGTTGGGAAGGGGGATCCGGGTGTGAATCCCTAGATCTGAGGTCAGAGCTCTTTTTCCAACCTTGGATCTGGGAATCCGAAGAATCTTATGTCTAGGGGCCACAAGATGGTTCTCTTTGCTTCTTATACTACTTGAAACAAATCCGGACATGAATCTACGTAATGTGCAGCCTGCTCCTATTCACATGCGGAGTTCAACATAAGTGAGTGTGATCATGGTCCTAGCTAAAGAAATACAGCAGAATCCTATGTATATCTTCCCTGAAGTAAGTCCCATTGAATTCAATGGGACTTACTCCGAGGAATATATATTCCAACAGGCTGTATTACTAATACTAAGTACCCTTGTGAACAACCGGATCAACATAATGTAGATCAACATAAAATAAGGAAAAATTATGGGAATTTTTCTACAATAATTCCTGCTTGGTGTAAAATGCCCTTAAAACTGTTAAGCTTCAAAAACTGCCTTACAAATGTTGAACATTTTATTCAGGTCTTTAGAATTGCATGTTCTTGGCTTGTATTATAAAATTCATTTTGTCAGAGCCTGATGATTTTTTAAAACACAGATGTTTAGCTTGATTCCAATAGTATGTTCTGTGTCCACGTAATACAGGGCTGCACAACCTTTTTGGCCCCAAAGGCTGCATCAGGTGGTGCCAGGGAGCCACACATGTGTGCATCGCACACGCACATGCACATGCACATGCACACGCACACGCACACCTGGAGTTGGAAGGTCAGGGAAGGGTTTTTCCTGCTACTGCCAGTAGAGAAATCCTTATCTCCAATCTCTCAGCAGGGATCAGAGATAAGGAATTTATTTATTTATTTCATTTTTATACCGCCCAATAGCCTAGCACCCCAGCAAGGGAAACTCAGGGCAGTGCTGCTGTGATCTTTTGTGGTGGCGGCAGACGCAAGGTGTGGGGTCTGGCGAGCCACACTTTTTGCATGCCTGATGTAATGGATAGCAGAGAGAGGGGGTAACTTTCCTGCAAGGCTATTGAGGTGAGGAAACTCAGTACAGGGTATGGCCATACACCTGATCCCCCATTTTATTTTACTTTCATTGGGATTAATAATTTTGAGAACTACATTTTTAAAAAAATAAAGATTCACAATGTGGTTGGATATTGTGAGTGTAGGTAGTAGCCTTTCTGGTGTCTAGAGACTTTTTTTAAGGCAGTAAAGGGCTACACTAGTGTGCTGAACTAGTGTGTGCTCAGCCTCTTAAGGTTGCAGTCCTATTGCACACTTGGGAGGACATAACACTGAACTCAATGGGACTTACTTCTGACTAAACACACATATAATTTGCTGCAAATCTCTTTTTAAAAATACATTTTTTTAAAAAAAGGTTCACGAAATTATGTCGTCATATAAGGTGAGGGGAATTGTCTCTCATCACCAGAGATGTAACAGGCACTATTCACCTAAATACCTGTAATTCTTACACAACCTCATCCCGGATTACGATCTGTACTGTGTGCTCCCTGCCCCTGCAAAAGAATTCCTTCAGTAAAAAATCTTGCTGCGTTAAGTGCTGGGGGAAAATTATTTTCCAGAAATAGAAATTCTACCTTGAGGAAAGATACCTGAATGCCGTGCTGCAGCTGCACAACTCCTGTGTGCAAAATGCAAGCAAACAACCCCACCACTCCACCCGCCCGTGGCTCCTCTGACCATCAGCATTTGAGACTCCTTAAGGAGCAGAGAGAGCTCTTGGTGCCCAAGGCAGAAAAACTAAATCAGTGGTGTTAATCCTCTTTCAGCCAGATGATGAGGCCACATTAAAAACGGGGGAACCAAGCAACTGGTGGTTGAGTGGAAAGGAGTGGGGCCAAGGAAGGGGGCCTTTTGGGAATGATCCCTGGGCGTGAAGGATTTGCCCCCTGAGTGTGAGGTTATGCACCCTTGAACTAAATGGCCTAAGGCTGCAATTCTATGCATACCTATTAGGAATAAGCCTCACCGAATATGGTATATTTTAAAAACATTTTATTTATTTATTTATTGTATTCCATTTCTATACTGCCCAAGAGCCGAAGTTCTCTGGGTAGTTGACAAAACAAGACTAAAACCATAAAATACAATAGTGTAACAAAACATAATATAAAACCATTAAAAGGTCTCTATATGTATACTTTTAAGTAAGCATGCATAGGATTGGACTGCAATCCAATGCACACTTACCTACAAGCAAGCCTTACTGAATGCAGTGGGACTGAACTCTGAATAAATGTGCATAGGTTTGCATTGCAAATACTTGAGAATTTGCTGTCCTTTCATGGTATGCCAACTGCCATCTGAAGCAGACCACCTAATAGTAGGGACCAGCCCTAATAGGGTTCATAAAAAGTTCTATCTGAGGTGCTCAATAGGTGTGCAAACTTTTTCCATAAATCTTCCCAGTTTACCACACACACACTTCACATGTGTACATAGCCTTTTTTCCCTTTATTAAAAACACAAGTACACACAACCTGTTTCTCCATCTCTCTCAAATAATGGGTACGTTCTCACTAACCCACCCTGGCAATAAGGCATGGTGGGTTGGTTAACAAAACAACCCATGGTGAGCCTGACAGACGATCGGGCTCACTGTGGGTTGCTGGCCCCCTCCCTCCCCCTCAGTCCTCTTGCAGGTATCCCAGGGGAGGACCAAGTTGTGTCCCCTATACCCGCCATGATTATGAGCCATTTCAGGCCATTTC
Organism: Shinisaurus crocodilurus; assembly: GCA_021292165.1. Classification (NCBI taxonomy): domain Eukaryota; kingdom Metazoa; phylum Chordata; class Lepidosauria; order Squamata; family Shinisauridae; genus Shinisaurus; species Shinisaurus crocodilurus. The sequence goes on from CM037880.1 coordinate 163,626,324, forward strand.
AGGCTCACCATGGCTTTTTCCCCCTTTCCCCCATTTTCCCCCCCAGAGATCATGAATGCTGACTTGACAGCCAGCTTTCACAATCCCCGTTTTGACAGCCACTGACAGCCCATTCCATGTGCTCAAGTGGCACCTTGGAGTAGCAGTCAGTGGCTGTCGGAACCTTTTCTTTTTAAAAAAAATTATTGAGGGGGGAAAAGTTGCGCAAAAAAGTGCTTTAATTTATTTTTTACAAAAATGTTTAACCGCACTTGCACAACTGCAGGGATTTGAAGGCTTGGCTGCGGCAATGTCCTGGGGGGTGCCTGCTACCAAGCTGCATCAGATATCAACCCTGGACATTGCCCAGAAGAGGCTCAAAATTGTTTCCCCCCACTTTGGTTTCTCTTGGCAGCTATCAAAAGAGGAGCTGTCAAGAGAAACCAAAGGCATGAGTGACATTTGCTCATGAAAAGGGGGTGGGGGTGACCCCCTTTACACCCCCTTCATGGCAAGATCCTCCATCCCTGTCCCCCACATAGTCCACATGCTGGTACACATTTTTGCACTTTCCCCTGAGCCTCTCGATGCTCAGGAAGGGGGTGTGCATCATACAAAGATGCACACCCCCCTTTTTTCTAGTGAAAAGGAATTTCGACTGCTGTCAAAATTCTGAGTCCCTTTAAAAAGGGGATTTTGACAGGAACACGGGTGGTTTTAAACTGAGACATAAAACTCCGTTCCCCCAGAAAAAGGTGGGGTGCACTTTTGCACCTTCCTGAGCACCTAGAGCTTGGGCACTTTGAATGGGCTGTCAGTGGTTGTCAAAACAGGGATTGCAAAAGCCAGCTGAAGCCAGCTTTTGCAATCTCCGGAAAAAAGGGCGGGGGGGGGGAAGCTGTGGTGATGCTGAAACACCTCTCAGTTGCGGTGGGGAGGGGGGGAAGCCTGTGTCAGCTGCCCCTAACTGCCACCTGGGCACTTTGGGGGTGGCTGGCACTGGCGGTTGCCTGGAAGCCGCTTGGCAAGAGTAGCAAGGGTTTTTCACTGCTCTTAAGTGGCTCCGTAGCTGATTTCTCCTACCCATGATGGCGTCAGTCACCCAGGTTCAGATGACACAACAACCCATCATGGGTTGTTGGGGTGGCTTGTTGCCCAAGAACAAGCCACTCTGAGGAAATCGGTCCGGGTTTGCACGACAGGACAACCCATGTGTCCTGTCGTGCAAACCCAGTCACTGTCTGTAAAAGAGGAAGGAGAAAGCCCTTGTTCTAGTTTGCCTCTCTTTTTCTAACACTGAGGGCTGGGACCAAGCATGTCGGGTCGGGAGGGGGAGGAGGGTACACTTTACTGGAGCCTGGAAATTCAGTGAGTACAGCCCAGGCTCCAATCCCATTACTATGAGGAGAAAAAGAGGGTGCTAAGATGTAGATCAGGCTTGAGGATATTTATGGAAACCTATTTCCCTGTATCTGTGTGTCCAGATGTGTGAGATTTGCTGGAGCCAGTCAGAAACAATGTTAGAACAGAACCAGCAATGTTCTGCACTCTGAGTTGCGGGCCTAGGCCCTTCTTTAGAATAGAGACAGTGAAGATAATAAATACAAACCAGACAGCCAGTAACATAACAGAACTAAAAGATGCAAAAGGACACCAATCAAATCCTCAATTTTTTTTCAGAACAAACAAGGCTTTCCTGCTATCTGGCTCAGGCAATACACACTAACTACAGAAGTAAATTAAGAAAAGCAAGTTGCGCTGGGATGGAATCATGGTGTGTATGGGAGGACCCCCATATTACAAGCTTGTACTCCCCCCCCCAAGAAAACAATACCTGGACCCTGAGGGGGGCAAAAGAGTACCACATTGGCTTTTCTAGTTGTCCTTTATGGACCCATCCTAGATTACCAACTTTTTCCTTACTGAGCAGAAACTTTTCCCAGAACGGATTTGAAGTCGTGGGGAAAGAAAGGGTCACTGTTTACATTTCCGTGTGCCAAGCAGTTGTCTAAGGCACAGAAGTTGACAACACAAGATCAATTCAAAGCAATCTGTTCCAAGATTATTCTCTTCTGCCACTTCACAGAAGCTGGTGTATTCCCCCATTTCAAAAGTCAGCATTACCGATTTTCTCCAAACTCTTAGAAAGGCAGACTATCTGAGAGCCATTCCTAGTATCTCTGCCGCAGATTCCCATGGTCTCAGTCTGGCTCTTGTGTATGAAGCTGGATGCACAGGAAGCCAGAAAAGAGTGTACTGATTGTGTCTGCAGTCAGGTGCTGCAGTTATGGGGGTGGGGGGGAATGGCTTATGGACCAGATGAAACCTGTACATCTTCGAAAGTGTATGAATGTTCCCTAGAAATAACCATTACGTGGATATCATAAATGTTCAGCATTCCTCAACAGGGAGTGGACAGGTTTATAAAAAATTTCTTAAAGGGAAAACAACTTAGGGTGCGATCCAATGGGGATGTCCATAACCCTCCGAACTCAGAGGATTATGGGCATCCTATGCAGGACGGGAACAGTGCAGAGGCGATCTTCGACTCCTCGCTCCTCCCACCCTGCAAATCAGCTAGATGGCTGATTTTGGCCATCTAACTGAAGGGCTTTGGATAGGGAGGGAAGCCGGAGCGCCACCAGCATACCTCGTATCCTAGTGGACCCAATCTCCTCACCTCCCCCCAGAATATGCCCCATTTAGCCCTTCCTTCCCATCTGTGTGTGTGTGTGTGGGGATCAGGGCGAGGATCCCCAGCTGATCTCGGAGGTTTTTCTGATCTCGAGCTGGGAATCCAAACAATCCTATGGCCCTAGACGCTGTCCAGGGGCCACAAGATCGCTCTGTAAATTAGATTTGTCAATTCATTTACAGGTTGGTTTATTGTGTGCAATTTATTATCATCCTTGCATTGGACAAGAGAACATGTAAAACTGAAATACTTTTTTTGCTTCTTATAAAACCCCAGAATAACTCTCATGCTGTTGATATTGTTTATTTACACTTCACCATATCCGGTACTTGATTCCAACTGCACTTTCAGTAATTAAGTAGTAACTGTGACATGTTCACAGTGTCCCAAAGCTGCGAAAAACCTTGTACATCTTAGTTTTTTCTCATTATGGAGAATTTAGATGCACTGCAGAAGCGGGGGGAAAATAGCTACAATTATACTATAATTGCTTTTCCTGGGTAGCTCAGATCAAGGGACTCATATTATTAGAAATGAATTCACAGGTCTTGAGCGCTGCAGATAGAAGGAAAACCATTTTCTGCTGAATTTAATTCAGCAGGAAAATGTGAGTTAAACAACAATATCACTTGGACACATAAACTGAGCAATTCTTTTGTAGGATAACTAATGCTGGTAGAAGGAACATTTTATTTATATGTGATTCAATTAGATTTCTACTCATTAGTTAGGAACTGTTAGCTGGCAGAGAAGTAGAAAATCACTAGACTGTGTTAACCAAGTACAGTATAACCAATTAAATAATTACATTATATAGGAAATATTTTAGGGCAAGTCTACTACTGCAAAGTCCTGCACAAGGTGATGAACAGCACACTCCTATGAAGGGCTACTCAGTGGAAGTATGTTCCACTGAGACGAATGGGACTTACTCCCAGGTAACTGCATATAATGGCAGTTGAAAATATTCATCAGGTGTTCAGGTTCAGCCATGCCCAGATTTGGAACCTGGGTTCTGCTTGAAAGAGCAGGGGAAACAGGACACCCCCACCCAGTAAATCCTAGCGCCACCAGTGACTTTGAGGAATCCAGTGTTCCTGCAGAGCCTTCAGACCTCAACTTTCCAGACATAGCAGGACTGGAAGTCTACACAATGGTTGCCTGAGCTCCCAGCTGGCTTTTGGACCCCTCCCCCTTGCCAACCTCAGGTCCACAGGAGCTAGCAGTCTTAGGGCTACTGGCAAAATGCCCGGCTAGCTGCAGGAGGCTACCTTTCACATGAGACTACTTGGAGGAGAGGAGAGGCTTGTCTAGGCAACTGCCCTAGATGTGCATTCACCTGGGCAAATGGAATGTGTGAACCAGGCAATCACATGGCATGGCTGGCAGCAATTCCTATAACGGCAGCTGGGAAAAGTCTTGCCATGATTATAATTACCACTGGTCACATTTGTGAGTGAATGTTCACGTCATGTTTGTCCATGTGTGTGAAAGGTTAAGATTGTTCTGTTGGAGAAACACATCATGTGAATAAAAAAAAACCAGCTAGTGAATACCACCCCCAGTATCTGCATATGCAGTGGTGAACACTAGATTAGGGGTGCTTTCAGACGGATGGCTCTCAGAGCTAGCATGTTTTAAAATTTTCAGTTATTGTTACTGCAAAAAATCCCAACTTCAAGTATAAGCTAATGGGATCCGAGCTAGTGGTAAGTGACCAAGAAAAGATCTTGGGGTTGTGGTGGACAGCTCAATGAAAATGTCAACCCAGTGTGCAGCAGCTGTGAAAAAGCAAATTCCACGTTGGGCATAATTAGGAATCGAAAATGAAACTGCCATGTTCACACTCCCCTTACACAAATCTATGGTGCGACCACACTTAGAATACTGTAAACAGTTCTGGTCACCACACCTAAAAAAAGGATATTGTAGAGTTGGAAAAAGTGCAAAAAGGGAAACTAAAATGATCAAGGGGCTGGAGCAACTCTCCTATGAGGAAAGGTACAACAGCTGGGTTTGTTTAGCTTAGAAAAAAGGTGAGTAAAGGGAGACATGATAGAGGTGTACAAAATTATACATGGTGTGGAGAAAGTGGACAGGTAGACATTTTTCTCCCTCTCTCATAATACTTGAACCCGGGGCCATCTCCTGAAGCTGATTGGTGGGAGATTCAGGACAGATAAAAGGAAGTACTTCTTCACACAGCACATAGTTAAACTATGGAATTCACTTCCACATGATTTAGTGATGGCCACCAATCTGGAGGGCCTTAGAAGGGGATAGGACAAATTCATGGAGAGAATAATGCTACCAATGCTAGTCCTGAGGGCCATATGCTACCTCCAGTATCAGAGGCAACATGCCTATGTACACCACCTGGGCCTGGGGAACATGGAAAGAAGGGTACTATTGCACTCATGTACTGCTTGCGGGTTTCCCATGGGTGGCTGGTTGGCCACTATGTGAACAGAATGCTGGACTAGAAGGATCCTTGGTCAGATCCAGAACGGCTCCCTTTAACCCCATCAACACAGCGTTCCCCAAGCTGGTGCCCTTCAGATCTTTTGGACTATAACTCCCAGCATTCCTGATAATTGGCCATGCTGGTTGGGGCCGATGGGAGTTGAATTCCAAAACATCTGGACAGCACCAAGTTGGGGAAGGCTGGACTAGAACTTCTACTTGCCACAATGATCTACTAAAGGCCTAGAAGCTCTGCCAGAACCAAAGGTGGCGACTGTACTACTGGATAAGATGTTGCAAATCCATGCTCCACCAGTAATAATACCAATTAAAATTATGCAAATAGCATATAGTCTCTGTCTTGCTCCCTTTGGTGGTCATTAAAAAAAATATATCCTAAATTGCAGACATTCTATTGGTATTACCAAGTCTGCTTCCTTCTTAGGAAGGAATCAAACATGTGCCTTCTGGAGCCCGACAACCTAATTCGATTTCCCCCAGAAACTTTCTCTTTCGATGGCTTTCCAGTAGCGCGGAACATCTCTCTCGCTCTGTGACGCTCCATAACACCACCCAATGAGGTCGTTGGATCCGGCAGAAGACTCAAGGCGCGTGCGCCGGGACTCCGCATGGCTATATAAACACGGCTAATAGGGGGGCGACGCCGCTGGTGTTGTTACAGGGGCGGGTCTTAGGTGGTGCAGGAGCCGGCAGGGCGTTGCCGGCGATACCAACAGCGGCAGCATGTGCCGGTTTCTTCCTTTCGGAGCCTTCTCTTAAGGAGACGGGGGCTGAGGCGGTGGCGGCGGCAGCAGTACCGGCCCCTGTGCCCCACGTGTGCGCCTGCGAGGAGGAAGAGAAAACCCGGCGGCGGATGCATGACCATGTGTTTTTTGCAAGCGTGTCCGTAGCGGCTGCCGGGCGTCGGAGCGGTCTGGCCGCGGAGGCAGCCTGTGCGTCGGGGACCCCCCTGCTGCTTTTGCCGCATCGTCGGCCGCGGAGCCTTCGCGCAGCTCCCGGGCACCCTTGGAGGCTGCTATGCTGTGGAGTAGCTTGGACTCTGCTGCAAGCTGTAGTCCTGTACCCTTCGGCGCCGTCCTTTTCCTCCATGACTACTCCGCCGGCGGCCGCAGCAGCAGCCCTGGGGAGGGTCATGCCTCCCGGGCCTCCTGAGCACGCTGCCTCGGCGGCGGGCCCTCCAGTCAACGGGGCTAGGGGGCGCCCGGCGGCCCCGGCTGTGCTGCGTGGTCAGGGCACTGTTCCGTCCGCCTCTTTCCCGGCAACTCCCTCGGGGAAGCCAGCCGTTGCTTTGAGCCCCGCGGGCGCCAAAGTTCCCCTTAGCTTTCTGACTTGCATCTCTCAGCAGCCCCGAGCGGTGTCTGCTGCTCCCGTGGAGACCTTGGTGGGCAAAGGAGCTCCAGCGGCCCCGCTTCAGCAACTGCCCAAGCCTTCCAGCGTGGGCGCGAGGCTGCCAGCCCCTCACCCGGCCGCATCGAAAGCTGCGCAGACGACGATACAATTACCTGCTAACTTCCAGATTCCACAAGGTAACGTGCCACTTCGAGGTCTTTCTTACCCTTTATTACACACACGCACACACAAACCCCGGATCGTTTCCGCAGTAGTAGGAGGGTGAAAGCAAACTTCTCAGAGGTTTGATGATTTGTTTTGTTGTCTGTGTGATTTTTATTTTATTTTTTTAGTAAGGAATAAAGTCACGGGTAGTCGCAAGGTTGGGCTATACATTCTTTCCTGGTGGGCAGCTACCACATTGAAAAGCTTTTTCTCTAGAAATGTCAGAGGGAGAACTTCCAAGCGGCTTAAAAGTTACCTGTATGTGTTCTGAGAGGCCAGGATGCTACAGCTTATTTGCTTAAAACAAATCCGTTGAGCTCTTGCTCAATTACTCATCCAAGTTATGCTGTTGGCCCCATGTCATAAAATGACTTGGACTACTAGGCCTATGTAAAGTGGTCTGATCTCTCCCCCAACACGCCAATGATGTACTCATATTCTCTCAGGAGTGGTCAAAATGTTTTGGATATCTAGCTGTGAATGGTTGTGCTGCTTTTGAATTTTGCATGTTTTGGAGCATTTGAACTCAGCTGTAGCTTTGAATTTATGTGATCCCCCCCCCCCCAAGGTCTTATCTTTTCTAAAAGGCCAGTCAATAGTATTGCTCTCATGTACCCCAACTTCGTCATTGTTTGTGCAGATGACACGTGCTCAGGTGAGAGAATATTAGGAGTTGTTAGAACAAACAAAACTAGTAGATGTTATATCATACCTGCAGGAGTCCTGTGTATCACATCTGCTAATACAAAATGAGTTATCTAATTAACAGTCCTGATGAGAGTGCCTCTATGGGGCCTGTTCGGGCCTTAACTTTCCCTGACAACTTCTGTGTGATGAGTATAAGGATCGAGTTTCAGACTCTGGCGTTTATTTCTTGCCCCCTCAGTACGCATGGAAGGTAATGCTCAAGCTAGGAGATCCGCAGGTTAAATTGAGGTATGGGTGATTTCAGAAACTGTAGTGCTATTTATTTCACAAACACACACACACACACACACACACTGAAACATTGTAGTGGTTGCTTGTTTGTTTGCTTTCATTTCCAAGTGTTCATGTCTCTGTCAATGGAAGCAGACAGAGGTGTATAAAGATTCAGCAGCCAACTGCAAATTTCCTCCCCAGCTGTAGAAATACAAGAGCACTGTGATTTCTCTTGTGGCAGAGGAGAATTCATGTGTAGTGGTGGCGGGGCTTCCCCGTGTCACTTAAGGGCCATTACTTATTATAAGGGCGTGTTCGCACAACACGGGAACCGCGGGGGAACAGAGGTCCCCCGCGGTTCCCGTGTTGTGCGAACGCCGACCGGGGGCGCCCCCGGGGGCCGGCTGCGCGTGGGATGCACTCAGAGTGACCATGGGCGGCAGAGGGATAAGCCCCTACTGCGTGTGGCCACCCTGCTGTGCGAACAGCGGGCGGCTGTCCCGCGGGGGCTGCACAGAGGTGGCAGCCAGAGCGGCCGGAGCTGCGGCTGCTCCAGCCTGTAGGGGCAAACGGCCCCTCTGGGCATCCCGAGCTGCCACCCCTAGTGCTGGGAGGCCCGCACTACAGTGCGGGGACTGCGGGGTGCACCCACGTGTGTGGCGCAGGTCATCCGCGGCGCCCCTCTGGACCCCGCGGACGGCCCCCTGGTGCCTCCCCTGCTCGCAGCCTGGGTCATGCGAACCGACCCTAAGTGACATAGACTGAGAGGGTGGCTATAGGGTCAGAGCAAGTAACAAGTCGAGAATTGCGACATGCAGCTAAATGCCATACTTGCCCCATTGCTAAATGTCACTGTTTATGGTAATACTCTGTGTTATGTTAAGTAGACATCAGCTAGATATGTCTAGGTAGCTTGCTGCATGGCTTTGAAGTGGGACCAGTGATATCAACACACTTGTCTGAAAAAGAAAATCCATTGCCATTCTTTTCCACAAAATTTTCCTGTTCTAGAAATGCATTGTTTCATAAAATGAACTGGTAACATGAGTCACTGCAATACGAGTAAAATTGGTGGATAGAAATGGATACAATACTAGTCAGATCTAGAATCAAAATTACCTTTTTTTATGTGACTCCCACAGATGCACATAAACTTATGCACACAGCTCTGCTGGCATGCTAAAATTAGTATGTCAGCAGTGTTCAGTGGCTTATTATTTTTTGGTAAAATCTAAATATTGTAAGGGTAGTGTGTGCTATTGAGTTGTCACATTTGTAAGTGTTACAATAAAAATATGCAAGTAAAGTGTATACAAACATAACATTTAAAGCACACTTTTTTCTTAACTAAATACTTTAGTTCAACTATTTTTGCAACTAGAAAAACATTTCAGATAAAGTAAGTAAAATTAACATGACTTTTTGTTTGTTTAAATTAGGATGAGCATGCGAAGTCAAATCTCCATTGGTTTAGGGAAGTGGGCAATTTTCCTGTTCCATTTTTTTTGGAAGACAGCAGATCACTGGTAGGCATGGCCAGGATCTGTGTTTTTTGTTACTAAGCTTCCATTGTTTTGCACAAGAGCAGCTGATTCCTGAAACCCAACATGAGAAATATCCTTGGATGTTCAACCATACTGGATTGACCTGTGTAGCCAGAGCTCACCCTCACTGCTCTTAGCATCTGCCTTTGCCTCCCCGTCCACCATGCCTTGCTTTATTCTTGACAAAATGCAATTATGTAGCCAGACTTACTGCTGGTGCCTAGGGAATTTTGTGTGCTTCATATTGTTGTAAATCTGCAGTGGGTTTTTGTTCAGTTGCAAAGCTTCTCTGTGACCTAAGAAAAGAAAAGGGGAAAAAAGCAGGGTGGCAGACGAGTATAAACCTGTACATGCATCACTAGGGAAAGCATGGGATGACAACAATATGCACATTATTTTTGGCATAAGAAATAACTTGTGTGAAAACTAGGGCTTTCACCTGATTGAGGAAGTTTTAATTGATCCTTGTGAGTTCTGCTAGATTAGTCCACTACTGTTTAGATTTGCTTATGTGTAAAAACAATAGCTTTGGAGGAAGAAACATACTTTTTAGATGATGCATGCATGACATGACATTCATCTTCGAAGAGGCATTCCATCTTATGAGCAATAGGGGGTGTGCCTTTTCTAAGATGCTGCTTGTATTAGCTTGATTAAATGATGGTACCTTTTTAGTCTTTATATCAAGTAACTTAACCAATTCATTGATTTTGTAGTCGTAATGGCAACTGTTGTCTTTAGCTAATGCCAATATAAAAGTAGAGAATAGAGCACTCCACTGCAAAAATGTGATCCACAATAGATAGGTGTATCGTTTCTGGAACGTCTGGCAGTGACAGTATTCCAGGGATGGAACATACACCACAAAACATGCTCTGGCCATCACATAGTGCCTGGTGCATATAAAGCACTATTGAAATCTGCAATGAGCAATATTTGACCCATGATAATTAAAACTCATATAGCTTTTCACCAGGGTGAATTTGATTTAAATCACTACTCAGACTCTATTTAATCATGATTCCCCCCCCCCCCGAAAAAGTGCACTCTTCCTTGCTATAACCTTAATACATATTTTATGCAACTCAGAGTTACCAAAACTCACTGAAATCTTTGTGAAGGCACTAGAAGGTGAACAATCTCCAGTTGAACAGGTTCATCATGAATATTTGGAGGATTTTCTTACCTTACTCTATTAGGACAATGGACACCAACTCCCAGACAGGCACTGAAACTATTTTATTTAACTAAAACAACACTGTATTATGGGTTTTTGTTTCTTCAGCAGTAAAGATGTAATTAACAAGCATATGATTTATTTGATTTTTTAAAAAATTTAGTTATACATTTAAGATTTTTCCAGATATTTTGAGATCAAGTTTATTTTTAAATGATTTTTTTAATTAAAAACAAAACAAAAATTAAATAGACTGTGTCAGGTATTCTGCTCAAATCATTTCACTTTCATTTCTGTTGCCTGCCCCTCCCTTCTTGCATTTATCTCCAGGCTTCTTCTCCTTGCCCAGATTGACTCCACCTCCAATAATACTCTATTCATTGACACATTCAGTGTCTGAAAGGAATCAGCATCACTCAAGGAAGCTAAGCAATCCAGGAGATTTTAATAGGGCTTCTAAGAATTTCCAACATTATATCATTTTGGGAGGGGAAAGCTCCAGGATTGGAATAACTTCAGTCAGAGTTGGGAAATGGGGCTGATCAGATCTGTTATTTCTCATATCCATATATTGCTGTTAACAAGTATGTATCTCTTGAGATACAAACCCAGTTTGAGAAGTGCAGAATTTTCTGATGGTATCTTTTAGGCTGAGTACTAGTGGGGAGAGAAATATTAATGTAAATAATCTATACAGAAGCCTATGGAAGGAACCCCATACAATTGTGCCTCCAGTGTAAGACCCTATTTACAAAACTTTTTTTAAAAAGAATATACAAATACATTGTCTCATAATACAGAATTAGAATTTATAATCCTTATTCCTTAATAAGATCTTTGAACTATAACACATTTTAAATTAAAACTATGATCATGTAGGGCTTTTTTTTTTTTTAAACAAAAGCATTTTAACAGTAAAAATTTTAAAAAATCTGTTTTAAATTTAAAAATCTGATTAATATTTTTTTTAAAAAAAACATTGATTTTTATCCACCCCGCTTTTCACTGTTTTAAAGGTAAAAATAGTTTCAATTATGTGTGCGGAAGGGTAAAAAGCCACTGCAGACACCAAAAGATCAGTGCAAATCTTCAACAGTTCTCCTTGAGTTGCATCCGCTAACTCATTCGTCTTCAGCTGGTGGGTCACACCGTTACAATCATAATCATCTTTTGGAAAGGGAAGGAAATAGATGGTTGAGAGAAGAAGGGAAAAGACAGTGCAGGTAGCATGCATAAGTTAAGTTGTTAAATATGTGCCCAGGCCAAGGAAAGTTGAAAGCTAGGTATTTGCTCTAACAATCTTCAGGAGGAGATCCCAGCAGAATTCACGACAGTTTTCAAGTCATGGGCAAACATGAGTACGGTATTTGCTGATTTGGTTTGGTTTATTCAACTTCCCAGTAGGAAGTAGAAGTTGAATAAACTATACCTGATAATGGCTTCACACTGGAGTGAAAAAGTATTTATTTACATTGTACTTGGATAAGCAGCAGCCCCCAGCTCAATCCCTAATGCTAGCAGCTTATTTTCTAGGACTGTTCAAACTTCGTTGAAGAATTTGGCAGTGCTATTTCTGACATTTCTCCCTGCTTTCTAGTCAGCAAATGTTGGTATTTTGGAGCAGTGAAAATGTTCGAATTTTACTAAAAAGCTACTTTAGAGTCAGGCTCTAGAGCAACAGGGTTCTATAGCACCTTAAATTCTTTTCACTTTTCTATAGAGTCAACCCTACGAAGTTAAAATTAAAACTTTCCATTCAGAGCTGTGGCGGGGATTGGGATTCAATTTGGTCTGGAAGGGGTTGTACTCCCCCTGGAGCAGCTCACCCATTTCAAATGAGAGTTGAAACCAATTGTGGATTATTTATTAAAGAGGTTCCCACAATGAATGGGTAAATGCAGTGATTCTACTGGTATCAGTAGGAGCTTACATGGTCTTGGAACCATAGATGCTCATTCTTGACTGCTGGTTGCAAAACTAATTGCCTGGTGCATGAAGAAATTTTCCCAGACCAGTCCACTCCATGCTGTCTTCTAGTGAAGTTATCCCCTGTCTTCTCTACTGACCTCTGAACTACTTGAATATAGAAGGGTACCTTTCTTGGCTATTCCTGCTAATTACTTCTCCCCCTTCTTTTTGGATAAAGTTGCTTCATCTGCCTTAATTTGGGCTACAATATTGGGCCAGGTTGGCGAGACTTTGGCAACCACTTGTCCTGTTGTGTTGGATACCTTTCAGCTTGTAGATCTCAAGGATGTGGGTAGGTTGTGTGTTGCGGTGAGGGCTACCATCTCTTTACTCAACCCTTCTCCCTCCTGGATGATTAAATCAGCCAAGGCAGGACTGTTGCCATGGTTAAGGGAGGTGATTAATGCTTTGTGGGAGGGGGTTGTCCCCTCTTGATTAAAGGAAGCAGTTTAAGACTTTATTAAAGAAACATTCCCTTGACCCAGTAATTAAGTAACTATAGACTTGTCTTAAATGTACAGTTTCTGGCCAAGGTGATCAAGAAGATGGTGGCCTTGCAACTCCAGACACATCTCGATAATACTGATTATCTGGACCCATTTCAATTGGGCTTTTGGCCAGGATATGGAGCTGAGACTGCTTTGGTTGCCTTGGTGAATGACTTGCACCAGAAACTGGATAGGAGGAGTGCAGCCCTATTAGTTCTCCTGGACCTCTCAGCAGCTTTCAGTACCATTGACCATAGTATCCTTTTGGACCACCTACTGGGTTGGGCCTTGGGGGCACTGTACTTTGTGAGGTCATGTCCAGTGGTGGTGTTGGGGTACTACTGTTCAACACCATGGCCTTTGGCCTATTGTTCCCACAAGGTTCTGTCTTATCTCCTATGTTTAATATCTGCATGAAGCTGCTGGGAGAGGTCATCCAGAGCTCTGGAGTGAGGTGCCACCAAAATGAGGATGACACCCAACTCTACTGCTCTTTGTTACACCTCACACCAAGGAAGTGGTTGATATCCTTGAATGTTGCCTGGGCTCTATAATGGGCTGAATGGGGGCAAACAAGCTGAGATTATGGAAGATCGAGGTGCTGTTTTTTAGTCGAAAGTCAGGCTCGGGGATTGGGATTCAATTTGGTCTGGAAGGGGTTGTACTCCCCCCGAAGATCAGGTTCATCACTTGGAAGTGCTCCTTGTTCCTTGCTGTCCCTGGATCTTCAGGTGGCAGTGATGGCAAGGAGTGTGTTTGCACAATTAAGTTCTGTGTGCCATCTGCGACTTCTCATGAGTCAGTCTGGTTTGGCAAAGGTTATCCATGCCTTGGTTGCATCATGTTTAGACTACTGCAATGTGCTCTACATGGAGCTACCCTTGAAGAGCATCTGGAAATTTCATTTGGTGCAAAATGTGACAGCTAGGCTGCTAACCAGTGCATGGTATCAATATCATATTACTCCAATATTGAAAGTCCTGCATTGGTTATCAGTTGTTTTCCAGATTCAGTTCAAGGTGCTGGTTTTAACTTTTAAGGCCCTAAATCAGGGGTGGACAATTTGTGGCCCTCCAGATGCAACTTCCATGAGTCCTAGCCAACAAGCCAATGGTGAGGGATGATGGGAGTTGCAGTCCAACATTTGGAGGGCCACTAGTTGCCCACCCCTGGTTTTGAATGGGCAATACAGAGCAATTGTCTTTACCACAGATCTGCTCCTATTGGAGATGAAAACTGCTAGAACTGGTTTGTTGATATGGATCAACACTGCTGACTGCATTTTAGGACTCCTTGGGGGTGTGGCTATGGGAGATTGTCATGATGAGTGACTGCACTTCAAAATTTACCACTGCACCAGTGTCTGTTGTCAGTCAGAATAGACAATACTGAGGGAGATGGACTGCCTCTTGCTGTAAGAAAGTTTCCTGTGTTTTCCCACTGAATACATACGGCTGGGGAGGAACAGCAGGAAAGGGCCTTGAGAGCCCCTCTGCCTGTGAGCTCTCTAGAATCATCAGGTGGGTCATTGTGGGAAGCAGCATACTTGGTTGGAAGGACTCTTGGGGTTGTATCCAATGGAGGCCTTGTGTTGGCAGAGAGCGCTTTTGCTCATGCAAGGCAGGCCAGTTGAGTTTTGACGGTACCCCCTGCCCACTACAGCCTTCTGGAAAGCTGCTCCTGAGGGTTGGGGGCCTTCAAACAGTGTGGGCATTTATTTATTATTTATTCGTAGTACTTGTATACCTCTTAATATAATATCTCTAAGCACTTGATGTACAAAAGTATTAAAAATCACAGTTAAAAGTGCTTATATAATACAATATTAACAGTAGGAAGTTTCAACTTAGAACAAGGGTTCGATAACAGTAAAAAGAGACAGTAAAATGAAGCAGTATTGCGATGATGGATTATAAGCCAGGGAAAGCTTGGGTATGGTGCAGAGGGCAGCAGTGGGCAGGGGATCCCTAAAAATTGGGCCCCTCTTTATGTGAATGGAAGTACTTTTCCACTAGTGCAATGCTTTCTTTGGATACAACCCTTGGTCTGATCTATGGAGGGGGGAAGGAGTGTGGAGGCGGAAGTCACCTCTGCGCTTCTTCCCTGCAAAAGTCTTAGACAGCTTGGAGGAGAAGGCTATCGATGGCTACTAGTCCTGGTTGGCTATATGCTTCCTCTAGTATCAAAGGCAGTGTGCCTGTGTACTCCAGTTGCTGGGGAACATGGGTGAGAAGATGCTGTTGCACTCATGCCCTGCTTGTGGGATCCCGTGGGCAACTGGTTGGCCACTGTGTGAACAGAATCCTGGACTAGATGGACCCTTGGCCTGATCCCAGCATGGCTCTTCCTATGTCTTGGTGGCGCCTCTCTCCTCCTCCAGCCCCCAGCTAGAACGCCTCCAAACGTCCTTCCCCGAGGTTGCTCTTATGACCTTGAGGAAGCAGCAGGCACATTTTTTTTTCTGTGCCAGCTGAAGAGGGGAGGGGAATCCGAGCATGGATCCCCAGCTAGGAGATTGGAGTGATTTTCCGACCTTGTAGCTGGGAACCAGAAAAATCCTACAGCCATGTAGACACTGTCTAGCGGCCATAGGATTGTTCTTCCCATCATGTTAATTTTACATGATCAATATCAGAAGCTTGTTGAATTTAACTATTTTATTTAGCTAAAAAGAATTTAATAAAGCACATTTAATGTGGTTTAATTGTCCAAACAATTTCCAAGTGACGCTTTATGTTTCTTTACTGGAATTCTTGTAAATATTATTAGATAAGGCAACTCAACAGCATATACTTCCCTTGCATTGTTTTACATTAAGGAAAGTGATGGCGCTGACTACTATTAGTGTGCTAAAATTGTGGCATGCCCAAAGAGATAATCACCTGGGGGAAAAATAATTTCAACTTTGAAGTTGTCCAGTTTGACTGCTATTGTATCCATTTATTTTATTAATAGTACAGGCAGTCCCTGAGTTAAGAACGTCCAACTTACAGACAACCCATACTTAAGAACGGACTTTTGGGTTCCCCGGTGCTACGTTGTTTACATAGAGTACATAGCGTAGTATACTACGCAATTGGCGTAATTTATGCGATTTGCGTAAATGCCGATTTTATAGAATGCTATGCTGTTCCAACTTACATACAAATTTGACTTAAAGACATTCTTAAGAACAGAACTCATTCATAACCTGGGGACTGCCTGTATACAAACACATTTTTAGAAATAAAAGATTTTCCTCTGAAAAAAATATTAGTAGGAAATGTTCAGTCCCTGATTTTTAGCTATTTGTCTAGAAATAAAAGGTAGGAGACAGCGCAGGGCTTAGACTTGGGAATTGAAGAGCTGGGTTCAAATTCCTGCTTGACCATAAAGCACCCCAGATGGGTTTGAGCAAGTAATGTCCTCTAGCTTTTCTGCCTTATAGGTTCTGAGGTGAAAACATCTCTCTGAGCTTGAAAGAATGGGGTACAAATGCTTGAGGAACCATGTGTAGATATTATCCAGATTGGGGAACCTAGGCCTACTCTAGAGTAAAAATGAAAGCGAGGAGTAGCTGGTAGACATAGATTTAAAGTAATGGGCCTGTTCACACTTAACAGCAGCGAATCGTGGGTTAACTCAAGATTTGCCAGGTGTGTTCCAATATTGGAACACAATATTTATGAATATTCAATGTCCAGTCAGGCCAATTGGGGGTTTCTACTTGATGTCCAAAGCTGGACACTGTAGGTTAATCAACCCACAGTTATTAGTGTCTGGGTTCAGATGTCATGTAGCAACCCCTGATTGGCCTGATCGGAGGTTGAATATTCAAAATGGCTGTAGAACATGCCTGGCACATGCCACCACAAATCATGGGTTAATTAGCCCATGATTTGCCACCATTACATGTCAAACTGGTTCATAGTGTGGTTTGGTCCACAGTCTGTGGGTGGGAAGTTACTGTCTTTGTATACATACCATGTTAGCATCAAATTTGGTTTAAAAAGGGGCTGGGGCACTGCCAGACCAGACCACAGGAAGCTTCCTTATACTGGGTCAGACCATTGGTCCATCTAATCAAATGCTGTCTACATTGACTAGCATTGGCTCTCTGAGATCTCTGGCATAGATTTCCTGGCCCTGCAAGCTGAGATCTGACTGAAGATGTCAGAGACTGAACCTATGGTTGTTTGCATGCAAAGGTAGCCCCAAGCAGGGGATGGAGGAAGAAACAGCAAAGTCCTAAAATTTGGCCTGGTGCTGTGGCTGTGAGGTCTGCAGTATAGGGAGACAAACTCTCAAAATGGAGATTTGCAGTTTGAGTCAGTGGGAGGTGTTGCAGGTATTGGATGCACCTGTCAGTGCATCTCCATCTGCTATTTGAACCAGCCAGCCTGATGAAGAGTTTTGGAGAACTCGAAAGCTTGCACATTTTTGGTTGGTACGAATAATGTTGTTAGCCAACTACAGATTTTGGAATAGCATAGCTGTCTTAGAGTATGTGTGTGTGTGTGTTCTAAAACAGTAGAGCATCGGTCTTCCCCACAGATAGTGCTTACTTTAGTTCAACGGCAGAATTCCAAGCATATGTTGAAATCTGAACGCATATAGTGGACTAAAGCTAGCAAGTGCTCATACACTTGTAATAAACACTTAAATTTCATGAAGACAAGGACACTTATTAGTTGTACCATTAGATGGCAATATTGCATAGCCTTCATTTAGTTAGTAGACAGCAGGACAGGATCATAGTAGCTATTACACTGGTTAGGCAGAGTGCCTTACTCTAAGGGCATTTTGACACATAACACTAAAAGTGCCTCTGGGCCTTTTAGGCAGCCTGTATACACATGTGAATGTCAGTGTAGGATAGAAAGCAGAACAAGTCATTCTAAAGCTGCCTTGCATCCTAACCTATATAGTTCATATATATTGGATACAGTAATGAAGATTTCTGCAACCGATTCCTATGCATACTTAGTTATGTGTAAGTCCCAGCATGCACAGTAAAGCTTATTTCCAAGTTTGTGTGCCTAGAGTTGCAGCTTTAGATTGGCAAATGACAAGGCATGCGTCAGGCTCTTGGTCTTCTGGCTTTGCTGGTGTTCCATGCACCTTCCTTCTATTCCATGTTTCCTACTGGAGCATCCCATTTTGTGTACTATTCCTGCATGCTCAACAGCTTCCCTCTTTTCCTCCTTGGTTCTTCTCTCCACTGCTGCTGTCACCATGTCATGTGTGGCCTATTCCATCCATCCTTCCTCGCAGCTTGTCCCAGATCCTTCTCTCCTCACGTTTGAGGCTGCTAGCTACACATTATACACTCACATAGCTGAGAGAAGCTATGAGGCCGTCAGGCAATACTCTCAGCTTCCCACTTGGAAGTTGAGTTTGAGTTCTCCCCCGCGCACGTGTGCGCGCGCGCATACACATGCTCACACACACTTAATGGTGAGTTTGAAAGAAATATCTCTGCTCATAATGTGCAGCTGTAGCTGAGTGGTAGAGCACATACTTTGCATGCAAGTGGTCCCAGGTTCAAGTCCTGGCATCTCCAGTCAGGCCAGGAAAAAACTCCTGCTTGAAACCATAGAGTCACCGCCAGTCACTGTTGACAATACTGGGCTAGATGGACCAAGGGTCTGACTCGGTATAAGGCAGCCTCCTATGTTCCTATTACACTCATCCCACTCTCACTACTTCTAAACAGGTTTTGCAAAGTAATATGTTTCATAGGTGGTTTGGCCAGAGGTGACAATAGAACAGCAGGAATGTGTATACATTGTGGGAAGCAAGGCCTTTCTCTAATCACTTTGAACTCTTGCTTCCCTGACCTGGTTTCCTCCAGATGGATTACAACTCCCACCATCCCCAGACAGTATTGGCCATAGTGACTGGAGATGGTGGGAGTTGTAGCCCAACACATCTGGAGGGCACCAGGATGGGGAAGGCTGCTCAAAGCTCTCTGTCTTCAGTGGTAAGCAGTGAGTGATTACTCTCGGTATTACTGAAATGTCAAAAACCAGCCTGCTGCAAAGCTGCTGGAAATTGTGGCAAGGGGGACACATATCTTTCTCCTGTTTCTCAGCCCTTTTTATGATGATGCGGAGTTGGAAGACTTCTTTAGAAACAGAAGTATAACATGGATTAAGCATTGCTTCCCTTCCCAAAGTTTAGTAGCAAGTCGACCAAATCTTTCAAATGCATGCCATCCCTTCCCAAACATTCATCCTGGGGTATGCTGTATTGTGCCAGTGGTAGCTTCTCTTGCTTTTGTTGCAGCCTGTGTCTCACTGTAATGTGGTTGTTGTGCTCCAAGTTAAAGAGAGCTTTAGGGCGCAGTCCTTTTCATGTTTAGACAGAAAAAAGTCTACAACTCCCAGCATTCCCCAGCCAGCCTGGCTAAACATGCATAGAATTGCACCCTTAGACTTTCAAATTATGTGTTCCATAATGGCTTCTCAACAAATTTGTAATGTACTTCTATGGTCTTGGCAAATCCGTATAAGTAGCAAATGCCAACTGGGGAGCAGTGTGTATGTGCCTATGAAGCATAATACTTTCCCTGCAAATGTCTCTTAAGATCATAAATATAGGTGAATAACAAATCAATTAAATACTAGATCCGAGGGTTGTGCGTCTATAAACAAAAGCCTGGTATGAACACTCAGTGACACTTCTAGAATACAGTAAATGCCTAAGGCTTAATTCGTAAGATCTATTTTGGGTCTTGTTTGCTGCCCCCCCCCCCCCGACTCCTGCTTTTCTGCAGTTCTTGTGCAGAAAGTTAGAGCTGTTCACACACCTAGTAACAATGTGCTAATTAAAAGGAGGTGGTTGAAACAAGCCAAATTAGCAGAACTCTGAAAGTTAATAGCATCTGTTTCTCTTGTCTTGGCAGCCATGCCTTATGAATAAAGCAGTGATGTATAACAGTGTTCTCCAACCTTGGGTCCCCAGATGTTTTTGGCCTACAACTCCCGCTGGCTATGCTGGGTGTTGTAGGCCAAAAACATCTGGGGACCCAAGGTTGAAGAACACTGATGTATAATAACTACCTTTCCCCCTTTGCCCAAGTGACTTTGCAATCACTGAAAGGTTGCTGCCAATGGCAGTGATGTGTTCGGCATCAGTGAGTAGGTGCTGTGTACCTATCACTGTTCTTTTGCTAGGGAGAAGTGTCATATCTGTGGTGGTCTTCAGGAGGTCTGGACCTTCCTATCCTAGAAAATGGTTTTGTGTGTGTGGGTGTGTTAGAGTGCAAAACCCAGTAACCTTTCAGTCTCTGTAGGCTTTTGTTGTTGAATGCTTTGAAGCGTCTGCATAAACCGTTTCTCCTAAGACAGGGCTCTCCAATCTTGGGTCCCCAGATGTTGCTGGACTACAGCTCCCAGAATCCCTTGCCATTAGCCATGCTGGCTGGGTATGCTGGGAACTGTAGGCCAGCAACATCTGGGGACCCAAGGTTGGAGAGCCCTGTCCTAAGATCTGCCCTGAGAATAGCTGTTTCAGTGTGAACCTCATCCTAGTAGTATCTCTCAGGGCTTCATTTTGAATGTGGGAATCTGCTTGTGAGAAAGATGTGCAACTTTGATCGTGTGCATAAATATTGACTCGTGCGGAAGTGCTGCATCAGGGTATTTAATTCCTGTGGTGTTCTTTGTGTGTGGATTGCACATGTGCAAAGAGCAACATAGGGTCCTTGCCTGGCAAAGAACATCAAACTTCAGGTCTCTTCCCTACAATAACTGGTAGGTGTAAGCACACCTCAGAAGCAAACAAAACACACAGTTATCTATCGTGATAGTGACATTAGCTCTTGGGGCATTTTACATACAATTGACTATGCTGGTGTCAAAAACAGGGCTAACATTCTTGTGAGAGTTGTCTTTAACTGGTGTCAAACTGGTAATAAGCCAAGCCAATTGTGTTTAATCATGCTTCAATAACTGTATGAGTCTTGAAACATCTATTTTGCAAGTTCTGACTGCAAAGACCCATGAGCAAGCTAATTCCGAATTGGCTTTCTTGTTCTTAAATATGCTTGATGGATTTTTATGAGGTCAAAATATAAGCTACATAACACTAATTGGGGCACTGCAAAAATGTAGTCATCTGCTGTTTTAAAGAACAACCTAGAAAGGAAATGTGCAATGCTATAGAAGTGTTACAATGTTGCATTAAGTACCATGCAGGGCGTTAAGGATGTCTTGTTTAGCATGATTCATACTTAAAAGCAAACTCAGGCTTTTATACTTAAGCTGTGCATTCTTAGTGAAGAGCAAGATCGGATTTTTGTGTTATTTTCCTACAGGAACAGTTCTTGTCAGAAGTAACACTGGTCAGTTGATGTTGGTGTCTCAACAAGCGCTAGTGCAAGCCCAAAGCCAAACCCAAAATACTAATACAAGTGTAAGATGGTCAATACCTACAAATGCACCTACAGTCAAAATACAGACTGTACAGGTAATTCTGAGCTGTATTTCTAAATACTCTTGCTGCTGTAAATTTTTCATGTGAGTCGGATTAGTATATTATCATTTTCATGGATATAGGCTTGAGTGATGTTGATCTAGTCTGGATCCAGGATCCTTTTGTGCTTCTATTGGCACAGTTTGTAGGGAGGAGCTGTTGTATTTTTAATTGTGTTTGTTGTGTTTTATTACTGATTATTATTGTTTTATTTGTTTTATTACTGCTTTTAATCAAGTTTTATTTGTGATTGTAAGCCTCCTTGAGTGCCATTTGGGGGGGGGGGGTAGAAAGGCAGGTTGCAAATAAAATAAATAAACAAATCCCTTGAAAACAGACTTTAAAGTGAGGCCATGGCATAAGGATCTTCCGTTCTTGCCTTTTCACCTTGCTCATACTAGCTACCAATGCTAATATTACATAGATGCAAAAATATTTACTTCCACACATGCAAATATAAACATGTACTCACATAGTCATAGTCTTGGATGCCACCTAGCCACATAGGGTTGTTGTGAGGATAAAATGGAGAGGAGGATTATGTAAGCCACCTTGGGTTCCTTGCAGGAAAAAAGGCAGGGTATAAATATAATAAATAAAATAAATTAATAACATCTCAGCTTTGCTTACCTTGAAACATAAAACCACCATTACTTGCAGTGCTGGCTCCCAGTTTTGGTGGGCCCTTGGGCAAGACACCCTCAATGGGCCCTCTCCCTCAGTGAGTCTGCCTTACTGCTGCCATTGTCACCAGCTGCTTGGCGGGGGCCCAACCACGCCTGCCCTTGAAACTGGCCCTGATTAATTAGCATGTATCAGGACACTTCCCTGACTGACCAGCCATGGTTTTATTGGCATAATTTGATTTTAACTATTTTAATTTTGCATTTTGTTTCCCCCCCGCTTTTTATTGCTCACCACTTGGGAATCTTATTAGATAGTAGTATATGAATCATGTAAGTAAATAAAGTTGACTTTGTCATAACTTCCAAGTGTGCTAGGAAAAACTGTATGTGCTTATCAGTAAGGTGTATTTGACTACTTATCTGAGATTTTATTTTCATTTTTTTGTCTATAATAATTATGCTCTTTATCTTTCTGAAAGAATTCTGGAACTCAGGTACTTAAAGTACTGGCGGCTCCTGTTAAAACAGTGTCTCGGACAACTCATTCTGTTACCTCTACTGTTAAGAAGCCTGCTATAACCCAGGTATGACTTTATCTTATTTTCTGGCTTTTAATCTTCTAGGTGATACATATTTTTATTACAGTGGTTCACAAATCTTACAAAATGGTACAGTGGTATAAACATGCTGTTCTGTCTCAATTTTTTTGACCTGTACAGAAAGATGCACTTGCCAGTGTAACTAAAATGTACTGAAGAACAGGGAAGCTTTTTCCTAGTCACCTGATGCAGGCAACCTATGTCAATGCCTGTTGTACTGGATCAGGTTATTCGTCAATATTGCCCAGTACCTGTCTATAGTGGTAACTGCTATCTGAATTCCTTGTGGGGTATGGAGCAATGAAGTGGTCAACCTCATCTGTGATGTTGGATCCTCCATTTTTGGTAGCTGATGGAAATGTGCACAGCTTTATTTTTGATCTTTGACTTACGTGTGGATTTACATGTGTATGTAGTAACTGTGGTATTGGGCAATCTACCTGTGTAATGTTCTGTGTATCTGTTTGCCTTCGCCTGAGCAACTTAGCTGGTGTGAATGGGAGAGATTGTTGGAAAGCTGAGCATCAGAGGAAGCCAATACATAGTTTGGGGAAGTTGTTGACCTTGGGGGTGGTGAGCCTTTAAGAGCCTCTTCCCACTAAGGAACAGCGTTGTGCAGGTTGGAGAGCACAACAAGATGGAGTGCCTCTGTAATATTAGTAGCCAGTAGAGCATTTCCCTCCCTTGGTCAATGCCCCTCGCTGACGATGGATTATCATAGATTTCATAGATCATAGAGTTGGAAGGAGCCTACAAGGCTATCGAGTCCAACCCCCTGCTCAATGGCTCTGACCCAGCTGTGGCTCTTCTGTGTGGCTGAAGGAAGCAAGGGCCTGAGGTAACTGGGGCACAGGATGCAGCGAAGTGGGGGAAAGATGAAGAAGCCTAGGTGAGATGTGGAAGAAGTAGGGTCTAAAGGAAAATGCCAACGTGGTGAGTCCACTTTAAAAAGGAAATAGTTGTGTGGTGGTGGGGTGGGATGGGGGAAGAGTGTAGAGATAGCAAAACTTTTATGGGGCTGGAGGAAGCAGGGGCCAAGAGAAAGGAAGGCCACATAAAGCTGACCTGAATTAGAGAGCGAAAGCGGGAGCATTTGCTCACCTAGTTTGTGGTCACTTAGTTATTTATATCCCTGACTTTTAGGGCAACTCCTTACAAGGTGGCTTACAGAAATTTAAAGCAATGAAACATCATGTAATCAATAAAGCAGTACAACTACAGTATCAACATAGCAGCACAGCTAAAAATGATTGTAAAGAGCAGGCAAGAAGACCTAGATTAAAACTACTGTAATTGCAAAAGGCCATCCTAAATGTGTTTTCAAAGTGTGCTTAAATACATAGAGAGGGGGTGGCTTGCTGGACTCCCCCCCCCCCCCCGTGGGAGAGTTCCATAGTTTGGCCGCTGCAGAAAAGGCCCTGTCTTTGGTACATACTTCCATACACAGTGTTTCTGGGTATCTCTGCAAGAGATCAGTAAGCCATTAAACATGAGACCTCATCATTTTATTTATTTATTTATTATTATATTTATACCCCGCCTTTTTTCCTGCAAGGAACCCAAGGCGGCTTACATAATCCTCCTCCTCCACTCCTCCATTTTATCCTCACAACTACCCTGTGAGGTAGGTTAGGCTGAGAGTCAGTGACTGGCCCAAAGTCACCCAGTGAGTTTCATGGCCAAGTGGGGACTTGAACCCAGATCTCTCGAGTCCCAGTCCAACACTCTAACCACTACGCCACACTGGCTCTTGGAGATAAGCCACGTTAAGCTGCTTTATAAAAGTATAACATGGCTTGAGTGAATGTAGCAGCAGCTTTTTTATTACTTGTTCCTGTGAGAAATGAAATTAGTGAAGGTTAAATAATGTTTAATTTCTTTCAGTCGGTAGCCTCAACAAATAGTATTACCACAGTTACGACGGGGACATCGGCAAAGCCTCTTGCTTCTGATTCTCCTGCACTGTCTGTCACTGCAAAACCAGTTCCTGACACAGAAGGCACAACAGTAGACCAGACCAGCAGTTCTACAGTAAGTGCCAAATAGAAAAAGATTGCATGCCTCAGCACTACGTCAGAACAATTGAATAGGATGCATTAATTTACCCTCTTGCTCTTGATTTCTTGTCAGGAAATGCTGGAAAATGTGAAAAAGTGCAAAAACTTTCTAGCAACACTAATAAAACTGGCATCCAGTGGGCCTCAAGCACCTGAAATGGGGCAGAATGTGAAGAACCTGGTACAAAGTCTGTTGGTAAAAGTTCATCTGCAAGTATTTTTGCCCTAATCCTAAATGTCTTTACTTGGAAGTGATTTCATTGGGACTTCAGCTGTGCACAGGCTTACAATGTTAAGCAGATTGCATCTATAACAGTGTTCGCCAGCCTTGGGTCCCCAGATGTTTTTGGCCTACAACTCCCAGCATGCCCCAGCCAGTGTAGCTGGCTGGGGCATGCTGGGAGTTGTAGGCCAAAAACATCTGGGGACCCAAGGTTGGAGAACACTGATCTATAAAACACGAGTTGTCAAAACTCATTGCACATAGGGATGTGCACATTTGCCTCGCGCGGGTGTAGCGGGCCGAAATCGGCCCCGCTCATGTCCACGCGGGGCTCGCGCGGGCCTACCTTGGTCCAGCGGCGGCTCGCCTCGCCACGGCAAGCCGCCCACGCTGGTCCCGTCGTGTCGCATCTGGCCCCGGAAGTGACACGACGGGACCCTGCGCAGGTGTTCTGGACCCCCATGTGACGTATTGCGCCTGCACAGAGTCCTGTCGCGTCACTTCCTGGGCCGGATGTGACGTGATGGGACCAGCGCCGGCGCGGAGAACTGCTCTGCGCCGCTCAGAAGATCGAGGCGGGGGGGGGGGCCTCCGCCGCCGCAGAGAGGCGCCCCCCCCAATTCGTGAGCACCACTAATTGCACATCTTCACACACCTGTCTTCAATCCTTAGTGTGATATAGAAGGGAGCAATTCAGGATAGTCAGCCTGAATGACTGAATTATTCCCAATTAATGTATAGTGTCTGGCTTCTTATACTATCAGAGTGGCATTCTATAGGTCCATGCAACTCTTGCCCTTGGCTGCCTTGTTCACTATTGACTCTTATTTCAGCGTGTAGTCGTCTAATTGCACTACAAGTTCCCAATATTGCTTTCTGAAGAAAGGGGAACATCATATTGTAAAACTTCCTGGGGAAAGGGGGAAGGCTGGAAACTACATTGGAAAGAGTGTTGCTTGAAGGGGAATTCTGGAATGTTGAAATACTTATCCTTTCCGTTTTTCTACAATGTCTCCCAATATGCATGCTGCATGTGATAGAAATAGGGAAATCTAGTTGCATATGCAAACACATTACGAACGCTTCTTTGAGCAGGGGTGGGGAACCTCTTTCAGCCTGAGGGCTGAATCTCAGGTATGGGTGTATTCCAGCGGTGGGCAGGGCTAGAGGCAAAAGGGCTGAACCCCGAAACACCGAAAATATCAGCATATTGTACCTTAAAGCTCATATTGCTACTAACTACGCTATCGAAGAGACATTTCAACCTTTTAGAATGTAGGGTGGGGGGATTGTGCAAAAGCCGGGAAACCACCAAACTATTGTGTTTTGGGAAAGGGGGTGTGGCCTGGGGTAGCCGGTGGGCCAGGTTTGCCCCTTCCCCCAGGTGGGCCCGAGAGTCCCCATCCCTGTTTTGGAGACTTGCAGCTTAGTGCATCATAACTGCCCTAAGGCTGATTCGGCATTAACCCTGTTCCATTTAGCAAGATAACTGTAGGATAGTGAAATTGTGTACGACGACACTACTATAGTTCTATTTCTGTTTTACCTGAATGGGCCAGGTATAAGGTAGGGTAACTCCTGCCTCTTAAGGATAGTAACCTACGGTACAAATACTAGTAGTAAACGGAAAGGAAAGAGCAAAAACAATAGAGAGCTTCAGCTATTGGGCGGTATAAAAATGAAATAAATAAATAAATAATAATAATAATAATAATAATAATAATAATAATAATAATAGAAAGGGGTTTGCTTTGTCTCTTTGCCCTGCTCCTGAATGCAAGGCTGTAATCCTAATATTCTAAGCTAGTAGAAAGGTGACTCCGTGACTGTGTAGAGCAGTGTTCTCCAACCTTGGGTCCCCAGATGTTTTTGGCCTACAACTCCCAGCATAGCTGGCATGCTGGGAGTTGTAGGCCAAAAACATCTGGGGACCCAAGGTTGGAGAACACTGGTGTAGAGCAATCTATTTGTAGTCATGTAGAAGGAAATATTTCATAGAATAGTTCTGTCCCTCAAGGCATGTAAGCAACCGAGGTTTTTTTGGGTTTTTCCCCACAACCTTGGTGCTTTTCCAACTTTCCAGGAACCACTTGGAAATCCACCTCCCTTAGTTGCCCCCCCCCCCACATTGCTCGTTCTTAATCTGTGAAAATTGGTCTTAAAACAGAATGCTGTTATCAGGCATATCACCTCTCTTTAATTTATATTGTAGTTGAATAAAATATGCAGCTTGTGAAGTTCTTCATTAGTCCTAGAACATTAGTGAATTGGTGGGCTCTGTTGTAGGCACATCTGGGGGAGCAACACATGGCATTCGTGCTACAATTTATGTTTTTCTACCTAGGAAGCTAAAATTGAACCCGAAGAATTTACCAGAAAACTGTACACTGAGCTAAAGGCTTCTCCCCAGCCATATCTTGTACCCTTTCTGAAGGTATGTCTTAATCTGCTCTACGTTTCAAGTATGCTTTCAAAGTAGTGATGGTTCTGGCCTACCTGGTGAAAGGCTAGTTTGAAGTGCCAGGACAATTAAATGGTGAAGCAACGCAGCGTGAGGCTGGTCAGGGAGGTGGCATGGGAAAGTGAAACCTAAAGCCCCACCATGGAATTTCTGTCTGTCCTTGCCCCCACAGTATTGTGGTCACACAGTTGGCTTGACAGGTGGGCCCTTGTGTCTGCAACAGCAAACCATGTGGTGGGTTTCAAGCTGGTATGAACTTGTGTATAACATTTTTGGGAGTGCAGCAAGGACGCTACTTTGGGACTACCTCATTATAAACATTTCTGCTTTCAGGTATACAAAACATTATCTGGTAACTAGTCTAGATTTCAGTGAAACTCAGCTTGTGTGTGTGTGTGTGTGTGTGTGTGGTGGGTGGCATGATGGCCTTGGAGACGGCATGCAACCATTAGCTGAAACTTCATGCCCACTTAATCAAATTTAGGGCTGCTTCAAATGTTAAACTTTCTACACACAGGCAACAGTATAGATATTTGTGTTACCAAACAGGGCTCTCGTTTGTCAGATATGGTGACGCACGTGCTAGAAAGGTGTAGCTTCCTGTGGCTCTCCAGTAGATATATACTAGTAGTAAGAGGGAACAGGTGATATGCAACTTTCCTACATAAGTACTATCTGTGGAAGAAACTTGTAATGTCAAAAGCAGCCTTTCCCAACCTGGTGCCTTCCAAATACTTTGGACTTCAACTCCCATCAGCCTCCGTCAGTGTAGCCAATGGCTAGGAATGCTGGGAGTTGTAGTCTAAAACACCTGGAGGGCACTAGGTTGATGAAGGCTGGTCTGAAGTAATCCTTGGCTTAAGCATGTGCTGTTGGCTTCAACTCTGCATTTGTCAATGATTTTGTCAATGTGCCTAAGACTTCTGCAGAAGTGCAGGTTTGTTAATGATTACAAAGGTAAACAACTTGAACTTTGGCAAGCTCCCTTGAATAGCAAATGTGTTGAGTTTCAGACTTTACTTGGTCTGCTACTGATGATCTTCATTTAGCAGTGGCATTGATAACTTCAAACAGTGTTCTCTCCTGAAGGGAATGTAACATAGCACAGTGTGGATTGTGAAAGGGAAATGCTGAATCTAATTTTCTGTTTTCTTCCTTGCCTAGAAAAGCGTTCTTGCCTTACGGCAGTTAATGCCTAACACACAGACCTTTATACAGCAGTGTCTTCAGCAATCTGTACCACAAACAGCTGCTTCTACTTGTACTACTGCACTATCAACTTCTTCCATAGTTGCTAATAGCAGTCCTGTGACTATGGCTTCACTTCCATCTGCAAGACCAGTCCCTAGGACTCCAGTGGGGATATCTTGCCCACAGACGTCAGGCCCAGTCCCCTGTACATCTTTAACAAGAGGATGTAGTTCTCTTCCACTAGTTCAGCCAGCCCATCCCTTGCCCATAGGGGCACTCTCCCTCCAAGGTGCCAATCCTATCCCCTCCACTCAACTGGCAACAGGAATAAACACGGTGAAGGGTGTATGTTCAACCTCCTCCACGACAATGGTGACAACAGATACTACTACGCTTCAGGTTGTAAAACCAGTCCATACCCCTACGGTGTCATCACCCACCTTTGCTGCTCGTAGTTCTGTAAAATCAGTCTCGTCGTCTGCTGTGGCAACATCTCTTCAAGCTGTAAAGCCAGCCTTGACTACAGCGGCAGCAAACTCGACTACAGCAGTAACCATGTCTCTCCAATCTGGAATGCCAATTTCTGGGACACCAATCACGATCAGAGTTGCACATCCCAATTCCATCCTTTCCCAGTCAGTCCGGACGTCGCAGGCTGTAAAGGTAAAGCAGCTGGTAAGATAATTTTACTTGGCACTCGCTCTGCAACGCTTTGGCACGCGTGTGTGTTTATGGAAGTTGCTCCATTGAATTGGTTAACTTGGCATTGCTGGCTCAGTTGTACTGCTAAGTCTGTACAGGCAGGACTGTGTACTTTGCCCCTCCCCAATGCGGTTTGTTGGCACACAAGGGAACAGTCTGGGAAGGGAGCAGTCTGGGAGTATATGGGTGTCAGGCAGAACGTGAAATAGTGGCAACTGGGAGTTTGACACTAAAGCCTGGCCACGGAATTCCCTGCCAAACTCTTCTGACTTCTGAGCTGTCTTTTGACACACCACTTCCTCTTTCTAGTGGATTTCGGCTATCTGGGCAAGAGCCTCTTTAAATATCAATCAACAAAATAGGTATTTTGAGGAAGCCTGTTTATTAGATGGCAGTGCCTGTTCTTGCACAGTGGATTGGTGGGAGGAGTGCAAAGAATACACACAGCCCTGAATTCAGAGCTTCCCCTCAGTAGATTGTTGTGTGCTTCAAGAGAAGTGTCCAGTGAAAAAGCAGCACTTTGCTTCAGGATATTCCCCAGGTTCATGGTGGAAACAAATGTATTAACTGGCAGGAACCAGGATTAACTGAAGCATGCACGCATGCACTGTGGTGATCAGGAGTACTGAATCAATGCATGTGAACCCCCCATGGGGATCCTGTTCTCTGCATCAGGACAAGAAATGTTCATAAACTATTGGGTGTGGAGGTGTATTGTTTTTGTTGCTTAAATGTGCTTTAAATTTATTTTAAGTCCAAGTTAAATGATCAGTTGCTTTAAAGGACAGATTTTCTTGTTCACATGGGAGAGCAGGCAGAAAGAGGTTAAGCCCCGACACCCCATCAAGAGGAACTGAGGATCCTAGTTCAGGTCTGGGCAGAAGGTGGATCGGAATTTACTGGTAAATCTCTGGATGATTTGCAGTAGGTTGGCCAGGGCTTCTGACTCTCCGGTTGGGTAACAATAGCAACAAATGAAAAATGCTCCTCTACCCCAAAATTGCTGAAATGAAGAATGCTGGGAGAGGAGGGGAGACACCAGGAGTGAGTTTGTGGGTGAAAGAACTGTGAACTTGGTGTGGGTGCTGAAAACAAATTTCTGGGCTGAGCATATGCACAGAGGTACCCTGTTCCTTAAATCTTGTGTATGTCTGGTCATTAAGCCACTAGTTTTTCATTTGGGTCCAGCTGGTGGATCTTCAGATTCTTGAAAAAAAACTCAGTAGATCTGTAAATTTGAAGCTGCCCACCCCTGTTCTAGTTCCATCGTGGCAGGAAAGTATTTATCTACTTACCTTAAAACTTTATAGACCACAACTTTATCCCAAAAGATTTCAGGATGGTATACACACAAATCAAATATTCAGTGCAATAAATTGACGTAACCTAAGCTTAAATAGAGTGTAAATGAGAAGCATCAAACTTTTCCAGCCTTTCCAGTATTGCTAGAAACTGATGTAGGGGTCTTGATCTGCTCTAGAGAAAATGCACTGCAACAGGTTTAAACTCAAGGTTGCATGTTTGGCCCTTTAGGCTTTTCAGCTTCAAATAATAAAAAAAATCCATTCTGGTTGAGAGAGGTACCATAGCAATTACAGCCATATTAATATCTCGGATGGTACCAGCTCAAACCGGTGGTAGCAGGAGGCAGTGTTGCTCCTAACCTGAGCAGAGAAGCAGTAGAAGTGGTGCTGCTGTCTAGTGTCTAGCAGCCAAACACATTTCAGGGTTTTACCAACATGACAGCTGATTAATTGACTCATCAGATATTTCTTCAGAGAAAAGGGTGCCCTGTCTCAGGGCATCTTTGAATGTTGACATACTGCCAAAGTGGAGTGCTGCCTGAGGTACCAGGACCCCAGAACCAAGTTCAGATGTAATGGAAGTGTGTAGGAACCCCAGCCTACTGTGTGCATCCCCACCCTACCAACAGGAAGTAGTGAGACATGAGTAGTGAAAACAGATTTTGTTATAGTTGTTGCACACTGGCCAAGGAGACTGTGGTTATCAACCAAGTAGGTGGACTTGAGACTGGTTCTATCTGTCTGCCTGGAAATTTAGCAGAGGTGGTTAGAAACAGTTCACAGGGACTTCATATAACAGAGCCCCCATCAACAGATTAAGGAATGCATCTGTCTTGACAATGAACTGCCCAATCCAAGAGGCAGACATATTTAGCTTCGTTCTCTAGTAATGTAGCTCTGGAAGATACTTGTAGAGCAGCATCTTGGGTTGCTCCATCTACCTTCATTTGTTGGTGTGCATGAAGTACTCCAACCTCTACGCCCGCTTTGGTAGCGGTTCTGCAGTAAGTTTGCAATTCAAAGTCCCACTCTTAGATGTGGATACTGTTGTTGGATATTCCTTTCCTGTCTTGCTCTCCCACCAGCTAAATGAGAGGTGGGAGCTAGACTTACTATGCAATTCATTTCTGTTTAATAGGTAGGAGAGCTGGCATTCTCACTCTGTGTAAAAAGTATCTGTGATGGTAGGTAGGATGTGTGCATGTCTTATGTAGGGCTCCATTATTAAGTTTCAGGTGAGGCCTCCTGAGGACAACTTCTGTGTGTTCTACTGCATTGGTCCTAAAGTTCTAAAGCTGTTAAGCATGTTAAAGTTATCTACAAACTTTAAGTGGAAGACTTGATGAGGTCATGATGCAAATATTATACCTCAAATGCATCTTTTATATTCTATTGTGACTGTTTATGTTTGTACCCTGTGCTTAGTGCTTGCTGTTTGCTATATTTTGACATAACTTTTTTCCAGATAGTCCAGCAGCCATCAGGAAGCATCTTGAAAAAAGTGACCACACTCCAACAGGCATCGGGACTTCCTGTTGTGAACAAAGTGGATGGGAAAATGCCATTAGATGCTTTTATCCAGGCTCGCCAACTTCCTGCAGGTACACTTAGATTCTTTGGCTGAGTTCAGGCAAACTGAGTTCATGTCAAACCTTAACTCAGAACCAAAACTGTGGTTTGAGCTACTAAATTCACACCATATTTTGTATGAGCTGCTTCTTCACTTTCATTTCCCATCTGGTCAGTACTCCCCTCTCTGGAGGAGAAGCAACGATTGCAAATGTTCCTAGATTGGGGGATGGTGGAGGTGCTGGTGTTCATCTCTTAAAGAGGTTCATCTCTTAAAATGCACTCGTGCATTTCAGTGGGACAGTTCAAGAAGGGATCATAATAACATAGGAAGAGCCATGCTGGATCAGACCAAGGGTCCATCTAGTCCAGCATTCTGTTCACACAGTGGCCAACCAGCCACCTATGGGAAACCCACAAGAAGGACATGAGTGCAACCTCACCCTCCCACCCATGTTCCCCAGCAACTGGAGTACATAGGCATACTGCCTCTGACACTGGAGGTAGCATATGGCCAATCAGGACTAGTAGCCATTGATAGCCTTCTCCATGAATTTATCCACTCCCCTTTTAAAGCTGTCCAAATTGGTGGCCATCACTACATCTTGTGCAAGTGAATTCCATAGTTTAACTCTGCGCTGTGTGAAGTACTTCCTTTTCTCTGTCCGGGATCTCCCACCAATCAGCTTCATGGGATTACCCCATTGGGTTCTACTATTATGAGAGAGGGAGATAAATGTAAGGTTCACAAAATGTTGTAGTGGGGGGGGGGGGGAGAAGTAGGTTTGGCATTGCATGCACTGGTTAATTGGTGCCATGGTATATGGACAACCACGTCCCAGTATTCATTCACAGTAGATCCACCAGATGGAGGAGAATTAAATTTTCCCAGTGGTAGATACTGCACTATGAATATTGGCACAATTCAGCCTCTTAGATCAACCCATGGATCTGGCTCAGCAAATGTGTGACTGTTCAACTGTACTAAAAACAATGGTCTGGAAAATCCCTTGGAGAATTCTTAGTTACAAGAGGGGGGAGTAGACTTGCTTAAAGATAGCCATTATAGATGGCTTTACTGTTGGAATATTCAGACTATAGCTTCCTTCCAGCAAAGCAGTGTTTTTTTCATTAACCACACTTAGAGCTGACTTGTTTACCTAATAAGCACGCATGTTTGACTATTAGGAGTAGCACAGTTGTCCATATTCTGGTAGAATAACCCATGCGGATAATGCGACTGAGAACTGGGTTTGTGACCTTGACACAAATATGCTGCTTTCATTTTAAAACTGGACATAGTCTTTCCAGATTTCTCTTCCGAGTATACATTGCATGTCATCTTGGATTTTGCTTTCTGCTGTGGATTGTTCATCTTTTTTTAGGCTCCATTGTGAAACAAATTACCCTGCCAGGAAACAAAATCCTGTCGCTTCAAGCATCTCCTGTTCAGAGAAATAAAATAAGAGAGAACGGAACAACATCCTTCAGGTAAAAAAATAAACAGTCGGAAGTTTGTGTGGATATAGGGAAGCTTGACTTAAAAGCAAAGAAAAGAGAAAGAATAAGAGCAAACAGCAACAGAGATGCCTCAATAAATATTTAAGATTTCTGATGGGTGTTCTCACTTCCTTGGTTTCAGTGTTCTAGTGCTAATGAAGGGAGAAAGCCTAAGAATTTTGCCCTGACAGCTGTTTCAAATATTAACATTTTGCAGCTTGATTGGGTTTATGCTCCTGAAGTACAAATTTTTATTTAGCTAGCTGATAACTCTATTTTATTTCTTTCTCTCTCTTTCTCTCTGAGGTATGTGTGTGTAAATATAATATCACATGCACGTGCACACACACCTTAATCTGTCTGCCTTCTAACTGACCAATTGATTAAATCAACTTGTACGTTAAAATATGTAAAAATTGATAGTGGGTATCTTGAGGAAAGAAGATAGATTAGGTGTGTGAGAATTCAACATTCACAATTACTCTTAGCTTTTTCTTTGGTCTGTCTTTAATACATTCATAATGTGGGAATATATAATATAAACAAATTCTAGCAAGAACTGACTGAACACTTAGGAAAAAGAACAAAACATTTATAATACAACATAGTTGTATAACAATGGTATGTCCCATATTTTTCTAAGCCATACAGACATTGTTGCAGTTTGTGAGTTCTTCCAGTAAATTGCTATAAATATTTGTGCTACTGCTAATATATTTAAAACTAATTCCAGGCCTGCATATTCTATTCTTAGATAGCCCAACAAGAGATTTTTTTGGTCCAGAGGAATATTGTACCCTGTTTCCCCCCGAATCTTATCTAGGATTTAATAAAGACTTGAGTTTTAATCAGCTGGACATAGATGATTCTAGTTGTCTGTGATTGTTGGAAAGGAACACATAGTTGGTCTTTTCACCCTGGGACATGTCAGCTTTGGATACTAACTGGAAGGAAAGCCCCTAGCAAGTTAATCTTACATCGAAGCTGGCACAGAGGTTGGTGAATTAGCATAGCTTGGAGGATGGATGCGGAAGAAGAGTGGTTACATGATTGGTTTAATCCAGGGGTAGCTAACATGGCGCCTGCAGACAGCAATGTGCCCCTGGACATCTTTCTTGGTGGCCACCAAGGTCCCCAACCCCTCCCACTTTTTAATTTTTTTTTTAAAAAGTTACAGTTTTCCGTACTGGCAGCTGGGATTGCTTCAAAGCAAAGTGAGGGCCTCCAGCCACTGCCATCCCCATTTCCCATGAATGCCTCTAGGCCACACGTGGACCTCAGAGACATTCTTAGGAAATGAAGATGGTAGGTGGCTGCAGGCCGATGCTTCTCTCTGCAGTGCATCCAGCCACCAAGAAGAGAATGGAAAAAATGATGAAGGGACTCTTGTCACTTCTTCCTGGTAAGCTGGGGTGGCAGCTAGGGAGAGAAGGGTGGGGTAGGAGCGGCAACAGGAAGCCACCTTGGAGAGGGAACAACCGGAAGTTAGCAGGGGCTGGGGGAGGAGCCAGCTTGGAGAAATGGGGGGGAGGGGTTGGGGAGGGTTGTGTGCTTGTATGTCTGATGGGTGGGGGCTGCTTGTATGTAAGAAAGGGGTGGAGAGAGAAAGGGTTTGGGGGCAGGTTGGAGAATCCTGAGAAAGAGTGAGTGTAGTTTTTCATGAGCTTACAGTGGGGAGGAGGAGAAGGGAGGAACATATATGTGTGCGTGTGTGAATATATATATATATATGCATGCATGCATGCCTGGTTGATACATGGGGTGCTTGCATGTCTTGCATTGGTGTGAATGGATGGAGGATGGATGCTTCGGGGCGTGTGGTGTGTGTGTGTGTGTGTGTGTGTGTGTATGAGAGTGTGTGCATGTGTCCATGAGTGAAGAGCATGAGTGAGAGAGAGCGAGCGAGTTGTGTATGGCTGGTGATCCATAGTGAGAGAAAAAGAGGGGAAAGGGGTTGCCTGGCAGTGCAGGTTTGGAAAGAAAGCTTGCCTTCTGTAAAATAGGTTTCTGTTGGTGCTGAAAATAGGGTTCAAAGGAGGGTTTTTTTTGTCTGTTGGAGCTTAGACCCTATCTCTGCCTTGTACTCTGTCTTCTGGGCAGGTTATCTGTCCATTGTGACTGACCACGCCTCCTATGGTCGCCATTTTATGGTGGTGCCCAGGACAGTTTCTCTAATTGCCAGATGTACCCATGGGCCCAAAAGGATTGCCTACCCCTGGATATATCTAACAGCCCACTCTAAGGTTGGGTACCTCGTAGCTGCACAATGTGGCCCTTCTCATATTGGGTTGGGGTATTGCCCCTTAAACTAGTGCTGCACTGTCTGTTGTGACTTTATCAGAATTTAGTGGCGGTCCATGCCATGCATGAAGTGCTTTAGGGGTGGGGCAGGAGGCCGGAATGACCATGGCATCTTGTGCAGCCTCCTGAACGGTGCCAGAGCAGTTTGCTTCCGTAGTGCTAGTACTCCACTCCACTAGTAGAACACTGCAGAAAGGGGCTTTTATGCCCTGCATATGGGGGGGTTAGTGATGCTGCTTTAGGCATCAGATCCAGGACCCGAACAATTAATAGCATCTAATGCTCTGGCAAAGGTTTATCATAGAAGTACACTGAAAGGTAATAATGCTAATAATTAATGAGTCTTAAGGAAGATTGACCACCGCTGTCTATAGGCCCTAATTTGAGAAGTTATATTATGTGCGAGTGTCTGGTTACTTGTCTACTTCGGAGGGCAGGTTACCCTTATGTAAACAAAAACCCAGCGGCAACATACCCCCTAAAAAGTAGCATTTTGATCACACTGGAAACCAGAAGGGGACTCTCGATCGAGGGAGCATAGCACTTTATATTAGTTGTAAAGCTAATGCGAAGTATGTGGAGCTAGTTCACGTTATGCATGTGAACATTCTCTATTTATTGTGGGGATTAATTGAACATACCCATCCATACTTCTGAATCCCAGGACCTGGAGTACCGATTACATGTATTTCTTCAATTTAAGCACTGTTTGCAGCATTGCAAACAGTCTTCTATGTAGTGCATGCATGGCAGATTAAGATGCCAACAAATGTGTGAACTACCTTCTAGTCTTGATATGCACCTGGGTAATGCAGTTCTGTCTTTTGCTATTTTGCAAAACTGTTTAAGGTTCTCTCAATTTTGTGAAACTTCCTCAATTTGCTTTGTATATATGTGGGAAGATTCTTAAATACAAGACAGGACAATGAACACAGATTAATATATAGCTGTTTAAAATCTGATAATGCTACCTGCCTAATCCCATATTAAATTTAAATTGCTCCATGCAGATTTTGATTAGCAGCCTCTAGCTGGCATCTTACGGGCTGTAGTTCAAGCCTGTCCTTATTTTTAGAACAATAGAGTAATTAAAACAGAATTAAGTGTATGGCCAATATTTGAACAGCAGAGGGTGCTAAAGACTTGCTTGTGAGTTTGTCCACTTGAATTTACAAAATGAGGTATATGAAATTAGAGGATTGGAAGGGACTTGCTGATGTCCTCAGTTCAAAGGTCTGATTAGATCGGTATCCTTCCTACTTGAGGGCAAGCAGTTATGATGTTTAAGTAGAGAAAAGGGGCTTAAGTAGTGGGCAGAATAAGCTAAATGACTCAATGTAAATGGTTCAGACCAGTAGTTGATAAGCACCACATTGGGCAGTATCCAGTGGGGCCACTGCGCTCCCGCTGATTGTGTTGTGCCAGCGGGATTGACCACTGGCGCAATGGGGAATTAGCAGTTCTAAAACTAACCCAGAAACTAGTGGAACACTTGTTTCCACATTAGGACAGGTCAGCGGAGGTCCCTTCTGCGAGCTCCGCTGACCTGCCCCATTCTGGAAACGAGTGTTTCCACTCCTTCCGGGTTGCTTTTAGAACCACTAACTCCACATTGCGCTAGCGGTCGAGCCCACTGGTGCATGGGCACAACAGGATACTGCCCATTGCCAATGTCTATAATCAGTCTGATCTTGGAGATCAGGTTCCAAACACGTCAGCTTGCTAGGTCCTGTGGAAAAAGATCCATTAATGTGTTGTGTCTAGTTGCATATGTCTGCCACCCTATAATAATGCTTAAAATGCTTGTATGCGAGGTGCTTTCCTCTGCTTCTTTGCTCTTGATTTCCCCCTCCCAAAGTGTCTTTTAATAACATTGGTTCACACTTTCATGTATTGATGTCTACCTTGGCCCTCACGCCAGTCACTGATTCTTGTTTTTAAGGTTCCACATCTCAGAAACCTTAACTTGTTTCTATAATTAACAGCGGGAACAATACCAAAGTTGCAAAACTTACCTAAACGTTAAACTTGCTGTGCTAAATTCTAGCTAGTGCAGGTCAAAGAAATGAAGTAAATTAGTTCAGAACATAAATACAATCCTTTTGGTAAGTGAAGTACTTATTTAATGGAACCGTCTTATCTGCCTTTATTATAGCCCGATACAAAATGTAATAGTACTCTGCTTGTAGGGATGAAGATGACATCAACGATGTGACTTCTATGGCTGGGGTCAACTTGAGTGAAGAGAGCGCATGCATATTAGAAACAAATTCTGAAGCAATTGGTACAGTTATCCGATCTTGTCCAGAGGAACCCCTCCTTTCTTCAGATGCGCTGCAGAAGAAGGTCTTAGAAATAGGTGAGAAATCCAAGTTGGGAGAATACTGTGGAGTGTAGACAGGCTAGAAAAGGCTTCGGTTTGGAGCATCTCTTTCCTGAATTTACTGCCATTACTCCTGTACTGAGGAACGGAACTTGTTTGAAGTAAAGCAGACCAATTTAAGCGGCAGACTGGCGGCATACTACTGCCGAAAGTGAGATCGTGAAGCCGATTTATATTAATCTTTAAAAACTGGAGGCTCTGAATTTAAATTCAGCTTGGCTGATGCTTCATCTCAGACCATTCTTCTCCTTCTTGGGACCAAAGTGTAGTTGACCCGCACGAGTGGAAATTTCAGTCCTTGCCCAAGAAGTCTTAAAGTTTCCTATTTAGCCTGATAACAGAATTAGACCTGGTGTTAAGAATGGCAACACCATGTGCGTTGCTGTGCTGAATAATGCTGCTTTCCAAGGATTTGCAGTTTTCTGAGTGTGTAAAGTGCTACTCCTGGGGCAGGCTGGCCATCTTAGATGGTCAGGTCCTATCTTTGCCTCCTTCCTAGAGCTCACTGACACTAGACCTATTCAGGCATTCAGTTCTAAAATTGTGTAGAGAGGGAGCCGAGGACACGTGCTCCAGCCCCTCCACTCCCGACCTTCCTGTGCTGATGGGGGAGCTCTGCAGAGGAGATGTAAGCTTACAAAACCCACAGGGATCAAGAACCCCTCCTTATCGGGGTTCCTGAGCACACAGAGCTTTGCCATCGCATCTATTTGAATGCAGTTGCACTTTCAGTGCAGACCGTCCCTGTCAACATGGGGAGGTCGGGAGTGGAGGGGGCAAAGCCATGGAGCCCGTCCTCCATGTCCTCTGCATGATTCTAAACTGAACGCCTGAATAGGCTCCTGTGTTTTTCCCTCCTGGTTCTGGGAAAGGTGAAATGTTGTATGTGGGCAGTACCGCTTCCAAGACCAGCTTGGGAATCAGTGTCACCAAAGCCATATGCAGAGCACCCACCTGAGAATTGTGTGCTACTTCTGAGCAGGCCAGATGTTCTAGGAGCCTCCACACTGACACACAGGCTCTGTGGCCATCTCACCAAGGATCTGTGAAGGATGTGGTACAGCTGGATGGCAGAGAAATGGATGCCAGCTGTTGGGCGAGGCGACAAGATGTGGATTTGTATTGGCCAATGCCCTGCTTCTGAGCTGGCAAATCCTCATATTTGCGTAATAGGGGAGCATGCTCCAGAGTTATCTTCCTCTGGAACACTTTTTGTCTGGGAGGTACACCTTTCACCTTGGGGTAGAGAAGAGGCAGACCCTTCCAGGTCAAGCTGCTCCTGGAAGGGGATTATGTCATTGGGAGGAAATCTGTTAAAGTAACTTGGCAAAGAAGTTGGTAGTTGCTGCTCTGTACTGTAGACAGCCAACGTCTGTGCTCTCAGGCTGGCATAGACGGACATGCTTGGGGGCGGAGGACTGGCAGAGGTCTGTTGCCAGAAACGGATCTTAGATGGTCAGGTCCTATAAAGTTGGTACCATCTAGTAGCATGGACGTCAGCTGTAGTGCAAATGCACTAAGCAATAACTGGACTCTTTATGCAAAATCCAAATGATGGACTAAATGCCTTATAGCTTCCTTCTTTTTCATGAGTGTAACTGTGGGTACCTTGATTTCAAATGGAATATGACCGATGGAGGCCAGATGAAATTGCTTTGGGGGCAGGCTGCAAATCATTGTTCTAAGCAAATCTGAGCTCAGCCCAAAGTGCTTCCTAAACCTGACATTTCTTGGTGGAGAATACATTCCAACAATTTAATGTAAGACAACTGTGGCTTGTCTCGTTCTGTCCTAACGATAGAAGTTGGGAGCGGCACACGTCTATTTTGAGGGTAAAATTTATTTTTGGCATAGAATAAGATACCTTTTTATACCTCTGTATACTTGGTGTTCTGCAGTCACCACAGTTCTGAGGAGAGTGCAGGTGCAAGAAAAAGCCTTTGGGTTTGCGTTTACCGGTCATTTGCTTCTATAGCATTGATTTCCCAGGGTACTTACCTGAGCTACTGGAGGTCAGTTATGAACCAAAGGAAGCCTTCATTAGTATACGCGCAACTTAAGGGCATTGCAGGGGTGATGCGTAGTCTTAAGGTTCAAGCAGCCTCACTTGAAGCAAAACTAACTCAGCGTTTGCTTCTATGAAAATACTAGAGGGAGTGAGGAGTGTGGCGTTGCAGAAAGGGCAAAAAGCAGAGCTCATCCAGACGAGTTGCTGTTATGGCAGAAATGGGGAAAGGAATGCTTTAGGACCTTAATTGAGTTAGCTCTTTCCCAAGCTAAATCTCTCAGGAGTGTGGGTCAAGCCACCATATGCTGTTGGTATGAACAGGGCCAGATTAAGACGCCTGGAGTATGTTGCACAAAACATCTCTGTTCATTAACATGTCGGGATTTAACAAGCACCATGTCAAACAGGGCAAAATGTAGTTCTCTATTTTTTTAATTACTGAAATTAACAGATAGGGCACTGATTTCTACAGTGACTACTTCTCCCCTTCTCTGAACCACAAGGCTTGATTTCTGTATTCTTATTAACTTTGTCCTATAAATGACCTTGCAAGGAGAGTGATTCTAGAGGCTAAGTGAAACAATGTCTATTTTCTGAAGCTGTAGGCTAGGTTTTATTAATGTAATGTCTACGATCTTTGAAGTTGTGACTTTACCAGGAAAATCACAATCTCCCAAACCTTTATTCATAATGGGTATGACTTCCAGGGGGAACAGAATACCTGCTGTGCTAATTATTTCAATTATCAGCTAGTACTAAAACACGTAATGGATTTTCTCTGCCTCCACAGGTAAAAGGCATGACATTACGGAAGTTAATTCGGATGTTCTGAACTTGATCTCCCATGCTACACAGGAGAGATTAAGAGGGCTTCTGGAGAAAGTGACTGTAATTGCTCAGCATCGTCTGATGACCTATAAGGTAAAAGAAATAACCATTGAGCTTCTTGGTCTCAACAGTACGGTTGCATTCAATGGCTTTTAAAAGTAGGTAATAGTTATATTGGGATCATGCATCTTAGGTCCACTCCACCCTGAAGAATGCTTACTTTTAGACACACAGGATCTTGGCTATTATGTTGTGCTTAAATTCTGGTTGATTGTACAAATAAAATGTACTCATACAGTTGGTGCTAACTGCAAGGACTAAAAGGTAGTACAGCATTATTCCTTTCTGCAGAATGCACATTACTCCACTTTCTACTTGCTTCTGTAGAGAGAGGAAGGTGCAGAATGTCCATAGTAATAGCACGGTTTAGGTAGTGTGATCTAGAAGATTTGGCCATGTTGGATCTTGACATGGCTTTGACACAAGAATTTAAACATAAGTGGACTACTTTTATTGTGTGTTGCTACAATTCAAATCCTTCTATCTTAAAATACGCCTTCCTATTTGACTATTATGCCAACAAGGTCACCTTGTCTATAGCTTCTCTACAGCTCAGTAGGTTTTTATCTAAGACATGTAGAGTAGTGTATGAAGATAGATTATAAGCTTTTTCCAGACAAGCTTGGAAGACTTGATACAGTTATTTTTGAAGTAGTCAGCCAACCTCCCCAGAATTTTGAAGTGAAGGGACAAACCCTACAAATTCAAGATGTTTACTGAATTTTCAAACATTTTGGTGGTTTAGTTCTCAGATGTAGAGAAACTATTGCTATTTTCATGCTATTTTCTCAAATCCCAAACATCCTTCCAAAAAGTGGCAAATATTTAGAAGAATTTGCTTCCAAAGGAGGCAAATAAGATTACATTCATCTGTATATAGAGTCAGATATAACACTTGCTGACTACATGGGAATAGCTTTAGTGTTGCCAGGTTGCAATATGGAGAACATTCATATACCTTTCTAAATCTCCTGACGTGGCAGGAGATAAGCAGCAACCATGGTTCTTCCTGCCTCTTCTCTCCTTGGCTCTGTCATCCATCCATCCCCTCCCCTGCTTGCCGTAATTGCCATGTGGCATACCTGGTGACCTGATCAATTATGGCAAGCAGGAGAGGAGATGGAGCATGGGGCCACGGAGGGAATGTGCAGGAAGAGCCACCGTTGTCTTGTCTCCTGCTGCATTCAGAGCTTGAGAAAGGGAATTTGAATGGTCTCTCAGTTGCAATCTGGCAATTCGTGCTTAAGTGATTAGCAAAGCATTTCAGAGTTTGCTTCAGAGAAGTTAGACATTTAATACATTGGAAGATCAGAATGGTATAAAACATGTTTTTCTCCAGCAAGCCACCCTGACAACCCATGGCTTGTTTTAGGGGTTGTTGAACCCACGATGGGTTGTCGTGTCATCTGAACCCAGGCAACCAACCCCATTGTCGAGCCGCTCAGCACCCTTTCCTGTGTCTGTAGGTGCTTGGGAGAGTGCAAATGTGCAGCTCAACCCATTTACGGGAGCTGTTACTTTTGACAACGGTCAAAACTAAGGTGTGTGGTTTTTTTTAAAAAAACACACCAGGGTTTTTGACAAAACACACACACCAGGGTTTTTGACAAAACGGGTTTTTTTGACAGCTATATATGCGGCCATGAAATACGTATTTCATCAACAAGGCACACACTGCATAGCTTATTCGCAGGGTGGGTTGTCGTATCGTGCAAACTTGCCCTACGTCTTTAAGAAAAGTTTGTCTATTGCAGTAACCAAAAGAAAAAAGCTTAACAGATACTTGGAACATTCACAATTAATAATCAGTGCTTATTTTCAAAGTGCTTCCCCAAAGAGATCACTTCTGCTTTTTAATTTTTGCATGTTCTGTGGATATTTCGATTGATTGATTGATTGATTGATTGATTTCACTTTTAAAATTGCCCAGTAACCAGAGTTCTCTGGGCAATGTACAGGTAAATTAAAATCATAAACTGTAAAACAGTGATAAAACATAATACCAGATGCCAAGGGGTAAAGACATGCAGCACTTAACAACCAAAGTAAAACCATCAGCAAAAATAAAACTCTGAAGATCTAAAAGCGCTAAAACAGTTCTTAAAATGCCTGGAAGGATAAAAAGGTCTTCACCTGGTACCAAAAAGACCATAATGTAAGTGTCAGGCAAACCTCTCTGTGGTGGGCAATCCAGAGACGTGGCGCCCCCCCCCCCCCATTCTTGTAGCCACTCAACTCACCTTATTTGGCAGGGGCACCTGGAAAGGATCTCAGACATGATGACCGTAGGTAGGTAGGTATGGGAGGAGATGCTCCTTCAGGTAACTTGGCTCCAAGCTGTTTAGGGCTTTAAATGTTAAAACCAGAACTTTGAATTCTGCCTGGAAATGGACTGGCAATCACTGCAGTTGGTCAAGTATTGGCATAATATGATTGTATTGGCCAGTCCCAATTACCAATCTAGCCACCCTATTTTGAACAACCTGACATTTCTGAACCATTTTCAAAGGCAGCCCCACATATAACACATTGCAATAATCCAAACAGGAAGTTGCCAGAGCTTGAGTAACTGTTGCAAGGCTATCTCTGTCCAGGTAGGGTCATAGTTAGTATATATCAGCTCAAGTTGATAAAAGACGCTTTGACTCAGTTCATGTGAGGAAATCAGCATTCGGATTAATCCATAGGTGATTTATCATACCTGTTAAACTTTCGCACCTGGGAAACACACACTCACCAGATTGCTGGGGAGGATGTGGTATTAAAGGCGCTTATTACCATATGTGGTGGTTGTGCCCTCTTGCTGAGACTTACTGGGAGAAAATCTTTTTTAAAAATTCAATAATCACTGAGCAGCTGATGCCCAAAGATCCCAAAATAGCCTTATCAGGCCTATTTGAGGAGAAACATAGGGCAATGCAACACAAGGGACTTATCCTATTCTTACTGTTGGCGGCTTGGTCTTTGCGAGACATTGGAAAGTTAACACAGAAATTTCAGACTGTATAAAGAACAAACAAGTCCAGATGCATTTTCCATGTTTGGCATCTCTTTATTTATTTCACACGTAAGTCAGAGAACAGGCGTACGCAGATCTGGAAAAACTGACTAAAGGCGCATCCTATGCATGTTTAGACAGGAAAAAAGGCCTACAACTCCCAGCATGCTCCAGCTGGCTGGGGCATGCTGAGAGTTGCAGGTCTTTTTTCTGTCTAAACATGCATAGAATTGCACCCTAACAGTACAATTCCTATTGACAGTTTGTATACACTGGTAGTGCTGTGCATCCATTGTTTGTTTTTTCTAGTTTGCTGTTGTTGAAATCAGTAATGGAAGAAGAATGAGAAATAGTGTTCTAC
Source organism: Shinisaurus crocodilurus (assembly GCA_021292165.1). NCBI lineage: Eukaryota > Metazoa > Chordata > Lepidosauria > Squamata > Shinisauridae > Shinisaurus > Shinisaurus crocodilurus. The sequence goes on from CM037880.1 coordinate 163,670,762, forward strand.
AAGGCATAAAATGTCCTCTGTACATTTAAACAAATCACAATAAAGTTTTAAAAAGAGAGAAAAAAAACAAAAACAAAGAACAACGAACCTGATAACCTTTCCCAGCGGTTTCATGTAGATGTTGAAAAGTTGATATAAAATAGAGCCCTGAGGAACCCCATAGCACAATGGCCATGGGGCAGAGCAATAATTCCTCAGCACCACCTTCTGGAATTGATAGTACTATTAGGAGCGGAACCACTGAAATACAGTTCCCCCCACATGCCAACTCAGTCAGCCTATCCAGAAGGATACCATGGTCAATGGTATCAAAAGCTGCTGAAAGAGCTAAGAGAACTGGCAAGATTGAACTTCCCCTGTCAGTCCCTGTCATTCTATAAGGTGACCAAGGAAGTTTCTGTTCCAAAAACGGGCCTGGAATTGGGTTGAAATGGATCTAGAAATCAGTTTAATCGAAGAGTGTCTGGAGTTGACTAGAGAGAATTTGCTTGAACACCTTGCCCAGGAAGAGGATGTTGGCAACTGACGTATAGTTGTTCTTTTTCATCTTCTGGGCATCAGGGGATAGGCACCATTTGTTTTTGTTTTTCTCAGTCAAACCTCAAAAAGGCTTCGGCTTGTGTGTCACTTCTCTGGTGATCAGCTTTGACAGTGTTCAGCCATAGCTTCATTATTCAAAATTTCAACGAATCCAGTTGTCAGGCAATCAAAACTGTGTGACTGCATCCCTGCTTTTGAACCTGCTGCCAGGTATTTTCCCAGTGAGGGTGTACTTGCAAATATTTGCAAGGTAGATGCTGTACAGAGGTGTTCCAGTGGAACAAGAGGCATCTGTGCAAGCACCACAAACAAAGGAAAATGCCACTGAGCCAAATACTGAATCCAGCATGTTTGAGTAAAGTGCTGTCGTGCTGCAAAGATTTGCACAAAGCAAACAGTTAGGAAAGACCTGAAAGGCTTTTAAACAAGTTGAAAAGCATGTGGATTCTTTTTTTCGCTTCCCTAGCAGATGCTTAATTTTCCAGTCATTTTCATAGATTAGATTTCCATCCCCTGCACTATAGACCTTATACCAGGTCAACTATCTGTCCATCTTGCCTAGTGTTGTCTCTGACTGGAAGCAGCTCTTCAGTCTCAGGCAGAAATCTTTCCTGTCACCAGATTCCTGATTCTTTTAAATTGGAGATGTCCGGGATTTAACCTGGGACCTTCCATATGCTAAGTATGTGCTCTGCCACTGAGCTATGATTTGTCTCAATGGTGTGTCCCATCTAGGGATGTACAGTATAGATTTTGTTAAATCTGTTCTGTCTGCATTTCATGGCTTGTCAGGTGCCTTTTGTTCCGTCATCCTGTCATTGACAGAATCAGATCCTTAATCCATTTCGTAAACGTGCATTTGTTGGCACTTGCGCAAATATGCACTTCTGAAAATGCACAAATCCCCCAAAGATGTGCAAGTATTTTCATGCTTTAACCTATGGGGGAAAGTGCATATTTTTGGTCAGTGTTTTGTTTTTTGTATTTTTTAACGACTAAATTTGTGTAAAATTCCAGAAAGTTAAAAAAAAAAAAAAAAGTCCACAAATCCGTGGAATCAGTGCAACTCAGGAAAAACCTGTCTGCTGTGGAATCCGTGTGTCAAATTCATAGAGATCTGAACTCATTTGAATCTCTTGTGGATTTCTCCAACATCTCTATAAATTATTTATTATATTTATACCCCACCTTTTTTCCTGCAAGGAACCCAAGGTGGCTTACATAATCCTCCTCCTCCTCTCCATTTTATCCTCACAACAACCCTGTGAGGTAGGTTAGGCTGAGAGTCAGTGAGTTTCCTTGGCTGAGCGGGGACTAGAACCCGGATCTCCCGAGTCCCAGTCCAACACTCTCACCACTACGCCACACTGGCTCTAGCCCTGCCCTGCCCTGGGTCTAGGTGTGAGAGTTGGACTGACTCGGGTTCAAAAGCTCCCCTAGCCAATGACCCTCAGTCCCAGTCACGCAAGCGGAAGGAGGAGATAACAGCAGTTAATAAAGATTAAAGAGTTTATTTGTAAGACCCAATTACATGGGATTAAGGCAATCAATGCATCTCTACTCACTACATCATAGCAGACTCAAAACCTATACCCCAGTGGTAAGGCTAGATGAAGTGAAGTCCAAGACAATACATGTCGAGACGAACAAGCAGCAGAGAAGAAGGAGAGCAATGAGGAATGACGGAATGTGAAAGCTATCAGCAAATGTGCTAGCTTATATACCCCAGACCCTGCACCTATAAATAGGATATTACTCACCCCAGTGTATAACCTATTCATCAACATGTTGATCCAAACCTGTTCAAGGCTGCTGAGTCATATCACCTCGAGACTATGTCTCGTGACCAAAGACCTTCTGTACTTGAACTCAAGTAACACCCACCAGGTCAGGTGATAATCCCGATGTCAGGTGGTAATCTCGTTCTGCCTATGCAAAACCCAACATCCCCCTGCTTTTGCATTTGTGCAGAACGTGGTTATTTATTTCATACAACAGCAACAGCTTTGTTGACATCTGATGCTGTTCCTTCATCTATGGACTTTGATAAAAAAACTTTTGCAGGAATGACTTTACCTGCCAGAAAATTTGAACCACCATCAAATCACTTCTGATGTATCCCTCCTTATGACACAGTTTTATTTTCAGACCCAAAACGTTGTGTATTGCTATCTGCCTGCAGCATAGCAATCCTGCCTTGGTTTCCTGAAAAAACTGTAACAGGTTTTTCACATCAATCCCAGCATCATTTAAACATTTTTAACAATTTAAACTATTTAAACAAATGCAATAACTATTCAAGCTTTACAATAGCATAATAGCACAATACATAATACAATGCATTCAGTTCAGCTTCAGTTGAACTCTAACCTTTAGATGATTGTTTCTACAAAATCAATCAAACAAAGTATGGTTATAAAAATAACAAACTTCAGGTGTGTTCTTGTTGTTCTTACTATCACAACCACAACTGGCATTTCTGTGAATCTGTAAGCCACCTGTGCTCTGACTTGTAACTCTTAGTCTGAAGTGTGATGTTTCCTTCCAGATAACACTCAACTCCTTTTCAGAGCTCTCCAAGCATGTCCTGTTGGTCTAACAGTCCTGCCTATCACACTGACAGCAATATCTGGCCTTGTTGCTTGTACAGTAAAGCTCAACAGCCCAATGCTTCTGTGTAGCATTCAAACTGCTTTTCCATCAGCACGTGCTTGAAAATCCTCAACTATTTGGAGTCTCTCACTGAGTTAACTTTCTCCAAAATTCTCAATCACATCCATGATATTTCTCTGGTTTGTTGCAGTAAGTACTGCCCTCTTGGTTTTCCCTCAACTTCCATTTACAAATAAACAGTTGATCCACCACCAAGCAGTTTCAATTCAATGAAATTCCAAACCCTGGATCAATTATATCATACTGCTTTTATCTGTCCAGAAAAAACAATAGATCATCCACCTAAACAAAGTACATACAGTCTATGTCCTTGTTTCTCCTGTTTAACAAACAAACAAACATTGATCTGCCTCTCCGTGCAAACCTCAAGTCAACAATGTTTGAGTTCAAAACAGAATTCCAGCCTCCATCTGATTTCTAGTTTTTCCTACAGAAAAATCTCAGACAGTTTTCCAAAGACTTCCTCTCATTTAAAATGCTTATGTTCCAACATTTCAACTTGTGAAATATTCTTACATCTTTACATTCTTAAACATCAGTCTAACTGTTTCCAAAACAAATTGTTGTTGCACTCACTCATGATTATCCTGCTCCTTTTTAACTTGAGCAAAAATCACAAGCAACCAATCTTGCTATTTGTCATGTAACCTTTTCCAATCTGGTTAGTTTTCACTTTAAAAATTTATCTGGTAACAATGAGTTCCATGGACTGCTGTTTGTTTCACCAGCTTCCATGTTTTCTTCTTTATCCAAAGAATTCAACTCAGCTTGCATAGCCTGAAGCTATGATTCAGCTTCCTTAACAGACAATTTTTCACCTCTTTCAAATTTTTAGCTTTCAAATGGCTTTTCCCTGCAAATTCATCCTGATATCTCACAGGTTGTTTGACTCACCTGTTCCTTACCTCATCAGTTATCAGGTTCCTGTTCCAATAAATTTGCACCATTGATGAACAATCATTTGTTTAGTCTCCACTAAACCAAATGTGTATCAGAGTTTGTCAAATTTACCTGACTGTCTTTCAGCAAATGCTTTTCTATTCTGACTCTGAGCTTGATGCTTCTCCTGCATTAACAGAATTAATTTTGAAAAATGATCTTACCTTTTCATTCAGCATTATACTAAACACTTCTAGATAATCTCACTATCCAAGTGTTGTTCATGTAAAACACAATATTCTCATTTCTAGAAAAATCTCATGTAAGCTCCCTTACAGATTTCTTCTAACTTTGAGGTGTATGTACCTACATATCAGATCCAAGATCCTGAAATGTTTCTCCAGAAGATTCCTTCTTTCTACACTACTTTCTATAAGGTGTACAGTTCAATCACACAGAACTAAAACTTCTATCATGTACATAATCAAAACATTTAAGAGCTTCTACCCAAACCTCATTATCCAAATTATTATCACCTCTTCTGAGTGTTTGTTTACTCTTCCACATAATCCACGTGTTCAATATCACATCCTGTTAGAAATGCATCTAAACATGCACTGAATTGAACTTCCCTCATATCTCAAAAGAAAATAGGTAACATGGGTAATATGCTTGTTTCCCATCCAAGCACAAAACACCTTGACTTTGTTCAATACTCCAGCTTTCTATCTAACATGTACACAACCTGTACTTTGTGTATTGATCAATTAACATCATGAAATAACGTGCCTCTCCTCTAAAAACCATCAGGGTATCCACAAGATTACCAAGAACAAATTGAAAGAAATGAACTGGTTTTACAGCTTGCCTTCCAGTTTACCTGTTGAAGCTAGCATCCCTTGTTTATGTGCACAAAATAACCTTTCATGTGAAAATTACATTTTCCCAATGCTTTCCCCACCACACAGTTTGCATTTTCTTTCACAAGCCTGTGAATCTAAATGATCAAACATTCATGTGATATGCATGCATGTACATGTCATACATATAAGCATTTAACTCTTTTTTTATAGTTGCATCAGTACAACTTTCCATTTCTTTATTACACCATTACAGTATGAAAGAAATAATCCATCTCTTAGCTTTACCATATAAACATACCTACTTATGCAGTATTTTACATTTTGCTACAGAAAAATCTACAATATACTCAAGTCATATATACATTCAGTACATTTCCTGACATTTCAAAGCATATATTACACTTTCTTGAATCCAAGTTATCCAACTTTCAAGAAATACAGTTTCAAAAACATGACTGTTAAACTTCTGACCATTTGCATAGTCCTCTTCCTGTTTATTCATGTCCAACACAGAAAGCTTCGTTTAAACAATCCACTGTTTCTGCTCAAAACAAAAATAATGTGCATTTTGTTATGTCCTGGGTTAAAACACAAAGTTTTTCCTTCAGCAGCACCCCTGCTGATTTCAAGCTCCTTCCTTCTGTGATCCCACATGAAGAAAATGAAGAACAGCTTCACATTTTAAGCACAGCTTTCTCTGTTCAAAACTGCCGCGCTGCTTTTTCTCTGCTGTCTTAAAACCACGCCTCCGCTGGTTTGATACAGCCTCCGCTGTAGTATCAGGTTTCCTTTTTTTTCTGCGACATGACGCTCCAGACGCTTTACCCACGTCAGACGTAATCCACGCATTTGTAATCCAAGCCACTTGTTGATACAATGCAAAAGATAGCTGATCCGCTGCTGTGTGAAGAAACTGTAAATGAAATATGATCCTCCTGCTGTAGCCTTGACTCAATCAAATGAGTTAGACACAGAGCCTCCTGGAGATTATTTCTTTGCCCGATACAGCTCCTTGACAATCACTCCAGCAAGCTGTGGAAAATGAAATCCTTGTGTCCAACAATGTTCACTTTTCAGCCTAGTAGCTGCCCAAACCGGCACCCCCGTTCACAGTCTGTAGCCTTGGATTTTGCCAAGCCTGGCACCTCCGTTCCAGCTGCTTTTAAAACGAAAAATCCTCCGTCTCTCTCTGCATTTTTCAGTTGTGCTGCATTCCAAGCCGCTGTTATCAGCACCCAGCTTTAGCAACATTGCCTTCCCCGGTTTGTTTACAAACCGTTCTTACAAATAGTAAACAAATTCCTTTAACTCTATAACTGCCGAATTTCTCCGAACTGCGTCTCTGTGGCTTATCTGCCCATCTGAGATAACCATCAGATCGTTATCTGATCCTTATCTGGGCCCATAACCGATGTGAGAGTTGGACTGACTCGGGTTCAAAAGCTCCCCTAGCCAATGACCCTCAGTCCCAGTCACGCAAGCGGAAGGAGGAGATAACAGCAGTTAATAAAGATTAAAGAGTTTATTTGTAAGACCCAATTACATGGGATTAAGGCAATCAATGCATCTCTACTCACTACATCATAGCAGACTCAAAACCTATACCCCAGTGGTAAGGCTAGATGAAGTGAAGTCCAAGATCAAGACACATGTCATGTTGAGACGAGCAAGCCAGCAAGTGGAAGAGAGCAAGTGCAAGTGAATGTGAAAGCTATCAGCAAATGTGCTAGCTTATATACCCCAGACCCTGCACCTATAAATAGGATATTACTCACCCCAGTGTATAACCTATTCATCAACATGTTGATCCAAACCTGTTCAAGGCTGCTGAGTCATATCACCTCGAGACTATGTCTCGTGACCAAAGACCTTCTGTACTTGAACTCAAGTAACACCCACCAGGTCAGGTGATAATCCCGATGTCAGGTGGTAATCTCGTTCTGCCTATGCAAAACCCAACACTAGGAGGCTGTACATTTTCCTTTGAGAGAAGGGGTAGTTGCATCCTCTTTGAGAGAGGCAGTAAGTAGTCTGCACCTGGATTAACCTATTTTGGATGTGTGTGTGTGTGTGTGTGTGTGTGTGTAGTATAGATATGGATAGTGAACTGAAAATCTGAGAGGCCTTGACCTTGTAGCAAAGTAGCTCTAACAGTTATAATCTTGGTAATAGACTTAGTTCTAGACTTTTATGGCTGTTTTTTCCATTCCCGTGCTGTTTGTTGTGTTGTGTTGTATTGTATTGTACTCTTTTAAATACTTGTACTGTATTGTATATTTTTAACTGTTTGTATGGCATTTTAGTCTTTTAACTGTTTGTAATCCACCCAGAAAACATTGGTTATTGGGCACATTAAAAATATAATAAATAAACAATGTCAATTTAAAATTGTTTCCATACATATTTATGTTTGTTCATTTTAGCCAGTTGTTAACAGGTTATTGGAAATCTGTTTTTAACCAGGAAAGACTTTGGGGTGGTGCCATTGTGATCCATGTGACATCATAGCCATTAATTTCCTCCTTTTTTCAGGGGAGTGACAAGTACACAATATCTAGTGATACACGGGCTCAACTTAGGTTTCTTGAGCAGCTGGATCATGTGGAGAAGCAGCGGAAGAACGAAGAAGAAAGGGAGATGTTGCTCCGAGCTGCTAAGGTGAGAGAATTCAGAAGGGCATGGCATACTCGACCCATGGCAGCTAAATAGTCTTGTACCTGGCTGCTGACTGCATATTGTAGGTAAAAGAACTGTATACTGTTATATTTACTAGGTGCATATTTACAGAAATTAGGCCCCTTGAAACTTTAACCCTGGAAAGTGGAGATTTAAGGGGCCTCTCACGCAACTATGGGCTCTTCAGATCCTGAGGCTCGGGGAAGAGGATGAAACTCTGACAAACTTGTCCTCAGCAGCTGAATTTTGTAGCAGGAAGAAGAAGCCCAGGGCAGACCCTGTTGACCGCACCCAGCACTCAGAACCTGTCTCCATTGTGCCAGTGGTATTTCTTGCTGGGTCCAGCACAAGTTGGATACTATGAATACACACTAACTCTCCATTTGTCTTTCTGTGATGCCTCTGGCCCACTTCCCACTTGATATGACTTAGGAAGTATAACCCCCAAAAAAACCCAAAATTGAAGTTAAAAACACGTATGAAAAGGTTATACACTTATCCTTTGGCGCTATACCATTTAACACTATTTCAAAAAGGCTGCCAGTAAACCTGTACCTGGACTATGTCATTCCAGACTGCAGGTGGGTGCTCGTGTTACTGAATGTGTGTGTCTCTAAAAACAAACAAAACATAAAGCCTCACAAATACTTAAAATATGGAACTAAATGTTGGGAGGGGAAAGGTTTCCACCCTACCTTCTCCCTTTAGTTTTCTATTTCCCCCCTTTAAAACATGGAAGAGCATTCAGTAACACGTCCCCCACCTGCAGTCTGAAGTGCTAGTATCTGTAGGCTGCCTTTCTGAATATAAACCTCTATGGCAGCTGTTTGCAAGCACACTGAAATCAATACAGATATTCATAATATCCCAAAAGATAAACACACACACAAACCAAGCAATAAAATTAATAAAATTGATAGTTCATAAAAGCAGCAGGCAATTGGCATGAAAGCAGTCGGACAATTCCAAAGGCTCTCCTGAAAAGGCTGCTTCGGCTCGCTATCCGAAGGCCACCACAGGACAGGCAGATTCATGGGTGGATTACCCCAGCAAGAATGTGACCCTAGATAGGGCAGGATGTGGCTCTGCCATAAACTCTGCTTGCCACCACAGGTGAAGCCCCCTGCGTATTTGGAAACTGTTCGATCCACATTTCTCCCCTTCTGACAACCACTTATACTAGCCGGATCCTTGTCTCCCCATTTCCCTTCCGTTTCCTTGTGTGCGTACTCGGTCACCCAGGGCTTTGCTTTCCCATCTATTTTCAGGCTTTTCCCATTCTGCCTTAAAACTTTCTACCCCACATTCCCCTATTCAACCTCTTTTCCTTGCCTCACCCACACATTTTCACTCTCCCGGGGTAACAAAAGTACCCAGAGCTGACCCTACTTAGGAGATCCCAGACTATTTTCTTCCCAGCTACAAATGGACTTCACCCATTGTTTCCCTTGGTGGTAGCTGCCACTTACCATGTGTGGCTAAAGTTCCATTTCCTGAATAATAAACACAGGAAATAGAAAACATAACAGTAGAACTACAGCATAGGTTTTCAAAAACTAATTGAAAAGCATACCTAGACAGTTCGCCTGAATTTGAGAATGTCTCCTCTATACTTTCTGACCAGCTTTAATGTATTTTTCCTATTGGAACCCGCCCCCTCCCAAAAGCCAGTGGGCAACTACTAGAGAGCACGCCTGTCTCCAATTCTTAAACTGCTTCAGACATCTTTCATCAGATTTCTCAGGCTTTTTGGCAGCTGGTACCCCCCTCTCCTTAGTGCAAGAGCACTTGTGATTTCAGTGGAGTTAATGGAAAATGCAAATGCCTTAACTATAGAGATGCAGGAGTAGCTCTAATTACTTATTTAGTGATCCTTCTATGTGCTGAAAGTGCTTGACATTGGTGTGGTAGAGATGTAACTTCGGCTACCTGCAGACTAGTAGGTGGGGTGTCATAGCTTGGAGCTAGTGGATTTTGATTTGCAAGCCATGGTTTGCAGGGAGCCAGCATTAACCTTTTGGATTCCTAACAACAACTCTAAATGTATAATGTATAATGTATACGTTATAATGTATAATGTATAATGATACAGGCCTGTGGCTTACGCTGGCTCAGCTTGTCTGAGTGTGGAAAGCTAAGCAGGGTCAAGCCTGGTTGTTACTTGGATGGGAGACCCCTCCTCTAGTTTCCTGCATTGAGCAAGGGGTTGCACTTGATAGCCTTGTAGGCTCCTTCCAACTCTATGATCTATGAAATCCATGTAGATCAATATTATCCCCATATTACGGATGGCACGGGCTGACTGGCCTTCAGCACGTCGCTAATACGTGAACTAGGAACATCTCTCTTACATCAGTCTGCTAGTAGACCTGGAAGTCTTTCCTTCACATGTCTGATCATTCATTGGTGGTTGCCTGAAACATATAACCTAACCTGTTATCATAAGCCTTCTAAATTGCTTATTTTAAAATCTACGTAATAGTGTAAAACGTGGGGATTAAAATTGGGCTCCTTAAGGAGGTCTGCTGTACTCCAGCAAAAATGGTATTGGATCGTTCTCTTCCTCCTTTCTGCTTTTCTCTCTCCCCCCCTCCCCCTCCCGCCCAAGTGTCTGCTGCTGACATGAACATCATCACGCCTAGGCTGGACCTGACTGACAATGTTAGCATCATTTTTAGTTCAAGTTTCCTCTGGGCTAGAACGGAGGCAGCAGTCCCTGATGAAGGGATGTTGTTTGGCTCTCCGCCCCCCCCCCCCCCAATCTGGCTTGAGGCATTAATCCCCTACAGCTAAGATTTCCAATCAGAAGAGAAAATTGTAACTTATTAAATATTTAAAGATACGTTGTGTTTGGGTGCTGCTTAATTTCTATTAAACTTCTCTTTTTCGATAGAGCCGTTCCAATAAAGAAGATCCGGAACAGCTGCGATTAAAGCAGAAAGCTAAAGAGGTAGGACTTTCAAGTTACCAGGCTTGTCTTTGTATTCTGAGGGAAGGTTGGCAGCTCTCTCCTGGCAATTAGGTCAGGGTTTATTTTGCTGTTGCATACCATTTGCAGAGGCCTTGGGGAAGGACAGGAACTGCTACAGGCAAGGGCAGCACTTCAAATGAGGTCAATGAATTATGAGCTCTTAACATTTTATTTTCATAGTTTACAAAGAACTATTTCTAGACAGGCCTAAACTGCAGCAGTGTGCTTGGTAGGAATATAATGTGGGATTCGAAAAAAAGACACTTTGAGATTTAGCATCTGGGACCGTACAATAGGCTACATTTTTCCAGGGTAATTGTTCGTTTTGTAAATCTGATACTGCTTATAATTCTTTGGCTGGGAGGCGGTACTGGGATTTAGTTTTAAATGGAAAACGCCTCTGGCTTTTAATTTTCTGGGCCCAGCAGTTTTCTGTTCTGGAATGGAGCCCTTGTTTCACACAGTTCATGTTTAGCTGCAGGGGTTTTAGTTTATAGCTTAGACTGGTTAAGCTTTTACTCCCAGAGGCCTCTGCATAGCAACTGCAGAAATCAACAAATAAGTTCATTTATGTCTGCTGCAGCCTCCTCTCAGTAGCTGACTTTTTACATTTCCCAATATCCATTTCCTGACTTTTCTAGCCGGAGAGAAAAAAGCTCCACTAATTGGAGCTTATTTTAATTGAGCCTTAATATTGGATCTCACTGGAGTTGCCCCCAGAGCTACTGGGAACAGAATTAAATGAAAATACCTAAGGTTGAAGACTGTGAGTGAGAATTTTTTTTTACTTGACCTACAGATTCTTTTCCCCGCTGAATAAATCAAGCCTGTTCACATTTCTGATTAAGGATCTGACAGCAGACAATAATAAAGACAATTGAGGTGTGAGATGTGTGATACAGAGCTGAAGGAATTGGTTTCTATAGTTACTTGACTGATTTTGTGCCATTTTTAAGGATCTCAGTGGTAAATGAGTGATTTTTCTGAGCAACCTTTTTCTTAACTGTGCCTCTTGAACTATGAAATTTGTTGTTGCTTAACACTGCCGTGGTTGGCTTCTAGGTGCCAATAGCAGCAGCAGTAGGTTATTTATGAATGCTTTAGAGGCCCTTATTGTTTGGATTAATGTAGGAAGCAAGGCAAAACAAATGGCAATCTAGTGACATGGTCTCAAAATCAATGCACCAGACTCCAACCAAAGTAAAGAAATCTCCCCAAAATGGAAGGAGAGCGGAAATGAAGAAACTTGTCACTCCATCAAATGGGGGGTGGTGGTGGTGGTGTGGAAATTGACGTTATGCACAACAACTTAGGGAAATGTTTCTATGTCTCCACCCCTCTTGAGTTTTTCGTATCATTGAGATGACAGCAAACTTCCACTTCCCCCAAAGTGGCCCTGTTGAGAATATTCTAGTGAATATATATCCTGAGCCATAAATGTTACTGCTATGAAAGGTGTGAGGAAGGACTGAGTAACTTGAGAGTGATGCAATATAGTATCATAGAGGCGATTTGACTTATTTGTATAGCACCATCTACGTGCATGGTGCTTTACATGTCCCTGCCCTGAAGAGCTTACAGTCTAAAATTTGACACCGGGGGAAACAGGAGAAGGGGAAGGGGTGAACATGGAAGCAAAATGCCGTTCCGGTTGCATGGGCTTGGGCTTAGTTACATTAGGGTAGCCTTCCCCAACCTGGTGCCCTCCAGAGGTTTTTGACTTCAGTGCCTATCAGCCCCATCCAGCATGGCTAATGGTTGGGATTGATGCGAGCTGTCATCTAAAATGTCTGACGTGACGAGCACTGGGTTGGGGCACGCTGCATTAAAGCAGCGGGATCGGGATTGACCAAGGCTAGAGTGGGAAATTAGGAAGGAGCAGTTTGTATCAGTCTAGATCAGAAATGACAGCACGTGGAGGAGCGATTCAGCAGTAGGTGAACGGAGGAAAGTATTTGTCCTGTGGAACCAGGCACTGCTGTGCACGCTCTGTGTAGAATGAGATGGCCTGCAGCAGCTTCCTCCAGATTACTTCAGGAGCTAGAGTCCATGTGGGGATCGATTGAACTAGTCATCGGGTAGGGCCATCTCATCCCCATTCTGGAAGCACATTCAAGCCAAGGAGGCCAGTCAGTGTCAGCCCTGGCTTGTAGTTACGAATCTTGTTTATGCGCAGCTCCATTGACAGCTGTGCACAGAAAATTTAGTGTTCAAATTGATCCTGCTGCCTCGCTACCCTTTCCCCATGGAGTAACTATGCGGGGAACTCACAAAATATTAAAGTATCGTGCTTTTCGTGGCTTGACTGTTGCTTTCCCAACCTGGTACCCTCCAGATGTGTTGGACCGCAATTCCCATAATTCCCAGCCAGCATAGCCATTGGCCATGCTGACTGGGAATTATGGCAGTTTGGGTCCAACACATCTGGGGGGGGCAGTTTGGGGGAGGCTGCTTTACTACATACACACAGAAGATGCTCCCAATATTGTATGTTAATCTCATACTGACATACTGTCAACCTTCTAACTGAGCTATGATGATGATCTTGAGATGGCAAACGACATTGGTGAGGCAGTTGTAGTGAGAATGGGATTTCAACTCTCCTCACACCTGATGAGATAAACTGGACATTTAGGTAGCGGTGGACAACATTTGTAGATACAATTAACTGTTCTCATCCATGATCACTCCTCACATTGCTGACAAAAGGGGTGGTGATGATTGATCTTATACCAGGTGGCACCAGGAGAGGTAAGAGTAGCTGGACCTCTTGGGGACAGTTACTGCAACACTGAAGTTCAGCTTTTATGCAAGTGGAAAGTTGCCCAGAAAGTTGAACACACAGCTGAGTTCAGAAGGTGAAACTTCTCAAATGGGGGGATAAGTTAAAAGGAAGTTGAAAGGGAGGGTCGGGAGGGTCAAATCTCTTTAGTTTGTTTAAAAGCACTGCACTAGAAATTCACTTAAAATGTATGCCATAGATTAGAAAGGTGATAAGCAAATGCAAGAGAATGCCAGCATGTATTAATACCAAGGTCAAGGAAGCTATTAAGGATAAGAAGGCTTCCTTCTTTTGAAAAAGTGGCACCTTAAAGACCAACCCATTTATTCTGCTTTCAAGGAGGCACGATGTGGTAGTAATGGGAGACTTCAATTTCCCTGATATCTGTTGGGAGACTTATTCAGCCAAACATGGCCCCTCCAAGAAATTCCTGAGCTGTGCTGCTGATAACTTCCTCCTACAGAAAGTGGAGGAAGGAACTAGAGGATCGGCTATCCTTGACCTGATTCTAACCAACAGAGACAAGTTAGTGGATAAAGTGGCAGTTTCGGGAACTCTGTGGGAAAGTGACCATGTTATACTTGAGTTCTTGATTCTAACAGAAGCAAAAGCTGAGTGTAGCCAAACACGTACCCTGGATTTTAGGAAAGCCAATTTTAACAAACTCAGAACAATGATTAGTAAGATCCCATGGCAAGTGACTCTCACGAGAAAGGGAGCCCAGGAGGGGTGGGAGTTTTTAAAAAAGGAAATTTTAAAGGCACAATTGCAAACAATTCCCACAAGGAAAAAAGGCAGAGGGCAACAGAAGAAGCCAATGTGGCTTCACAATAAACTCAAAGATGACCTGAAAACAAAAAAGGACACGTATAGGAAGTGGAAGGAAGGACAGGCTACAGGGGAAGAGTACAGGCAGGTAGCACAGAACTGCAGGAATAGTGTCAGGAAGGCTAAAGCTGAGAATGAGCTAAGGTTAGCGAGGAATGCTAAAAGCAACAAAAAAGCTTTCTTCAGATACATGCACAGTAAAAGACAGAAGAAAGAACTGGTGGTTCAACTACGCAATGAGGATGGCAAATTGATAACAGAAGACAAAGAAAAGGCAGAAGTGTTCAATTCCTACTTCGGCTCGGTCTTCTCCCAAAAGAGGGTCTATGACCCCCCTGGCAAACCTGAAGTGCAGACTGAAGGGGCAGAATTGCAGCTTGAGATTGATAGGCAAATGGTCAAGGAGCACCTGATTACTCTGAACGAGTTTAAATCTCCAGGGCCTGATGAGCTGCATCCTAGAGTAATAAAGGAACTGGCAGAAGAACTCTCAGAACCACTGTCTATTATCTTTGAGAAATCATGGAGGACAGGTGAAGTGCCAGACTGACTGGAGGAGGGCAAATGTTGTTCCCATCTTCAAAAAGGGCAAGAAGGAGGAACCTGGGAACTATAGGCCAGTCAGTCTGACATCAATCCCCGGGAAGATTTTTGAGCAGATTATAAAGAAGTCAGTCTGCAAGCACCTTGAAAACAATGCAGTGATTACTAGAAGCCAGCATGGATTTGTCAAGAACAAATCCTGTCAGACTAATCTGATCTCATTTTTTGATCGGGTAACCTCCCTTGTGGACTGTGGGAATGCTGTGGACATTATATACCTGGACTTCAGCAAAGCTTTCGACAAAGTGCCTCATGATATCCTGATTAGTAAGCTAGCTAAGAGTGGGCTAGATGGAACAACTATCAGGTGGATCCACAATTGGCTAAAGAATCGGACTCAAAGAGTGCTTATCAATGGTTCCTTCTCAAACTGGGGAGAGGTAACGAGCGGGGTACCACAGGGCTCGGTCCTGGGCCCGGTGCTCTTCAACATTTTTATTAATGACTTGGATGAGGAGGTACAGGGAATGCTTATCAAATTTGCAGATGACACAAAGTTGGGTGGAACAGCTAATACTCTGGAAGACAGAAACAAAATTCAAAGTGACCTCGATAGGCTGGAGCGCTGGGCCGAAAACAACAGAATGAAATTTAACAGGGATAAATGCCAAGTGCTGCACCTAGGGAGAGGAAACCAAATGCAGAGTTACAGAATGGGGGACACTTGGCTCAACAATACTACAAGTGAGAAGGATCTTGGAATTGTGGTAGATCACAAACTGAATATGAGCCAGCAATGCGACGTGGCTGCAAAGAAGGCAAATGCAATTTTGGGCTGTATTAATAGAAGTATAGCTTCCAAATCGCGGGAAGTGATAATTCCCCTTTACTCGGCACTGGTTAGGCCTCATCTTGAGTACTGCGTCCAGTTCTGGGCACCTCACTTTAAGAAGGACATAGACAAACTGGAGAGGGTTCAGAGGAGGGCAACAAGGATGATAAAGGGACTGGAAACAAGGCCCTATGAGGAGAGACTGAAAGAACTGGGCATGTTTAGCCTTCAGAAGAGGAGACTGAGGGGAGATATGATCGCACTCTTCCAGTATTTGAAGGGATGTCACACAGAGGAGGGCAAAGATCTCTTCTTGTTCATCCCAGTTTGCAGGACACGGAATAATGGCCTCAAGTTACAGGAACCTAGATTCCACCTAAACATCAGGAAAAATTTCCTGACTGTCAGAGCAATAAGACAATGGAATCAACTACCTAGGGAGGTGGTGGGCTCTCCCAGTCTGGAGGCATTCAAGGTGCGGCTGGACAGACATCTGTCAGAGATGCTTTGACCTGGATTCCTGCATTGAGCAGGGGGTTGGACTCGATGGCCTTGTAGGCCCCTTCCAACTCTACTTTTCTATGATTCTATGATTCTATAAACTTCCATGGACTGTTGCCCACTTCATCAGTTGCATGGAGTATTATGGAAAGTTTTGGATTTATATGCAGTACATTTTAGGGGGGTGGGGAATTGTGAAGAGTGACCGTGGAAGGTTATGCCAGAATAAATGTGTTAGTCTTCAAGGTGCTGCAAGGCTCTTTGTTGTTTTTGCTGCAATAGACTAACACTCTCTGGAAACTTTAAAAGTGGAAGTCTTATCCACATGAAGAAAACAACTTCTGGCAAAACAAATATAAATTGAAGCAAACATAGAAGGAATTTGAGGAGCAGATGGCTAAAGACATATAAACACATTTTAAAAATAAATTAGAGCAAGAAACCCCCTTGGGAGGACCTTTAAACAAAAATGGCATGCACAGAGGACAGGATTGCTAAGTTCATTTTAGCTATTATTGTTTTTTTAATTGCTGCTCTGATCTTTGGTTCTTAAAATATCTTATCGTTGTATTTCTACTCTTAGCTGTTTGGGGGCATCTCCATTTGGGCAGGAAAAGTGGGATATACATTCTGCAATAAATAGAATTCCCTCCATCTGTCCACGCAAGCCTTACACTTCCCCTTCTTCCTATAAACTCTCTGAAGTACCTGTTCTTGTGGGTTCTTTGCTGTCCTATATGGCATGCACCTGGGAGGACCAGCAGTTTCTTTACAACTGTTAAGGCGCTCAGTCTACTTTTTCTGTCCATCTGTTAATCCCCACATCACAGGAATATAAGTTAAAAGTGCATGAGCATCTGTAGTTATCACAGGTTCTTCAAGAACAAAATCTATGCAGTCAGTAACTTCCACCCAAAAGGAAGCCACCACAGGGCATGCCCACATCATCTGCCTCAGTGATGCATTATCTGCATTACATCGTCAGCATCTTGCAGAGCTAGCCAGCTTTTTCTTAACCAGCCTCTGTGGTGTCCAGTATATGCAAAACATCAGTTTTTGTTGAATCAGCCTCAGTTTTAAATCTATAGAAATAGTACATATGGAAGCTAAGGCAGCTTTCCATTGATTGGGCTGTATAGAGCATTCCAATTCCCTATTCCATTCCTTTCTAACATAACTGAGCATCCACTTTATTACATTCCAAAAGACATTTATAAACAACTATTGTAGGCTTAGCTTTCTCTAAAGAGAGAATTAATTCCTCCAACAGTATAGGAGGTGCCGAAGCACTCATCGCTGATGGCCCGTATATAGACACCAAGAGGTGCTATAATTGAATATATTGTCACCTGGCACTAGTTGATAAGTGATATCTAATCCGCAGTTCTGAAAATGGTAAAAACTCATTATACAATCCTATTAGCTGATCTAAAGTATAAATTCCATTATCATGCCAATTCCTCCATAAAAAAGACTGTTTCTCTATTTACAAATCAGAATTCCCCCATAAATTTAATTTAGCATGAGAATAAGGGTCAAACTGCAGCTGACAAGACATAATATATTAGCCACTGAAATTGTGGTTGGAACCATTTCTTTTAATATGCCTAGATCCTAGTGCCATCCATCTGAAAAGAGGTGTCAAGTAGTTTTGACTCCAGAACACCCCAAGGAAGAGTGTTAAATGAAAAAGATATCTTCCATTCATTGGTACAAGATAATATATAAGCCTTATGATGTAGACGAAGATCTGGGATATTCAATCCTTCCCTAATTGGCAACTGCCTCTTAAGTGAAAACGGGAGGAGAAATCCCCACCGCCCAAGTAAGCTTCCAAAATGCTATATAGGACAGTCCTGCCTTGTACCCTTCTGTAGATAAACAAACAAAAACTTGAAAGAATTCCATTTGTCATCACTCACAACTTAGAGAGATTTTTCCAGAGTCACAGGCATACATTGCCAATGTAATTTGTCAAATGCTTTTTCAGCATCAAGTGAAATAACCGCTGCCAGATCCATTCTTTTGTTCAAGGCCACCATATTTACCACAACCCTTAAATTATCTGCACCCTGCCTTTTGCGAATAAATCCCCTTTGATTAGGATGCACTAATGTATGTATTGCATGTTGAAGTCTATTAACAAGAATTATTAATATTTTAGCATACACATTGATTAAAGAAACTGGCCTGTAATTTTCACAGTTCCTGATTCAAAAGCCTTACTATAAAGACAAAAAAACTTAGGTGTCAAAAAATCTAAATGCACCTTAAACCATTCTATAGGAACACCACCTGGCCCCGGAGCTTTCCTGTTCCTCATATCCTCAATAACCCACTTAACCTCCTTGGCCTGCAAAGACTCTGCAAGTAGTTCCTTTTGCTTCAAATCCAATTGTGGAGCACCAAATTAAAAAAGACTCATCAGATCCTGACTCATCAGATCCCTATCCATCCTATATAGTTCAGAATAAAATTTCTTAAACTCTAAATGTATATCCTTCGGTGTTGTGTATACATTGTTATGGTTATCTTTAATCAACAGAATGTAATTCTGAATTTTTTGTTTCAGTCGAAATGCCAGAGTCTTGCCAGGCCTTTCTCCCCTTTCCCAATACCTCTGATTGTCGTAAATCCGCCCAGTGTCAAGATAAGCCGTCGTCGTTATAACAGTCCAAGTGTCGGAGCCAGAATATATTAGTCCAAAACAGAGCAAACGTAAACCAGTTAGGGGTCAGGCACAGGCGTAGTCAGGGTCGTTCCGAGGATCAAAGGTACAGAGGTCTGAGGTCAGGAATATCAGGAGCATCTGGTGGTAGCTGTAACAAACAATTGCTTCCAGCATCTGAGTGTGTTTGGGACCTGCCTTTTGAGCAGGTGCTGATTGGTAAGGTGATTGGTAAGGTGGTAAGCTGATTGCCCAGCTGGGTCAGGCTGCAGTTAGCCTGACCCCACCCCAAACACACTCCGGCATGGCTGGTCCCTGTCTGACCTACTGGAGGCACAACACTGATGTAGACAAGTTAACACAAATTCTGCTTTAGAAGAATGTAATTTGTTCAATTCCTGTTTAGCAGGTTTTAGTCTTTGATAGAGGTTTGGAGAGGGGCAAATTGCAAATTGACTTAATAAAAACTTTGGTTTTATCCAGATTCTCTTCTTGTACCACCTTAATATTTTTGTTGAGAGAAGTGTGTGCAGTAATCCTTCCCCTCATATATGCCTTACACACCTCCTATTCAGTAGTGCAGGACGTAGCGGAACCCTTATTAATCTCATAATATTCCTTAAATTTGTAAGCCCTCTGTGTTTTAAAATTATCATCAAGAAGTGAAACATTAATGGGCCAAATGCCAACAGGCTTAACAAAATTAGGCAATTTAATTCCTAAATGATCTGAGATAGCAATTGTATCAACATGACATGCTGTCGCACTTTGAAATAGAGGAGTGTGACCAAAAATAATCTAATCTAAAACAATGTTGGTGCATGGATGAAAAAAAAGTATAATCCCTTTCCACAGGATTAGCACGTGACATACGTCTATCAAACCTAACTCAGTGCCTTCTGCATTGAACGATTTACAGACTGAAATTTGCAAGGGGAATTACTGCTATCAAAATTGGGTCAAGAATCTCATTGAAGTCCCCACCAATTAACAAATGGTCATAAGTAATAGCAGGCAAGTGAATGAAACACTCATAAAACATGGCAGGTGAATCCAGGTTAAGACCATATACATTCACCATGGCAATTATCATGTTTGCAAATTTGACCACCAAAATAAGGAAGCACCCATCTGAATCAGATATTGTTTGTAACACTGATGTTGGTGCATTTTTATGTATTAGTATAGCCACACCTTTAGCTTCCCTAGAATTACCACTAGAATAGACTTCCCCTCTCCAATTTTAGCGAAGTCTGTCCTTGTCTTCCACCAAAAGGTGAGTTTGTGTGTGTGTTTTTTAAAAGCAACATCCGTTTTTAATTTCTTGAGTTTAGAAAGCACTTTCCCCCTCTTATTTGGAGTACCTAATCCCCTAACATTCCAAGTGATGATGTCCAGAGACATAATATTTCACAAATTAGAGAGCGCCTCCAAAAATTATATATCTGAAACATTTGTTTACATCCATGATCCCACACCATTAATAAAGCCTAACAAAAATTTCACATAAACTGTATAGATTGAAGACAACTCACCACTCCCACCTTTACTTCTAATTAATGTTTCATCACAAAACAAGTCATTAAACACAGTATCGCACATTGCATTCCCAGAATTTCCAAGATAGTATTTATGATGCTTATAACAGACCAAACATGTAAACTTACTAATAAGTCTTGCATTAAGAAAGGAAAAACCAAACCAAACCTCGAATCAGCTTGAAGCAGTCAAGAGGAAAAAAATGAAACCAAAAGAGATGCCCCTAAAGAAAAGGGAGAAGTACAACCCCCCCCCCCCACACACACACAACAACCTGGTGCTTCCAGACCAGCTGGCTGCACAACCCACCTGCATGACCCCTCTGCTTCCCCTGGCATGTAATTTTGTTAACATTGTGGTAACACTCTGGTAATACATAGTGATAATATTTGATGACATTTATAAATAATTCAATTTAAATACAACAAATCAAATAAATGGGGAAGAGAAGGGGGGAGTCCGAACATAACCCTACGATGAGTCCCAGTTCCAACTAGTAACAGAAAAAGAAAAAGGTTCCAAAATAATGTGAAGCAAAGGCCTTGAGACTTGCAAAACATTAGTCTTCCTCTGCTGGCCTAGCAACTGGGTCCATGCCCAGGAGATAATTCTCAGCAGCACCAGGCATTTAAAAAAAATTGAGACTGGATCCATGGTGGAGACAAAAGAGAATGAATAAAATATTGACCTGATTCACGCAACATGACAACCCACCATAGGTGATCACCCATGGTGGGTTGTCATGATCTCTGAACCCAGCACAGTTTCTGCAGGGTGACTTACTTTTCACAAACAAGACACACTGAGAACCCATGGCTTCTTGCTGGGTTGTTCAGGGTGGCTTGTTTTCAGCGTGGCTAGTCGTGACATCTGAACCCGGCAGGGTGACTTCATTGTGGGTCGCTAGCGAAAACCCTGCTCCCTGCAAACTCACTAGTGCCACCGCCACCATCCCTTCTCAGTGCCTTCCACCCCATGCTCCTAAAAACCTGGACGAAAGCACACCGGAGAATGTCCTGAACACATTCAAAACCTTTTTATTGTTCTTGTGCAAGTGCACACATTTGAAAGTCTATGGCTATGAAATTTGTATATTTCCCCCCTCTGCTTTACTGCCATGAAATTTGCATATATTTACCGATCCCATTCACTGCTCTGCCTTGATATTTGCATGTATTTACTGATCACCCTCACTTGTCTGCCTTGAAATACATGCCTTGCAGAAGTATTCACCGCCTTTGACTTTTCCACATTTTGTTACGTTACAACTGGAGCTGAAATGGATTTCATTGGCATTGTTACCACTTGATGTACACAAGATACTCAACATTGTGAAGGTGCAAAATATTTTTATTTTGGCACAAAACTTAGATGATCTGCGCCTGAGTACCGACAGGGGGAGTGTGTCCCTGTTGGTGCTTCTGGACCTCTCAGCGGCTTTCGATACCATCGACCATGGTATCCTTCCATGGGGACTGGGAATCGGGGGCACTGTGCTTCAGTGGTTCCGGTCCTACCTCTCGGGTAGGTTCCAGATGGTGATGCTTGGGGATAGCTGCTCCTCCAAAAAGGAGCTGCTATGTGGCGTGCCACAAGGAGCTATTCTTTCCCCAATGCTATTTAATATCTACATGAAACCGTTGGGAGAGATCATCCGGAGGCATGGGGCGGGGTGCTATCAGTATGCTGATGACACCCAAATATATTTCTCTATGCCTTCGTCAACAGCATCAGCTAAGGATGGTGTGTCTCCTCTGAATGAATGCCTGGAGGCAGTAATGGGCTGGATGAGGGAAAATAAACTGAAATTGAATCCAGACAAGACGGAGGTGCTTGCTGTCAAAGGCCACAACCTGGGTTTGGAGGTATGTCAACCAGTTCTGGATGGGGTTACACTCCCCCTGAAAGACTGTGTTCGCAGCTTAGGGGTGCTCCTGGATCCGTCGCTCCAAATGACATCCCAGATAGATGCAACGGCTAGGAGTGCCTATTATCAGCTTCGGCTGATACGCCAGCTTCGCCCCTTCCTAGAGTTGGAAGACCTAAAGACGGTAGTGCACGCACTGGTAACTTCGAGGCTCGACTTCTGTAATGCGCTGTACATAGGGCTACCTTTATACCTAGTCCGGAAACTTCAATTAGTGCAAAATATGGCAGCCAGACTGGTTGCTGGTACACCTAGGGGTGCCCATATCACACCAGTTTTAAAAGCACTCCACTGGCTGCCAATCAGTTTCCGGGCGAAGTATAAAGTGTTGGTTATTACCTTTAAAGCCCTACATGGTTTGGGTCCAGGTTACCCACGGGATCGCCTTCTCCCGTACAATCCACCCCGCACACTTAGGTCCTCTGGGAAGAATCTGCTTCAGTCAGCCAAAACTAGGCTGACAAGCATTACCCAGAGGACCTTCTCTTCTGCTGCTCCCAAATTATGGAATGGCCTGCCGGAGGAGATACGTCAACTTGTCAGTCTTTTGGAATTTAAAAAAGCCGTAAAGACTGAACTCTTCCGGCAGGCCTATCCGGCGGAATTTTAGGATCTTTTAAAGATGTTTTTAAGATGTTTTTAAGATGTTTTAAGGATGTTTTAAGGATGTTTTAAGATGTTTTAATAGTATATATTGTGTTGTTTTAGTTTAGGTATTTTATATTTTCTGTTGTTCCCCGCCTCGATCTGGATGGAGAGGCGGGTAATAAATAAAATATTATTATTATTATTATTATTATTATTAGTAGTAGTAGTAGTAGTAGTAAACAAAAACAAATTGGCACTTGTTGGTTGCATAAGTACCGGTATTCCATCCCCTTTGCTGTGACATGCCTAAATAAACTCTGGTGCAACCCACTGCCTCCAGAAGTCACATACTGTAATTAGTTGGAGTCCACCTGTGTGCAATTCCAGTTCCACATGATCTCAGATTGAATACACCTGCTTCTGGAAGGCCCCAGAGTTTGTTGGAAAGCATATCTAAACAGACAGCACCAGGAAGACCAAGGAGCTATCAAAACAACTCCAGGATAAAGTTGTGCAGAATCACCAATCAGGGTTGGGTTATAAAAATATATCCCAAACTATGAACATCCCCCGGAGCACGTTCAATCCATTATTACAAAATGGAAAGAATATAGCTCAACCACGATTCTGTCTAGAGAAGATCGTCCACCAAAACTCAGTGGCTAGGTAAGGAGGGTATTAGTCAGAGAAGCAACTAAGAGGCCAGTGGTAACTGAAGGAACTGGAGAGATCTGCAGCTGAGGTGGGAGAAACTGTCCATGGGACAACTAACACCCGAATGCTCCACAAAGCTGAGCTTTATGGAGGAGTGACAAGAAGAAAGACATTGCTGAAACAAACCCATATCAAAGCCCATTTGGAGTTTGCAAAAAGGCATGTGGGAGATACAGCAAACATGTGGAAAAAGGTTCTCTGGTCTGATGAGATCATAATTGAACTTTTTGGCCTTGCCGCAAAACATTGTGTGGTGCAAGCCAACAGTGCTTATTTCCCTGAGAACACCATCCCCACGAAGCATGATAGTGGCAGCATCGTGTTGTGGGGGTGCTTTTCCTTGGCAGGGACTGGGAAAATTGGTCAGGATTGAGGGCAAATGGATGGAGCCAAATGCAGGGCAATTCTAGAGGAAACCCTATTTCAGTCTTCAAGGGACCTTGGACTGGGGCGGAGGTTCACCTTGCAGCAGGACAATGAGCCTACATACACAGCCAAAGTAGCACTGGAGTGGTTCAAAAACAAGAAGCTGAAAGTCTTAGAATGGCCCAGTCAAAGCCCAGACCTCAATCCGATTGAGAATCTGTGGCAAGACTTGAAAGTTGCTGTTCACCAATGGTCCCCATCCAACCTGACAGAGCTGGAGCAATTTTGCCTGGAAGAATGGGCAAACCTTGCAGGAGGCACATGTGCAAAGCTGATAGAGATTTACCCAAGATGATTTGCAGCTGTCATTGCTGCCAAAGGTGCTTCTACCAGGTACTGACTTGGGGGTGAATACCGGTACTTATGCAACCAACAAGTGCCAGTTTGTTTTCGTTTACTTAACTTTTGCGCCACAATAAAAAATATTTTGCACCTTCACAATGTTGAGTGTCTTGTATACATCAAGTGGTAACAATGCCAAATTAAATCCATTTCAATTCCAGTTGTAACATAACAAAATGTGGAAACGTCAAAGAGAGTGAATACTTTTGCAAGGCACTGTATGTGTATCTTTACTGATTCCCCTTACTCCCTGCTCTGCTTTGACATTTGCTTATCTTTACCTTGACATTTGCGTACCTTTATGGACCCCACTCACTCCCTGCTCTACCTTGAAATTTGCATATGCCTGTCACTGTTCTGTAACCCATATGTATATCTGACAGGGAAAAACAGACTAGTGGAGGGGAATGACCAGCAGCAACTGGGGGAGGGAGCTAAAAGTGGCTGGTGACTGCAGGAGAAGAAGCTTTTCAAGCAGGTATAATTGGTAGCCCATGAAGCAGTCTTTTTTTTTAGCATTCACTAACAACACAAACGCAGGAGTGGGGTGTGTGAAATTGACACGCGGGGGGATATCATATGCCAGGCTAAATTTATTTTTTAATTTAATTTTATTTTATTTATACCCTGCCTATTCAAGAAAAAAAAAAGAGTTTGTGAACACGTTCCTACATTCATAAGGGCTCAGAAAATTAATTCCATTTGGCAGTCTGATGTGTGTGAGGTTTTTCCCCTCGATAGCCAGTAACCCCAGTGGACCAGTTGTGGAAAGGGTGCTGACATAGGAACCGAAGAAATGAAGAGTTTTGCTGCAATGGTGCCTGGGATACTTGCTGGGAGCCAGCGGGAGGACTGTGGCGGTAGAGGGGGAAATAAGCCACGGAGAGCTGCAGAGCACCTGATTGTCTGTCAGGTTAGCGAGAGAACAACTTACCCATGGTGGCTTATTCTCAGGGTGGCTTAGAACTCATTGTAGATTCTTCTGCTGAGCCAACTTGTGAGATTGTGAGAATGCATGCTGTTGATCGGCCACTTCATTTGTATAATCTGGGGAAATCATTATGTGCCAATTTTGTTTTCCCCATTTGAGTTCCCCTTTATCTCTTGCTGTTCTAAAAAAAAATATTTTGCAGTAAGTCTTGAAAATCTCACAATGACAGGGTGTGTCTTTTCAGTTGAATGAGACAGAGGGGTTGAAATACGATGTGGGCGCTCAATATTTAGCTGATAATCATTTGGCGAATCCAGTAACTTGTGCAAAAAGACTAAAATCTTGTTAAGCCTTCTCTGGAATCCAGATAATTAGTAATTACAATGGCAAGAGTGGCTCTCAAACACATTTATCTCAGCCCGCAAAGCACTGTTAGATTTCTGCAAAGTGGTCAACGCATGAGTGGCAGCATTGTCCTCTAACTGTGAGATTCTACTGCATCTAATCTAATAGACATGCCATCAACCAAAGCTCGCAGCAGAAAATCTTTTGTGGTTTTAAGATCACAGCCATCACTTTAAGGAGTGACATAGCTTCTTCCTTGGATTCTTTTGAGAAACCCTCCATTCCTGCATTTGGAGGGGATGAAGCTGGCACAGTTTTCTTTTTTGTGTCTCTTGCCCACCATCGAGCCAATTTAAATGCAAGTTTACAGTCAACAACACAAAGTTAATGAGAGGAGTGAAAAGGAGGGGAGGGGAACCCAGTCACCTGTTCTCATTTACTGTAGAGATTAAATGAGTTATCAGGATATAATAAGGCGGAGGCGCCGGAGTAAGCCAAGACATGTCCGACTACACCACCATCTCAACCGGCAGCCCACATTGCTTATCTTTTATAAGCTCTTGCCCTCCTGGTGGGCAAAGCAATTTTCAAGAAGTGTTGCAGTAAAATACATGAATTGGACCATCACACATACTGCTTCAGTGGTTTGTATCATTGAGACTTGTAAACATTGCCAAGGCCTTACTGGAAAATCAAGGAAACTTTGAGCCCAGCTTCTTTCTGAGGCTCCTTTCTTGGCGTTCTGCTGCTTTACTCCACTATATTCCCACAATGATCTCAGAGAGAATTGTCCCACAAGCATCTAAATTTTCAGCCTCCACGGGAAAGGCTGTGACTGTGATAGAGAGCACATGCTTTGCACATGGAAGGTCTCAGGTTCAATCCATGGTATCTCCAGCAGGTAGGATTGTGAAAGACTTCTGTTGGAAATCCTAGAGAGCCAAAGCAGTATAGACAGCAATGAGCTAGATGGACCAATGGTCTAACTTGGGATAAGGCAGCCTCCTGTGTTCCTAAATCTATAGTTTCCAGCACACAAGTTTCTAAGTTAGCACTGCCTTGTTTCCAAGTCCTGGGCTTCTGGTGCTAGGTCTGTGACCTTGAGCCTTTTCAGTTAACTGAATGACATCCTTCAGCCGTGTTGTCTGTTACAGTTAGTTGATTGAAGCACTCAAAGCCAACTCCAGGTTCCCATGTGTGTCTGGCTCAAACTCTGGGCAGTGGCAAAGGATGCTGTAGGCTTTCTTTTGGGGAAACTCCTTGAGGCCCTCCATAGTATCACAATGGCAGTAGTGATGCCGCTAACAAGTAAAGGAAGAAACAGGAGGTCTCTGCAAACTACTGCACATGAACAGTTGCAAGAGGCATTGCTAGTTCCTTGAATTCAGTGAAGCTGATTTTCACAGTACAATTCAAGCCAACTTCCTGATGGAGCATATGAAGATCTAGACCCCTGTGACTCACCTGTTGCCCTTGGGAGCCCTGTCATTAAGGTGCCATCATACTAAGGACGTACCCTACCTTTCTGGATGTATGATTGACACCAGCCTCTAGAATGCGAATGGGCTTCACAGTTGATGCATTCTTATTCTTATTATACTTTTCACCATCGGGCCCTAGTACTGGCTGCCTACTTCTGGATCCCTTCATAAAGGGTAGGATGGCTGATCAAACTTCCATGCCATTCATATATCTCTACTGCATTCCAGTTGCACAGTTCTAGTTTACAGCCGGCTCCCTGTGTTCCAATCCCTTTTCAGACTTTCCTTTTTAGCACATTCTCCAAGGAAGTCTCCCTGTTCTGGTCTTTAGAAGCAGGAGTCCTCAATGACTTTTTTGCCCAACGTGCATCAGTTTACACTTGCTTTCATTGAACTGCATTTACCATTTTGATGCCCATTTTCCCAGTGTGAAGAGAACCTTTTGGAGCTCCTCACAATCCCTTTTTGTTTTAACCGCCTGAAATAACTTGGGTGTCATCAGCAAACATGGCTGCTTCACTGCTCACTCCTAATTCCGTTTATTCATGAATAAGTTGAAAAACATTGGTCCCAATATAGATCCTTGTGGGACCCACTGTTTACATCCCTCCATTGGGAGAATTTACCATTTATTTCTACTCTCTGCTTTCCGTTCTTTAACCAGTTAATGATCTATAAGAGGAGCTCTCTTCTTATTCCATAACTGCGAAGTTTGCTCAGGAGTCTTTGGTGAAGGACTTTGTCCAAAGCCTTTTGGAAGTCCCAAGTAAACAATGACTGGGTTCATACGGCCATGAAAACCATAGCCATCATTTGTGGTTTTTCATCGTTCTTGGTTTTCATGGTCGTATGAACCTGGTCGTGTTAATTTACCATGATAAATTTTGCACAACAAAACCATGATAGAAAACAACGATATGATCTATGGCTTTCTTATCATATCTTGGTTTTTCTGACCAGTGTGAATCCTGGGATATCACTTCTATCGTGCTTTTCAACCAAAAACCATAGAGCCCTGTGGCCAGAGGGGAGAATCCAAGTCCTCTCTATCTCACCTCTCTATTCTCCAAACTCTGCCTAGCAACACATTCGTCAATGGCTCCCTTGCTTTAACTGGCCGTCGTAAAGTAACTGACCCCATCAAATTTTCTCCTCAGACGACCACCTGAGGAATCGTATCACTGTTGTTTGTGCAGTTGCGGTCAAGTTTGTCCTTGGCGCTCTCTAGCTCCTGCTCTGCTGCAGCATGGTGTGGCCACGGCTCGCTGAGGAGATGGGGGAGGGGGTGTGGGCTTATTTAAATTCATTCGTGCTGCTGCTTCAGTTGAAGGCAAACACAGGACTAAATCTCACTGTGCGATGAGGGAGAGGGGTGGCATGCAACATGATCAAGACGGACGAATAGCGTAGCAGCTATAGACGTTGCAGGGAAGCGGGGGACCCTGGGACAGGAAATTGCACACAATGGACACTAGGATACCTGATGTGAGCAGGAGGACCCACAGGGCGCTTATGAAAACAATGCTGGCATAGAGAAAGACCATGAAGAAGAAGAAAAAGGCAGGTATGATCATATAAATGGGGAATTATGTTTTTTTCGGGGCTATCGTAGAAAACGAACAATCTCCTTGAAGTGTCATGTGAACCCACTCAATGTCTACTGGATCACCCCTGTCCATATGTTTATTGACACTCGAACTCTGAAAGGTTAGTGAGACAGGACTTACCTTTGCGGAAGCCAAGTTGATTCTTCCTCAGCAGGGCTTGTCCTACTATATGCTTACTAATTTTATCTTTAATAATGCTTTAAACCAATTTACCCGGAACAGACATTAAGCTAACTGGCCTGTAATTTCCCGGATTCCCTCTAGATCCCATTTTTTAAAGATGGCTTTACATTGGCCATCCTCCAGTCCTCTGGTACAGAAGCTGATCATAGGGATGTGTTACAAATTTTTGCTAGAAGATCAGCAATTTCATATTTGAGTTCTTTAAAAACTCGAGGATGGATACCACCTGGGCTCAGTGATTTATTAACTTCCAATTTGTCCGTAAGGTTGAGAACTTCATCTTTTGTCACCACTGCCTCAGTTCCTCAAACTCCCTTCCTGAAAATTCAATTCAGGCATAGGTATCTGTCCTGTATCTTCTGCAGTGGAGACGGATGAGGAATTCATTCAACTTCTCTGCAATCGCCACAACAGCTCAGCTCAACTCCCCATCAGACCTTGCTGGCTTACTATTCCTCTTTGTTGGTGTGTGGCTCCATCCTTCTACTTGCAACACAGTTATTAAAGGATTACGGTCCTTCCCTTTTAGCTCTGAAGTTTCAAAGCCACACCTAATGAATTTCTCAAATGAAGGAGGAAAGGGCTACTATTGGGTGGCTTCCACTTTACATCTGAACCAGGCCAGTGTCACTCATTTTGCATGGTAAATGGCAAAACAGGTGGTGGTGGTGGTGGCAAGTGAAACCATTTAATAGCTTAGTTGCGCTTGCATCACCTGTGGGAAGGTCAGCACAATTAATAATTCTACTGGCCAAATCTTGGGTTGAAAATTAGCAAAGAAGTTTTCACTTAGCTGTAAAACGACACTTTAAGCTAGGCGTAGGGAACAGGTTTTTGGTGGTGGGGATAAATAAATTGTTTAGGCTGCTGTGGGCCTTCGTAGACCTTTGTGAAGATGACTTCCGTATACCTAAGGCGGATAATATTCACACAGTGAATCATGCATTTTAATATTCAGACATCCTAGTGCATGGACAAAATAATGTAACAGTTGAAGTGACCATAAACTGCTGCCTGTAGCATTTGGGTATTTTAAGCATGTACTGGCATAAGCAACAAGTCAATACACCTCTTCCCATATGAACATACTTAGCTTTCCTACTTGTGCTGAAGTGGTGTGTGTGTGTGTGTTAAACTTTATGAAAAGTGAAAAATCCAATTTCGTCAAGATAGAAAGGAAATCTTTTCTTAAAACTGAGCTAGAGAACAGAGGTTTCCCCATCTTAAAAATTGCTTCATGTGATTACAGCTGTGCTACGAATGCCATTTCACTATTGGGAAGGGCTTTAAAAAATGTGCCTCCGCTTTATTTGTGCTTCAGGTCAGATTAACTAAAATGGTTATTGTGTCACCTAGAAACTCCTGACTGCTTCAAGACCAGACTTTTAAAAAACCTATATATTATTATTAAAAAGGCCAGCAGCAACAAAGACCATTTTACCATTTCTGCTACGTTTTCATAGCAATTTGATCTTTACACAGTTAAAAATAAAATAAAAAATCTTTGTACTCGGAGCAGATGGAAAAATCGAAGAAGGGAAAATGGTTTTGAAATGCTTACTGACTGGCTTCTGATCTCCAGACTGCTCCTTATTGAGTGAATATACAGTCATGTTGAGAAGTCTAGAGTGCTAGTCTCAGACTTGGTGGAGCATTTCTTCATCTGGTTTAGGATTAAGCGGCCTTCTGAGACCTTCTGTGGCTGATGGTAATTGATTTTCATAGATCATAGAGTTGGAAGGAGCCTACAAGGCTATCGAGTCCAACCCCCTGCTCAATGCAGGAAACTAGAGGAGGGGTCTCCCATCCAAGTAATAACCAGGCTTGACCCTGCTTAGCTTAGTGCCATCAGCTGCTTCAAGGGTTAAAGTCACGTTGGGCTGGTTTGCATATGCACAATTGTCACTGTCTGCAATGTGCAATTACACGCATGTGAGAATTAGTCAAGGCAGGGATCTAACATCTCGGAACTTGCCTATCCCCTGATGATGCCTTCAATCCAATACTTAGGGCACAATCCTATGCAAGTTTAGATAGAAAAAAGGGCATGATGGGAGTTATAGGCTTTTTTTCTGTCTAAACTTGCATAGGATTACACCCTTAGTGTAGTTGGTTACATTTGACTGTTGTTGTGCAAATGGGCAGAGTGTATCTGTCTATGGTGGTCTAGCTACTTTAACCTGTTATAAATGGCAGCCAGAATGGGATTTCAGTACATGTTCATATATGAAAGCTGTCTTCCATAAGTCAGAGGGAAGACATATGCTCAAATGCATGTTGTAATATAGGTTCTTTTAGAGTAAAGAATAACTGTAAGACTCAATTTCATATAAGAATGGTACTTTGACTGATTTAGCCACATTTGTGTTAAACATTTGTAAATGGTAAAAAAAACAAAAAAAACCCCACCCTATTAAAGTATTTTTTTTTAAAAAAAGACTAATGTGTACTTGTCCTTAGAATAATGCCACTAAGCACACTTTGCATTTAACCATGTTGTTGCTCTGCAAATGGGTAATGGGCCAAACTGCAACATGGTAAATTTGACATTTGTTTAAAACCCTATGACCTTCTCGCTGTACAAAAGGCAGGCCAAGGTCAAAAGATTGCAGCTGATAGACTCCAGCTGTAGCTCTTGAGGTACTGAAGTCTAACCTATTCATAACTTCCTCTTTTCCTCTTCAATTAGATGCAGCAATTAGAACTTGCACAAATTCAGCAGATGGAGGCTAACCGTGCAGCTCTGGCAGCCATTGGGCCAAGGAAAAAGAGACCACTGGATTCATCTAGTCTTGTGTCTGGACTTGAGGTATATCATGCTTTGCCTCTAGGTTTTATATCCTCCAGTTGAACCATGTTTCTTCTTTTGAAGAGGGTGTTGTCTGTTCATGGACCTTTCATGTAGCTGAGTACTTTTATTGGTTTTACAGGAAATGAAGCAACCACTTGGCATCCAGAGAGGTCTGCTTGATCGTGTGGTGTGTTTTGTTTTAGTACTCCTGCAGCAAAATGCAGTTTGAGGGCGGGGAAGTGGTTTCCCTCCCAGCCCCACCTCCCCACAAGTGTCGGGGTGGAAGTTGTGCAAATGTTATGGGCACCAGTTGGGTGGTAGCTATAAGGCAAGTCACAAGTCCATTTTCACCTATCTTCTCCACTTAGAATTCTCACAGCCTTTTAGAACTCTTATATCTGTTCTTTGCCTTTCTTGGGGGGGAAAAGAGAGCTCCAGCTCCAGAGAGCTCCAGCATGAAAGAAAACTGTATCAATAATTCTTAGAGAGAATTCGTTAAAATTGTTATACCACTGGTATATTACCCCAGTGCCTCTTTCAAGAAGAGCACACACAAACAATGCAAAATGTGGGAGAAATTGTCAACAGCAAGGTTTGTATATGCATATGTGCTGGGTCATGTTCTGTTGTGTTACAGTTTTAGAACATGATACTCTCAGAAATGGCAAATATTACACATCCATCTGGATATGTTACATCAGCATTGGCTCTATTAACCAAGCTACATATTACAATCAGCAAATGCCTGGGTATACAGATAAGTTTTCAACAGCCGCGTAAACACTTGTTGCACTGCAAGGAGCAGAGATTTCCAAAGAATGGTGCCACAGCAGATAAGGCCCTCCCCCTAGTGCCATCAGATGTACACCTGTGCAGACAACAGGACAACCAGGAGGCCCTGGTCTGGAGATCTCACTGAGTGGGCAGATAGATATGGGAGAAGATTCTCCCTCAGGAAGCCTGGTCCCAAGTTTAGTTTTAATGGAGGAGGAAGGATACTTCTCTTGGTGTCCCGCAGTTGTAATGGGGAATTGAGTTCTAGTCAGGTGTGTGACACAGAAGAAAGGAAGGGTGGGGGCGGGGGCTTAGTCTCTATAGTGGGATTTCAAGACCTTTCAGACTTTCAAGACGCACTTGCAAGGCCACATATATATTGCTACTACTACTACTACTTCTCCCCATTCTCAATCATCATCATCATCATCATCATCATCATTTGTATCCTGCCTCTTTTACATATATAATTAAGAACAGTACATTATACATAACGCGCATGCGCGCTCGCACACACACACACACACACACACACACACAATAATGTAGAGTAAAAACATAGCATTCTATCGCATCACAGGCTAGTCCCAAATGCCTGCCGGAACAGGAAGGTCTTTGCCTGCTTCTGGAAGCATACCAGGGAGGGTGCCACTCTAGCCTCCCTGGGGAGGGAATTCCAGAGCGCTGGGGCAACCACTGCGAAGGCCCTCTCCCGTGTTCCCACCAGATCACCTAAAAATAAATGTCTAGGTGATCATTGTGCAAGGAGTAGAACATCCGCTTCCTAATCTATCTTAAGGAAAGATTCTCTTCCTCCAGCTGCAGTTCGTTCCATACCATGTTTGTTCTGTCTAGCCCAGCATCCTGTTTTGCCCAGTGGTCATCCAGATGCCTCCGGGAAGCCCACAAGGTTGTGGAAATGGAGGGCTGCTCTCCTGTTGGTGCTCTTCAGCCTCTGAATATTATGGCTTTATGGAACTTCTGTGGCTAATAGCCATTGGCAGATCTGTCCTCCAGAAAGTTATGTAATCCCCCTTTAAAGCCATCTGAGCTAGTAGCCATCACATCCTGTGATTTGCTGCCCTGTCTTGAATAGTTATGGGGGGGGGGGGCAGGCAGGCAGGTGTGTGTGTTGGCTTTATTATTTGAGTCATTGAGGTCAAGGAATTGAAATAATTTCCTCTTTCTGACTCAAATTTTCTCATATTCATGCTTATGTAGCCAAGACAGACCCACCCACACACAAGAGAGAAGTATTGACAGACTTGGAGTAGCCCTGAGGTTTGAAGATGTTAAAAAAAAATTTAGGGGGCAAAACCTAAGGAGGGGGGAACCCCCAAAACAACTCAATTATGGCTCAATAGCATAGAATGATAGAGGGGGAAAAACCTGAAAAACTGTGTGGGAAGGGGAGAGGAATGAAGTGGTAGGAAATGTCAATTATGGAAGAGACACATAGATATAAAAAAGGTAGCGAGAGAACCATCTAATTGTCTGGATAAGCCATTTCCTAGTTCACCCTGAAGCAATTTTAAAATGCCCCTAATAACAGAAATGAGAGCTGCTTGGAACAATCAGTGGAGAAATCCAAGATTTAAATATAGCTGGGATTGGGTACATATGCCCTCCCAAAAAACCAAATGCGGGGAGAACTTCCAAAAAACAGCCCAGTGAGGATTGATCATGCTCAGTGGGCACAGAATGCTGATCTGCTAGAGAAGAAAAAAGAAAACATGGGAGAGTGGGAGAATGGAATGGAGCAGATGGAATCCTGAATAGCAGCACTCTACACTTCAGCATTCTGTCGCAGTGCTGCACTTGTGAATAAGTTATCGCAGTTTCCCACTTTGACTAGTCCTAAATGTACATTAGTAATTAATCCCTTTTCTTCAGGAAGGTAGATAGGGTAGGGAGCCTTTCTAGTTTGAGGAACCAGACTTAAAAAGCAAATTGTCCACAACCAGAAACTTCACAGTGGTGGTAGGCTTATTTTCAAGACTGTCTTTTGAGCCAGCTCAGTCCACACATTACAGTGAAGTAGGGAAAACAGAAGTGAATGTGACTCAGGATCCTGTTGTCCCTCTTGCTTGTGTAACACTCCAAGTAGATTCTTGGATTTCAGATGTTTTGAGCATCTGTGTAGGTGCAGTTTGGAATGTTTAAAATCTATAGTTCATCCTTAACACGGGTATCCATAATTTTAAGGAACCTAGAGGGGACAGTTGAGCTCCTCCGACTATGATATTCTGCTTCTCAGAGCAAGAATGGTGGAAGAACATCTTGACTAGCCAACAAAAGCAAATTAACCCACCAGCGGGAATATTAACTTGCCTGTGAGCTTGGGTGTGTACTTTAAAATTTTAATAAATTAGCGGCTGTCTTCTTTCTGTATGTAGAATGAACTTTTATCTACCTTAATTATAACTAAAAGATTTGAAATCATGAGCTTGGTATAACAACTTTCCCAGGTCCCTCCCTTTACCAATAAGCTTTCATTAGGTAAATCATTGTGTTTACAACTAAGCAGGCAAAGGCTAAAGAAGAGCCAAGGTAGTAATTATTTCTAGCTTTTACTTTTGTATAATTCTAGAGGGTATGTAATGGCTGCCCCTTGGACATATTCTTGCTGTCGCTGATGTGACTCCTACCTTATTAAACACTTGTGCTATAATCCTACCTAACACTATAGATGAAAATGCCAGTGGCAATGGAGTCATGCATTGGAACAATAGAATGCAACATTTTGTGCTACATAAATGGAAGCACTCATTAAGGTATACTGTACATACACTTTGCATATTTATATGGGTGCCTATAAAACATGGCAAGTTAGTGATTTCATGTTGATTTTTAAGCATGCACAGGACACTTCTCACATTGTAGAGACAAATTTGGATTTGCTGCAGTGGACACTCAGCAGGGAGATGCAACCAGTCCAAGCTCTCCAGTGAGTGTACCTGTGAAGTATGAATGTAAATGTGTGTGTGTTGCATTAAGACTTCACATGGCCCTGCTTTGAACCCATATGTACATCTGAGCTGAATATTTTCTACTGGTTCACACGTAACAACAACCCAGAGTACAGGTTGAGTATGGGTTGTTGTTGAATCATGGGTTGTTTTTGAATTGTGGGTTGTCGTTATGTGCAAACCTTGCACTATAGTTTATCTATGGGTTGTTAAACGCAAACAACCTAGAGTTCATAACCCAACAACAAACGATGGGTTCTCTTCCTGGGTGGTTCATGGTTAACAACCCATAGTTAAAGCATAGTGCAAGATTCACATGTAATGACAACTCATGATTCAACAACAACCCATACTCTGGATTGTCGTTATGTGCAGGCCAAGCCTAAGTGTAAAGGTTTATCTTGAACACAATTTTGCCACATAGGAGAAAGAATAACTTTATTTTGTTTATTTAAAGTATTTTTAACCCACTCCTCAACCAATTGGGCACCCAGAGTGGCTTACATATAATCAGCAAAACAAAACAGTCCCTTCCCATGCAATATAATCTGAAAAGGCATAGCACACAAGGAAAAGGTAATGCGGAGGGAAAGGGGGGGGGATTCTTTCCGCAGGGCTGATGGAATGGCCCTGCTTCCATCTCTCATCACCATCAGCACAACCTGCTGGAATGGCTGCCAGTGGTGACAGTTGAATTAATGTCTTACATGGGGGGGAGAACATTAGCAACATTTTTTGTCAAGCTCTGCTTCAGAGGCTCTGATTACTAATGATGAGAGAGAGAGAGACCCACATTATACATTCTGTCATTCGCAGCACACAAATCTGTTGGAGCTTTCATAATTTCTATTGACGCTGTGGTTTCCTGTGCAATCTGCTTTAGCTTGTCAGATCTTACAGGTGCATAAGGCCCAGCTAGTTAGTTTGTTCCAACCTGTCCCGCATGAATGGCGAAAACTTGTTTTACATAAACCACTCTCTTATAGTGAAATACTCCAGTTTACAATGCACACACAGTGTGTGCCCAAAGATTGCTCCAGCTCTTTCCATGAAAATGTGAATCCCAGTTGGAAACCTTACGTTGTTGGTGGTTTTTTTTGCTAGGTTTTAGAAGTGGAGTATATGTGTTGTAAATGGAACTGAAAATGAGTACTGACAGATGTGTTCATAAGAGTTGTGACCATAAAAGTATTTTTTTTTAATCAAATAATCTTTTGGAAATCTTTTTAAAGAAGCAAAATGCTTGCAGTACATGCATAACAAGGAAAACAAAACATCTTGATAAGTAAACAGTATTCTCTTCATTCAGAGATGAAAGGATGGCCTTGAAATGGAAGAATATGGCTTGAGGGCCTGTACGCACTCGGAATCACCAAAAGCACATTTTCAGAAAATTTGACTAATTTAAATATGTAGAACTGAATCACTTGA
The DNA here is from genome assembly GCA_021292165.1 of Shinisaurus crocodilurus. Taxonomy (NCBI): domain Eukaryota; kingdom Metazoa; phylum Chordata; class Lepidosauria; order Squamata; family Shinisauridae; genus Shinisaurus; species Shinisaurus crocodilurus. The sequence goes on from CM037880.1 coordinate 163,707,566, forward strand.
GTGCAAAAATCTGTATTTCGAAGGCAGGTAAATGTCAAGACTAAAGCAGTTTGACTCGCACTGGTCCAACTCCTGTTATTGATCTATCAGTATTAAATAACACAGCAGTGCTGATGCCCCAGAACTGTGCCTTTTAATTCAGGTATAGTCATGCCTTGGATTGAGAGCATAATTCGTTCCGGAAACGTGCTTGTAATCCAAAACACTCTTATAACAAAACAAAATCCCCTCCAAAAAATTGTACAGAGATTTTTAATTTAACTGTCCCACAGTTCTATGCAACTCATTTCTAAAACAGTCCACTGCCCCCAGGAGCCTGAATCTTTGCCTAATGCAGATGAACTTTCATCCATACAGTACTTAGGTGTATATTATGCATGCCAGCATGTTCCTCTTCCTCCTGTGCTCCTGAATATTATTGTAGGAAACAGAAAGGTGCTCCTCTTAAATATCTTGTCATTTATCCTCTCCTTTTTAAAGTTTGGGAATGAATTTTGGGTGAAGGAATAAATAATATCCCATTGATGCTGCAGTACGTGGAAGGTTGTGTAGCTTAGTGGTTGGTAACTGGCATGGCTTGCTCAGTGGCCTCCAGGAGCCAAGGGATGTTGAGTGTCAGCTGAAAAAGAAATGGAAAAACAAGGTAGTGGGAGAAGAGTGAATCAGTCTGCTTGAATCCCTAACACCTTAGAGTCTCCTGGAAGAGAGTGTGGCTAGCTGGAACCCTAAACAGGAGCACTCCCGTTAGCAGGGGAGGATACACGGCAGCATTTTTCTATAGATTCTCCCTTGCCAAAGGCTATTCGTTAGTTCAGGTAGAGAACAGCCAGCATGTTGCCATGATGGGATTGTGGATCTAATGTTTCAGAACAAAAAGCAGGGGATGGGGGAAGAAACAGAAAAGTCCAAAAATTAGGCCAGATGTTGTGGCCATGAGGGCTGCAGTTTAGACTCAGCCTCAAGATGAAGATGGTAGACTGAAAGAATTAGTCGCTATTATGTGCTGCAGGTATCAATTATGCCTAGGATTCTGGAACAAAGATGCAATGTCTGATCTCCATTTCTGAAAACATAAAAGGCTGACTATAACCCAGATCTGTTTCTTGCCTTCGACAGAACACACAGGTTCTCCTTCAACTGTCGGAGGCCAGCAAGATTGGGGTAAGCCCCGCTTCCGGAGCTGGGAAGGCAGACTTTGTTCTGAGCTTCCTGGAGGAGGTGGTGCCTCCACAGGAAACTCCAGTTTCGTTTTCCTGTCTCACAGAGGGAGGCAGACACTTCGTGCTCCGCAGAACGCGAAAAGAAAAGAAAAAAGCAACTAGGCAGAGATCAGTAATAAAGAGAAACCCAACAGTCTTTATATTAGCAAAGCCTGAGATTAATTTTAGGTGGTATACTGGCCAAAAAAGAAGAAAGTGTGGGGCTTGGACCTCTGGGTTCTAGTAAAAAACAAAGTAGGTTTCACAAGCCTGAAGTCTGCCCCACCCCTACTGAAATAACGCCAAGGTTGACTTTTAGTGAGCTCATTATGCAGATAAGCTTCCTCTTTCTCTAAAGGTTGTCTTTGAGCATGTTTGAGGATGGAAATCATTTGCATGCTGGCTGAGGCCCCTCTAGTGCAAATGTTTGGTGTACCTCAGGCTACTGACACTGTGTAACTGAGATGTGGTTTCACTGGAAAAGACTAGGGAACAACAAATCTGTTGTGTGTGTGGCCTGGTCTCATGAAACAACAAGCCACCCATTACTTAACTGATGGGTTGTCGTGCACAAGCAGGAGAGAGTGGGTGTACTACCTCCAGCACACCTGCCTCTTCCACTTTTACACCACAACCCACAATCAGCTCCTTTGTATGTTGCTGAGTGCAGTATCCGAACCTGGACCACTGGGTTGTTTAGCCCCTAAACAACAGGCCTGTGGCTTACGCTGGCTCAGCTTGTCTGAGCGTGGAAAGCTAAGCAGGGTCAGGCCTGGTTATTATTTGGATGGGAGACCCTGTTGGGTTTTGCATAGGCAGAACGAGATTACCACCTGACATCGGGATTATCACCTGACCTGGTGGGTGTTACTTGAGTTCAAGTATACAAGGCCTTTGGTCAGGAGACATGGTCTCGAGGTGATGTGACTCAGCAGCCTTGAACAGGTTTGGATAAACATGTTGATGAATAAGTTATACTACTGGGTGAGTAATGTCCTATTCATAGATGCAGGGTCTGGGGTATATAAGCTAGCACACTTGCTTGCTTCCGTCATTCCTCTTCATCTCTCTCTGCTGCTTGTTCGTCTCGACATGTATTGTCTTGGACTTCACTTCATCTAGCCTTACCACTGGGGTATAGGACTTGAGTCTGCTATGATGTAGTGAGTAGAGATGCATTGATTGCCTTAATCCCATGTAATTGGGTCTTACAAATAAACTCTTTAATCTTTATTAACTGCTGTTATCTCCTCCTTCCGCTTGCGTGACTGGGACTGAGGGTCATTGGCTAGGGGAGCTTTTGAACCCGGGTCAGTCCAACTCTCACAGACCCCTCCTCTAGTTTCCTGCATTGAGCAAGGGGTTGGACTCGATAGCCTTGTAGGCTCCTTCCAACTCTATGATCTAAGAAATCTATGAAATAAACAACCCAGCGGTTAACCCAACAACAAAGCATGGGTTAATTGCTGGGTTGTTTAGCCCCTACACAACCCTGCAAATCTGGTTTGCACATCACGCTCAATGTATGAAGGCGCCGATCGGTAAAAAAGTGAAAGAGGCACTTGCTCATCCCTACTCATGCATGACAACCCATCATTTTTTAAAAATTATGTGTGCTATAAGACCTAATCACATTTGTGTCAGTGAAGGGTGGAGTTTCAGCTTCATCTCTGAATTTCCTAGCAGTTGTCAGTTTAGGCCATGCCTTTGACAAAAAATGTTTGCATGTAAATAGACTAAAATATTCCAGGCTGCCATTCATAGGTTTAAGCAATGCAGCTTGCTGGCTCATAGAATGTTCTTCCTATACAGAGATGAACGTAATTATTTTCTTGTATGAAAGATATCTGCAATTTAAATGACTAATTGTATTGTAGCCTTGGGCTAAACATATTGATAACACAAATGTTGATGACATGTGAAGGGTCAAGAGATTTATAATTTCAATGAGAGATTGCTTAAAACAATGTGGCACAGAGCCAGGATACTTCAGTTTAATAATTGTCTATTAAGTCAACGTGACACACTTTGTACAGTATTTGTTACCTCCAGGTACAGATTAAGGATCTGATGTAGCCACTGAAAGTGACATGCATACATGAATCTTGGGCGTAATAGTGAATAAACTGACGCTACATTTCCAGTAATTTGTCTCAATATGTAAAAGACTCTGTTGGTTACATTTGAAAAGACTTGTAGAAATGTCATAATGGAAATTGGGGGAGGAAAGCTGCACAGCTGAATAGTAACACTAGACTCTTGTAGATCTTTAACTGTTTAGTGAAGTTCTAGCTTGAATGAAGATAACAGGATCACAGATACACACACTTATTCCTGTATTGTTAAAGTGAAAACTGCTTTTAATACTGTTGCATGATCTGTCCCCAAAGTTCTCATTCTTCTTTTTAAAAATAAAAAATAAAATCATAATTGCTCCTTTCTTAGACACTTAATCATTTTGCTGTTAGAAAACTGTCTTAAGATGTGTTCATCCCAATAAGATTCTCATAACCTGTTAGTGAAGGGTCAGCTTAAGTTTACTGATGTAACAGTATACAATGGACCTTTAGATTGTAATTATAGTGGTGTGAACTATAGAGTGTGAACTCCACTCTTGCCAGCTAAAAATGTGTATTTGGTTGTTTCAGACTTCTGGTTTCATTGCTACTTGTGAAATCCTAACAATGCAGCTAATCAGAAAAACGTCCATTGGCTTTATGTTAAATATAAAATCTACTTAGGTAATATAGCCTAAGTAGGTTTAGGATTATAACCTACTTAGGTTATAAAACTGCCTATCGATTGCACCCTCAGTGCTTGTAAGCCTCCGAACTAGGAGACTTACAAGCATCCAGTTCAGAGCGGGAGGAGCAGCGGAGATGATCTTCACCTCCTTGCACCTCCCGCTCTGCAATTCAGCTAGTCACCATTTTCAGCCATCTAGCTGAGGCGCTTCGGAGGAGGAGGGAAGGAGGCTGGAGCACTGTCAGGATACCTCATATCCTGACGGACCCAGTCTCTCCCCCTCCCCTCCCCCTGGAACGCCCCCTTTACACCCTCTCTGAAGTCAATTTTCTGACCTTGGAGAAGCAGGTGGCGCAGTTCTTTCTGAACTGGTTGTGAGCTGGGGAGGGGGATCGGAGTGCGGATCCCCAGCTCCAAGGTCAGAGCTCTGTCTCCGACCTTGGATCTGAGAATCTGAAGTATCCTATGGTCCCCTAGATGCTGTCTAGTGGACTATAGGATCACTCCCTTAATTTGCTCTTTCTTTGTAAAGAATATTTTACCTAAATACTTTTTTAAAAATAAGACATAACATAGCATACATGTGGACAGTGACAAATAAAATAATTAAAAGCCTATACATAAAATAAGTAGAAAGTGCAAATCTATGATATGGTGGACCTCTTTGAACATGAAAGTGAACTACAGGCTTTGCTGAACTTAGGAGACTTTAATATCACAGGGTGGTATCCAGTGCTGTCTGTCCACCAGTGGAATGGATACCACTGGTAGAATGGATTCCCCCTCACCCCTGCAGCCTTCCGTGTACCCTCTGCAGACGAGAGCAAGGGGAGTCCTGTTGCACGAGGGGAAGTCTGGTCTCCTGATGTTGTATGTAGCTCCCTCCTTCTATTTTTGATGTTCGGAAGTACTGTTGCTTATGTAGCTAAAATTGCACCATCCATGCATAAGAGGGAAGTACTCGTAGATTCTTGGAAACCCCAAGTTTTGCACAAGTACAAAAACCTTTCAGAAAAAAACCTCTAAGGGCTAGAAAATCCCCAAACAGCCCAATAAGGATTGAGCATGCTCAGTGCCCACAGAATGCTGGCTGGGGTGGGGCTAGAAATCTGGGAGGCAGGGGGAATAGAATGCAGTATCCCAGACAGGAGCACTGAACACTGCAGTATTTTGTTGCAGGTCCCTCTTATATCTTTAGGACTGTGCTACTGATACATTAAGTTCTCTGGCATATTGAAAAGTCTTCTGGTTTAGCTCTGCCCTTTCTTAATTTGAATTGTAGTCTTCTCAGCAAGGAGAAAGTCCAACACTATAACAAACCATTGAATTAAGGGTGGCTGGGAGGAATTCCACTGTTTGGCTAACTCTAGCTTAGCTGTCATCAGTAAATAAGAAACATGAGTGGATCTTCACTTGGATATCCCCCCACTGTGTCAAAATGCAGTGAAATGTAGGCTGGATCTAAAGTGGGGAGGGTTAATTAGACCACTTGGATCTTACATAAAGCCAAAAGCTCTATACAAATTTCATACTCCCACCACGTATGGAAGAAGGTGCCTTTCCACGTACATCCACTAGCATATTAAACCAGTGTCTAACCTGTGTTTAAAGCACTATCAAAGGGGAGTCATGTACATCTAGGTAGGACTTTATTATGGCGTTTTGATATTGGTATAATAATGAAAGAGTTGTATAGATCTCATACATTTGCCACCTCTAGTTCAATTTGCACATCTGTTGACCAATTGTACATGTAGGCTAAAACATGAGCTATTTTTTTCCTACTTTATTTCTATAAAAACACACACAAAACAAACACCACAAAACATATAACAATTGACAAAACTAAAATGGACTTTCGCTTTTTTCTACAGCAAGTATAAGTAACAATAGCTTCTCTTACTCGATAATCAAAAGAAAAAAAGAAACCTCTCTTTTTTCTATTGTCCCAAATTTAGCTTCATATTCCACAAATCCGGAAATAAACACATCTTTTCCTAATCCCTGCAAAAAGTCTATTAGAGGTTTCCACTCAATAGTAAACATAGATGTTGTCTTTTCTCTAATTAGTGCCATAAGTTTGGCCATCTCTGCCAGCTCCAAAATCTTGACTAACCATTCTTTTGTTGTCAGCAATGTTGGGCCTTTCCAATTTTTTTTGTATATAGTAGTCTCACTGCCGTTGTCATATATAGGAATAAAGTTCTGTGACTTCTTTCCAACTGATTGTCAGTTATTCCCAAAAGAAAAGCCTCTGGTTTCAACTGAATGTTAATCTTTAGAATTTTTTGAATTAGTGAATGAATTTGTATCCAGTTTTTTTTTGGCTTTCTTACATGTCCACCACATATGGTGTAAAAAGTTCCTTCTTGTTGTTCACATTTCCAACAAACACCCGAGATACCATTTTACATTTTGGGCAATTTATCCAGTGACAAATATCAACATCTTAAAAAATATCTTTAAGACTAGAACATAATGTAAATTTCAGACACATATATATATAATATATCCAAAGTTTTGAGCCCATTTTATCATACATTCCTTCACTTGTTCTTCTTCTGTCTCAAATTTCAACAAAAGTTTATACATTTTTGCAATAACATGTTCATCATTTGCACATAATTCCCTTTCAAACTCACATTTACTTTGTTCAAAATCATAAAGCCTTTTGTCAGCTTTAAACCTTTCTAAAATTTGTAAATAAGAGAACCATTGACATATAACACCTTTTTTCAAATCTTCTGATTTTATTTTACATTCACCTTGTGAAAATTCTAACAAATCACGTTATAGTTACTTAAAATTTCTCTTCTATGATGTGCTTCTTGTGCTGATAAGCCACAATGGTATTGTCGGACAAACCTAGGTTTGTATTTATTCCATATTCTCAAAATGGCTCATCGAACATAACGGTTATTAAATTCTGCATTAACCTTAGCTTTGTCATACCACATTCTTTCATCCATACTAAACAACAAGCAGCAAAGTATAATTTCAAGTCAGGTAAACCCAGTCTTCCTCTTTCTTTTGCATCCTGCAAAATCTTATATTTAACTCGTGGTTTTTTCCCTTGCCATATAAATCTAGATATATCTTTCTGCCATTGTTTAAATGGTAGTTGAGATGTCACAATAGGAATAGTCTGAAACAGAAATAGCACAAAACATGAGCTGTTGTGTGCATTTGATTTCTCTCCTGTATGGGCTACTTTGTACATTTTGATTTCTCTCCCACCCATGTTGGCTAGGAATGATGGGAGTTGCAGTCCAACACATTGCATTCCAAGGTACCAGGTTGGGGAAGGCTGGCTTAATAGAGCCTCCAAGTTTAAGGGGTGGTTTATCTCTGAATACCAAATGCTATGGGCACAAAGGGGCCCAAGATATCTTTCCATCGTGTTGTAGTTGTAGACCTACCAAAGGCATCCAGCTGGCTGTTGTTGGAAGCAGAATGCTGGACTAGGTGAGCCTTCATTCTGATCCAGCAGCGGTTTTCTTCTTATCTTCTAAAAGCTGAGGTGGGAAGGTGTGTAAACTAGGGATGCATGCGTCTGTTAATTTCAGTTTTGCTGAGACTCATTTTTCCAATCTTAAGTTGGTTTCATCCTATTTCTGCATCAGCTTGCAATTTTTAAATGTCTGTAAAAATGTTTGTACACATTTTGTGTGCATTTCTCAGAATGTATGCATTTCTGTAGGCAATTTTGCCTGATAAGCATTTTTGCAAGCATTGTCCTTAATACAGTGTTTTTGTATGTTTTCACAAATGTACGCATTTTTGTGCACTCTTCCCATAACATACACACTTTCCATAATACACACATTTCCTTGTGTGCATTTTTATTGGAGAACTGTATTGCCAAGATCACAGGTGTGTTCAACTTACAAATGTGATTTGGTTCGCATATTGGTTCAGGAAGTCCAAATTAAAATGCAAACTAAACAAATTTCTCCTCCATCCCTTGTGTGAACCTGTGACTACTGTTGAATAGCAAAGTCATTGGTAAGCAACTGCTTCATTTTCTTTCTCTCTTTCCTTCTTTCTTCCCCCCCCCCTTTTTTTACTGTAAGTTGATTATTATTTTTTTACAAAGCTCCTATAAATATTACTGAAAGCATTTGATACGTTAAGAATACAACGTTTTAAGAATCTGGCTCAATACCAACTCTCCCATAGTGGTTTGTGTCTGGCGTTACAAATTTCAAAAGTAGTTTAGAGATACCTTGTGCAAGGTCCTTTACTGGAAACTTTATAATTTGTTTGCATGATTTTACTATAGATATTAATATCTTAGTATTAAAGACTGTATATGTAGTGTTATAAGAAATATTTGAGTGCTTATTGGAATGGTTTTGGGGGGCATATGCTTTGTTTTGCAATGGATAAGAATGGGCATATTTGTGTGTGAATGCTAAATAATAAGTCTTCTAAGATAATCTCTGTTTTGAAAGTAAATACTTCCGCCTCCCTAAAGTTCATTTGACTTCTGAAGGACATAACTATTGGATTGCTGAGAATCCCCTGGGGTTTGTTTCATTTATAATATTGCCTGGGGCCTTCTGCTGCATCCTGTTGGATTGACCTCCTTTTCAACCCTGTAATGGCAGCTGTGCTACAAAGCTAGTTTCCCCCCCCCCACGCTCCTTAAGGGGTTGTCTTACTTTGAACTGTGACCCTTTTGTGCCTTACCAGGACAGGAGGGCCCTCTCTCTATGGTATGTGGCCAGCAATCTTTCTTCTGTGCCTGTTTTGTTCCAAGCCATTGAACAAATGGGAAGCTTCAAACGATGGCATTTTTATTGTTTTTGTTTAAATCAGAGAATGATACTGCATCGTGTTAGCAGGAACAATAGCCTTTTCTGAAAAGCAGATTATAACAACTATTCCGAGTGTTCTTCTGTTTATTTGCGGATCCTAAATTATTTGCATACTTTTTAAAAACTTTTTTTTTTTGCTGTACAAGCTTGCTTCTTACACCAGTTATCAAACTCTGAAATGTTTTGTCTTAAATTATTTCAACTGTTTCTAAGCAGGGTTGAACTTAACTTTATCTGAAAAGTCTTAAGGATGTTGATTAAAAATAACATGTATTTCTATTCAATGTCGTGGCCAAAATATTCATCCTTAAAGCAGCTTGCAGCATGAAAGTTCTATGGTCAGTTTTAAAAGCTGTGGGATACAGATAAGACGAAATTTAAGAAGGTGTTCACTATACCCCTAAAAGTTGTAGAGGAGCTGGTCACCTTTGATCTTCTGGGACAGAGTTGGGGAACCTGGCACCTTCCAAATACTTGGCATCACTGCTTCAGTTGCAGCAGTTGGCTAGTTTTGGTGGAAAGTGAAATTTCAGGGATTCATCTCCAGTCCTTCCCTTCAGACTGGCTACAGGTTTGTCTCCAACTATGCCCAGGCTACACTGTGATGTTTTTTTGGGCATATTGCAGATGTGGATGAAGATATGGTAAAACAGCTGCTGTGGTAGCCACTCCTTCCCATCTTTCATAATGCCATGTGGCAGTATGGTATGGGCAGTGCTGAAGAAGCAATGATTATCATGAATCCTTAAGCCTGTTTGACCAAGGGGGAGGATGGTGGTGGGAACATGCCTTAGTACATTTAGGGCAAAATATGAAGGGGTGAAGCTTGAGCATCACACTTATACAATATTTTATTTCAGTTTCTCTTGTGTTGTACAACTTGAATTTGTGATTTTCAATATCTACTCCCCTTTTTCCTGTCTAGGGCTTGAACAGGTCACCCAGCCTTGCAAAGCCATATCTTCGTCCAAGAATAATACGCATCTGTCTCAGGGACTTGATCTTTTGTATGGAACAAGAAAGAGAGATGAAGCATTCCCTAGCCTTATATCAGGCTCTTCTGAAGTAATGGCTAGACTTCTGTTGCATTTCAGCTTGCTACCATTTGTTGCCAAAGATCACCTGTTTGCACTGTTCTGAAGTCTGTTCTTGGAAGACAGCCCATTACAAGGAATAGTTTGTTAGGTGGTCACGGAACACATGCATGCTGCCTGGATGCACTAGAGACAGAGGGAGCTTCTGGTGCCATGCAAGTCAATTACTTGTGTCAATATTTCAATCTGCAATATTCCATGAATAGTGTGCCTTCTAATGCTGCAATTAGGGAAGAATGGTATGATGAATGTAATCACAAACCAACAGACAGTTGGTTTGCTAGTGCATTGCCTACAGGATTCAGCCTCTCTAGATGTCCTAGTTTTAGAGCTTGATGCTATAACTAGCTGGAAGAGAAACCACTTGGGAGCAAGCCAACGAAGTGCCAAAGTGAGATCTATAATCTACTGCCTCCAAAAAAAGATGCGAATGAGGGATCCCCAATGGCATGGCTTGTGTTGCCAATAATACTGGACAGATCTGCAAGCACGCTGGAGCTGTAAGAGTTGGGGTGAGCACTCTTCGGCAATATAGTTGCCTAAGGGCACAGTCTTATGCATGTTTAGACAGGGAGGGAAAAGTCCTACAACTCCTAGTATTCCCTAGTCAGCATGGCTGGCTGGGGAATTCTGGGAGTTGTAGGACTTCTGTCTAAACATGCATAAGATTGTGCCCTAAGTAACTTAAAGGAAGCACTTAACTTGGGCAGATGGTCCTTTCATTTTCAGCATAAAGATGACTGCAGAAGCATCTAATTTTGTATCTGTGCTTGGATTTAAAGCAGGGAGCTATCTATCCTTGAGGAATACTCCCTGCTTCATGTAAAGTGCGGGATTATTTGATTTCCTCCTTCCTACGTTATGGAAGTGGGAAGAATATATTTAATGATTATCAGGGATTTGATCATTTATCTTAAGCTGGTGACTTGGAAATGATTCTAAAATCTGCTTAGCAGGAAAAAAATCTGCTGCAGCACTTGCAGAAGGGTACAAAATGGTCCAGGGCACTGAAGTGATGGTTTGCTGGATTCCAAAGATTCTGCCTATTAGTCTGTCCTGGATCACTTGTGAAGAAGTTGGGTGTGGAGTCAGCCTTTGCCATTTTCTACAAAGGGTTGTATCAATGGGTTGTATCCAATGCTAGTCTGACTTTGGGTCCATTAATTTCAGTGGGTCTACTCTAAGTAGGACTAACATTGGATACAACCCAAAATCTATACTGTTCTGTACATTTAATGCAGTTCCATTATGGGTGTATAATGGAATGTGTAAGGAAAATAGCAACTGGATGCCTTCACAATTAAAGTCTTTATTTCAAAAAAAGAGGTTCTTACAGCTTTTTGGTATGCCATTCTACAAAATGGGGGTGGGGGTAATATTAGTAGGGGAAAAAACCCCATTTAACTTTGAGACCAGGTCTACTGCAGTACGTTGAGATTCTAATCGAGTTATGGTTTCGCTGTTCGGAACATGGTGAACTAAGTTAGTTAAACCAATGCAGTAAATTCTATGTGTGTGTCTGTATATGTGTGTATATATATATATAAGTAAAATATATCTGGTACTCTTGACTATGAAGCAGTAAGGTATTGATGGGATCAGGCAAAAAGTTTTGTATAATAAATGCCTATCTTTACTTTTTATGTAAAGTGCAGCATTTTCCCGTTTGTGTATTCAGTCTTCCTGACAGATGTTTCGGATTTATTTTAAATACTGCATTAAAGTAACTATTTTATTAAAGAGATTAATAGTATTTACTGTGTTAAATGTAAGGGATAGTATTACATGAAACTGTGCATGAAGGTCCTAGCTCTTCAGCACATTTCACACATAGTGTCCTTAACAGCACAAACTTAAGCCTTAAGGCAGCCTTCCCCAACCTGCTGCCCTCCAAAGGTGTTGGACTACAACTCCCATAATTCCATGGCTAACTAAGAGATTACGAGGGTTGCCCTCCAGATGTGTTGGACTATACCAGGCTGGGGAAGGCTGCTTTAAGACATAACTGAATGAGTTCTTACCTATTAACTTGAAGCGGTTCTACCGCTAGCTCACAGAATTGGGGCCAAACTAGACATGTGGGACAATGATGTATGTTAAGCTTGTGTTTGCTCTGTTCTACATTTATCCAATTCTAGTCCTACTTTGACCCATTGAAATGAATGGGGCTTAAGTTGGTTCTAGTCCTTGACCCATTGAAATGAATGGGGCTAAAGACCCACTCATTTCAATGGGTCTACTCTAAGTAGGATGCAACCCATAAAGTTGGGGTTGGGATTCTACTCTTTCCACAAAGAGACTTACTGAGGGAAGTGAAACCAGCCCCTCCCCCTTTATTTAATTACATTTACCGTACTGTATATCCTGTCTTCCATCATGGAACTTAAGGCAATTCCGATGCCAGAAGATGGTGCTGGGGGATTATTGCTCTGTCCCTTGGCAGTTATGCCATGGAGTGCCACAGATCCCTGTTCTATCCATCATGCTGTTTAACATCTATATGAAACCGCTGGGAGAGATTATCCAGAGATATAGACTTATGTGTCACCCATATGCGGGTGACACCCAGCTCTATCTCTCCTTCTCATCAAACCCAGGGGAGATGGTGGCTGTTCTGAATCAGTGCCTCGGTGTGGTAATGGACTGGATGAGGGCCAATGAACTGAGACTTAATCCAGACAAGACAGAGGTGCTGTTAGTGGGTGGTTCGCCTGCCTGGCTAAGTGATGTTCAACCTTTTCTGCAGGGGGTTGCACTCCCCCAAAGGATCGGGTTTGTAGTTTGTGGTTGCTCTTGGATCCAGCACTTGTCATAGAAGGCTCAGCTTGTCTGAGTGTTGAAAGCTAAACAGGGTCAGGCCTGGTTATTACTTGGATGGGAGACCCCTCTAGTTTCCTGCATTGAGCAGGGGGTTGGACTCGATAGCCTTGTAGGCTCCTTCCAACTCTATGATCTATGAAATCTATGAAAGGCACGGGTGGCCTCAGTAGTGCAGAGCACTAATATACCATCTATGCCGCTATCTGGACAGAGACAGCCTAGCCAGAGTTATCCATGCTCTGGTAGCCTCATGTTCAGATTACTGCAATGCTTTATACTTGGGGCTGCCATTGAAAAAGTCCAGAAACTTCAGCTGGCCCAAAATAAGGCAGTGGCATTATTAACAGCGACTGGCCAATATGACATTACACCAGTGCTTTGTGATCTGCACTGGCTGCCACTCTGTTTGCAGACCCAGTTCAAAGTACTGGTATGAACTTACAAAGTCCTAAACTGCTTGGGGCTAGGTTACCTGAAGTACTGTCTTCTCCCATATTGACCTGACTGCACCCTGTGATCAACTTCAGAGGCCCTTCTCTGGGTGACACCGCTGAATGAGGTGAGGCAGGTGGCTACAACGAGGTTTTTGTTTTCTCCTCCAGTTTTAAAAATTATGTTAGTGCATTTTTAGATCTTTGCACTGCTGCTGGCTTTTAGTCTGGGTTTTATTTTAGTCTTTTTAACCTTAAGGTTTTTATACTGACTGGGTTCGCACGGCCCAACAACCCATCTTGGCTCTTCCCAGTTCTAATTTCTTTTACTACTGCTTTTATATTTTTATGGTCTGTTAATATTCTGTGCATTCTGTAAGCCACCTGTGCATTCTGTACCGCCTTTGGAGGTGAAAAGGCGAGATACAAAATGCCTGAATGATTGAACAGAAGAAGATGTTCTTCTAAAATGGAGAGGAGGAGGATTAAGTATGCCACCCTGGGTTCCTTTCAGGAAAAAAGGTGGGATATAAATATAATAAATAAATGTGTGAAGGTTTGCAACTGTAGTCTTAGTATGGGTATTAAGTTCAGGGAGGAACAGTTCTCTTGGAGAACACAGATTTCTGAATTCATGAAATCATAATTAAGGGCTTGTGTTCAGGTTCCTATGACTTTTTCACCTCTACAAAAGATTTTGGAACCTTTTTTAATGTGAAAGCCTTGGGATTTCACCTAGCCCTTAGGAAGAAGCAGTCAAAGACTTTCCTCGTTCTTTATCTTGTAGAAAGTTCTTTATGGTCACTTGAGTGGAATCGAGTAATGGCTTCTAGACACTTCTGATGTTGCTAGCTGAGCTCTTACATTAGTACAGGAAGTCTAAGATGGTATTGTAGCTAGATTATTGTGCAAAGGGGTTTAATCTTGGAAACTGATTTGGGGAAACTTACTACTACTTAGTTTATTGATGCCTGTTGTAGACAGTGACATGGTTCTTTGAAGCCATGGTGGCAGGAAGCTTGGGTTCTCCTTTTTGGCATAGGAGGCACCCAACAATAGATTAATGCTTCCTGTGTTGCTTGCTAGGCAGGAACCATGTGACCCCCCCATCCCAGTTCATTCATGCCTTCGCTCAGTGCAGGACATAGTTAACTCTCTCTCTCCTCTTTTTCTCCTTAGCTTGGGCCTTCCTATTTTCTCCTAACTCCTTACCTACATACATCTTTGATTTTCTTATCTTCTCCCTTCCTCTTTATCTAAAAGTCTTTGTTTTTCCTCACCTACACAGTTTTCACTTTCACTTTCTCGATTTCTGTCCGATGGCTCCAGCAGGGAACCACAGTAAAAAGCCTGTCAGCAAGATTATTCGTGTTAGGATCTCAAAGAAAAACTGCAACCACTTTGTCTAAGAGAGGAGCTCCATCTGTGAGTTATCCCCCCCAGCTTCATCTGAACTCCTCTAATGCCGGTACAAGCTCTAATCGCTCCCCAGTGGTTTCCATTAATTCCAACTGTTGCTGCAAGACAAATTGCAAATTTGTGCTGTCGCAGTACCCTGCCTAGAAGAAGGCCAAGGCCTGGGCCCTCCTACAGCCTGCCCAAACTCCCAGGATGCTGGAGATTCTGCACCATTTGCTGTACGCAGTCTGGAGAACGATAACCGTGGCACCCACCAGAGGACACAAAAGGGCAACTTAGGCCAGGCTGAGGCCTTTGCTCAGAATAAGCTTCTGAATGGAACATTGATGCAGTTTTGCTTCTCCAAAGCTCCCAGTCTCAGGTAATGGCTTCCATGGGGATCCCTTCAGTCCAAACTCTACTTGCTTTTGAATTTCCTGCTTGCCTTTTCTGAAAAGACTTCGTGTAGTAGGTTAAGTAAGCAATAGGAGCAGTAAAGGAGGGGAAGGGCTCTAAATAATCTCTCAGAACCAAACTCATACTTTCTCACCTTCATAAGGCAAAATTCCTCTGAAATCCCAAATGGCTGCAGCTGAGCATCTTGCCGTGGAACTGAAGAGAGACTAGGAGGCCTTCCTCTTACCCACCCACCCTCAGTCAAGTGGTTTGATAAATCCAATATGGAGGAAAATTCTTCAATGACTCTGATCTGGTAACTCTCTTATCCAAGGAAATGTCAACTCTAGGTTTACATCTTGCTGCTCAGGATCCCACATCCTTGAGAAGCATCAGTCTTCCCAGAAACCAAAGCTCCACAGAAGGCCATTTTTCCAGTGTCCTTCTAAAAAAAACAACAGTTGAATCTGGGTGGACTACTCACCTAAACAGTAAAAAATCTAACAATTTCCCCCAAAGGTTCTGTACCCTTGAGCACCAGGCAGTGGAGGATCTAAAGATTTCCTTGGTGGATGTCCCTCTAGTTGTGCTACCATTGAGGGTTATTGTATCCAACGATGGAGATGTCCCTCTGAAGCACCCAGAAGAAAAATGCCTGAATCTAGCTCTCAGGCCTATGAGATTACTGCCTTCATGCCATGGGGTGCTGCTGTCACCTCTGCCATTTCTAGCGCTTCATTACTTTGGCTGGAGGACATTGCCCAAGGCTCAAATCCAGATCCTAACCAGTTTTGCAAAACCATCCAGAAGCTAACTGTTTCAGCTTTCACTGCAGATGCCACCTTAGACTCACTACAGTTTTCTGCCAGGGCTATAGTAGCCAGACTCTGTCTATGGCTCAAACACTGGAATGTGGATGCTGCTTCCTGTCATGGACCAAAACAAACCTACCAAAACAAACCAACTCGCAGCTCAACACATTAAAGGGACGACGGACACCACAGCAAACTGACTCAGCCACCAGGCCTTCAAGCTAAGAAAATGGAACCTGGACACCTCACCATCATAACAGTCCAGAAGAGGTTCGGCTCCCCCAATCCTGGACCTCTTCACCTCTCCAGCCAACCACAAGACTTAGTGGTTCTTGAGATACCCAGCAGAGGGAGCAAAAGTGACAGATGTTCCAGTGTCAACCTGCCCCCCAGTCTATTCCTTTCCCCCGACCGCTCTGATCTCTAGGGTCCTATGCAAGATTCACTTCGAGGGCCTTCATGGTAAGTACCAATGTCCTGATCGAGGGGTGAGGGAATGAATAAGCTCAAGGGTACAATTGTGGTATGAGGTTGGCCATGCCTCTCCGAAATATTGAGTCAGTGGCATTGAGAGCACATAATGCAGGCCACATGCTGAAGCTAAGCAGGTATTAGCCGGGTCAGTGCTTGGATGGGTGACTGCCTGGGCTGCCCACATCTGTTCTGCATTGAGCAGGGGGTTGGACTCGATGGCCTTAGAGTTGGCCCTTCCAACTCTACTATCCTATGTCCTGGTCTTAATGCAAAGGATTCCCGAGTTGCCACAGCATCAGAAATCGCCAGCAGCTGGGGTTTGACAGATGCAGGATTGAAATCTCTGGCTGATAATGTAGTCGCTTCTTCCCACGTGGGAGTTGGCTCTTAGCAGTAGACCCAGGTTTCTTGCGGCAGCCTAAAGCACAATGCTGCAACATCTGCTTCCTCCAGGAGGATTTGGAAAGCTGTAAATGAATGGGGAACGCAGTAGCTTGGCTGATACAGGTCGTTATCTTCCTCTGACACAGGTAAGGCGTAGCTGAGATCATACTGCCTTGGCCAGGGAGGGACAAGCATAAATTCAAAGATTGAATCATTCACATCTGAGGAACACAAGGGATAAATAACACCCACAGGCAGCCTGTCGTCAGTAAACATGCCTAGCTGCTCCTTGTTTTATTTTACTTGTAATCCTGCCCTTCCTCCTCCAGGGAACTCTAGGCAGCCTCTTAGCTTCACAACAACTCTGTAGGGTAGGTTAGGCTGAGTGTGATTTGCTCACGGGTGTCTAATATGCTTTCTACCTGAGAGATAGTTGAACCTGGGTTTTCCACACCCAGGTGAATTGTTCTATCCCACACTTGGCTGATTTTTGTAGTTTTGCATCTGATTATTTTACATGCAAAGAGACATAGAGAGTAACACAGATTGCAGATGGGCTTAAATATGGCTATCCAAATATTAAACAATGGATGATTCTAGTTCTAGGCAACTAGCGGGGAAGGTTTTTTAACATTTATGCATGGTGTGGAAAAAATGGATAGACATTTTTCTTCCTCTTGTAACATTAGAACATGGGTTCGCCCAGTGACATTGACTGGTAGGAGATCCAGGACAGATAGCACAAAGTACTTCCACACAGTACAATGACTTTATGGAATTTGCTGCTGGAAGACATGGTAATGGCTGTTGGCTTTAAAAAGAGATTGGAGGATAGGTCTATAAACAGTTATTGGCCACAATAGCTAAACTGAATCCTGTTCAGGGGTAGAATCCTGGTGCGCTCCAGCTGTTTTGGATTTAATCGCCCAGCATTCCTGATCATTGGCCATACTGCCTGGGGCTGATGGGAGTTGAAGTCCAAAACATCCAGAGGGCACCAGGTTCAGGAAGGCTAGTTTTACATCCATGTGGTTCAACAGAAGCTTGCGCCTTTCCTCATAAGGGACCCAATTATATATCTGTCCTCAAGTAGTACTGTAGTCATTATCTGGGACCTTACAGAGCCAAAGGGAGAGTTCACACATCATGATAAGCCACCCTGAAAATAAGTCACAGCGGGTGGGTTGGCTGTTTGCTCCCTATTCCATGGTACTCTCGACAGACAATCAGGCACTCTGGCTTGCCCTGGCTTGTTTCCCCCTTAGTCCTCCGGCTCCCTGCACATATCCCATTGTTTTTTTGTGGCACAACCCCTTTTGTATCCTTGTCCCTATGGAGGGAAACTTTTCTGGCTTCCCGCCCTGTTCCAGTCACTACCCCTTCTCTGTGCAATTTTTCTGTTTGCAACCTTTTAAAAAAATATTTTTTGGTGCTTTGAAAAATAAGCTCTGAAAATGTCATCAAACACATCTGAAGGGCCCCAAGTTGCAGAAAGACTGCATTTGACTCTGCTGCTGGTTTGCACGGGGTGTGTTCTGCCCCTTTCCTTTACCACTCAAGTGTATTAAGGGGAATGGTAGCATCAGCATTCTTGTGCTATCTGACCCTTGGCTCCAGGCATCAGCACACAGACACACACATGCTTAACGCTCACTGCCTTTTCTTTCACTTACTTGGCAAATGCTATTGTGTGTGTGAGTGATTTATTTTTATTTTTTTAAAATCCTGCTAGTAACTTTTTGGCTTTAACAAAATCTACTTTGCATATAATACAGATGTGATCAAAATTTAAAACTTGGTGCAAACTACCTAAATTTTGTGCAGCTTGTGTGTGCGTGCGCATAGGCCTCAGGCCTTCCAGATAAATCTAATACTTGGAGATCCTCTGATAAAAGGTACTATATATGCAAAGTAGTTTATAAACATTCATTAGCTAACGCTGGAAACTTTGCCACTGGCAAAAATCTTTTCCTTTCTCCCTCAGGTCCCTAACAACACAAAGTTAATGATTCTTCTGTGGAAGCACTTTCTAATTTGCACACCATGGGTTCGGTGGGAGCACAGCATTGCTAAAGCTTTGGGTTGTACTTGTATCTCTCCAAGCAGATTCAACTGTAAGAGCCTGGTTCAGCACTGTCTCTCGGTAGATCATGTGTGTTCAGCTCAGTTATGGTCTCAGACAAGTCACTCACAGTCACATCCTATGTTCAAGTCTGTAAAATGGGGTTAATGATGACCTTGTCTGATGAGGAACCTGAGGCAGTATGAAGGGAGTACTACCTGCTTTACAGACAAAATGGGCAACATGGCAAAGTAGCTTTTAAAGTACATTAAAAAAAAGAAGAAGAAGAAGAAGAAGAAGCAAAGATGGCCCTGCTGGTCCATGAGGGAATTTTAAAAATCCAAGAGCTGGAGTTGGGCAATGCCTTTATTAGGGCTGACCAATATACCACAATAATGTGCAAGTTTTCGAGTTCTCCAGATCTCTTCATCAGGCTAAGTGGTGCAAAAAGCAGGGGTGTGGGTGAAGAAACAGAAAAGTCCAAAAATTGACTTTTCTGTTTCTTCTCCCAACCCGCCTTTTTTCTATCTTGCCAGAGGAAGAGATCTGGAGAACTTGAAAACTTTCACATTATTGTGGTATATTGGTCGGTCCTAATAAAGGCATTGCCCAACTCCAGCTCTTGGATTTTTCAAAAATTAGATTTGTTGCCCACCCCTGCTCCCAAGAGCTCCATGGCTGTGACTTGGCTTGGTATGGTGAGCCCTCTTTGACTCTGTACCTTGGTGCCGGTAGCGGTAAGAGCAAGGCAGGGAGAGATGGTGGCTGCAGATGCAGTGCTAGTGACTGAAATTATAATTTTATCCTGTACTGGGCAACCTAACCTCCCCAGACACTTGCTGCCTAAGGTTAAGAAAGATAAAGTATGACTTGTCAAAGCCAGGGAAGTGATTGCTCCTTCTCTGCCTCCCGCCCCAAATTGAACCTTCCTTAGGAAGAAGGACATGAAGTATGCCATTTGCACACTTTTTTTAATTCATGTGCATCCAGTGAAGTTGTTCTAAGGAAAATTCCCATTGTCAGTGACGGGAACCAGTGTTGCCAGCAGACGTATAACGATTCACAGTACAAATCCGGTGCGATAGCCACATTCTTAATAACGTTAAGAATCTCAGTCAAGAGAGTTCTGCTATTAGGTTGATCAGAGGCTTTGATGTTGGCATTTGTTGCTGCCACTTCCAGCTACAGCTGTGTTTAGCCTGTCTGGACATAACATTTCCAAGCAGAGAATTAATACATAGGAGTACCCATTATACAAATTTACACCAGGCTGCATCATTAGATTTTGCTAGCTGACTCTTTTGCTGCTGAGATAAAGGAGGACAGCAGCTGCTACTTTAGGAACTGTGTAGAAAAGAGGCTGTCCCCCCCCCCCACTCCTTCCCGCCAAGGAGCACCTTCTAGCATCCCTCTAATATAGTGTTCTCCAACCTTGGGCCCCCAGATGTTTTTAGCCTACAACTCCCAGCATGCTGGGAGTTGTAGGCCAAAAACATCTGGGGACCCAAGGTTGGAGCACTGCTCTAATAGGAAACTATGAAAAGATGTCACCGCCCTGCCTTTCTTTCCCTCTGGCCCCTCCTGTCACTAGGCCCCATGTTGAGCATTTCCCAGTCACCCTCTTCCATAATTCTGTTTCAGCTTCCTAGGCTGAGGGATAGCGGCCACACGCGCTCATGCACCAGGCCGCTGTGTTGTCTGCTCAGCTCCTATTAGAACGGGTGGGGAACCTGAGGGCTTCCAGGTGGTGTTGGGCTCCAAATCCCATCAGTCCCATCCAGCAAGGTCAATGGTAAGTGATCATGGAAGTTGTAGTCCAACATCTGGATGGCCACAGGTTCCCCACCCCTGCATTAGAACTACAATCATAAAAAATATTGGCCTGTTACAGGTCTGTTGAGGCGATTACTGAGAATGTATAGCCTTTCTCAGCCTGCTGTCCTCCAGATGTTTTGAACTACACAACACCCACCATTCCTGATCCATGCTGACTAGGACTGATAGGAGTTGTCTAAAACACCTGGAGGGCACCAGGTTCAGGAAGGCTGTATTTGCTCTCTGAGCAAGAGGAAGTAACTCAGAAAGACATCAGGCATCACATATACGCAGTACAGTTTCCTTCTGATAGATTTTATTCATTCTTGTTGCAAACAGTTGTGTCCAGAGTCTTCAAAGGCCAGAGACAAGGCTTTAGTGGGGAATTCCATCCCCCGCCTTTACTACAACTCTTTTGCTGCTGGTGACTAAAATCCCCTCTCTGTAATGGGCATAATGCTTCAAAGCTGCTCATTACAAGCAGCCTTTCTGTAGAAGCACTGGCAGAGATGGGTAGCGCTAAGGTGTATAAGCCTAAAATCCTTGGCAGGATGGCTGTAAGGCCCAGAGACTGTTAACTGAATTTAAATGGTTGTGTATGATGCAAACCTGAGGAACTTCAAAGGAGGGAGGGGAAAGAAGAGATGCAAGGTAGAAAGATGTCATTAGAGTGATAGAAGCTGGTTCCAGTAAGAAGAGCCTGAGGGGAGGCCCCTGGGGCGTGCTAAGCTGTCTTTGCAACACAAACTGATTGAAAAGGACAGGAAGCAGGAACACTGGCTTAGTCCCAAGCCTGGCTGGGAAGCAGCAGCGGGGAGTGGCCAGTGCCAATGTGGTTGGGCATGTTGAGCATGCAGAGGAAAGGCCCACTGCAGGCCACGCTATCTTTAAATGGAGGGCAGCATCCCGCTCATTGTCCGGTCCCAGTTGCCCTTTTGAACTACCCTAAGATTCATTCTCTGCGTGTGGATCCTCATGTAGCCAAAGCAGCACCATCCCGACACAAGAGGAGAGGGGTTGGCAGATTTTGCAGAAGTACAAAACATATTTAGCAAAAATCCAGGGCACTGCCCCCTCCCAAACAAAACAGCTCAGTGGGCATGGAATGAATGCTTGACTGACATGTTGGGGGAAATATGAGACACCAAGGATGGGTGGAAGAAGGAAAGGAGTGGCTGGCTGGCTGGCTCCAACTCCTGAGCGGAAGTGCTCTGCCCTGCAGCATTTTGTTGTAGGTCCCACTTGGCATTATGGAAAACTGAGGTAATTACTGTTGTCACTTTGTTCTCCCCCTCTTCCTACAAATCTGCTTCCGCCTCCACAAAAATAACCCTCCCCATTTGTGACAGGGTTCAATTTGTTCAACTGAGATGATAAGCCCTTGCTTGGCCTGAGGCTGGATGGAAGAGGGAAAATGTTATTCCTGATTTTTGAGAAGCAATAGTCCAGCACAACCACACAGTGAGTAACTGCAGCTGCGGCATGTACAGCATTGGCAAGGACTGAACTGTTTGGTGTGAGGGAAGCTTGTGAAATAGACCTATTTGTACTATTAGTCTCTCATCCAGTGGCTCAAAGGGCCAGTTCACCCAACAATTTCCCCATGTGAGCAGTCTTCCTCAGATCACGCTCCCTTGCAGATCTGTAAACAGGCAAATTGCAGATACAGTTAGGCAACTCTGGTGGCTGGCAGGTTTAAGGTGTAATCAGCTGTATTTCTGATTACTTTGTATGATTAACCACTCCCTGTGTTTTGGGCCAGTTCACACATGTGGCTGTATTTCTCCTCTCCTCCCAATGCATAGTATATGTGGAAAATACATTTGTGTTGAGCAAGTGTCTATATGGAGACAGCTGCAGCCATTTCTATGATCACAATGGCCTGGTTCACACATAACGTCAATCCAGAGTCTGGGTTGTTATTGAATTGTGGGTTGTCATTACATGCAAACCCTGCACTATGGTTTGTTTATTTATTTATCATATTTATACCCCACCTTTTTTCCTGCAAGGAACCCAAGGCGGCTTACATAGTCCTTCCTCTCCATTTTATCCTCACAACAACCCTGTGAGGTAGGTTAGGCTGAGAGTCAGTGACTGGCCCAAAGTCACCCAGTGAGTTTCATGGCCGAGCGGGGACTAGAACCTGGATCTCCCGAGTCCCAGTCCAACACTCTCACCACTACGCCACCATGGGCTGTTAACCATGAACAACAAGAGTTCACAACCCAAGAAGAAAACCCATGGGTTTTCTTCCTGGGTTGTTTGTGGTTAACAACCTACAGTTAAACCATGGTGCAAGTTTCACATGTAATGACAACCCATGATTCAAGGACAACCCATACTCAAATCATACTCTGGGTTGTTACATGCAAATCAGATCAATGGCTAGAAAAGGCCGTGATCACAAGAAAGGGCTATCTATGATTGTCTCTCTCTACTCCCTCTCACTATTCACATGTTCAGTACTGTTGTCATGGGGGGGGGGGAGCCACTTGCCTCTGTGAACTAGCCCTATATTGCCCCTCAGGAGTGTGTCGCTTTGGAGGCCAGGACTACTCAGACGGACTCCCCACAAATGTTTGGTATAATGAACGGAACCAACATTTGCCACAAGCTGTGCTTTGACATGCGCAGCATTTCCTTTAAGCTGGTCTGTTTCGGTCTGTGTCTCAGCAAAAAGTAGATGCTCAAGAGATTATTTTCACATTCCTTATTCAAACAAAAGCAGGCATGTTACCCGGACAGCTTTATGAAATTGCCTAAAAACTTTGCCTCGGGCTAGTATAGCCAAAATATGTAAAACAACTGCAGCACACAGCCACCTTTGCAAGGCCTGGTTAATGAGATGAGTATTTTTTGAGGCCAGGTTAGAGCCACCACAGCCGCCCACCCCCACCCCGCCCCTGCTCCGGTACGGTTAATTTAAAGCTTCAGCATTATTACCACAGACATGGCTCTGCTATTAGAGTGAACTCCTCAGTAGAAAGAGCCAATGCGGTTGAAAACACACTGCAAATTAACTGCACTGCCAGCCCTTTGCAGTGCCTCTCCAAGTCAACACATCAAATACCTTTACTTCTCTGTAATATTGTACAGAGGCACGGGGTGGGGGGTGGTAAACAGCCTCAAAGCAAAATGGGTTCTCTCTCCCTCTCTTGCTCTGCCATGCTGCAGGCAAATGCCAACTTTTGCTCTCGTAAAAAGCAATCTAAGGAGTTATGGAAAGAAAACAAATTCCACCCTGTCCTCTGGCAAGCGAGCAGAACAGGACTGGGGCATTTTTAATTGATGCTTGCAGAATACCAGGATCTGAAGCTGGCATTAAAGAGCACAGCTTTATCTCCCGTCATGCCAAGCACCTATTTTAAAAAGTCTGGTTTACCCAGGAATACCACCAAAGGGCATCCGAGAGTCAGCCACCCTCTGGCGTTTGTCCTTGGGCAACTGCCAGTGAAACCGGTTTCAGCCAGCGGATGCGTGTGCAAGCTGCAGTAATTGGTGTGTCCTTTTCTGCCCCAGATTTCTTATCTCAGGCTTGTTGGGCTTTTCTTCTTCTTTCTCTAGAACTTCCACTTTCCTAGCCTTTTTTGTTCATTTGTTTCCATTGTAAATGTTTTATTAGCAAGATGCAAATTGCTGGAGCTCTATGGCAAAACAGAGGTTCTGGATTATTTCAAAAGTACTGTTAGATTTTTTTTAAATGATCTGGAAATAAAGGTGCTGCTTGGTGTGTGTGTGTGTGTTTTACAAGAACAGACAGCATTTTAAATAGATGGAGCTTGCTAAGCAGCCCAGCCTGAAGCAGCTGCTACAATAATTGGTGTGGAGACCAAACCCTGACCAATAGCATGTCAGACTGCAACTTTGCCACACAGGAGGTCATTTTGGTCTGCACTACTCCATGAAAAGTCCGATGGAGGGAAACAAGCAGGTACTGCTACTCGTTTATTTAATATTCCTTTATCATTCTAATGGGCAAAGTGCTTTACACAATCAAGGCAGTGATAGACAAATTTGTCTCTCACTCGTCCTGGGTGTTACAGCCTGCCTTGTTCTCACACCAGCTAATTAATGTGTCCCTGTGGTGCTCGGCTCTTCTCCTGCTGAAAGCTGCCAGCTTCCTTGCGTAAAGCTGATGGGGATGTAGATGCACACACCGTAATGATAATCTGTGCCCAACTGAACTGGCCGGGCGTGTCATAATGAAGATGGGTGTAGATATCCTCATATAATTGTTGTATAGGCCTGGCGCAAGATTGGGGCACGGCCATTGACAGGGAGATCCGCACACACCCGAGCGCTTCTCTGTAAAATGAGAGTGAGCAGCCATCACATGGGATGATAGTTGCTCATAAATGGGGTGCAGGGGGGAGAAGCTATTCATTTACAGCCCAGTCTTTTGCAAGGGAGAAAGGTAGGGTCAGTTTAATATGTATGTTAGAGCTTGGTTCCGTTCTTATTTTTATTGTTAGAAAGAATGAGGACCCCAGAGCAGCTAAGAGAATGTTGGGGTAAAATTGATTTTAATGAAGAAATGGATGAATCAAAGGGTTCATAAGCTAGCAGAGCATTTCCCAATCTGGCACCCTCCAGATGTGTTGGACTACAACTCTGATCCTTCCTAGCTAGCATGGCCATAGCTGCCTATGGATGATGGAAGTGTAGCCCCCAACACAGCTGGAGGGAGCCAGTTTGGGGATTAGTCTTGAAGGCAGTTTCTGGATCCAACTCCATATATACAAACCACATTGATAATGGAGTAGTAGCAGCAGTAGCTTTTTTCTTTTCTTTTTTTTTAAGTCATGTATTGACTTCTAGAGGCATAAATCAGGGAAGTCCCAGAGCAATCAGCAAAGTTAGAATATACTCCCTCAGTGCTTAGTTTTGTGGATGTGACAGACTCCTGTACAGCAGCGAGATGATACCTTAACCTTCAGTGGTGAGGGAGCTTTTGCCCTGTCTACTACACAGCAGCTGAGGGCAATAGTGAAAGCAGCCTAGGTGTGCTAGAAAATTTGGGGGCATAATTCTCCTTGCCTCACTTGCAGGATAACACAGCCTGTAAAGTCTGGGTTAGCTCTACAAATGTGTAATAAATAAATGAGAGCAGAATTAGATAAAACTGACATTTACTTTATGTAGCAAGCAAAAATAGTCTCCATTAAAAGAGCGAAATATATGAGGTTGCGAAGTTATGATTATACAGAAGCAGATGGGGAACGAAGGGGGGGGGAGTAGGCTGGGAGAGATGCCTTGGGGGTAATTTAGGAAAAGACGCTTTGTAGAGCAGACTGGCAGGTCGTTCCACGCATGGGGAGTGGTGTGGGAAAAAGAGCCCAAAGGCAAGAGTGGGAAGAAAGAGATGGAGCAATGAGGGAAGAAGGGGTGGAGTACAGGGCTGCAGAGTGACTTGGAGATGCAAGAGATGCATGCAAGGCAGAGATGAAGGTGTGACCAGGAGTAGTTTGGCCTTTATACAGACATCAGGGAGCTTTTTCAAAATTATCATGAAAAGGAAGAGTTTGGAGGAGAAACTGATTTTTTTTCTCCTCTAGTCCACACTATCAAAGTTGTGTTACAGTTGCAGAAAATCACATTTTATGTCAAAA
Source organism: Shinisaurus crocodilurus (assembly GCA_021292165.1). Classification (NCBI taxonomy): domain Eukaryota; kingdom Metazoa; phylum Chordata; class Lepidosauria; order Squamata; family Shinisauridae; genus Shinisaurus; species Shinisaurus crocodilurus. The sequence goes on from CM037880.1 coordinate 163,733,628, forward strand.
CAAAGCACAATATTTTTGTACGTGGGGAAATGTGATACTTCCCCCTGGTAACACACTTAATTCCTATGGGAATGCATTTGCAAAAGTCTTCTGAGGACTTTTTTGTTTTGTTTTTTGAGTGATGCAATTAGGGATAACGGGCACCAGCTTCTTCCCCTCCCCACTTCTATTCTTAATTTATGATCTGGGGTGGTTTTGCAGAGAGACTGTAACTCAGTGGAAGAGCAAATCACAAGCTTGCACGTGGCTTGAATATAGAAGGTTCCAAGTTTGATCCCTGGCATCTTCAGTCAGAAGACTCCGTAGCAGGTGATATGAAATATCTCTGCTTGAAATCCTGGGGAGCCATTGCCCATCACGAGGATAAGCTACATGGAAAAAACGGTCTGACCCAGTGTAAGGCAGCCTCTTGTGTCCTACAACCCTTTTCATGTTTCCCTTTCATTTCTGTAGAGCCAAGGTGCTGCTTCCCCATTGTACAACTCCAGTGGAGGAACACTGGTTAAATAAGCAGCAAGACTGTTCTTCGCACCAGGGGTGGGGAACCTCAGGCCCAAGGGCCAAATCCAGCCCTGCTGAGGATCCCCATATGGTCATGTTCTTTCCCCTGACCACTAATCATCTGGTTGTTTTTCCAGCTTTTGCACTGTTTTTCCCTAGTCTAAAAGGTTGAAATGCCTCTCCTAAGGCTTAGTTAGTCGCACTAAGAGCTTTAAGCTAAAATATGCTGGTATATTTGGTATTCTGCCCCCACCCCTTTTGCCTTTGGCTCCACCCACCATTGCAATGCGACTGAGCGCACGTCTCTGAAATTGAATCCGGCCCTCAGGCTGAAAGAGGTTCAACACTCCTGCTTTACACACACACACACACACACACACACACACACACACACACACACAGCCAGCGATACCCTGCATTTGTGAACCCCATTCTTCAGTTTTCTTGTTATTTTAATTCTTTAGAGGCTATGCTCTCCCCCTTTCCTGCACAAGTATACATCCTTCCCGGTTAAAGAGAGGGAAATGGCAGCAAACCTGTTCTCTTTCTTTACCCCCAGGCCCGTACATTATGTGGAAACAGGAGATTCTCTTACTGTCTTTGAAAACAGAATTGGAGGATTCACAGAATCATAGAATAGTAGAGTTGGAAGGGGCCTATAAGGCCATCGAGTCCAACCCCCTGCTCAGTGCAGGAGAACAGATGTGGGCAGCCCAGGCAGTCACCCACCCAAGCACTGACCCAGCTCATAGTCATACCTGCTTGTGCGAAACAGTTGCAGTCTGCTTCGGCTGATTATGCAGTAAAGTCCGTTGTGTGAGACAAAGCATTAAGAGGTGATCCAAGTCAAGTGCTTTCCCTCCATAAGCCTGCCTCAGGTAAGGGGGGGGCATTTCTGCTGCTAGCAGGCAGGGTCAGGCACCGGGTGTTTAGGAGTACTAGGCAGGTTCATGCACTGTGCAAATGGAAGAACCTCTTTTATTGCTTTATTTATAAAATAGTAATAAAGAGTATTTCTAGCCATTGCTGAGGTGCATTTCCCCAATAAATGAGGAATTACATTTTCCAGAGGGTAGCCGTGTTAGTCTGTTGCAGCAAAAACAACAAAGAGTCTTGCAGCACCTTGAAAGACTAACACATTTATTCTGGTCTAAGCTTTCGTGAGCTTATGTCAGGTGCCACAAAACTCCTTGCTGCTGTCATACATTTCTATCCAGCCCATCCTCCAAGGAGCTCAGCATGGCATATAAGATTCTTCTCCCTCAGACCATTTTATCTTTAGACAGCCACCACATGAGGTAGGTTAGGCTGAGATTTAGTGACTGGCCCAAAGTCACCCAGTGGACTTTGCTCTCCTAAGTCCTAGTCTAAAGTGTGGCCCTGCAGGTGTTGTTGGACTGCAGCTTCCACAAGCCCTAGCCAGCACAGCCAAGGGTCAGGGGTGATGGGGAGCTACAGTCCAACATCATCTGGAAAATCACATGGTAAGAACGTAAGAAGAGCCCTGCTGCATCAGACCAAGGGTCCATCTAGTCCAGCATTCTGTTCATATAGTGGCCAACCAGCTGCCCACGGGATCCCACAAGCAGGACATGAGTGCAACAGCACCTTTCTGCCCATGTTCCCCCGCAACTGGAGTACAAAGGCATACTGCCGCTGATACTGGAGGTAGCATATAGCCAATCAGGACTAGTAGACATTGATAGCCTTCTCCATGAATTTGTCCAATCCCCGTTTAAAGCCATCCAAACTGGTAGCCATCACTACCATCTTGTGGTAGCAAATTCCATAGTTTAACTATGTGCTGTGCGAAGAAGTACTTCCTTTAATCTGTCCTGACCCTCCCACCAATCAGCTTCATGGGATGACCCAGGGTGCTAGTATTATGAGGGAGAAAAAAGTCTCCCTATCCACTTTCTCCACACCATACATAATTTTGTACACCTCTGTCATGTCTCCCTTTACTCACCTTTTTTCTAAGCTAAACAATCCAGCTGCTGTAACCTTTCCTCATAGGGGAGTTGCTCCAGCCCCTTGATAATTTCAGTTGCCTTTTTCTGCACTTGTTCCAACTCTACATATCCTTTTTTAGGTGCGGGGACCAGAACTGTTCCCCATTCCTGCTCTAACCCTTACACCACGCTCAGTTTGGGATTGTCACCCGGAGGCCACGAGTCACAGGCAGATACTTCTCTTCTGAGAAATAGAAAGTGCTTCCCAAATCAGGCAACTTAGCTAGCTGAAGTCTGCTGCATCAAAGGCACAGTAGTGCTTCAGTCAAATGCCACCTTCTGACTAGTTTTAAGCTTGATGATATTTGGAAAAGGAAACAAGCTTTTGACAAATAGGAGATTCAAACAGCATGATTAGGGAAATCATAATTGAATTAAAGAAGAATAAATAAGGTCAAAGGATTAGATCACCATTTGGGCTCTAAATCACATACTTATAGCTGTAGATGATTTCTTCTTTCCCTTCCTAGGTTACAAAGTGTGAATTGATACTGGGGATGAAAGCACTAATTGTCTGGAAGTGATTAATGAATTAATTACTCTGATTTAGTGTGAACTTTAACCAGATTTTTATCAGGCCTCCCCCCAGGATGGGGGATGTTCAGTACTGGTAGCATTTTTGTGAAATAATTTGTATTAATTTGCCAGATTCAGGCAATTCATTTTTTAAGATTAAAAAACTGCTGTCATGGCATAGGTACAAGACACCCTTGGCTATATTGAGACAATGTAATATTCATTTTAAACCCATTAAAAACAAAACTACCACCCATAAAAGACCCGGCGTGAAGGTAACGGGTTCCTTATAAATAGGTCAACTTCTAACATCATGCCCTCCAGAAGTCTTGGACTGCAACTCCCATCAGCCCCAGTCAGCATGGCCAATAGCTGGGGTGATAGGTATTGTAGTTCAAAACCTGGAGGGAACCACGTTGGGGAAAGCTGTTCAAGACTCATTCCTATGTTTTAATAAATTGGAATGCAATACTGTGTCATTCACTTATGCTGCTTAACGTGAGTCTAGCAAAGTTTGCTCTGTTTTTATATTAAAAAGGGAGCCTTATTGGAATGCAGCACTGATAAAGCAAGTAACAGAGCAATCATATAGGGCAGAAGAGGGAGAATCTGAGGCAGAAGAACCACCTTTTCCTATGCACAGCTGCACTTGCAGGGCAGTGGACTATTTTTCCTTTTCTGGGATTTTCTTTTTTTTAAGATATGCCAGCTCCAGGGAGAGCCCCCCCCTCCCATCAGGGACAACAGGAGAGTAAACGGACAGCTCTGTCAGGGGAACAGGAGAGCCATGGGTCCTATGGATCTACAGCATCTCCTGGCACATCCCTAGTACACCCGTGGAATGCCTCCTTTTCTCCCTTCTCCATCACGGGAGGAACACCAGCTGAAGCCCTTTCTGCAGCCTTATGGAGGAGGCTTGGAGGGCAGACCTCTGTCTTCCCACACTAGGAGAGGGAGATCTGACACATCCTGTGGCCCCTGCACACCTTCCCAGGGTCCATAGCATTGCAGCCTAAGAACCCATGGGGTTGGATAATCTCATTTTTCAAGAACAATGAACAGAATTTTAGCTACGCTGTGCAAAAAAATAAAATTTTAAAATTTATTTATTTATTTATTTATTACATTTATCAATCGCCCATCTGGCCGGTCACCCGGCCACCCTGATGTTTACCAAAATAGCTGATGTTTACCAAGGGCCATGCTAGGAAATGGACAGATGCGATCTTATAAATGAAACAAGACGTTGATTATGGCTGCTTGATTATGATTGTGGTATCCTGAAATGGGCAAGAATTTTTTTTCCTTAGGACCACTTCCTGTTATTTTAATATTTTAATATGTCTGTGTTTTTATATTGTTGTTGATGTTTTTGTTTTAGTGTTGCTTTGTTTTGTAAACCGCCCAGGGAGCCTTTTGGCTGATGGGTGGTGAATAAATATATTAAATAAATAAATAAATAACAGCAATGGTAGTGTGCTACTGCAAATCTTTTCTAGGTATCCATACCTTTCTGTGACACATTTATTCATCCATCTTGTGTAATGTTTCAAAATCTAAACATGACTTGAGGAAACATTATGCCATTATGAAGATCAATCGGAAACTAACCCAAAATATATGAGACACGTTGAACCCACCCCACCCCCAATACATGACATAGAATACAGTTCTCCTAAATATTTTTCTACATACTTACCCACACAAAATGCTCAGAGTCCACTGCTCATGCAGTAAGAGGCTTCAGGCAAACACATGGCAGTTTGCCTGAACAGGAAAAATATATGCTTGAAGTCTTGAGTCACAAGTGGCCTCAACATTCTAAGGAAAATGCTTTGTTTTTCTAGCTGAAAGTATGTCAGCAACACAACCAGAATTATATCCTCACTTTCTAACACCCACCCCTCCTATTTACCTTAGGACAAAATTATACTCTTCCAATTACAGGGGCAGTTCAAATCAATACAAAGGTGGGAGAAAACAGATCATTTTTCTTATGGAACTAACTGTTTTCATTAATTTTTCATTAGTCCTGCTTCTGTTTCGCTATCCATCACTAGCAGAGCTGCTATGCAGTAGATTACATTTCAGTTATCTTCCATGCTTCCAGGATTTAGTAGATATTGCTTGATAACGCTGCAAGCGTTGTGGCTTTAACTTTTAATGATCAATAATGCACCAGGAGAGGGTATTATTTTTGTAGTACTAGTAGTTGTTATTGTCGTCTTATCTCTGAGCCAAAATGGTTTGCCATTTGAATAGCTTCTTGAATAGAGTCTTAACACGGAGCATGGAAACCGCTCTTTCATCCATAAACATGAAAACAAAAAAACACCTGAGCAAAAAATAAACAATCACTGGCTGGCCCTGAGAACGTCAGGCTCTTATTTATAAAACAGGAAGAGAAGTAGGTTTGCTTAGTCTATAGAATGGGGATCCCTACAATATAGGAATAATAATTATATGGTTGTTACAAAGGTGACTTGTATATAGATTCTCTTTGCAGAATGAAAGAGCTTTCTAAAAAAAATGCACTTAAAACACCCCCACTCTACACACCAAAGATTAAGCCACACCCCTATTAAGCAGCTCATTTGTCTAAATTTATGATGTACAAAAACAACTTGTATTTATACGAATTATGAAGCAACTTCCTTTCATGATTTATTGATCCTATGGTAAGGATCTGTAGTGTCCCCTTTTTTAAACTATAACATGCTAAAAAGATAAGAGAGGACACATAGTAGTAAATGCAATGTTAATACTTGTTCAGCTATGGCATTAATTTTGTACAACGCTGCTCTAAACTTTAGACTGTAGCACCTCAAATGTTCTTCTAAAGTTTTTAAGACTATGGTGTAAAAGGAACTTAATCAAGACAAAGTAGATAAGTACCGTAGAATGCTGGGCTGAATGAAGCTCGAATCCACACACTGCCACTATTACGTCTACAACCATGGGTGAGACATTTGGATTTCAACTTTTGGTTTACATTCTATGTAATGTTGCTTACCTGCTTTACCAGCGATGCTGTGATGCTTCCATCAAAGCCATAGTTTGCACAGCAATCTGAACATGCAAAATAATGGTCTGTAAAACCACTTATTTTAGTAGGCATTATTCATGCAACCAATGAGATTGTAATTAAATCTCATAATTAAAGTGCACCTGTGCATATATATATGAAAGAGAGACAGAGAGACCAGGTTTGCCCAATCGCAGGGTGGTTAATAAGTCTACAACAGCCCATGGATTCTGGGTGGCTTGTTCCTCAGCAAGAAGCCACCCTGGCCGGCTTCACACCACACAACAAGCTGCACGCAGAGGGTAATTATGTTAATTCCCCCAGCATGTGCAGCGGGGGTACTAAGCCACTGTGGCTCACTTTCCCAGTCACGATCATGAGAACCAGGGCAGAATGAGTGTGAGAGACCAATTTTCTCCATTTTTGTCACTAATGAAAACTGAACATTCTTATAACAGCTGCATTCTCTGATCAACTAAGCCAAGCAAGCATCAACATAGGAATCTTACTAACCCATACGGCTCAAATCGTAAAGGAACCAAAAGTATGAATGGATGCACCAACGAAACCATGCGTAGAACTGTAGTGCCAAGTCAGACTTTAAACAAAAGGCTAGACATGTGGAATATAGAACAATTAAAATGTTGCATGTCTATAAATCACAGGCAGCTAGTACCAGTAACTAGGAAAGGCAAGGCATCCCATAGTGCATATTTTCCTCTGGAAAAACTAATGCTGACAAACAACATAATAGAGTACCCTTTTTATATTACGGAGGAGCTCATTTGTCATCAGCCTCAGCTCCGACTACAGAGACAGATTTTATATGTAGCTCTCTTGCTCCACTCCACACTCTGTCCAGGATAGCAACTTTAATATAGTTGCCCAGTGGCTGGTGCTTGCAGACAGAGACAAGGACCCACCATTTGTTATGATACCTCTTCAGGACAAAGTTTTCATCCTAACACGACCCCCACAATAAAAGTGGTCTCAAGAATGCAATATTTATGCTGCATAGATCCGAAGCCTAGAGATTTTTCTCTGACCAGTATGCTGAGCAGGTAGTCCAGCATTAAGGAGGTGACAAAATTTCTAATAAAACACTAATTTCTGCATCCCCCCCCCCTTGGGGGCAGGGTGGTGGTAAAAGGCCACCACTTCACAAGTAATTCCGTTAAATTTCAGGAAAGCATATGGCAGAATTACACACCGTAAAGATGATGGACCTGCCACCCAAAATAGCAACACTGCATAGCATTTCCCTTCTTCTTGTCCAGAGGTAAGAAACTTCTCCAGATGTTTTGGATGACAACTCCCATAATCTCTGATCATTGGCCATGCTGGCTAGGGCTTATGGGAGTTGGAGTCCAAAACATCTGGAAGGCACCAAATTGCCTGCTATGGGTCTAGTTCAACCTATCCCTTGCCTTGACATCCTAATAATAGACATTTCCTTCCTAGCAGCAGCCAATGATAAGAAGCAGGGAAATTAACATCATAACAATGCCAAAACATGGAATAAGTTGAACAAGAGTTTACAGAAGGGGAAACTTGACACCGGGCTGTTTTCAGCAGCAGCCCCATGTTCTTTGCCAAGTGTAGCTCTACCCTAAATTATGGAAAGTACTAAATCTGGCATTGAATAATCACTTTTTAGATTACTGATTGCAGGCACACTGCAATAGAGATGAATTAAATGCAGAAGAAATGAATTAAACACAGTAGAAATGAATTAAATGTGAATCAAAATTATGACCCATGTAGCTAACCCCACGACTACTTATATACACACCACATTTATATTTAAGAATACAAATAGTTTCTGCAGAAGTCCAATCATTTCTCACAGTACTATTATACAACCAGAATACTGAAGTTGGTAAGTGGCTAATATGCAAACCAACAAAGGCTAGTTGTTAGTTTGTAGGAAACTTAACATGTTCTACCTCCCACTATAGCTTTTCTTTAAAAACGAAAACAGCAAACAACCATCTTCTCCACCTCTGCCATGATATTTTGTATTACAAACACAAGACTGAGACAGTCTTGGAAGAAACAGCAGCTTCAGCCTCAAATGCAGAACATCTGATCCAACATGTCCAGTTTGTTTGTTTGAGACCTCAGTAACCAGATCAGCAAGGAAATAGCCAAAGATAACAGAAAACCTTAATGCAAGGTATTGATCTGGGTACTGGTGATCCCTCCAGTCCCTCAAGAAATAATAAACCACTCACATTGAAGTCTGAGAAATTCAACTGGCCTGAGGGGCTTGAAGCTTTCTTGGTTTCATTTCCACTGTAAATAAACCTCGGGCAGCAAGAATGTCTGCATTCAAATACCAGTTGTCCAATAGAAATAATTCATAATATAGAATTCTCCAGGACAGGAATGACAGAATCAAGTAATTGGTTTTAGTTTCTAAACAAATAAAAAAAAAAGAATGGTCAATATTATTTCAGAGTTGTAAGGGTCTGTCCCCCCCCCCCCCTTTAAAATTCCAGTTTGATGCATTCTCTCTTTGGCAAGCAGGTTATCAAGACAAGACAAACATGTTGAAATTACACAGTTTTAGGAAGGTGTGCTCATGACTATTTAGCATTTGCTTGCGAATGACACTGTATAGCATTAAAAGGAGACCAGCAGCAACTAGATTGCCTTGAAGAGTTAAGCTGTCAGCTCCTGTCCTTTGATACAACTTCAGTCATGCAGGTTCCATCTGTTGATTTCATATACAGCTCAACAGGAAATTCCAGTGTTGGGTAAAACAAAAATACTTCTTCCCAATTGCGAGAAGCCCTGCCTGGCAGCCCAGTGTGGACCAGCTTACTTGTTCATCTTTAGCACACAGGGTTAGCTCCAAGATCTGCCTTCCTCAAGAAGGGGGTCCACTCATGGAAGATTCCTCTGCCTCATTTGGGGGGATCCCCCTCCCCTCCGCACACCACAGCTCACCCCATTCAGCAGGATCTCCTGACTCTCTCTCTCTCTGTATTTTCAGATGGGAAGCAGAGAGCAGTGAAGTCCACTCCTGCCAGCAGTTGATCCAGTTTACAATCTAGAGCCAATCCACTGTATCCCAAGATTAGAGGGTTCTCACTTCATCCAACCCAATTTCAATTTATTTCCCATGTAAACTCCTGTTTCTGCATTAAAACACTGTCTGTCTTAGGAGCTCTTTCCAGTACCTGGGTCTACTGGCAATGGTAGTGTCAATGCCCACATCTGTTCTCCTGCATTGAGCAGGGGGTTGGACTCGATGGCCTTATAGGCCCCTTCCAACTATTCTATTCTATAAGCATGGAAGCATTCTTACTTCCCAGAACCTACCCAAACTGCTTCTAGTCACAGCACTGTCATTGTCTCCCAACCTGTTACCAAAATTAAGACAATGTGGGATGGCTCAGCAGCTACAGCTGCTCTTCATAGAGCTTTCTTGCCTTTGTGTTTTGCAAGCCTTCACACAATTAACTTTGGTGAAAGTGTCCTACATCCAGAAACTGCACCATAGTAATAGTTATCAAGTAAGAAACCAGTCTGTACAACATGTGATCAAGCTCATTTTTTTGATCCGAGAATTCAAAGTTTCCACATTAGACAGTGGTCTGGTCTGATGCCGTTTTCAGGAAATAATCAGAACACACGCCGAGGAACTAGAAAGAGGTATTTGTATTGGTAAAAATGCATTGATAACCAATATAAGCAACAATGCCTCGATTCGCCTTTGGAAGCTAGTTTCATTTTCACCTCCAGCCACATTTTTATTTTGAGGAAGGTCATGTTGCATGGAATTTCCAGTATATGTTTCCAGCAGTCCCTTTGCCACCACTTAATCATGTTGACAGAAAACACAATTTTGGCAGCTGATGTTCCTTTCCATTTTTCCATGCATTACAGCAAAATACAGCACCCACTGATGGCATAAAATGCAGTTGTTGTTTTTTTAGTAGCTCAATTACTACTACAGTGCATCACAATATTATTAACCTGTAAAAAGAGAGCTGTTTGCCATCTGTTTTTTTTCTTATTCAATATATTTATTGCTCATATCTATCGATCTGATTTAATAAATGACATTTAACAAATTGTTAAAGATTTTGCTTTCTTTGTATAGGGCTAATCAGTCTCACCTACAAATCTACATTTTGTTTACCCCTGCATCATTTTTATTCGGTTCGAGACCTCAGATTCCAATGACTATAACCTAGAGTACAGTGTCATTAACATTCCAGACCTCCACAATTTGTGATTCAATTCATAAAATAACATTCAATGAAGTGTTTATCTGACTATTCAAAGATTTAGAAAGGAGCAAGATGTTAATGTCTGCTTCAGACAACTGAACAAGTATGATGATGAGTGACCCAATAAGGGCTCCAGATCTTATCAAACGCAAAACAAAAATTACAACAATGTTAAGCTGCAGCATTTAAAAGGAGGAGGAACACCTTTCAATACTACCTGTGCTGGAGTTCTTTTATCAAATATCCTACACAAAGTTCAAAACCATGTATCTAGTCTGCTAGCTCCCATTAGGTATGCTACATTTAGAGCAAGGGACAGCTTTCACACAGCCCCCCTCTTCAAAATCAGAGTCTGTACCATTTTTTAAAAAGAGGTAATTGGGGTGAATGTGTGTAACAATGTTAAGTACAGATAGGTTTCTTAAATAGTACTTTCCTTACATGTTTGCAGATTTTTCTAGTGGTTAAGAATAATTCTAAAAATGCGGATTTTCCAGATTTTCTATTCCTTCCATTTCACCTTAGTGCACAATAAAATAAAATAAAAATGCACATACATTTATTTCATTAAGACTAATTGCCATTATTCAAAAACCCAAGCATTTAACAATGATCCAAATACAGCAATACAATAGAACTGCTATTGTCCAAAATTTACAAATTTGAAACCACAAATTTATTCAGTCTACCTTCTCAGTGCAACTTAATGTTAATATCATTACCATTTTATCCAGCATTTTTATCTTAACCGCATTGCATATACACCACATTGGATAAGTGAGGTTGTATTTTATTTTACAAACTTTTACTTGTGGGGCAGCACCAAGATTAAACTTTTCCCATCAACATACTGAACATTAATATATGGGATCTAGTCTCCCACTTGTTTCCTGGCAAGATAAACTCAAGTTCCCCTGCCATATACTCTCTGGGAAACACATAACCACCCATATTTATAAAACGCAGAATTCCTTTAGCCTTCGATGGTTAGAGCTATACCAGATAGATTGTTTTCACTTGGAACTCTGAATTCAAACTTTTTCCAAATAAAGTCTCACCAAAAGGAATGGAATATTTGCACCATTTTTTTCAGTTACATGTTCTATAAGAAGGATGAGTGTATAGTCATAGTATGTAATACACTGCATAAAAAGATGCTTTGGGGGAAGGATAATGTGGCTGGTGAATTTTATGTGAGCAAATATTGTGTGAAGAGTTTGGGCCTTCTGTAGTATACTTTGTAATATTTGTTGAGATAAACCAAACACAATTAGTATAACCTAGACAAAATATGGAGGCAATTGCATTGGTCCTTAGAAAAAATCCAAACGGGCAACGTAAGAGCTTTATTATGACCAACTGGGGGGGGGGGGGATCAAAAAGCAATGTGCTTGCTTTTGCGTTTTACAGAATTATTATTTATACCTTGCTTTTCTGTTTTAATTAAAAAAAAACATTCAAAGTAGAACTCATCAAACTTGATGTTAAAAAAAGGAGAGGGCAGGGGAAGCTAAGGAGCAGAGCAAATAATGGTAGAGGGGATGCAGAAGCCCCATGTGCAATATAGTTCAGTCTTAAGATGGTGATTCAGTAATCTTTCTGCCTACGAATTAGGTTAGATTTTGTCCAGTACAAAAGTTCACAGGTTGCACCAACTTATACTGGGTCAAAAAACCAAAGACCACTCTCCCTTTGAAAACAAATGCCAGAAGTTATTCAAATCTGTCTCTAGCACTAATAAAACTTACAGGTCCCTCGTAAGGCAAAGAGCAGAAGTAAAGAAAAATGTGGTGGTGATCCTTATACAGTAATACCTTGGATTGCAAGTAACTTGGTCTGAGAGCGTTTTGCAAGACAAGCAAAACTTTTTAATAAATTTTGACTTGATAAACAAGCGACGTCTTGCAATACAAGTACTGTAGTACGGTCAAGAAAAATAAAGACTTTACACAATCATTCTTTATTGCAGCTTAAATTAAAAATATGGGTACAAATTTCTTATGGGGAATTTCGCTTTGATATACAAGTGTTTTGGATTACAAGCATGGTTCCGGAACGAATTATGCTTGCAATCCAAGGTATTACTGTATTAGCAATGCTGGACATTAATGACTCTCTAGATATATAAACAATAGGAGGGAAATTAAATATTTACCCAGTGGCTGTGGGGTACATCTTCCCCCTTAAGATAATAACTTGGGCAAAACAGTGCAGAATTAAAGTACTTGGTAAGGAAAAATAATACAGTAATACCTTGGATTGCAAGCATAATTCGTTCCGGAACCGTGCTTGTAATCCAAAACACTCGTATATCAAAGCGAGTCTCTGGCGGGTGTGAGCGGGGCCAATTTCAGCCCACTACGCCCGCTTGAGGCGAACGGTTACATCCCTACACTACTTGTATTGCTAGACGTCGCTTGTTTATCAAGTAAAAATTTATTTTAAAAAATTGCTTGTCTTGCAAAACGCTCTCAGTCCAAGTTACTTGCAATCCAAAGTATTACTGTACTTGAATGTGAGATGCAAGGGGTTGACTTTGTGGACAGCGGTGAAATTATATTAGGCAGGGATCTCAGCATGAAAAGTAGTTAAAAGTAGTTTTACAGATCTGCATTTAATTGTTTTAGCAAAAAAATAATAATGCCCAGAACTGGCAGTGGAATCTTTTCAAAATGACCTTTTCAAACAAAGCTGGAAAATCAGGGATGGAGAGAAAGTAGCACTATACGATGCATCAGCTCTGTTTGCCACTATGGATACAGTACATCACCTTTCTTTAACTTCCTCATACCTTCTAATTTTGTTTTCACACAGAATTCAACATCACTTACTGTCCAATAAATGTATCAAATGCATAACGGAACAAGTTAAAAGCTAATGTTAATCTTGATTTTTTAAAACGTCATTTTACATTTTTTGGCTAATGCTGGCTTTAACTGGACATTTTAACAGAATTTATTTGTACTTCATATATTATCAGGTTTGAAAAAACTTATGAAAGCACTGGACTCAAACCAGAGCAACTCTACTAAGTAGTAATAAATTCTGGCTCCTTTTGAAAAAAATAAAAAAATGTTCACATCTGTCAGGTGGACAGAAGTGTATGACTTCTGTACAAGCTACATCTAAAATTCCTGTCCATGACCTTTCTCATATAATGGATGGATGTTTTCTGGAGTTGTGCCCGGTCACCTCCAAGACAGACTTCTGCAAATTGTTTCAAGGTGTACACACTGAAAAGCAGGTTGCCATTTGGCAATGGAAAATGGAAAGGATATGTGAGCCTCCTCGAATGGCAATGGCTTCTTTATTGTTAATCAGGCCCAGCTAAGGCCTAGGACACTTAATGGCCATCACAGCACCAACCTCACCTACCATTTTTAGGTTTTTTTTCTTTTTGCATTTCTAACATTTCACATATACATATTTTACACCTTGAGGTTATTATTACTATTCCAAATGCTCCCATATGAATACAGGTGTGGTCTCTATATTTGATATAAATGTGTCTTTATTCAACTTTTCGTTCCAGGGCTCTCTTGGTGTCCCAACTGCACATGAAAAAGGTCCCCCTTTTTTGTCGTTGCATAAGAAGAAAAAAAAGTTCTTAGTCCAGAGGCTCTTGCTTTATTCGAATGACAGAGGATGAACGAGATGTCCTTCTGAGTTCTCGCCTAAGTACATATTCACTGAACTGGGAAGAGTCCACCCCTCCTCCACATGAGCCAACAATTTCAAATCCTCTTTGCTGCAACCGCTCGAGTACCTACAAAACAGGACAAAGACAACATGGCTAAGCACAAAAATAGAAAGAGCAGACCAACAGCCATCTATTCATTTTGGTTTCATCATTATTATTTTTTTAAAAGTCTCAGAAACCTTCCTGCACAACATGGTTCTCAGAGCATTGTACAACCACCACCCTAAGGCTCAGATAATCTCAGGATTCTAACAGCAGATACGTGGCTTGGGGTGATTATTCTTTACCCCCATTTTAGCAGAATGTTTTCATGCTTCAGTACATAGTACCACAGGGTAAAGTCTTCACCTTGTGCTAAACACCCATTTATTGTCAAATAATCTCAATTTTCACAAACTGCTTACTTTCTACTGTCTTGTTTCTAGTTCCATACACAAAACAAAACTGCAACTTCTACCTCCATAATTACTACTAGACTTCAATGACACATCAACAGTGAAATTACGCAAATTGCACCATTTGTGCAAATTTCCTTAGTAATTTTTTTAAATGTGCAAACTGCAGCCCATCTTAGAGATGGGAGTCCGTGGAAAACCCCTCGACTCGGCCCGCTTCCGTTCATTGGATCAGAAGCGGGCAGGAAGTCTGTCGAGCTCAAATGAGCCAGACTTCCCAGCATCAGCCCATCCCTACACACATTCTTACTTCATGACTCTTGAGCAAGATACCTTTGCTCAACTTTAGCAAACTCATTTTAGATTGTGTATTCTAGGTTTGAGGATGACCCCTCTTGACTCTTCCCAGCTGATGGACAGTCCAGAGGGGCACTGTCTGGTTTAGTGCTAGATGTAGTGAATGACCCTCTAAGGGTGCAATCCTATGGAAGTTAGGCAGAAATGCTGGCAGTTGTAGGCTTTTTTTCTGTCTAAACTTGCATAGGATTGTGCCTTAAGAAAGGGAGTTATGCCACTGGTATTAAAGGAGGCAGTTATTAACCCACTGCTGAAAAGCGCTCTTTGAATCCTACCTTCTTGGATAACTACTGGCCAGTCTCAAAGGTGTACAAACAGGTAGTTGTATCACAACCGCAGATATTATTCAACAAGAGTGATTTTCTTTATCTGGTCCAATCTGGTTTGAGTGATTCCAGTCCTATCTGGACAGGTCCTATCAGGTGCTGCTGCTGGACTGATGCTAAACCTCTGGGGCTATGGAGTCCCTGAGAGGTTCTACTTTGTCTCTTATGCTTTTTAACATCTACATCAGGGCTCTCCAACCTTGGGTCCCCAGATGTTGCTGGACTACAGCTCCCAGAATCCCTTGCCATTAGCCATGCTATCTGGGTATGCTGGGAGCTGTAGGCCAGCAACATCTGGGGACCCAAGGTTGGAGAGCCCTGATCTACATTTAACACCTGGGGAGGTTGTCCAGAGATGTGGGGTTGGGTGCCACCAATATGTTGATGACACAGCTCTATCTCTTCTTTTCATCTATTGCCATGGAAGCTGTAGAGGTCCTGAATAGTTGCTTGAGCACAATGATGTAGGCAAATAAACTGAGGCTTAATCCATACAAGACAGAGATGCTGCTAGAAGGAAAGCTAATCAGGGACTAAAACTACAGTCTAGTCTGAATGAGGCTGCACTCTCCTTGAAGGATAAGGTTCATAGCCTGGGGTCACTCCTTGACCCAAGTTTGCTCCTTGATGCTCAGCTGGCTGCTATGGCCAGTCGTGCCTTTGCTCAGCTTTGGCTAATGTGCAAAGCTGTGCCCTTTCCTGGAAAAAGGAGATCTGACTGCATCCAGGTTGGATTGTGCTCTACACGGGGTTGCCTTTAAAAAGTGCTCAGAAACTTCAGCTACTGCAAAATTTGGCAGTCAGAATGTTGGCTATGATCCACTCTCATATTACTCTAATATGATTCAAAACTGTCTTTCGATTAATTTCTAGGCATAATTTAAGGTGCTGGTGATACGTAGAAAGCCCTAAATGGTTTGGGGGCCAGGTTACGTGAAGGACTATTTTCTCCCATTATGATCATCATTGGAAGCATTGCTCCATGCCCCTTTGCCTTCAACTTAGTCAATTAACACATGTAAAGTGGGGTGTGATACACACAAAAGCAATTCTGCATGGAAAGGTCTACAAGCACATGAGAAATCTAATTGCAAGAATATGGTTTACTAAGTATGCCTTTGCACTGGTTGATTGCTCACTTGATGAAAAGGATGCAAACTCCTCCATTTCATATTAAGAATGCATGACTGACATCCATATTTTTTATAATATCAAGACCCTGCAGCTAGACTACTACAATTATATGTGTTGCCAATGAAGGCTGTAATAAGACTGCAGCTGCTGATGTGGAATGAAGCTGACACCTTATGACAGGTATAAGTTGCTAAGAGTACAACTCCAATAGGCTTCCATAATCTATCAAGCAAAACTCAAGGGGCTACCCTTGTCCTAGAAACCTGTAACTGGCATACTTTAAAAACAACCCTCACCCACCCACTCATTTCTTCCCCATATATAATGAAGACACTAAGTTCAAAGTGAGCTTCCTCTTGAATATTCTAAGTTCTTATTTTGAATACTCCGATATCTTATGTTTCTGAGCCCAATTCAAGGCGCTGGTTTTGACCTATAAAGTCTTACATGGTTCAGGCCTGCAATACCTGATCAAGCACCTCTCCTGGCATGAACCTACCCATACACTGAGTTCATAATCTAAGGCCCTCCTCCAGGTGCCTCCTCTGAGAGAGGCTCAGAAGGTGGCAACAAGGGAGAGGGCCTTCTTGGTGGTGCCCCCCCCCCCCAATTCTGGAATGATCTCCCTGACGAGGCCTGCCTGGTGCCAACATTGTTATCTTTTCAGTGACAGGTTAAGACCTTCTTCTTTCAGGCATTTGGCAGCATATAATGTGGTTTTAAATCAGGTCTTGAATTTTTTCTTTTTTAAAATTGTTTTTAGATATATTTGTCTCTCTCTGTGTGTTGTATGCTTATGTTTGTATGTATATGGTTTTTATAATGTATTTTTTTTAATATTTTAATCTTTATAAACCACCCAGAGAGCTTTGACTGTTGGCTGGTATAGAAATGTAATAAATGAAATGAAATGAAGATGCAGGCACACAGATGCTCCACAGTTATACAACTCTCAGGGCACGGTCTGAGGGCACGTGATGCCCCTACCTTGCTGAAGCTAAGCAAGCATGGGTCCTGTCAGTGCCACATATGTCGCCTTAAGTTCCATGATGTTAGGAAAGCAGGATATAAATGTGCTAAATAAATAACAAATATAAAGAAACTCCCATCCCTGGGAGAGACTCAAACACCTGAGGCTCAGCCGTAACACTTTTGCTAGCTTTGCATTTCTTTATTTGGTTGGACATTTGGCTAGTTTTGAGCAGGTTATAGATGGGGCATTTACTCTGTGACTGTTCAGTTTGTCTTAATACTGAATGTTTTGAGTTCACTGTAAATCAAAATATATCAATTAAAATAGGACAGGACAAAAGTCTAGGAAAGCTCCTTTAAGTGGAACAGTTTAGGATACAAGGGATAAATATTAATCAAGTATAACAGAATCTTCTTGTTTAGGAATCTTTCACTGCATAGTGTGTGTGTGTGTGTGTGTGCATCCACATGTGTACATGTACACACAGAGAGACACTATAGATCAGCCTTCTCCAACCTAGTACTCTCCAGATGTGTTGGACTGCAACTCCCATCATTCGCAGCCATACAGATGTTTTAAATTCTGGAAAGAGTGGAATATTCTTCTACTCCCAATCATTGTTCAAAATACCTCTTTTATGCATAACACCGGGAGTGGAGAGAATTTGAAAAACCCACAAGTAGTTCCATCAATGGTTAGCTTCCTATATATCCGCTAGCTATTTAACTACACCTCCCAGGCTGTCTGACTTTTATAACAAGTTTTTCACTAAGCCAATTCATTTAAGTTACAGTATATGGTCCCTCATTATGTCATAAAATGGAAAGATTATGGGGGGGGGCAGGGGGAAGATAATATCAGTGTTTCCAAAGACTCTGGAAGCTCCTGTGGTCAGAAGCATCTGTATGTTCAATTATTCACTTAATAGGTGCAATGCATGCAATTAGATGCAACATAACAAAGAGAGGAATGTAACTGGTGCTCCAAGGAAATACTTTGGTGTTCTCAATTATATTTAAAAACTTATCATGGAAAAAGGGAACTACCGTAGTTTGTAATTTAGTGGAAGTGCCTTTCTTCATGCTGTATGTAGGTAGAATCCTCCATGCAAATTGGAATTATAAATGATTAAGGTTCCTAATTTCATGGAAGCCCTATTCAGGATGCTGACTGGAAATTCAGCATCCTGGCTCCCATGGAGTTTCGAAAGAAACAGAAGGCTCTCCTCTTCAGACTATCACCCACACCCTCTATGAATACAGGGTGATGGAAATGCATAAGGGGGGGGATCAGAGCATTCCCTCTCCTCACGTCACTTTACTAACACCAGAATAGGGCTGGAGAAGTCTGTATATGCACATAACCCTGTTCACATTTGTGCTTATTGTGCAGAGGTTGGGGTCTACAGGTATAATCCTGCTCCCCCTCTGTGCATTCATTATATGTGGGGGATGGGAGATGAGTGAGTAGGGCTTTCCTGTCTGCACCTTTGTTTCTAAAAGTTTGATGGAAGAGATTACCCCTAGTGTTAAAAGCCCAAAATTGCCTTTTGGTGATCACTCCAAAACCGACCCATTTTAATAAGAGTGGGCAGGGAGAAAAACTCAAGTTTAGGCAATAGTTTGGAAGCCAGAAAACCTGGATGCAATGGTTCAGCAATGCTATTTTGCAGCGAAACTGGACAAGTCAGAAACTTTATTCTGAGATGCATTTTTGCCATATTGAGAAAATGCAGCACTTCTCTGTGCCAGAAGGGTATTTGGATGATAGAATCCTTCAGTGAGTATGAAGTTTTCAGATGCTTTGGTAACAAGACTATAATCAACATGAACACATTAGACTGATAACACCAATGACGACTTTGATCATTTAGAAGAACCTTCTCCTCCTGGTTCACACCTTCACTAGCCTAATATATAGCACTGGCGTGATGTGGTCCCGCCGGCAGCTGCCTTTAACCAGGCGAGCCGCCGCGTTCTGTACCAACTGTAGCTTCCGAACCGTCTTCAAGGGTAACCCCACGTAGAGATAAACTGACATACTGATGACTACATACCTGAACTGAATTGAGATGACAATATCCATTTAAAGGAAATCTGATGACATGTGTTGAGTCGTGATTCCACCCTGCATTCACCGAATTGCACATCACGTCACCAATTTCTGGGAAAACCTCTTCTATCAAGGACTTGTCACCACTCAAAGTAATCCTCTCTCCAAGATCTGGAGCAACTCGCACAACCAAACATTCGCAGGATTTCGAAAATCGGCCTGTCTCCCGATCCTGTTTCCACCGTTCCATTTCCCCTAGCATGGGCTGAAGCTGAAAATACTTTGCTTCTTCATATAACAAACTGTAATCCTGAAAGAGACATCATTTTCAGTGCAAACAGGGAATAAAACAGATTTGCCACTATGCAGTACATTTACAGTTTAAATTTTTTTTTATTAACTAAATATTTAGTTTTAGCACTAGGTTGGGGACTGTCTGCCTTCTCCAATGAATAAGGGTTTAAGGAACTACACAGTATGATAAAACAGGGAGACAGCTAGTTTGTCTTGTGTTTTTCTCCTTCTATGTAGTAAACTTATTTATTTATTTTATTTTATTTATTATTTACATTTATTAATCGCCCATCTGGCCGGCAACCGGCCACCCTGGGCGATGTACATAGGCTAAAAACAAGATAAAATACATTTAAAACATTATAAAAATTTTTAAAAAACTTAACCCGCCCCATATTCCCGCCTGAACAGCCAGGTTTTTAATGAACGGCGGAAGCTAAGCAGAGAGGGGACATGGCGGAGGTCACTCGGGAGAGAGTTCCACAGTACGGGGGCCGCCACAGAAAAGGCCCTCTTCCTGGTCCCCACCAGTCTAGCTGCTCTGGCTGAAGGGACAAGGAGAAGGCCATCTGTGGCAGATCTCGTTGAGAGGCCCACTTGGTGTTGCTGGAGACGCTCCTTGAGATAGACTGGACCGGAGCCGTATAGGGTTTTAAAGGTCAAAACCAACACCTTGAATTCAGCTCGGCAAGCAACTGGTAGCCAGTGCAGCTCCTTGAGCACTGGCGTGATGTGGTCCCGCCGGCAGCTGCCTTTAACCAGGCGAGCCGCCTGCGTTCTGTACCAACTGTAGCTTCCGAACCGTCTTCAAGGGTAACCCCACGTAGAGCGCATTACAGTAGTCTAGCTACTTACATTCAGCTGCCATCACTGCACTTCCCTACCCCTGGCAATGGCCGTCAATGAAGTTAAACATGGGTATAACATATATGTCATATGATAAAATAAATATTTTAAAAAACATGTTGGGGTGGGGAAAACACAGTAAGGACATCGTAATATAACTAAGCTGCATGGGGAAGAGACAGAAAACTTGACAAAGGGCACTGTTTTCAGTGGTAGCTCCCTGTTTATCATAACTGCGGTTTTGTGCTTAAAGCATACACACGTAAGAAAACAACAACAAACAAGAGCAAGTCAATGCTGAATACTGAGTTAACTCTAGACCAGATCATTGGGGACATAGGATAAGACTTTCGTACAAAAATATTTAGTTACATGTGAAAGTGTAGATATAGGGTGGGATGGCCACTTGTAAACATTGGTATTTGAAAGCAGCTAAATGAAAATGCATTAATGCTATCAGCTAGCACCAACTGTTAAAAATAAAAACATGTCATGGGACCCTACATTCCCTTGGATGTAACCAATGGTTTGCCAGATAGAGAGGACATAATCTATTAGATTCAGCAAAGATTTAGATGTAACTCAGCATGACATTCTAAGTAAGTTATTTACAGTGCAATCCCACTGAACTCAATGGGGCTTACTCCCAGACATGTATAGGATTTCAGCCTCATTTAATTAAAATGGACTGCCATAAGTTGGATACAAACTAAGGGAATCTGCACCCAAACACTAGTAATTAATGGGTCAGTATCAAATTGGACTCTGTGCTAGTTCCACTGGTACACTTCTGCTAGCCTTTTATTGTAACAAATATAGTAGTTTACACTGGTGTTTTTTATGAATTGTACTTGTTGATACTAACATCTGTGTGCATTTGGATACAGTAGCGCATGTGTGTGTATGTGCAAAATTTCCTGAAGCTTTCTAGATTCTCTTGTGGCTGCATGAAAGGATGTCACAAGTGCTGCAAGTGCAAAAAGGCTAACCTTCTATGGACTACTATGTGCTCTTGTGAGGAAGAATGTGCCAGCAATTAAGTTCAACAACCTGAAGCCATCTTGTTCAGCACAGATGTTTGATGACTTAAAAACAAATATTACTTTTAAACTATGACTATTATAGTACCTGAACATAAAAGGGAATGTTCGCTGCCAGAGGTGAACAATTTCTTGGTGTTTTGCTGATCTCCCACCCCACTAACCTATGACCTGGTTCGCACATAATGCCAATTCATGGGTTAAACAACTCATGTTGGCAAGCTCGCTGCCTCCTGCCCACTCACCACTTCTGCTTTGCATGCATTTTGCTAAACAATACAGGAATGGGTTGTTAGTTCTGATGTCTGAACCCAACATTCTGGGTTGTTGAGGGTTAAATGACCTAGAGTTTTAACTCAACAACAAACCAAGGGTTCAAAGTGGATGCAAAACAGAAGTGAAAAGTGTGCAGAAGGCAGAGTGCTTGCGCTCGGCCCCAACAACCCATGGGTTGTTGCTATGTGCGAACTGGGCCTCTATGTACTATGAGCCATCCTGAGGCATGCACAGATCTGGATGAGTCTAGGCAAATCTATAAACACTTCTGGTTTAGACATGTGTTGATAATAAATGAAAATAACTTATTTCTGGGTCATGCTAAATTATCGCACACCTGACACTTTTAAATGCCCGGTCAAATCCCCAAATAACTTCTCCATGAGAAATGAGTTCTGAGCATTTTTTCTTTGGTCAGAATTAGCCCATAACATAGACAGAGTACATGTAGTAGGCCTTTACCCAGTTTAAATGTAACATTAAAAACTGGAGAGAACGCAAAAGCAGCAAGAAGAAAAAGAAAATACACAATCTGAACAGGAAAGTTAAGCTTAGAAAAGCAAAGTCAAGGTGGGGTGGAACATAAAGAGTTTTTCAAATATGGAGGAAAAAACTGAAATACATGGGAAGAACAGTTGGGAAGCAACTGGCTTCAGCTGTGGCAAAAGCCAATTGAGGTTAGACAGTTAAAAGTGCTTGGGTGTGGAGTTCTGTCCCCCACCCCCAAGTGACAGAATCTTGCTCTCCAGACCTTTTCCAAGAAGCAAATGTGGCAGCAATACCTTCCCCTATAAAGAATCCTACTCATGGAACAGGATTGGACTACATGACTCTTCAAGACTGGATTCAGTTATTTTGTAGATCAAAATGGAACTGACAGTGACATCACCTCATAAATCAAACTGGTAGATTTCATTTTTATTTTACCTGCACTGAAAATAAACATGAAACGTTAAGAACAAGGGCAACATTTTTTAAAAAACTTTTTAATGATTGACCTACCTCCAGGAAAGAAAGCCATTAGGGGCAGTGGAGAAACAGATGCAGAGTCTCAAGTGGACATATGTGCTAATGGGCTATTTTTAGACACTAAGTGCTGTTTAGAGTAATGTGCCCTAAGAATGCTCGCGAAGGGCAAGTGGGAACTACAGGGTTTTGTAAAGTCTGCAGTTCGGCTCCGTGGCTGGAACTAGAGCTTGTTTCATCAGTCAAACACGTTTTGATTTTCCTACTGAGTAGATAAGTAGGGCCAGATGTTTCAGATAACCTGGGGCTAGGTTTTTAAGTGCTCACACAAAACCCTTTTTGAAAATATGGCCCTTAAGCAGCAGGGATAAAACAATTACACAATATCTTGAAATTCTTCACCTCTTTTCACGTTCCTCCCCCATCCCATCTGAATGCTAACAAATCCCATGTTAGGGCACACCATGCTAAGGTGTGGATTAATAAAGAATATGAAAAGATTAATTCTGATGGCACTCAGTTTCAATGCCAAGAAAGTGTAAAAATACAGCAGAAGTCTTAAAAATCACAGAGGAGCATATTTTAAAAAGCTAGTTGTTTAAATGAAGAATAACTCAGGAATGAAACTAAAGCTGTTCGTCATTTAATCCTTGCATGCCATTTTTTAAAACTCTTTATCAAACTGCTTTTGGGGTCCAATGGACCCCTCTAAAGTAAATGGTTGATTTCAAAATGACTCCAGTTTAACATAAGAGAAAAATGGCATAGGTAGCACATGCCAAAAACAGTCCTATACAAAAGCTATTGGGGTACATGAGGCCCCACAGTTTTAACATAAATCCCTCATCAGACTATCAGGAAGATTGCACCCTAAATCTCTCTGTATGAGGCTGACCTATCTCTTGCTCGGAGTGGGGTGGTGGTGGATAATCATTTCTGTATACATTTATTGTATTGCATACATCTCAGGGTTGATGGTGAATAATGATTATTTAAAAAATTGAATTACTATGGGAGAGAATAGTTATTTGAATAATGAATTGAATTGCATTTGTGGGTTGTGGGGGGTTGGAGGATAATTATTTTAGAAATGAATTATTATTCCTTGTCTGTTTTGTGGGTAGGGTAATCACTGTAAATCTATGAGTCAGTCTTAATGATAATGAATTTGCATCTCTTAGGCATGTTTAGACAGAAAAAAGTCCTACAACTCCCAGCATTACCCAGCCGGGCCGGACCTTTTTCTGTCTAAACATGCATAGGATTGCCCCCTTAAACTGATTTACCTTCCCCTCCCCACTGCAGCCATCTGGAATTCCTAAAAAGAAAAAAAAAGCAAGGTAAAGCAAAAAGAACCTGCTCGCTCTCCCCCCCAGCCCCTCCAATGGAATTCTTCAAAAATAAGTAGTAACGCCCCATGGCAATGGGTTGCTAATGCAAACCTCCTCTCCCCCCCCCCCCCATAAATTTGTGTGCCTGGGCTGGCTCGCTCCTCAGTTTGAGTCCTTGGGATTTTATTTTATTTTTAATCAAAAACACCCCACCCCCTTCACACTGCTTGCTCATGTGCTTGCTCTCTTGCTCTTCCACTCTTCTCTTCAAAAACAAAACAAAACACAAGAAGCTGCTCGGGAGGTCAATGGGGGAAAAAACTCAACATACTATTCTGCAGCTCCTACTCCTCATCCTAGTTGGATCTCGGCTGCTCTTGTCCTCTTCAGTCTCTCCCACATAACTGATCTGCTGCTGCTGGCAGCACATGCTGTGTGCACAGACCACCACAGGAGAGAGAACAGGTGCCCTATCAAGATAAACGACGTGGGTGCTTTTTCTCAGTTTTTATTTGTCCAGTGCAAGTCACCTGTCCTGGTGGTGGCTATGCAGCTACAGCACAGGGCACCCAGCAGCACCATCCATTCGAAACCTGGAGGCACGGCCTTCCTCTGCTTTGCAGAGAGAGCGCCCGCCCTGCCTACTCTCTTTGGTTCTATGGGGGACTGTTCCCCCACAGTGCCCTCCAGGAGAGCTGCCATTATTGTACTGTGCAATCCACATGTGTGCACTCAGCAGGCATATGCAGTAAGCAAACACAAAGTTGGAGAGACTAGAAGAGAAAACAGATCCCCCCCCAACCTCCCAAACATCCTGTTTCAGGGCTTTCTGCTTGCTACCTCTGGCGGAAGAACAGTTGACAGCAGCTTCTCAGCCACCTGGGTGCTTTCCACAGTGGAAAGGCACCAACATGCCATCCTAATCCCCTCCAGCCATCAACATGGTGTGTGTGTGTGTGTGTGAGTGTTAGCATTGTGCTCTTAGCAAGCTCAAAGTCATTAAAAAAACTGCCCAGAGAGCTTTGGCTATTGGGCGGTATAGAAATAAAACAAACAAATAAATAAAAGAAGACAAAGGGAAGGAGGAAATAAAACGACACTGGACAACTGACAGACAAATTAGTGAGGCGCACATGGAATACGAAGAGGCTCAGAACTGCTAAAAAAGGTTTTACAAATATTTCAGACCATAGCAACCCCATTGGTTTCGGAAAGTTAAAACAACTAGCACATTGTCTTAAACAGCAAAAACATCAAAATTTTATTTCAGCTATTAAAGATGAGAGTGATACGACATACACCTCTCTCATATACATAAATTCACAATTTTTAAAGATTTATTCTGATTTGTACAGTACGGGAAGTGAAATATCGGAGCAGATGTGGATGCTTTTCTTCTTATGTCAATCTTCCATGCTTAGATTCTTCACAATGGCAGTTTCTCTCAGCTCCTTTGTGTATTGAGGAATTATGAAAGCAATTAGGAATATGAGTACTGGGAAATCACCTCATCCAGAGGGTTTCCAATTGAGTAGTAGAAAACTTTCCCCAACCTGTTAGTTCCAAAACTTCGATGTCTTTCTAATCATATTTTTGAATTGGGCTCCCTTTCTTCATCGTTAAATGATGCCTATATTACTGTGATTCCTAAGCCTAGCAACGATCACACTTAGAGAGCAATCCTTTGGCCTCTAAACAGTGTCTTAGAGGCCATAGGATATCTCGGATTCCCAGAGCTGGGAATTGGAGCGCCGACCCCCTCCTCCACCTCCTTGCAGCCAACACAGAAAGAACCATGCCAGCTGCTCTCCGAGGTCAGGAAAGCAACCTCAGAGAGGAGTAAAAAGGGGTGTTTTGGTGGATGGAAAGGGGAGGAGACTGGAGAGGCCAGGATACAAGCTATCATGAAGTCTCTTCAGCCTCCTTCCCTCCCCCTCCGAAATGCTCCAGCTAGAGAAGCAAAAAAAGTGTATCTAGCAAAATATGGAGGGAGGGAGGGAGGGAGGACGAGGAGGTAAAGATCACCTCTGCCAGTCCTCCCACTCTGCATAGGATGACCGTAAGCCTCCGAGTTTGGGAGCTTACGAGCATCGTGATAGGATTGCGCCCTTACTGAGCTAAGTATCATCCTATTTCATTAATTAAAGCAGATATTAAAATATTAACTACAATTTTGGCTGATAGATTGCAAGAAGTTATCACAACATTGGTTCACACATCAGGTCTCTGGTCTGTGACTGAAATAAAATGTATCTATCACACATCAGGTGGGGTTTATCAAACATAGATGGGGGGGGGGCTGATAACCTTAGATCAGTTGTTGATGTGATAGCTTTAATCACTGACAGAACAGAACAGGCTGCCATTCTTTCTTTGAACACTGAAAAAGCCTTTGACAAAATTCATTGGAAAATTATTTTTGCCACGTTGAGTAATTTTGGCTTTCGTGCAGAATTTTTGAAATGGGTTAGAATTTTATAGTCAACCCCAAGAGTTGACTAATGGTCTTCTTTTTTTTGCTTTCCTTTCACTTGGGAGAAATACCAGACAGGGATGTCCACTTTCTCCTTTGATACAGTAATACCTTGGATTGCAAGCATAATTCATTCCGGAACCGTGCTTGTAATCCAAAACACTCTTATATCAAAGTGAGTCTCTGGCAGGCATGAGCGGGGCCGATTTCGGCCTGCTAAGCCCGCTCGAGGCGAGCGGTTACATCCCTACGCTACTTATTGCAAGACGTCATTTGTTTATCAAGTCAAAATTTATTTTAAAAAATTGCTTGTCTTGCAAAACGCTCTCAGACCAAGTTACTTGCAATCCAAGGTATTACTGTATTTGATTTATGTTTGGAACCTCTGGCATGTGCTATTAGACATAATAGTAATATTCACAGATTTGTGCATGATAGTTTAGAACAACGTTCTCCAACCTGGGGGTCGCGACCCCCAAGGGGGTCGCGACGTGTTTCCTGGGGGGTCGCCAGCCAGGGTGGAAGCGAGTAGCGTTCCTGTGCCCCTTCGCTGTTGGCTGGAACTACTATACTGGAAGGAGGGAGGGGGAGGGAGGGGTGGGTATTTTGCTACAGGAGAGAGAGCGCGCGCACACCCACACGTGGTGCTTTGTGGGTAACAGGCATGCGAGCCTTGAGAAGGAGCCGCTGCCTGCAGACAGTTGCCTCCAACACGCTGCTGCTGCTGCTGCTGCTGCTGCAGATCTGCTCTGCAAGAACGAGTTGGAGGAGGCTGGGTGGATTGAGCTGTTGTTGGGCTGGGAAGGGGAGGTGGTCGTGGCAGCGTCCAGGGGTGAGGGGAGGCTAAATGGGGCGCAGAAACCACACCAAATCAGAAGCCTCCCTGGTTTTTCCCCCTCTGCTTCGCTTCTTTCTCTCTCCGTGTGCCGGTCTCTTCTAATGTTTTTGTTGTCCCCAGGCTTGCTTTCTCTTTCTGTCTTTCTTTCCCCCTTCTCTCTCTCTCTCTCTCTCCCCCTCCTCCTTTTCTTTCCCCGCTGCGGCTTCGTCTCTCCTTCTTTTCGCCGTTCTCCTCCTGCTGCTGCTGCTGCTGCTGCCGCTGTTTGCCCGTGCCTTATGCTGTTTCTAAGCTGCTTTCTCATACAGCACATGGGGCGATAAGGGGAGAAGAGGGGGGTGGTTAGGGAGGGAGGTGGCGGCCGCGGCAGTGCTGGAGGAGGTGGGTGGGGGGAGGGAGGGAGGGAGGGAGAAAGAGAGGGGGGGGGTAACCAGAGTGAACTCTCCCCAAGCTGAGGAGCCCCCCCCACTAGCCAGGGAGAATGATAAAAGGAGTGGGAATGGGGGGGGAGGAAGGGGGGCTGGGGGAGCAAAAAAATTAATAATTTTTAATTTAATAATAAATATCAGAAGCAAAAGATAAACCAGAATTTTGCATGCACGCGAAAGTAGAAATTGGAGAGGGTGGGGGGAAGAGGAGCTTGCAGGAGAGGAGATGGGGTATGGGGGGGGGGAGGAGAGATAAATTTTGCACATACACACAAAAAAGAAGGTAAAGGGGGAGGGGAGCAAAAGGGAGAGAGAAAGAGAGAGAGACTGTGAATGAATTTCATTTCACTTGCTTCTGTGGCTGTTGCAGAACTATTTTTAGCTGTCTCCAGCAGAACAGAGAGCCAGTGTGGCGTAGTGGTGAGAGTGTTGGACTGGGACTCAGGAGATCCGGGTTCTAGTCCCCGCTCAGCCATGAAACTCACTGGATGACTTTGGGCCAGTCACTGACTCTCAGCCTAACCTACCTCACAGGATTGTTGTGAGGATAACATGGAGAGGAGGATTATGTAAGCCGCCTTGGGTTCCTTGCAGGAAGAAAGGCGGGGTATAAATAAAGTAAAATAAATAAATAGTGTCTTCTCCTTTCTGATACAAAGCTGGCTAGTCAAATGATAAATCCGCTCACTCACCTGCTCCCTGTTGGGCCCTATTTCCACCAACATCCAGAGAGAGGAAGGGCAGGTGAGCAAGTACAACAATAGAAATACAAAAAGAATTGTATTTTTTTCATGTTTTTTCTTTACCCCATCAAAATGCAAATTTATGCAAATTCATGCAAATGTGGTGGGGGGTCCCCGGTTACTTTGCCATTACAAAAGGGGGTCGTGACTCGAAAAAGGTTGGGGACCACTGGTTTAGAATTTAAAATTATTATTTTTGCTGATCTTATTGTTTATCTCAGAACTCCAGTTGTCTGTTCCAGCTTTGATACAGTTGATCAACAATTTTGGTCATTTGTCTGGCTATTCAATTAACTGAATTGTTAACAATTAACTATTGTTGTTCACCAAAAACTTGAATTCAGAAGCATACTGCTTCTTCATTTGGAGGTTCCATTTTAGCTAACAGCTAGCATGGAGGTTCCATTTTGATATCATAGCTAATATATGTTGTCAGACCTCTCCTCCATGTGTCTCTCAGCGGCTTAAAATGGGAAGATAGCTCTACCCTGATTGTCAAGAGTCCTCCATCTTTTCCTACCACCAGCTTATGATCAAAGGTCAAATTCCAAATGACAATAACAGTAGAAAAGGGAGGGATGGGGACCATTTGATTGCATATATGTCCAGTATTCAAGAGCCCTATTCAGGCATTCAACAGAAAGGCCAAGGTGGTGGTGCAGCCCTGGTCTCCAATGCCACACGACTGTGATTGTGAATGCTCCAACAGGAATAAGGGATAGGGAGAATAGTCCACATCATAATGAAATCTCCGTGATATGTTTCCATCTCAGTCACTGTCAAAATGGGAGGAAAGTCTTGCTTGGATAATGGCATAATAGATCCATACACGATGCAAAGTTAGTATCTGTCAGAACTAAAATGAATTTGCTCCGCCAAATTCCCTTCAGAATTCTCCTATAAAATATTTGAACATGAAATATTCTTCATCCTTTGTGCTAAAATATTTTTCTCTTTGTTCGACACCCAATTATATTTGATTTCAACATTTGATTGATATCTGACAGTTGATCCTTTGTGACACTGAAGCCTTTATAAGTTTCTAAAGAACCCAGGGTTCAACAAAAGGTAGTCTGAAAACCACTGGTATGTCATATCTGACAGCATATGAAAGTTGGCATGCAAACTTTGTATTACATTTGATAACCTGCAAAGATATTTAATATCTTACAGCGAGCAATAAAACATGCAAAGGTAATTAGAATTTGATAACTGCCTGCCAAAACCAAAACAATCAAGAGGTGCCAAGAAATTTAAATCTTCTGAATTTTAAAGCATGTACAGTGCAATCCTATACAAGTCTACTCAAAAGTAAGTTCAATCGGTCTTACTTCCAGGTAAGTGGTTATAGCATTGCATTTTTACTTAGTCTTACATTCAGAATGTGAATTTCAGATTTAGCATTTCTCATTTAAAAATGGTAGTCTTGGAAAATTCTGCCACTTTCAAATATTCTTTTCAGAGACCAACCCAGAGACACAGCTTCTTTCACTTGGTAGTTTTGATTACTCATACCACCCCTGCACTGAACATTTCCAACATTATGAAGATTATGATGATGAATAAAACTTCACCTTGAAGTCATCTGGTATGAGGAGTTTTGACGTTCGTAGAAAGTTCAAGATATATCTGAACATTTGGCCATCTCTGTCAATGAAGTAGTGCTGCTTCAGACTGTCCAAAACGATTGGCTCTGTGCCATCAAAAAGCCTCCCAATTCTGAAAATGCAAGAGGAGAGGACACCAATATCAATTTGCAGTAAGCATTATTAGTCACTAGGAGGGAACACCCTCAGTCACTGACCACAGTCACCTTAATTGCTTGATTCTAGTTTTGCTCAGTGCTGATATATTTTAGTGGGGAAAATATTATTATTAAAATGAAATGTGGCACAGGGATAAGTTATCAATGTGCGTTTGGAAATTTTTTAAAAACTGATTGAAAAATGAAATGTCTATTCACCTAGTTATACAATGAAAACAGAGTAATATGGAATTTTATCTCCATTTTCAACAGTTCCTTAAATCATTCATGTTGTATGAAGAAGGCATATCCATTAGAAGCACCCTTACTTATCCATGCACATAATTTATTTTGCTTAAAGAAAACAGGGTTGTTGTGAGGATAAAATGGAGAGGAGGAGGATTGTGTAAGCCGCCTTGGGTTCCTTGCAGGAAAAAAGGTGGGGTATATAATACATAAATAAATATAAATAAATAAATAAATAAAACATCTTGCAACATAAACCTTTCAGGGCTGAGATTTCTGTGGTCTTTGGCTCTGAACCAAAATAATCCCAAGTATGTGAAATCTGGTAATCATTTGTCTTTTATTCTTATATCCTGAATATTTTAAGGTTACGTTCTTGAGGTTGTGTGCTCCTCCACCCCGCTCCTTGCCCAAATGAAATAAAGATTCAAGAAATAAAATTTGCAGCTCTAAATCAGAAGATAATCATTTTTAATTTTAATTTTATTTATGATACAGAGAGTTAGCCTTTTCTTTCACATCCATCACTCCCAACAGAAAAAGAAATTTACATGAATTTTATTTATGCATTTGTCAGATTCTTAGCCTGCTTTTCCTCTCAGGTCAAACGAAACATTACTTTAAAGATATAGCTAGCAGCTGCGTCCTTTTTTCCTCATTCAAAAGTAAGCAGAGGGACCTGATCTGGACCCTAGCAAGGGGTTGGGGGTAGGGAGTCTTTAAGCCTTTGTCCATTGCTGCAGTCCCGATCTACAGCTCTGCACACCTGTGATTTGCACTGCCCCCAAAAAAGATCCATAGAAATGAATTCATCCTTTTTCAGAAATGCAAATTGCAGACAACGCCCACCCCCACCCCCACTATGGATCAGGACCATAGTATTAAAATATTAAACCTCCTCCCCCTCATACTAGTGTGCTGATTCAGATCAGATTCCCCATGCTTACTTTTGAGTAAGGAGGAAAAAATGACATAGCTGTAGGCACATCTTTAAAGTGCTGAGCAGTTTAATCTTAAAGAAAAGTGTTCATGGGTTTTTCTTGTTTCATCTCACAAACACATATGGCAGATAAGACTGAGAGATAGCGACTTGTCTAAACCACCCAGCTTCCTGTCTGAGCAGGGATTTGAAACTGGATTTCCCATGTTCCAAGTTGGCTGCTCTACTCCAGGAAATTAATTATCAGTTTCCACACTAATTATCTGAATAATAAAATCTAAAATGATGCTCTTCAGTGGGGAATGTCAGCCCAGGCAGCTGGTCAAGGCTGGAGCCAGCAAGGTTGCTAATCCTCCTTCAGTGGTAGTTCAGCTGGGGGAGGAACTCTGGAAAAGCCTAAGCAGCAATGTTCCTGGACAGATGTTCTATCCAGACAGTATGGGAACTTAGCTTATAAGGATATACTGGGCTCCACTGCCCACCACACTTAGCTCATCAAGCTACAGGGGCTAGGCCTTCTTTCTCATAAAGGGCACCATCTCCCCTGAGAGGGTAGATGCATCCCTGCCGAACTCATAATCAGTAGGTGCTAAACGTTCTGGACAATGAGCCAACATGTTTGAACCCCAGTAGGTTTTCTCCTGCTGCTGTTATCTTGAGACTACCTGCTTCACCTTGCTCAGTACAGGCAACATTTGCAGTCCCTTGCTCTGGCCTTTTGTGCTCACAGAAAGGCTTGAGCACAAGCGAAAGCACGCACCTAGAGCATGATAAGCTGTCACCTGTTTGTTTCAACAGCAATGAAAGTACTAGTAAAGAACTAAGAAAAAACTGTCTGAGAACTACTGTCATATTTTTAGTTCCACGAGAACAAGATTAAGCCTTGCAGTATCCACTTGCCTATTGTCAGAAGGGTTCCATAAATGTCTAAACTTACACCACTTTCAGCATCCATTACATTGCTGATCTACCCTTTTACAAACTGAAATTATTAAAAAAAAAAAAACACCATTCAGTTATTCAACAGATATGGATCATGAATTTGGATAACACCTATTAGGAACTCCCATTGCAATGGGGTTGTTGTTCTCAACTTAAGTGCGTATATAAAGCAAGCAGACCCTAATGAACCAACCTTCTAAGAATGACAGTGATAGGGAATGTGGATGACAAAGATATTCTTATCAATGTTTTCTCTTATGGGCAAACACCCTTTACTTTTATGCTAGCTTTAGGGACAAGTATGTTACTGATTTCTTCTTTCCAGGACCACTCTTTCTACTTAACAGTCTCTCACTATAAAGCCTCCTCAGTCACAGGGCAAGGTATTTTAAAATACGGGTTGACGCTTCTTTCTGCCATACTACCTCCCTCCCTGTACTTCATCCTCCTATCCCAGAAGGTCAGTCTCTCACACATGTCTGAACTGGTTTAATATTTGCTTCTGAACTTCCAAGTAGCGGCACGATGAAACTGATAATTTTTGTCAGACTCACTGTGGCCCAAGGCAGAAAGCAGCTGTACAAACTCAAAATGCAACCCAAGAGGCAAATGAATTGTTCACAGATTTAACAAGACCGAAGATTTATATTGGGAAAGTTGTCTTTGAAGAAAGTAAATAAGCTAATGAATGAATGAATAAAGGGAAATATTTAAAAATGAAGTGGATGGGACTGAACTCCTAGACATCTGTCAACATCCAAGATGTTTCTGAAGAAGACATCTTTTTTCCGGGTATTGTTTATATCATATTAAAAGTGACTGAAAAGATAAACAATGGGGAAAAAGGATAAATCTCACTTCTAATTTTGCTTTGCACTTACTCTAAGGTTATTTCTATTTGAAATTTCATTGTAGCCATCAACAAGGCAAGGCATGGAGAAAGCCTATCATAACAGAGCCCAGGAACAGGATCTAAAGGGTTCCACCATCCATCTAACACCGCCTACACACACACCTAACTTAGTTCACATCTTTGTCACTGTCCATAGTGATGGTAGCACAAATCTCTATCTCATGAAAGAATGCTAGTTCTCCTTATCTGCAACCCCTCCACTGCTGCTCTTGCCTTCTTCATGACCATCCAGGCTTAAGAATAAGAGGTCAGCATAAAGTCTGTGAGAAAGACATTAGAGGAATTAATTGGATTCCTCTGGATTGGTTAGGCAATCACCTGCATAATTCAACCAGTTCCTTCCCCTCTTTTCTGAACAGGTTTGTGCTGGCCAGGATTCTTAGCACCAGCCGGCTTAATATGACAGAGCAGGCCTCAACAGAGCCTGTTCCAAGAGAACAGAGAGATTTCTCAGCTGCTGGTGCCAGTCTTGTAAATAGCCATCCTAGCTTCAAAGTTTAATGTTAAATTATGTGCAAACCCTGGCTAGGGTTGATACTCAAGAGTTTAAATACTGCAGGTCACTCTATTGGGACCAACTGAGAAGGGGATATGCATATTACATGTTACAGCCCTGGTCTTGTATCTTGATAATTTTTCCTACACCCTTCTTTATTTTTTGTCTTCTAGATTCTCAGGTGTTCCCAGCCTTGATGCTATCCTAACCCTGTGTTCCTGTTCACTCCGATTCCTAGTCATCCTGTCTGCCTGTGTTTTCAATGATCTCTTGAGATTTCATAAGTTACTCTCTCCTTGAACCTTGTTGTAATGTCTTAATAACTTCCATAACTGTCCTTCATAATCATTGCTTGAAAGATTAAATATGACATGTGAAACAGTACTTAAGAACCGCTGGTGTCTTTCCTTTTATAAAATTGATATGAAAGCAGGATGCTCAAGATTATAACTCATGAAAAATCATGGAGAATCAAAACGATAAGACATGAGAAAGTAACAGTGGATTAAACACACACACACACACACACACACACACTTTCATGGTAACATGCTCATATTAAAATATCAAGAATAAATGGATTATTTTTATAGCTTGTTCTTTGGAACACTAAGGGTCAAACTAAATATTCCTTTAAGCACGCAGTAGAGCTATGAATGCTACTTTTATTTACTCTCCCACAAGTGTGCTGATTCAGAATCAACTGAGGTTTTTTCTTCTTTTTTAAAAAAAACACCTCCCCCTCACCGCGTGGGGTGGTGCAATTTCAGGATGAAAATAGGTGGGGTGAAAGCTTAAACCATCCTCTCTCGAAGCACCATGGTCCTGCTCTGAATTAGAGCCACGCATGCTTGCAGGAGACTAAATTAAAATAGAAACATTTACTTTGGTCCTGGCAATCCCAGCGAAAGCCAAGTAATTCAGAGGTAGAAAGCTTAACTGAAGCTACCATCTCTATCCACCCACTCAGCTCCTTGCCAGAAAGAGGGAACGCGGTCTTTAGCCTCCTTTAATTTACCGGTAGGTCTATTCTCTGAAAGAGATGCAACTGAAAGATTACAATTGTCCTTCACATAAATATATGTTTAAAAGCCTTTAAGTCTTTTAGATACGCATAAATTTTACACCTTGCAAAAATGTTTGCAACATAAAATAGTTTCTTTCCATTTTCAAATACACTAATACCTTGGATTGCAAGCATAATTCGTTCCGGAACCGTGCTTGTAATCCAAAACACTCATATCAAAGCGAGTCTCTGGCGGGCGTGAGCGGGGCTGATTTCAGCCCGCTACGCCTGCTCAAGGGTGAGCGGTTACATCCGATGCAAGACCTTGCTTGTTTATCAAGTCAAAAAAATTTTTTTTTTAATTTGCTTGTCTTGCAAAATGCTCTCAGACCATGTTACTTGCAATCCAAGGTATTACTGTATGTTGAATGTAATGGAGATAACTGCAAGAAATGAAAGCAATCCAAACTCCACCCCACCCAATACATATTCTAGCTGATACCAGCTTACCCCAATTATTGTGGTACTCTGCTTATAAATACAAAGGGGCAGGAAGGGAAGTATCTATCCAATTTTCACCTTGTTTCTTTCTTCAGTGATGTATCATCAAGATGATGATGTTTTTGATGAAGTGTCTCACACAGCGGCCTGAAGATAATGGATTCAACAGATATACTTAAAGGATCATTTGTCAATTTAGTATTGACTATTTGTGCTGCTCCAAGACAGGAAGAGATTTCATTTTTTTAAATATAAACTGTGAAGCCCTGAGGCATATTCTTAAACCATTTAAAAGCGAATCAATTTTCAGATGGGGAAAAGGACCCTAGAAGAGTCTTAATGAACTTGATTAGAGCGTTCTGGACATCATTCAGTTGAATCTAAAACAAGGCCAGGCAAGTTCAGAACCTACTTTTCAGCACTGTGGCCTGGAAGTGTTTGCTGCTACTGTTTAGAATTTGCAGTTATGGCTCTTTGACTAAAGCCATAAATTACTGCCTTAGTACTTGAGACATAATATCTAGTTGCAGAGGAGTGTAAATTAATTGCTACCACTAATGAGGATAAAAGGAAGAGCAGTTACTATGCAAACCAGATCTTGATTTTTATGTATAAGGGAGGAAGCCTTTGTACCCTGTCACCACGTTAAATAATCTCTTGACACCGTAACAATTATATTCAAGTAACTGCACGCACACACGCATGCATGCACACACACACGCACATGCACAAAGCAGCCAAAAGCAGTGTACAGAGGATCTATCTTCTGTTCCTGAAATGGAACCCTGACAGGAAATCCTGCCCAATTTAAATGACTGCAGGCAAATTCTAACAGAAGGAACACAAAAGAGCTCAAATGCACTGACAGCTCAACCAATATGGCGGATGTCAAATGAAGCTGAGAACATTCCAGAGAACTATATAGGTCAGAGACAGGGACCCCCCAAGAATCAATTAGCTCAAATGTAGCAAGGTAAGACCCACCACATCCAGACTACTAATGAAAGATATCTACTACTTGCCACAGACAGAGTATGAGAAGGCAGTGGGCACAGGATTCTTGCAACTGCAGGAAGCATATGCATCTACTACAGTATGCAACTATTTTTCCACAGATAGCTCTCTGCCCTACTTTCTCATTTACCCACCTGACATAACTGAAGAGAACAAGCATCTGTCTGTCTCTCTCAACTGGCTTTTGCTAAGATAAAAAGACAAAAGACACAAAACTGAGACCTTAATTGCCAAGTTCAAGTTATGTAGTGTTAATAAAAAGTTTATTTAGTCAGTCAGATTTTATATTTGATATTATCTTGACATGTTTTCACTTGTAATTCCCACTGCAGATCAATTTTCTTAAGATCAGAAATATTATACTTTTTTATTTAATTAATTTATGGTCCACTTCTTGGCTTCTACCAGACCGCCAAGGGGGTTCAATTTTTCCAATTCAATCTCCAATTATAGATTATTGGAGAATTTTAAAAGTGTTTGAATTGGTAAAATAAAATTTGACTAGGTCATTAAAAGAGCAATGATGTGTTAAGTTGCATAGGTTGAACATGACAGACTTAAATGCTAGTATACAAATATGTAATGAATCTCTTCACCAAACTAGAAAATAACCGTTTTCATGTCTTCAGATATTAATATAGGTGTTGCAACATTTAATACATTAATATTATTATTAAAATAAAGGGGTGTCATTTTAAAAAAAATACTCTCTCTTCATTATGAAATGTTTCCACGGAGGGCTGACCAATGGGAAATGCTGGAAGTGGAGGAAGGTGAAGCTTCCAGGGGAGGGGATGTAGCTCAGTGGTAGAGCACATACTTTGCATGCAGAAGGTCCTGGGTTCAATGCTCAGCTTCTCCAGGTAGGGCTGGAAAAATTCCTGCCTGAAACCCTGGAGAGCCGCTGCCAGTCAGTGTCGACAATACTGGGCTAGATGGACCAGTGGTCCGACTCAGTATAAGGCTGCTTCCTATGTTCCTTAGGAAGAAAGAGACGAAAACCATCAGCAAAAAATGATGGGCAGAAGTCATTGCTGCAGAAAAAGTACTGGAAGGTACCATGATCAGAACTACGTGATCGAGAAGGAAATTACAAGTTACAAGCAGTTACAAGTGGTTAGTTGGGAGAACCGCAACAGCCATGGTTGAGACTGATGCTTGACTCAGATAACTGATGCTGTAGTTTAAAAGAAAACCCACAAACTTTCAATTTCAGTACAGAGAAATCTTGGAAAAGATCAGATGGGAAGTTACAAAACAAAACTGTAGATGAACAAGCACATGGACAGAGCCACAAATTTTTATTGTGCTTGGTAACCAGCTAATGTCTGTGCTTGCTATTGACCCTGACCCAAGGTCTGGGGGACATGAAGTCTTATCTCCGACATCATGGTGAACTTTGGAGGCACTTAAAACATGACTAAAGCACCAGTATGACTACAAGGATAAGCCCCCATGCTCAGTTTCATATTCATCAATAGGGAAGGGATGCTTACAATGGCAACTGTGGCAAGTGAATTTTGATGACCCCTGTATACAGAATATATCTAAATTCAAAGCAAGCAAGCTTAACCACCTTAAAATCAATGGTACTAAAACTAGTGATGCTGCCAAATTTCATAATGAATCCAACTCACTGGTCAAACCTCGCCGGTTTGTAATGCTCACCTTTTTAACAAGCCCGGACCAGCGGTTTACAAATTTGCTATTAAGTTCAGAATTGATTGTGAGCTCCTGAGCATGCGCAGTCTGTATCTAAACAATACAATTTCTTTGCATGCATTGCATTGATTGGATTAACCCTTTCCTTGCTTAATCGGATGCTGCTTCCTCCCTCGCTCCCCCCACTCTGGCTTCACGCGAAGGAAAATGACTCAGCAGTGCCCCCAGCCCCATTTTTTAGTTGTCCTATCGCTGTTGCCACTCTGGCTCTGTGAGGAGAGAACTTGGCAATGCCCGCCCGCCCGCCCACCCTAAATTTTTAGTCATCCTACTGTCTCCTTAGCAGCTTCCGTTGACATCGCCGCCACCACTGCAGTTCTGGCTCCGAGGAGGCACTACGACTACGTGATTCCAAACTACAGCTCACAAGGTATCATGTATGTGCAAAAGCTCATTTATACGGAACAGGCCTGTGGCTTATGATGGCTCAGCTTGTCTGAGCGTGGAAAGCTAAGCAGGGTCAGGCCTGGTTATTACTTGGATGGGAGATCCCTCCTCTAGATTCCTGCACTGAGCAGGGGGTTGGCCTCGATAGCCTTGTAGGTTTCTTCCAACTCTATAATCTATGAAATCTGTAAGAGATCACTTTGAGGGAGAACTCTCGTCCAAGCCTACATGGGTGAGTTTGTTATTTTCTGAGCAAATAGCAAACTCACTCAGGGTAAATTAACCAATCACTAAGTAAAACGGATACTGGATTGTGCTCTCAGAAACACCCACAGGTGTTCAGAGAAATGTGCTGTCTTGGGCAAAGTCCAAGACTACCTGCATATCAGCCAATAACAACAAAACCAGAGGGACAGATATGTATAGAACTTGAGAAGAGGAGAAAAGAAGGCAAGCCCTGATTGTACTTCATAAGAATAGGTAAGGTTTTATCAGCCAAAACATCAGTTTGAAGATCATGCCATCAAATCCAAAGGATCTTTGTCACTTCATGCCTCCTCTCCAACAAAGTGCTGGGGAAAAAATCCCACAAGTGACAAACCTTTCCAAATGCAAAGCAAGCAAAAAGGTGGACCAGAGCCAGCAAGAAACATTCTAGAATTTGGCAGCCATAACCTGAAGCTTCAAACATGCCCTGTGGGTGGCCATGGGTGTTGGCTGCAAAGCTACAAGCAGAGTCTGTTTAGTCCTGCAATTATACACATGCAGTATATTAAACAGCTTAGCAACTATACAGCAATTTAGGAAAGACCAGCAAAGCAGAAGCTATTTCATTTGGAAATGAATTCATGTACTGGGGCTAGAAAAGATTTCTCAGAACAGTAAGTATGTGAATTATTATCTTTCTTCAACACTGATGAGTCATGATCAAAAACTGAATATATGGCACATGTAACCAAATTACATCAACCCATGCAAATAAAATGAAAATATAATTAGGCTACTAAAAAAAGTTGGGATTCTAAAGGTAGGACCAGGTAAAATGATAACTTCTGCTGTGAGGAACCCTTCCAAGACTGGGGTCTGGTAGCAGAGAAGGAGGGGAAAAGTAGGATAGCCAGAGGACCCCATGGATCTGGCTCAGTCAGTCAAGCCTTCACTGAGCCTTTTACAACCATGTCTACTTGCAAGTCAGAGGAGGCCTAAGTCTGTGCTATTCCATAATACCAAAGTTTGGGGGGACTTTTTGAAAAGAACTTAAGATATTTTTGTCCCCTGTTTCCCATCATGCTCTCCCTATGTTAATGTTCTAGGAAAAATATGGCAAAAATATACTGACATATTGCAATGTCTCTTAATTCCAAGTGTTAAAAGTCCATAACCTCCGCTGAAATCACAAATTCTGTATGTCTGACTTCCATAGATTTTCCTGAAAAATGCAGTCTTTATACAGGAAGGAAAGCTGATACAAGAACACACTGATGCACTTTGTTATGTTGCAATTCTTCTCTACCAATACTGAACTGAGGTAGTATAGCATCTGACTTGTCAACACTATTTTACAAGCCTACTGCAATCAGTTTAAAAATGGAGGGGGGGAATATTTATTTATTTATTATTATATTTATACCCCACCTTTTTTCCTGCAAGGAACCCAAGGCGGCTTACATAATCCTCCTCCTCTCCATTTTATCCTCACAACAACCCTGTGAGGTAGGTTAGGCTGAGAGTCAGTGACTGGCCCAAAGTCACCCAGTGAGTTTCATGGCCGAGCGGGGACTAGAACCCGGATCTCCCGAGTCCCAGTCCAAAACTCTCACCACTACACCACACTGGCTCAATTGTTCAATGACTGTAACTTGCAGACAGGCACAATTGATTTTTGTTGTGCTTCCAATAGAAGTTGAACCACCACCAAGAGCTACTGAGCTAAACCCAGTAGGTTCTTCTAGATATCACTATTCAAAGTAGAATTCCTGATCTTAAGTGACACATCAATCTCTCTAGATGCCCACTTGATAATTGAATAGTTAAGTCAGTGTTCTTTATATTTAGAAAGAATATAATAATTCATTTCTATTTTAACTAAACACAATTTCTCCTTATCCAGGCTATATTCACTTTGATTAAGCAACAGGGATATATACATGAAAGGTGGCTTTTACATGAAGATCCCCAGCTAGATGAGAAACTGAAATGTCAATTGATATGCACATAACATTTCAGTCCAATGACCTGTTTGCAGGACGTATGGGTAAGGAGAGTTGAATCCAGAATCTCACTTCTCTGTTCTCCAACCACACATTTGCTAACCATGGGTTGTTGAAAATGCAGTGAAAGCAAGCAAGCATGCTGGTTCCTGGCTGCCCACCCACTTCTGCTCCTGTGGAGTGGAACTAAACAACCCAGGGACAGCTGTTTAAACCATGGGTTCAAACTCTAGGTTGTTCATCCCCAACAAGCCAGACATCATGAGAGATAACCCAGGGATGGAGCATCTCTGGGTTCTTTATTGCAGCAGAAGTGGATGGGTGTGCAGGAACCGTGGGTTGTTGAGTATGTGAGAATCAGGTGATTAGTGCTGCTGAAGCTGACCATGCTGATCATCTGATTGGCACAGAGGCACAGCACACAAGCACACACATATATGTGTGTGCAGAGCAGTGGACTGTCTGTGATTTGAGTCAGTGACTTTGAATAAAAACAATTTGTGGGTTTTAAGTAATCTACTACTCAAGACCACCTGTATATTCACTAGTATATTTGTACTAATATATTCACTGTATATATTCACTATATATACTAGTGAATATATCATATATTCACTAGTATATATTCAGTATATTGTACTGTACTAGTATATTCAGTGTATATTTATTAGCATATAAAATTTGGAATTTCCCAAATAACTTGCATTGTCTATTAAAAACAAGTACATTCTAAGATTATATTAGCTTCAGTAATTATCTGCGTTTTATACATGCTTACAACAGTATTTTTGTCCACTAAGTATGCAAGTAGAGATTAATTAGTAAATATTACTCTAAAATGCCTTTATATTTTATTTTTGTCTTAAGACAAGAAGAGACCTGTGACAATTCATGCTATTCCTCTGTCTCTTTGCTCTCTTCTTCCTGCCATTTGCCTGCTTCAGAAAGTCCATCTGCAAGCCATCTCCTCAGTGTTCGCAGGACAGAAGGACCCACAAGGTTGCTGCATGCCAGGAACACCCAGGATGAAGTGCCCTAGTGAAAGCAGTATGTGTTTCTGGTTGTTGGCTCTATGGTTCCACACAAAAAGGTCTAATAGTTATCGCTACTATTTTGAATCCACTTGGCTTGAGAAGATCCTGGGATAGAATAGCCTCATGGCAGAAACAACATCTCCCTCAAAAGTAGTAGGTACAAACTAGATACGTGGAAGTTTTAGGGTGCAAGGAAGTGACATGTGTTCCCTGCCCAGGCCTGTGCATGTGTTCTACCTATGGTTGCTTGAGATGAGGAAAAACAAACTGAAGCTGAATCCAGACAAAACGGAGGTGCTTGCTGTCAAAGGCCACAACCTGGGTTTGG
Organism: Shinisaurus crocodilurus; assembly: GCA_021292165.1. Lineage (NCBI taxonomy): Eukaryota > Metazoa > Chordata > Lepidosauria > Squamata > Shinisauridae > Shinisaurus > Shinisaurus crocodilurus. The sequence continues at coordinate 163,775,575 of CM037880.1, forward strand.
AGGTGTGTCAACCAGTTCTGGATGGGGTTACACTCCCCCTGAAAGACTGTGTTCGCAGCCTGGGGGTGCTTCTGGACCCGTCGCTTCAAATGACAGCTCAGATAGATGCGATGGCTAGGAGTGCCTATTATCAGCTCCGGCTGATATGCCAGCTGCGCCCCTTCCTAGAGTTGGAAGAACTAAAGATGGTAGTGCACGTGCTGGTAACTTCGAGGCTTGACTTCTGCAATGCGCTGCACATAGGGCTACCTTTGTACCTAGTTCGGAAACTTCAATTGGTGCAAAATATGGGAGCCAGATTGGTCACCAGTACATCTAGAGGTGCCCATATTATACCAGCTTTAAAAGCATTACACTGGCTGCCAATCAGTTTCCGGGCGAAGTATAAAGTGTTGGTTATTACTTTTAAAGCCCTACGTGGTTTGGGTCCGGGTTACCTGCAGGATCGCCTTCTCTCGTACAATCCTCCCCGTGCACTTAGGTTCTCTGGGAGGAATTTACCGTACTCCAGTCAGCCAAGACTAGGCTGGCGAGTACTACCCAGAGGACCTTCTCTTCTGCTGCTCCCAGACTGTGGAATGGCCTGTCGGAGGGGACTCGTCAATAGATAGTCTCTTGGCTTTTAAAAAGGCCATAAAGACTGACCTCTTCTGACAGGCCTACCCAGTGGAACTTTAAGAGTTTTTAGGATACTTTTAAAGTACTTTTAAGAATATTTTAATAATGTTTACTATGTTTTTAACTAGCTATGTATTTTGTATACAAAATACATAACTAGTTGTTCCCCGCCTCGATCTAAGTGGAGAGGCGGGTAAGAAATAATTTATTTATTTTATTATTATCATTATCATTATTATTATGTCCTGTCCATGTAAAGAGAATTTTGATGCAAAAGCAAAAACAAATCACCTTCTTCTAAAGCAGTTATTTCATATGCTAAGTTAGCACCCACCAGTACATAGTGGTATTGCGTGGAAGGACTGACAAGCTTCAGCAGATGGTTAGGGAGAATACAACATAAGGCGCTGGTGTACAAGTGATGTCAGTTGGTTAGGTGACACAGAGAAGTAGATCCTGAGCAAAGAAACAAAATCCACTACAAAATCCACTACTAAGCACTACTTTAATGCACCGAGAAACGCATGATACACTTTCAAGGAAAAGGTTTTACTCTGAGTAAAAAGTATTTCACAGAGGTCAGAGGAAAGAAGTGAGCAAATTAACAAAGCTACCAGAGACACGCAACATATTCCTTATAATTACCTTGAATCAGGATATTTAGTAAGTGTTGCCAAGCTGCTGGTGTACATGTGCCCACCCACGTCAATATGTACCGGTGCATTGGATTTTGTGAGCTGTGCTGGCGTGGGGATGCCTTGATTGTTCAAAGGAGATGCAGGGGACCTAGTGATCAGAGGTCTTGACATATTGGGCCGACTGTCCTGTGAAAAGACACAAACACTATTAGGAATTTGATTTTCTATTTTAGAAAAACCGACAACAATAATAAAATATTAAAATTAACATTTAGGGGTAAATAAAAAAATATGTCATCACCAACAAAACCCAGTCTCTGTCTTTAAATACAGTTGTCGTTGTTTATAAAAATCAGGTAAACTTTCAAAGCTTGAAATTTAGTCCTATGCATGTTTAGACAGAAAAAAGTACTCCCAGCATTCCCTAGCTAGCCATGTTGTAGGGTTTTTTTTCTGTCTAAACATGCATAGGATTGTACCCTTCGTAAACTTGAAATTGAATTGCATTGCAAGCTGAAAAGTCCAATAAAGATAGTGTTGTTTAAACCACACTATGGTAAGACAATACTTTCAGGTTTCCATTTGAAAAACAAAAACGGATCAATGCTCATATTTTAGGGCTTGGTTAAGACAGTAATGTTCTAGTAGTTTTATCAAAAATATAAAGTTTACCAAGAGCGGGGGAGAAGTAGGATTTTGCTGAGCCCCCAAACCCTCCTATGTGCTAAGCAGTTAGAATAGGTAAATACAAACCCTCAGCTCTTCCATTCTGCCAACTCTTCTCTTGAATTTCCAATTCATATATCACGCAAACAGAAGAGGAAACACCTGGACTAGCCAACTGTTCATGGACTGTAAAACATGGGGCACCGAGAGCCTTTGAGAAAGACATTTTCCATGTAAATATTATACAAGTTGAGACAGATGCCCTTCTGCACCCAAGTAGGCTGCTATTCCCAGCAGTTTCCCAAAGAAAACTCCAAAAGGGAGCACCACAAGCAGATGCAGATGAAACAAAACACCTCAGTCAAACCAGAAATGCAGTGTCAGTAAAGAGCAAGCACTGGCCCTGTGCACAAAGCGAGGGTGGGGCAGAGCGAAGCACTTTGCTGAAGCCAACAAGGCAGACCAGTTTCAAAATTCTGGAATGTAAACAAAACAAAACACAACCTGGCCACATTTGTAAGACAACCTCACTTCCTCCCAACATATACACTCAAGAATGTAGCTGGGATGTACTGACCAAGGATATCAAGTACTTCCTAGATTTTTCATTCTCATGCTGAACCACCAAATATATTTTGTTCACTTTGCAATCCATTTAGTTGTAAACATAAGTTTTTTAAAAATCGGTAATGATTTAGTGAGAAAAGTGCCCAGTCCATGGGCCTGGGTTCAAAATGTTCACAATTATGAAGTTCCTACGTGGCCCGGGCAAGTTATTATCTCTACCAGCACAGTCCAATGCATGTCTACTAAGAAGTAACCCCAACTGAGTTCTGTGGGGCTTACTTCCACGTAAGTGTGTATAGGACTGTAGCCTAAGACTGCAGTTCTATATACACTTACTGAAGAGTAAGCCCACTGAACTCAAGGGGGCCTAATTCTCAGTAGATATGCATTAGGGTTGCACTGTTAATCCCCAATCCCCAGTGGCAAAATGAGAACCACCTCCCATGAAGACTACTAAAATAAGAGCTGTAAAGCACTTTGCATACTAAAGGTGCTAGGAGGGTGATAAAAGTTATAATAAGGCTCACTACAGGATTTACAGCTCTGAACAATGGAAAAGGAGCATAACTTTTATGATCACATTTCATTTGTTGCATGCTTAAAATTCCTGAAGACTGTACCACGGTTTGTTTGTTTTTAAAAGATGAATCCCTACTGTACAAATTAAGGCATTATTTTACCAGAATTATGAGAATTATTCAGGTTTCTGAAGCATTTCAGCTGGAGTGAACCATTTGGATCATTTATTGGACAAACCATCTGCCATAATTGGCCACACAACAGTATGTCGGCGATACAAGATTATTTAAATGGGGAAAAATACTATACACTATACTGCACACTTACAAAATGGTGGCTCAAACTTAAAAAGAACAACATGAGCTATTTTGTAATAGAAACTATGTTTAGGGGTCATAGTTGCACACTTTTTATGGACACCAGGTCTAGCTAATTAGTGCCAAAAGACAACAAACAAAACAACAATCTATGCAAAGAGAGGGAGTTAAGTTGTGACTTCTGTTAATCCCTATTTGCAGAATACTATGATTTTAGGATCTGGAAATGCTGGAAGACCTACTTGGAGAACAACAATTACCAGTTTACGCATCCGACAACCATCTGAGTGGGAAGACTCTACCATCATATAAAGCATGTGACCATATGTTTAATATAATGCTGGGAAAGAAAGAAGATAAAATGGTTAGTAGGAGATGTTACTGATAAAGTGAAAAGTTTGAGAATATCACACATTGGTGCACACTTGGAGGAGTTATGATGATTTATCGCAGAGTAGGGATAATCGGAACAAAGATGAAAGAATAATTATATGGCCTATATACGAAAAATATTTTATATGATTTCCTTTATGAATATCTTTACTTCTCTAATATACACATTCCTATTATAGGTAATTGATAATAATGCAATGCTGGTATTCTATATCATAAAAACTAGACCTAGATTGCTCACTATAAGAAATGAGAGCTGCCAATGAACTTTTAGTGAATAATGCAACATTAAAACACATCTCACAGAATACTACTTTCCTATAGATCCTTACTAGGAAGCCCTCCTTTTTCTCACAAAATGGGACAAATTATTGCTTGTTGGGCAATTTTACAGTCAAAAGAATCTTACTAGAATATTCTATCAAATCCTGCCCATTCCACATATACTATAGGACACCTTACTGTTCAGGAAAATACATCCTTCATAAGGGGAGAACGCCAAAGCACTCTCCTGAGATAATCAAAGAAGTTCGTCTCTTCCAGTTTCACCTCCACATCTAACTCAAGAGTTCTAAGAGAAGGGGAGAGTCTCCTATCAAGGTAATGACAATCTTACCTTAGATTTTGCATTACTAGTAAGCAATATTTTATATGATCCTTGATCTAGACACATTTCCCTATTAAATCAATGCATGCAAATGCAATTATCATGCTAGCGCACTATACAAAAGATAGACCATTTAGAAAAAAGCAGAGAAATTTGCTACATATTAAGGGCTCAGAACTGAATGAAATCTGAAAAAAAATCCATTTGCCATTTGTATATGTGACTGGTAGTAGAAAAAGGAACGCTTGTTTTAGGAATGGCACTACTGCCAAGGTTCAAAAATAGCAAAATGAACAAAACTCATTATTATTCCAAAAATTCTGAGCCCTTCAAAATTCTGCAGTGCTTTCATCAAACCCACTGCGCACAAACATCCTGGGAGCTTCAATGTGTTTCTTCAGTGTTGTTGTGACACTCATTCTGTACATTTGTGATACTTACTTTAAAAACACTGTACAAGCCAAACCTATTCCTCTAAATGGCAATGAAATACAGTCATTCCTTGGATTGAGAGCATAATTCGTTCCGGAAATGTGCTTGTAATCCAGAACACTCTTATATCAAAACGAAATCCCCCCCAAAAAATTTGTACAGAGATTTTTAATTTAAGCCGTACTACAGTACTTGTATTGCAAGACGTCACTTGTATATCAAGTAAAAAAAATATAAATAAATATTTAAAAATTTGCTTGTCTTGCAAAACGCTCTCAAACCAAGTTACTTGCAATCCAAGGTATTACTGTATGCATGCACATATGTAGGTGCTACACTGATTTGCCCAGCTTAAAAGCTGCATCACATGCAATGCAAACTAGCTCAAATAAGCACACAAAAAACATGTATAGTGTAACAATTATATTTCCACATCTTAAAATACTACAAATTCCATGCTGCAATGACCCTCAGGCAAATATGCATATACCCAACATGATCCAGTGCCTACATGCAAGTATTATGTAATGCATACAGCTTCTGATGAATTTCATCACTGTCCTGAATCTTCTGGGAGAAATCAGTTCGTTGCTGGGTAAATGGATTAAATGATTTTGTCAGAAAAGTTTTGAGACAGTATTATTTGGGTCTTCTCTGAACCAGAGATCTACCACCCAGGAAGTCCTTCTTATCCTAATGTGTACTTTGTAGCTTCATATTTCCTTCTACGCTGACGCCAGTTTCTTAAATTCTTCAATGCTGATATTACCTAAAGCAATTAATGTCAATTTTTTTGCCAGTTAATATTAGTGGGTATATTTTCATGGTAGATCCAGTACAAGTTCCCAACACCTGCAGGAGAGACTGCAGGGGAAGTGGAGGCATCAACATTTAATCACTGTACACACCCAATTCTGTATTTAGCAGTGCAATCCGATACATGTCTACTCAGAAGTAAGCCCCACTGAGTTTAGTGGGGCTTACTTCCAGGTACGCAAGTACTGTATCGGTTTGCAGCCTAAAAGGGTAAATTACCTGTTTGTGAGGCTTGCAATCAAATGTTAGCTACCGTCATTTACATTTTGGAGGTTAACAAAAGCAGGTTCTCATGGATTAAACAAAATAAAAGGAACTGAAATGTAACAGAGATATGAAATCCTTCACTGGTTCACATGATATCAGAATCTAAGTCAATTAGTTATTGTAACCATTTCCCTATTGGTTTCCCATGCTTATGAAATGTTTATCACCATTGCTAATTGTGAAGGACCAGCACCCGGGTCCTATGCTTGAGTTCGGCGCTTAACGGGTTAACCGGCACTAAGTTACAGCCCGTACAAGCAAGTGGAACCGACTAGGAGGTTTGCACACACAAGAGGAAACTAGAGCCCTTTGAATGACTAAATAAGGCTTTATTTATTTACACAATATATGGAGCGGAACTAACAGCTTTCTAGGAATACTACAACGTCAATATGACCTGACGTGACCCCCAAGTTTATCAATGAACAGGCTCTCAGGCTAGCGCTTTGGGATTAGTCAGTTACCTTAGACTAAAGACTTCACGCTAGTCAATTTCAGCCTGGCTCTGGGTCTGTTCGATCCGGGGAGGAGAACAGCTTACTCCAGCCGCTGCTGGAGGATGGATCTTGATCAAAAGCACCCCGTGTTCCCAACAACCAACAAAAGGAGGGGAGAGGGGTTTTCTACCCCTGGGTTTCCTGCTCTCCCCGCCCTCAAGGGTCAGGTGGGGCTATGCCTGCCCCTTTGTGTCAGGTGGGCTTATTCCTGCCCGGGAAGAAGGTGACGTGTTGGGTACTTTACAGCTCTTTGAGACTGCCCTGTTAGTTTGATGGTCTTGATGGTCCTTTCCTGGGTTTTGTGGATTCCAACCGATACTCTCCATTGTTGGGATGCCGGTCCGTCTGGCTGCTTCCCTGTAACCCAATCTCCCTTCCTCGCCCCCCTCCCCCTTGGAAGGAGACTGGTGTGTGCGTGTGCATGTATACTCATGTCAGGCTTTCTCCACACTAATATTAAAACACACACATGCACACGCACACGCACACACACAATATTAGCTCACTTGCATGAAGGAAAAATCCATGTACTTTGAATCTCTGTATCTTAGAGAAATCTACATACATTCATGCCTTGGATTGAGAGCATAATTCGTTCCAGAAACCTGCTTGTAATCCAAAGCACTCTTATATCAAAACGAAATCCCCCCCAAAAAATTTGTACAGAAATTTTTAATTTAAGCCGTACTACAGTACTTGTATTGCAAGACGTCGCTTGTATATCAAGTAAAAAATAAATAAATAAATATTTAAAAATTTGCTTGTCTTGCAAAATGCTCTCAAACCAAGTTACTTGCAAGGTATTACTGTATATAGTTTAAGTATCTTAAATAGGTTTCCTCCCCTCAATACCCAGTTTCTATATCAGTGCCATTGGTATGGTGTTCTATCCACAATACACCTATTATTTTCTTCGCTGTGGGACATGTATGAAGCTTCTCCCACCACGGCCAACTTCCCACAATTATTGTGCAACAGGGTGCTAATAATGCTGCCTGCTTGACCTTCACCAGTTACACATTCAACCAGTTTTTACTTAGTCACAGATTTTTAAAGGATAAAATCAAAGAGGCACACCTCTGTACACAAACTAGTGCAGAATTATGCTAATAATTATAGGGTTGGTTCCAGATTTAGTCTAGTTAGAGTAGACCCATTACATCAGTGGGACTTACCGGTAAGTAGTCACGAATACTTTAAGTCCCATCGATTTCAATGGGTTTACTCGATGTATGCTGAAATCTAGAACCAACCCCATATCCTGCAGTGTGTAGTATAACAACACTATTGGCTACTGTACTCCCTAATGCAAACATATGCACAACCAGCAACAGTTGCACCCCACCCATCTAGTATTTTAAATGGCCAAGAAGCCATACAACAGTGTTAATAGGAATGGAATTGTAAAGGTGCTACAAAGAAGAGACTGGAGTCAATAACTATGCCCACAGTGCACAACACTCTTCACAGAATGAATCCCTCCACCACCACCACCACCACCGTGTAAAGCTTGCCTGAGAGAACATTCTAGCTCATAGACCAGGCTTTAGGGTTTTCTTTCAGATTGACTAATTAATGCTATAAAAATGGGGATAATCCAGTAAGTAGTTAGCACATGGTACCACATTAGAAAGAATGTATGGACTATTCTTAATATACAGAGAAGTACACAGTTTAAAACTGACACCTAAACAGACCCTCTGAAACCTCAACACCAGTTTCCTTAAGGCTATCTTCTGAATTCAAGACCTCCTGACTCTCCTACTTTTTCAAATTCTGAGTTGATCCCTTTCTACAACTTATTAATTGCAAGGCTTATTTAAATAGACATTTGTATCCCGCCCTTCTAGTGCCAATGCACAAAATATAAAAATCATACTTCCGATTAACAAATACAAGGAAGATACAGAAGATGAGACCATCAATAACACAACTTTTAAACTTTAAAAAAATGTTCTGCTGAATGTCAAACTCTTGGTTACAATCTAGTCACTAGTGTAATTCTACATATTTACTTTTTGGTAAAATTTCCAAGTAAGAAGGAAAGAGTTGAATTCATAATTCTCATCAGTGAGGGATTAAAAACATAGAAACTGGCTGTTAGAAACAGTTCTATGTTGCCTTGTAAGACATCCTGCAGTACCAGTAAAAGGACTAATCTATCTCCTTTGAAGTTAGTACCTTGGAAATATGCCAAATGTTGATATTCTGAGGCAAAAACATCCTTTCGAAGGATTACAAAAGCACCCTACATAACCATAGTTCGCTTTTTTGCACTATTTTTCACGCCTGTTCACAACCATTGTTTCCCTAATGATTACGGCCTAATCTATAGCATGCTTTAACACCATTAAAACACACACACACACACACACACACACACACTGGACATCTTCCTTCTTCTCTACTTAACCCCAGCCAATCAAGAATCCTGCAGTGAAACTGATGACACCATGGAGCCAATCAGATTTGGCTATGTGGTGATGTCTGTGAGGGCAAAGCCACACTGCCCTCACTGAAGCACAGATCTACGTACTTTAGTCATGCCAGAATCCACAGTGGAATTACACATCCAAGCATACATCCCCTTGACAACAATGTGTGTGCTTCAGTGTGCATTCAAATGCTCATCCAAATGCACATTCCAACAGACATCAAGCCAGATTTATAATGCCCATTTTGCTGCACATAAATACTTTCTACTCCCACAAATACTTTCATGCCCTTTCTAAGACCTCCTCCCCCAATTTCCAAAACCTGGTGGGCAGTTATGGAGGACACAAAAATATCCATGAGATGTGATCCAATTTGCTCTCTAGGGCAGGGGTGGGGGAAGAAGAGCACCTATTTGTTGTCTTATGACAAGGTAGCTAACTCTCTCAAACTTTGACAAAAGTGATTTCTTTGCCTGCATTTATGAAACATTAAAAGACCTGATGATTTCTTTTGGATCTTCAGTGGCACATCCCCTTGGGATTGTTCCAGATTGTCTCCCTATTAGCAAGGAGAAGCTAACACCCATCATAAAATTTCCAGAGGCACATTAGATGTTTATTCTCCCTCTGGCAATTTCACCCTCAGAAGTGGAACAAACATTGCCAGTTGCCATCTCTGCTGAGAAAGCATAGAGAGATAATTTCACCCTGGGAAAGTTGCTGACTTGAAAGCTTCTGGGGTGACAGAGGCCTTGCCTTGCAATCCAGTGGCTCTTTTGAATCACAGAGGTTAAAAGAATAGTGATAAAAAGCAGCCTCTCCCTTTGAATCAGCCATCCTCTTCTTTTCTCTGCTCTTTTTAATGTGCATGTTCAAGACATCAAAAATATTTAGAGGTTCAATACCATCACCATTGTGACATAGTACACATGTACTAGAAAACAGAGCTTACATCCTGTAAGCATGAATACATTCCTGACTGCCACAGCAAATGCTTCCTACTTGCAAACGTGTGCTTATGGTAATGCAGGAGCTTAACATATGCACTTCTCTACATGGTGGATAGCACCACACCAGAGTTAAACTTGCATAATGAAATTCTAAATGTAGCCTACTGGATATAACAAAAAGTATTAGAGTCCAATAACAAGGGGAATTGTGTCCTTTTAATGTTCACAAATGCCATTGATTGCAGAGAACCCTCCCCAGACTTGCATAAAACAGGAGGGGATAGAATGACTCCCGCCCCCTTGCTGCTGCTCACCAGGGATGGGGACTCGGACTCGACTCGTGAGTCGGACTGAGTCCCCCCTCTGACTCGAGTCCCAATATTTTTAATGGGACTCGAGACTCAACTCGAGACCAAGGACTCTTCAACATCCCTGGGCTGTGCTAGAAGGAGTGGAGAGAAGTGCGATCACCGGCAAAGATTTTATTTTTTAAAATCAATTTCCTAAAATGCAACCTTTCAGACATTTTGGGTTTGGCTGCCTCTGCCTGCCTGTTTGGGGTTCCCAGCCTCCTCTGCCTGCCTGGTCTCTTCTTAACCAGTTCCACAGTTTCAATTGTCCAAGACAAAGGCCTCTGCCTGCCTGCCTGCTTTGGGGTTCCCTGCCTCCTCTGCCTGCCCAAAACCTTATTTTGGGTTTGTCTGCCTGGTCTGTTCTTGTCAAAATCAGTTGCAGAGTTTTGAAATAAAAAGGCACACTTGTGCCTAGAATTTATTTAAGCCACACATCTGAAGTAGCCTTATTTTGTTGGGAAAACCCCCCATTGATTTTAATAGGGACTCGTGGAGTCAGCTTTGGGAGTGACTCGGGAGTCACCATTTTGGACCAAGGACTCAGACTCGGATCCGAGACTCGGGTCCAAAGACTCGTGACTCGACTCGTGACTCGAGACCAAGGACTCTTCAACATCCCTGCTGCTCACTCCCCAAATTGCAACAAGAGGGCGGCACACAGGGGGTACTGTGGAGGCACTGGGTCCAAAGCTGAGAAGAGAGCAAGCACAAGGGCCTACAGCTAACTTTGGGCTTCTGTGGAGAAGAAGGCATGTAGCTGTGCTACTCTCTTTCCCTCAAGAGAGCATTGCTGCTTAGCTCAGAGCTGGTCCTGGCTGAGCCCTCACAGCCAAGTTCTAGTTCTGATCTGAGCAGCAGTAGGCAGGGGACTTGGGTGCAGAAAAAGTCTTGTCATGCTCCTCCATTCAAGCCAACACTGCTGCTCAGCTTGGACTGAGAAGGGAAACAGCTGCATGCCCTCCTGCAACTCCAATAATACTATTTCTCACTGTACGCTTTGAAGGTTGTGCAAGAGGTGCACAGGAAGGGAGGGAACACATACCCTCCCACCAGCCCTAACCACTCCACCCCATCCCATCACTGCAGATTGCTCTAGCCTTGCGTGTGCACGCGCGCATCTGTCTCTGTCTGTCTAGACTCTAGATCATTCTGGAAGTTCTCCTGCACAAGCCTCATTGAGATGAATGACTTTCAACAACTCTTGCAAAAGAGAACTTCCAGGTAGATTGTACCTCACAGAATCTATCATGTATTAACTATTTTTGTTTTTAACCATTTAACATGATGCACAATGTGAGTATGAACTAATCAAGTTAAATCAATTAATCTGAAATTGGGGTCTACATGATATCAAATGCTGTTTCCTCCTCCTCCTCCTTCTTCATCATCATCCTGTTTTACCTCCAAAATCATAATGCTTTGCTCACAGGTCTTTTGAAAGCTTGTTAATTAGCTTTTATTTTTTCCTGTTTTGTGCTACATTAAATAGAAGCTAAGCTGTGGCTGAGGAGTAGCACTGAATGGGCTTAGCCTGGCAGTGATCTATGTAAAGGGGCCACAGCTGGGACTGCCAGAAGCAAAATGTGGTCAGTGAACTCTACAGTACCAAACAGTGACCTGCAGCTGAATTCTTTAGTCCTGATTACAGCAGGAGTATATTTGCTTCTACAAACAAAAGGGCATTTCAGAAGCACATTAGTCTGGAAAAGGGGTTTTATTATGGCAGATGGAAGACACTTGCCATATGAAAACTGCATCACATTACATACCACAGTATAGTTAAGAACCCCAGAACACTTCTTTCCAGTGAAATTACTAAACTGCAATAAGCTCACTTTTATCTTCAAGGTCTTTACACAAGAAATGGAGCTTCCATTGTTCTGTATCTTGTTCGCTGGTAGCGTCTAGCTTTCAATGGCATGAGATCTGATGTCATGACCAGATCTTTACCATCTGCACTGGTTGCCAGTCTATGTCCGGGCCTGACCCAAAGTGCTGATATTAACTTACAAAGCCCTAAATGGCTTGGGGCCAGGTTACCTGAAGGATCATCTCCAAATATGCCTGCCCAGACCCTAAGATCATCCTCAGAGGCCCACAGCCAGGAACTCCTGGCAAAGGAAGTGAGGTGGGTGGCTACTAGGAAGAGGGCCTTTTCTGCTGTGGCACCCTGGTTGTGGAATGAACTTCCCAGAGAGGCTCACCTGGCACCTACATTGTACTCTTTCCAGAAGACCTTATTTTCCCAGGAATTTTAGCCTTTTACTCTGTTTTAAATTTTTTACTGTATTCTAAATCTCTGTACTGCTACTAGGTTATATTTGGCTTTTACTCCTATTTTAGACTGTAGTTTTAAGTTTTGATTTTTTTATACTCTATTTTATGTTGTATTTTGTGATTTTAATTTGTTGTGAACTGCCCAGAGAGCATCAGCTATTGGGTGGTATAGAAATGTATTTTTTTTTAAAAAAAAATAATTAAAAATGATGCTGTGTGTTTCCCAGGCAAAGTTATCAGCCTATGTTCCAAGGCTAGGAAATGCACAGAATGATAACACCACATTACACATTGTACAAAACTAGACATTTCTGGGAAGAGAGGGAAAAGGACATGTAGGACCAACCCTACTATTAGGCAGGGCAAGGAGGCCCACCACAGGTGGCAGATTTTATGGTACCTCTAAGTGTAGCCAATTGACAATTAACTCATTTATACTTTAACCAAAGTGGCGGCAGATCTGGGGCTCTTCTCATGTCTACTTAGACCCCCGATAGATTGTAATTTCAGCCAGCCAGAAATTGTTCGGTTCACTAAGCTAGGATATAAATTGAGCCAGTGTGGCGTAGTGGTTAGAGTGTTGGACTGGGACTCAGGAGATCCGGGTTCTAGTCCCCGCTCGGCCATGAAACTCACTGGGCCAGTCACTGACGCTCAGCCTAACCTACCTCATAGGGTTGTTGTGAGGATAAAATGGAGAGGAGGAGGAGGATTATGTAAGCCGCCTTGGGCTCCTTGCAGGAAAAAAGGCGGGGTATAAATATAATAAATAAATAAATGAGATACACAGATGACAAATTTTACATTATTGTGACATTCTTTTAGAACAGAGCATAAATGAAGTGGTTCCATCCAATGTCACGTGAGTGAACTCCACTTTTGCAGTGGGACTTCCCCCCCCGCAGCCCCCAACTGCTCTGGAGGGTTCCCTAGCACTCTAGAGAAGATTTTGGGGGTGTGGGGAACTTCAGCATGAGAAGGAATCAATTCCACCAATGGTGCTTGTTCTGTTGCCAGACGGACATTATTAAATTTCATCCAAGGTAAGATCCTAAATAAGAATTTGGTTGTGGTAAGATGTCTGTTCAATGCATCTCTGTTCATAGACTTGTTTATTATATTTCTATACCACCCAATAGCTGATGCTCTCTGGGCAGTTCATAAAGCATACCTTAAAACCATAAAATGCAATAACATATTTGGATCTGAAGTAGTACCAGGGGAAGCGGGACAGCGGAAGGTTACTTTCCCACCCCGTCCTCCCTCTGGCAGTCCCTCAAAAAGCCCCCAGTTAGGGTCATGGGACCCTCATGAATGATGTGGACTAAGGGGAAATCACCAAACGTCAGGTGGAGGCACCTACCATGGGCAAGGGACTGCCAGGGTGAACATTGGGCAGGAAAATCAATCTTCTGCCAACCCCCTTCCAGTAGCACTTCTCTGGATCCAAGTCACAGTCTGCTAAATTCTGCATGGGAGTTTACTTTTAAAAAACACCCAAGAACAAAGTAGGAGTATATTTTTAAATGGAAATATTTTAAATCCATTATTTAAACCACTACTTTGCCAGTATGTTATTCACTAGGAGCACCTACCTGTCATACCTAATATCAGAATGTGATACTCTTTTGTAAAGGATCTGCACTCACAGCTGCCTGCCTGAAAACTTGTCATTTGGAAAGTCTTCCTGTGGCAGTAAATGTATGCCTACAGCGTGGTATATTGACCAATGTGGCAGAGCAAAATGGTATACCATCACATTTCACCAGGCCTGGGATTTAATTACTTGTAGAGTCACAGAAAAGGAAGAGACCAAAAGGCCTTTTAGAGGTGTGCCCTGCCCAAAGGAAGACTATAGTGTGCTACCAACAGAAAGCAGATGCTCTGCAGGAAAGAAAATGGCACAATTATGACTAAGAGGGCTGCACCTTATGTTACAAAAGACTAAAAGGGAAGTCCCAGAGGGGCTTAAAAGCATTCAGCACCATTCAAAAAATTGGGAAAGAGAAAGAAAAGTACCCCCCCTCCTAGTAGCAGTTTTAGAATTACCTGAGGAAGTGCTTGTAGGGCAAAATTGGACAGCCCATGATTCACAGGATGCATGCGGCCCTTGGCCAATTTCAGAGTGGCCCACAGATCCTCTCTCTACTTCCCAGCTGATTCCCCCACCCTCCCCACTCCTTACTGCCCAGCTGATGAACACTGGAAGCAAATGAGGAGCATGCCAATTGGTGTGCTCCTCAGCCATTTTCAATCTTAACCAGCTGGGAAGCCAAGGGATCATCCACCACAGGCATGTGGCCCCCAACAATGGGGCTTGAAATGCATTGGATGTTTGAAGAGAAGCTGCATTAAAGGTATTTACATGTCCCTTTGGGCTTGTTTCCTTGTACATATCAAATGGCTCCAGACAACTAAAGCAAGAGAGCCGAGACAAGTTTCAGGGAAAAGTTTTATGTTTCTTGAGATAGTTCTTCAAGTCAGGTAACAGGGATTTATATCAAGCCTACACAACTTGTGACTCACCAAGCTGCAACTGCCCAGCAGTTATGTATTGTGGCCTGCCAGGTGCTTGACAACTTCCCTATTTTTTGCAGTCCCAGGCAAGCAGCAAAACCAGGAGATTTATGGAGCCCCTTGCAGGCATCTTACATAGCTTGTGGACCGTGTGGGTGGGTCACCACATCAATATTTGTGTTTTTTCTAGTTGATTTAAGACACTTTTTAATATGAAGTATCCTGAAACAATGCTCTTTATATATTTTTTAAATTTTAATTTTTTAAATTTATATTTATTTTTATATATACCGCCCAATAGCCGAAGCTCTCTGGGCGGTTTACAACAATCAATAAAAAACACTTGGAGCTTTTTGAAGATCTCTTGAAGATCTCAATAGGTTTCCCTTGCTTCACTGAACGGTGAATGTGGCTTATCTGCAATAATGCAAGAGTCTCTCAAAAGCAACTATTTTTGTCTAAGCAACTGAACCAGCTTAATTCATCCTGCCAGACCAATGCGATGCTATAAATAAACTACAGTGACTACAGGTGAAAGCAGGTGAAGCTTCACTGAGAGCAGGACACACACACACACACACACACACAGAGTTATATTTTCCTCCAGAAGACTGGAAGATCATTTTGGCATAGTGTACTGCACCCATACAGCAACCTACTAAACAGAATTAGGGCAACAAGCAGGAAAAAATGGGCAACCATAGCTTAAGAGGTAAAACACATAGGCAAAATGTAAACCATGTCAGTCCATCCAACAGATTTTGCAGAAGTAAAAATAGGATACAAGTCTACCATATCAACCTACGATATTCAAGGCTAAAAGGGCATCCAATACCTCAATAGCTCTATAAATAGTTTATGTTCATAATTAAAGGATGAACTGGAAATTAAAACTCACTTGATCCTTAAAATAGTGTTCTACTACGGTATATACACATAAGTGAGTCCTCTCCCTTCAAATGAAAGCCTGGTATGCAGGACATCCATGCCAATGCTCCAGACCATAAAAACAGTCTTCCTGTGATCATTATGGCATGAGTTCATTGGGACCAATTTCCCAATAAGCTTACTAGTAAATACACCCACAGTGTTCTCTAAAGGCACATGTGTTATTCCTCCGACCTCCTCAGAGCAAAATAACTAACCAAATTCATACTCAAATCCTGCAAACAGAGCCACAGAGATACCACACAGCATAACTTCTGCAGATCAGTGCAGGCAGTCCTTCAGTTACAAACGAGTTCCATTCTTAAGAATGTCTTTAAGTCAAATTTGTATGTAAGTCAGAACAGCATAACGTTCTATACGTTAAAACCGGCATTTACGCAAATTGCATAGTATACTATGCTATGTACTCTACATAAACAATGTAGCGCTGGGGAACTCAGAAGTCTGTTCTTTTTTAAAAAACTTTTTTATTTCTATAAAAGACAAAAAAACAAACACAAAACATATAACAATAACAATTAACAAAACTAAAATGGACTTCCAAATTTTTCTACATCAAATATAGGTAACAAATAATTTCTCTACTCGATAATCAAAAGAGAAAAGTTCTTTTTTCTATTGTCACAAATTTATCATCTTCTTATTTTTTTTCTATTGTCAGTTCATCTTATTATTCCACAAAACCACAGATAAACAAATCATTGTCTTCTAACGCCTGCAAAAAGTCAATTAGAGGTTTCCACTCTGCAATAAATGAAGATGTTGTCTTTCCTCTAATCAATGGCGTAAGTTTGGCCATCTCTGCCAGCTCCACCATCTTGACCAACCATTCCTCCGTTTTAGGCAATGCTGGAACTTTCCATTTTTGTGCATATAATAGTCTCACTGCTGTTGTCATATATAAAAATAAAGTTTAGCTTCTTTCCAACTGACTATCCATTATTCCCAAGAGAAAAGCCTCTGGTTTCAATTGAATGTTAATCTTTTTAAAACTTTGAATTAATGAATTTGTATCCAAATTCAGAGTAGGAATAAATGGACAGTTCTTTCAATGGAAAGATTTAAACAGTGGGATCACCCAAGATTTGGGATTGGGAGCAGTGCATTTAAACTTGTTGATAAATGATCTGGAATTAGGGGTGAGTGGTGAGGTGGTCACATTTACAGATACCACCAAATTATTCCAGATGGTAAAAACAAAAAGTGATTGTGAGGCTCTAAAAGGATCTCTCTAAACTGGGTGAATGGCCATTAAAATGGCAAATGTGGTTAAATGTAAGCAAGTGTAAAGTGATGCACACTGGGGCAAAAAATCCTAACTTCACATACAGTAATACCTTGGATTACAAGTAACTTGGTTTGAGAGCGTTTTGCAAGACAAGCAAATTTTTAAATATTTATTTTAAAAAATTGGACTTGATATACAAGCAACGTCTTGCAATACAAGTACTGTAGTACGGCTTAAATTAAAAATCTCCGTACATATTTTTTGGGGGAATTTCATTTTGATATAAGAGTGTTTTGGATTACAAGCACGTTTCCGGAACGAATTATGCTCTCAATCCAAGGTATGACTGTATATGCTAATGGGGCCTGAACTGGCAGTGACTGATGAAGAAAGGGATTTGGGGATTGTGGTGGACAGCCTAATGAAAATGTTGACCCAGTGTGCAGCTACTGTGAAAACAGCAAATTCCATGTTGGGGATCATTAGGAAAAGAACTGAAAATGAAACTGCCAATATCATACTGCCCTTATACAAATCTTTGGTGTGACCACACTTGGAATACTATGGACAGTCCTGGTCATCACACCTCAAAAAAGATATTGTAGAGCTGGAAAAGGTGCAGAAAAGGGCAACCAAAATGATCAAGGGGCTGGAGCAATTCCCCTATGAGGAAAGGTTACAACATATGTAACCTTTTTAGCTTAGAAAAAAAAGGGAAGTACGGGGAGCATAAGAGAAGTGTATAAAATTGTACATAGTGTGGAGAAAGTGGATAGGGAGCTGTTTTTCTCCGTCTCTCATAATACTAGAACCCAGGATCATCCAACGAAGCTACCAGGTAGGACAAAAGGAAGTACTTCTCAATGCAGTGCATTGTTAAAAACTGTGGAATTCCTTCTACAAGATGTAGTGATGGCAACCAATTTGGATAGCTTTAAAAGGGGATTAGACAAATCCATGGAGAATAAGGCTATTAATGGCTACTAGTCATGTTGGCTATATATTACCTCCCGTATCAGAGGCAAATTCTGGGGAACCTGAGCAAAAGGGTGCTATTGCACTCATGTCCCATTTTGGGGATTCCCACAGGTATCTGCGTGGCCAGCTGAACAAGATAAACCTTTGGTCTGATCCAGCAGGACTGCTCTGATGTATGTTTAGGAGTCCTGACAGTGGCATAAGTGCCCCATGCTCCAGACGTAAGTAGTTAATCTAACCCACAACAGTGTTTTGGGTTAGATATACTGTCCTCTCTCTCTCTCTCTCTCTCTCCCTCTCCCTCTCTCACACACACACACACTTATATATCACTATGTATGTCTGTTTTGGACTAACTGTAGCATATTAAACTAATGAAGCAACTACTCATAATTTCTTAACTATCAAACTTTAAGAACTAAAAAGAAGAGAGGGAAATGTTTTATAACTACAGTGGGCTGTGAGCTCTTAGGGATTATATATTTGGAAGTAAACAGATATAATCTAGATAAGTATATGAGGAAGTAACTGAAGTGGTACAAAAGAAGAAACTTCTGGAAGTTATAAATAAGAGTCAAGAAGTGAGGAAGCAATACAGAAGAACCATATAAACATGTAGAAGAACTTTAAAAAAACAATATATGGTGAAATGAAGAGGCTGTATAAGACTGATAACAAATACATGTGTGTATTTGAATGCCTAAGTCTATATATTAGCCCCTCTTTTCCTGTTAATATTTGTTTCCTGAAACTAGAAGATATAAAGTTTAGCAATGGTAGGGGTTAGAGTATTAGACTGGGACTCGGGAGATTCAGGTTCTAGTCCCCGCTTGGCCATGAAACTCACTGGGTGACTTTGGGTCAGTCACTGACTCTCAGCCTAACCTACCTCACAGGGTTGTTGTGAGGATAAAATGGAGAGGAGGAGAAGGATTATGTAAGCCGCCTTGAGTTCCTTGCAGGAAAAAAGATGGGGTATAAATATAATAAATAAATAAATAAAATAAATGATAGTTCCACCACTTTGATCTCTACCCAGTTTACACACAAACACACACACCAATATACATGTGGGAGTGGAGGAAATTTAGGACCTCTATCCCCTGGTCACATAGTTGTAGCTGTTCTTTGTCTTGTTAAAAACAACAACCCAGATATAAGCTTTTTTTTCACATCTAACATAGACCAAAACAAATCCAGTATCATCCTATGCAAGGGAAACAGAACAGGAGATATCTATAGGTACCTCCTGCAAAAAACAAAACACCCTAAAAACAACAAAAAAAGCAAGCACATTCTGTGATATTACGGCAACTATTTGTCAAATGACAATGAAACTACTGCTTTATTCACCATAAGGAAGTCTTGCACCAGGAGCCTGGAAACAAAGGCTTAACTATATAAAAACACACCCATATTCAAAGATTTTGACTCCCTGGGAGTATCATAATTCTGGGCCTATTCATACATTCAAGAAACTGGGAAAACTAAGTGAGGGGAGCAGGGGGGGATCACGTGCATCCAACCATCCTCCTCCCCTACAGGCCTATTTGGGGGGGGGGAGGTGTTCCTGCATATATATATACAATAATGTATGATGGTTATGCTTCAAAATCAGAAGAGGTGGGTGGCACATTGTGCATATGGAGGCTGAGAATAAAGTAGCTAAGCCTAGATACAGTAGCTCTGCCCCATCACACATTAAGTTTACCAATTAGCCTCAGAATAGGGTCTCCTGAAACTAGTAAACAGAAGTGTGATCTCTTACCATGGACAGTCTAGCTCAGTGATGGCGAACCTATGGCACGGGTGTCACAGCTGGCACGCAGGGACCTCTCTGTGGGCACTCGAGCCATTGGTCACCAGATCGCGAAAAGACCGTCCCCTTCTGCAAAACACTAATGGTCTTGTTCTTTCTCACAGTGTGGAACAGAATTATTTTATTCTAGAATTCCTGTTACAGAATTCTTTTCTACATTGTTATCACATTTAAAAGATTTTGAAGAATGATGCACAGAGCATGGCTTGGATGTAAAGCCCTAACAGTTGACCTGAGTGCTGCATGTGGAGTATGAGCCAAGGTTTGACAAATTTGTCAAACTAACGAGTATGAGCCAAGGTTTGACAAATTATCGGCATGCATGCAATAGCAAAAATCACATTAACTGTGCAAAAGCATGCCCAATGCAAACTTTTACCTAATGCCGTGTTTGCAGTCCAAGACATAAAGTGTTTAAAATGTGTTAAGCACGTTTAGTCTTCTTGTTTATCTTGCTCATCCTAGTACAGGTTGACTTTTACTTTTACTAATCCGACACCTGTAGAAGCGGGGAAAGGACCCGGAGTAAAGCTTGCCCCATACAATTTCAGTCTGGCATATAATCATATTACAAGTTGAGAATCCCTTATCCAAAAATACATGTGCCTAATTATTTAAAAAGTTTGTATAAATTCCCTTCAGGCTATGTGTACAATGTAGTACTATAATAATTTTCTGAGTTTATTTTTTTCCCAACAAAAAACTGTATCATTGAAAGCTCTGTTATTGTGTTTTTCTTTAAAGACAAAAGGTGTTAATTAGTTCGGACAACTGTATGAGTTGTTTTTCTAAAACGAAAACTTCGGTATTCAGGTTTAATTGCAGTGTTGGCACTTTGAAATAAATAAGTTGGTTTTGTGTTGCAGTTTGGGCACTCGGGCTCAAAAAGGTTCGCCATCACTGGTCTAGCTTCTCTCCAGAACATAGTGTTGGTGCCATTACTATATCAGATGCACCATTCACACTTAGCTACCAGCTAAAACATGCTGTGTGATTTACTGTAAACAATAAATTAAAACATGTCTCAATTACACTTGCATAATAGAACACAATATGATATAATGGATCTTCAGAATATTTCTTTGCTTGCAATATGTGGCTTAATTCTAGCTAGCATGATTTGTAATGGAGTTTTTAATCGATTAAGGGCTAAAAGCCAGAGGCTTCTCAGTAGAGACAGATGAGAAAAGGCTTGGAGATAAGTAAAAATGGTTTACCAATTAATTACCAATTATTACAAAAAGGTTAATTGTATATGTAGTAGTTTGCCTTAATTTTATATTGATATTTTAAAAATATTTCCCCCCTAAACTGGGAGCCAGTACTTCCTCATTATACCCAGTTCTCAAGAATTACCAAGATTATTTAGTGAGGCACTAGCAACCAAAACCAAAGGATGGGTCATACAGTTAGCAATATAGAATCCTGAATAGGACAATAAGGCCAATGAGGCCACACTATACTGGCATAGTAACTTATCTTTTAGTGTTGCACTGGGACTCAAGGCTGATTCCTGTCAGTGCACCAGTGCTAGCATACAATTTCAGTCCTAATAAAGTGAAAGTGTTATTTTTATGAACTGCATAGACAGTGGTTCCTGAAAATCTCAGTGTCAAATCAGATATTAGATCTTAATCCAAAAGTGAATAATGATCACACCAATTTCTCAACAAGGTGGTCAGTACAGATAACTGCTTGTCCAGTGATAGCTTACCAAAATGGAAGTGCAATTTGATGGGGTACTGTTAATCTGCATCCACCTATGTTATGCAGATAACTTTAACACTCTCTTGCTTTCCCCGGCTTGTAGATGTGTAGTAAAATTTACCTCATCATATAGCTAATGTATGCCCCAGTAGTAAGTTACCATGTGGTAAAAGGTCACCTGTGCTTATCCCCAAGGTATAATATATTGACAAGTGCTATCACTGTGCGAGCCCAAAATTAAACACAATAACTTGGAATCCTGAGTTCTCTTCCACCGGTGTGAGCATCCCATTAATCGGACTGTCTTGTAAACAGAATTCCATCAGTGGTGAGGCAGGAGGAGGCAACTTTTGCCAATTTCCCCTTCCCTCTGCAGCCCCTTGCAGCCCCAATTCTGCTATGGAGGATTGAGGGACACTTCAGAATGGGGGACTGCAGGGAGAAATCAGCAAAATTGCTTCTGCTAGTAGGATCATCCACTGGATGGAAAGAAAGTCTTCCATATATGTGTCCCTTCCATTTACAGAATGGACACAGGATCCAATCTAATAACATTTGTACAGGAATAATGCTTAATGGATCACGCCACAGGTGTCTGGTGCCTGATATGTCACTGTAAGTTTTTGTTTTAACAGTGACTTTTCAAAACCATAATAATTAAGAAGTTGGGGTAGAGACAAAAGTTTTTCAAAGGTACTCATATAGAAGTCTTGTTTTGCGAATGTATCAAACCATTAAAAAAACTTTTAAAAGTAAGCAGATGGACTACACAAGTATGAGATGCAGCAACCCATTTTCTTTTACAAAATCAGAGCCCAAATGTCAGGGCTTATAACAGGCTTCCCTTAGGCATATACTTTACAGGTTTCTTCAAATGACACTGAATCCAAATTGTACTGAAAGCACCTCCACAGAATTCATAACATATGGCCCATTAAGCAGTCACTCGTACATTGATATTTCAGAGCCACCTTCAATGCTTTCTTCTTTTGAAGAGGAAAAAATGCACATGCTTCTGACACAACAAAAAAGGCAAAAGAAAGGGGGGGAATGGGGGGGGAGAGACAGGTCTTCCAAAGTGGATAAAAAATCTACAACATAACTAATTAGGTTCCAACTTCTAACACAATAGTTGGTGTACTAGGGTCTATTATCAAGTTTATAGCTAAAGGCAGCAGACAATACAACCCTACATTCAATTTAATTACAGCCCATGGCTTTTGCAGCAGTGGCGTATTTCAAAGGGTTTAACCACTCATTTATTTCTAGACCATACATAAAATAAGGCAGCTCACTGTCATACAGATTCACCAATTAAAACTGGGCATTTTCTGATCTCTGGGTCTCTGCAAGAAGAGCAGTGAGCGAAAAGGAGCCTTTTTCCACAGCAAAAGCACAGAAGCCTCATTTCATAGGAAAAATGCTTTCAGGCACCTGTGATTCTAGTTTGTGCATTAGGGCTTTGATGTTCGTATACTGGGGGTAGTGAATTATTTAACTATTTGAGGAGAGGAGGATTTGCAAGGTCATAATTTCCTTTCCTGTCCTGATGGAGATGGCTTGAGTCTTTCCAAGACACAATATTAAAATTTATCTGCCTCAGTTTTTAAAGACAGCCTACTCAGTTTCAAACGTAAGATTCTGTTGAAGGATTACATTAGCGGTTGCAAAGAAATGGCCTCAAGAGAAGCATCACACAGGTGAAAGGACAGAAAAGCCTAATGAGATAGGAAGTTTGGCATGCCATTGTAACTGCAGGTGTATGTCACCCAAGTAATCTGGGAGCCTTCAACTAATACTGAATAACCCTAGGTTAGAGGAGAGACCACAGCTCCATGGTAAGCCACATGTTTTGCATGCAGGAGATCCCAGGTTGCTCTCCAGCTAAAAAAAGGATCAAGTAGCAGTTGATGGAAAGACCCAGGAGAGCCACTTTCAATTAGACTAGACAATACTAAGCTAGATAAACAAACAGCATGACCTGGTATAAGGCTGCTCCCTATGCTCCTAGGATAAGAGTCTTGAGTTCTAGGGAGTGGCACAGTGCCCCGACCTATGACCCCCCCCCCCTGCTCATTGTGATAAATCAGTATGATAAAAACGTGTCTAAACCTTTCACAGGACGCCTGAGCCCTTGTCCTCCACACAACCCTATCAGGATACAAGTGATGGACAGCAAGTAAAGTATTTGTTTATTTATTTCTGGGGCAAGGGAAACAAGGGGTAGCGGTTATGTAATGGCAAACAACAAAAGACAGAAGCAAAGGTCCGTAAGAGAAAATAACTACCTATACTGAATGTTGAAACTGCTGTTAATTTTCCAAAATACCATCAGAGAAGTAATGGTATGGAAAACAAATATACCCCACAGTAGCTGGAAAGTATTGGGATGGTACAATACCCTTCACAACTGGAAAGGAGACATTTTGCAGTCTGAATTAAAGTCACTATCCTTCATTTTTCCTGAAGGGTATGTAGCAGCAGCATCTTCTCTAAGCTATGTTTCCAATGTACAGTACAACCGGTCCTCAAGGATCTTTTACACTCCTGTTTTTAAGAAGCGGAGGAAGTGGGCTGCAGGACCAGACAAGCTGACACACTCATACAGGTGCAACTGTCATGAGTTCATGTCACCCATGCTCCAGACTGGATTTCCATACTCCAGACTGGATATACTCTACATGGGGCTCCCTCTGCAGATACTTTGGAAGCTTCAATTGACACATCCTGATGTGTCAGCCAGACTTTTGTCTAGTGCTCATAGGTCAGAGTATATGACTGCGATTCCCTGTCAGCTCCACTCCCAGTGCTCTGGGTGGCATCTCAGGAAATCTGATGAATAAGCTTGAAAGACAGGGCCTTCTCTGCGGTGGTGCCACAACTCTGGAATGCTCATCCAATTTAAATGTGTCAAGCTCCCTCTTTGTGCCTCTTTTGCCAGAAATTGAAGATGCTTTTATTTGGTAGGCATTTAATATGTAACACTTCATTTTATTGCTGCCAGTTCTGATGTGTAACATCTTTTACCCTTGCTGCTAGGTTTTTGTTTTGAAGTATTGGTGTTATTATATGGTCTCTGTTAATGCTTTTACTGTCTGTTCATTGTACTTGTACCTTTACTGATTATATTATATAGTTGTATGATTATGATGTACACCACTTTGAATACCTTTAGTAGATGAGTAGAATATAAATAAAAAATATTTTACTTATATTCTTGTGGCCACCACAAAAATACCAATTCGATATGTGGACTTGCAGTGACATCAGCTAGCAGCAAAGGAGGCATCAGAATCTTCTGTCAGATGTGGGATTCAGCCAATTTGACTTTTGGCATCAGTGCCAGCTTCAGGTTTTTGAAAGCACTCAGGCAAGACACCCTCAATGGGCCCCCTCCCTCAGTGAGTCTACCTACTCATCACCTTTGTCACCAGCTGCTCTTGCTCCACATCCTCTTTCTCATTGACTGGGTTCACACAACACGATAAGCCATGGTGGCTTATAAGCTGGGGTGGCTTGTCATGTTGTCTGAACCCAGCCAGAGTGGGTTCAAGCCACTCTGGCTGGCTTCAGACAACATGACACGCCATCCCTGGCTTATAAGCCACCATGGCTTATCTTGTTGCGTGAACCCAGTCAACATTTGCTACCATTGCTTGCTTGACAGTCAGAGAGCCAGTGAGCAAAGAGACAGTGGCATCCACTGCTCTTCTTTCTCACCACCACCATTGTCTGGGCCAGAGCAAGAGGCAGGTGAACGAACAGGTTGCAATACTGAAAAGGAGGAGCAAGTCCAGGCGGCTCTTGTTGGTGGGCCTTGCTGAGGTGTGGGCCCTCACAAGGTGCCCAACTATGCCTACCTTGATGCTGGCCATGTTTGGCATGCTACTGAGTGGCATACCAAAACTGAGTCCTGTGGATGTGCACAATCGCCTCACCCTGAACTTGCACAGTTGGATGCCAACACAGGCTGGCCTTTTCCCAGGGGTCACCATGGGCTGATACAGATGCAAAAATAGCCTATTTGCATTCAAATAATCTGAATTGAAGAATGAATCTAGCATGTTTAAGAACACTAGACCATGCAGCACTACTGTACAATATTTTCAATAATTACTCTCATTATTTACTTGTTTATTTATCTGTGATAATTCCTCTGGTGTAGTGGTCTTGTCTCTGGCAATCTCCAGGATCACAGTGCTGGACAAATAAAGTTAAATAATTAACTTGAAAATATTCATGAGCAGGGGGTTGGACATGCTTACTTTCCTTCTTTATATACAGAGCCTAGCATGATGAAGGATCATGCTCTCTGGGACTCCAACAACCCAATCTTATGCTATCTCTTCAACTGCAAGAGCACAAGCTGCAACTTGTAGTAAGTATAATTGAACAGCTATCTATTTGATAACATTCATATCTAAATACTGGTGCAACTATTCATAAGTAGCAGAGGAGCACATCTAAGCTATAACAGTATAAAGAAATCTGGGTCTTATGCTGCCATTGAAGTTCTGACTGAAGACAATCTTGGTCTCTTAGATAACTTTAGACTTAATTAACTAAATTCAAAAGCATTGACTGTATCGATCTTGATAGATACTGTAGTACACAATTAGATGTTGAACAATTCTAAGAAACAAACAAGTATGCAAGACACAAAAAGCCATCTTACAAAACCTCATTCTTCAGCCTCAACTATTATACTGCTTCACTGACATTAGCACTGTTGCACTTCAGAAGCATTAAGGACTGAAGTCAAGGTCATACAGGCTCAGTCACGTACGATTAAAATACTATAATGCCTCTTGTGTCTGCTACCTAGAGCAATAGATGGATCAAAGGAACATTTAATATGCCTTCCTGTCATTCAGCTGCTGGATCCTACAGTGTTTCTGTACCTAGCACACTAAAAGATATTTTACTGAAAGAGAAAGATGGATGAAATAACAGTTATTAAAATTTGAATGCAACATTCCTGAAATTCCAGCACATTTACCTTTGGTAGCTAGTGTCACATTAAGATATCTGAACTCTGCTTTTCCATCTTTAACTTTGCTCAACAGCACCCCACTTCAAAAAACAAGATATGCAAGTATGTCCACACTTTATGTGGCAAATATAATTGTTCATATACAATGGTGTTACATCAGTGTTTCCTGCATCTACATACAGACATCAAGTGAGTATGACATCCACATTTACATGTTTATCTGAGAATACCACTGTAATATTGATGTACACACAGTAATTAGGTCTGTCACAAAAAGTGTGGAGTCAGACCTACTTACATGTAATGCCCATGATGCAATGACTCCAATATGCACATATACACAAAAACACACACTTGCTTCCCTGTTCTCAAAGAATGGTCTCAAAGTGCCTGATGCTGTTTCATCACAAAAGCCTCAACAGGACCTGAATGGAAAACTACCTGGGAACCCAGATATGCTGCTTTAAGCCTCTTGAAGGAGATCAGAACCAAAGCATAACAAGCAGATAAATAGATACTCTTCTATGCACAGAGAATGTTCAGTGAGCAACTGAGAATTGATGCATGGTGTTTCCATTCACAAAAAAAGAGAAGAGGAAGCTCTGGTATGCGGGAAATGTTGGGGTCATGATGGCCAATGTGGGATCATCGTATTAGGTCCTTGATTTCAATTAAATGTATTTCATTGCATACATCATAGTCTTAGTCTAGGCATATTTTAGGATCAGGATGCAAATATTATTTAAAAAATTACATAGACACTGAATTAACTGATCAAGTAACTTTCTTTGGGTGCAGCCTTAACCTCCTTGACCTCAGGTGAGATCAATATTTTATCTCTAGTCTTCACCTAAAACAAGAGTTCACCATTTACTCATACAACTTGCAGCATGTACATACAGGCCTGTGGCTTATGCTGGCTCAGCTTGTCTGAGTGTGGAAAGCTAAGCAGGGTCAAGCCTGGTTATTACTTGGATGGAAGACCCCTCCTCTAGTTTCCTGCATTGAGCAGGGGGTTGGACTTGATAGCCTTGTAGGCTCCTTCCAACTCTATGATCTATCTATGAAAAATCTTTATAATACCAGGAATCAATAAAACAATCAGTTTATGAACTTCAAGACCTTGAAGCTATCATGAAAGCAGCAATATTTGTCAACCATGGAATTCAGAGGCATGCCACTTGATGAAGTCCGTCAACTCAGTAACAACCTGGAAAGTCTATGTTTATAATTAAGCAATAGCTATTGTGGGTCAAGTCATTTCCTCTAGATTAATGACCAGCTAAAAGATCTGATGGCCTAAAGCAATACTTCAGGGCTATTAACCCAGCCATTCATTTCTTCAAACACTCTCTGACTTTATCGTTATGGCTGTTCTTATATTAAAAGAGACGAGGGAAAGTGTCTAATGCCATTTTTCCATATTTCATATGCAAGCCCGTCCATGAAGAAGATGGATGGGTACGTAATACTGCACTTATTGGGGGGAGGGAATAATTCCAAATAGAATGGTTAATAGCAGGAGCCTACTGAAAATAGTTTATTTTTCTAAAAAAAAAGAAAGAAAAAAGAATATGCTTTCTTCCCAGCCTCCTCCAGCCCGCATGTAGAAATGGGTGAACAGTCGAATTATTTCACCTAATCAAGAACTAAACAACAACATAAACATAAAATAGCATGGGATTACTATTTAACATTTACCAGTCTCACTGAATGCTCATTTCTTGGGGAAGAAAATCAACACAGAAACAACAGATGTCTTTATTCTATCTACTGCATATACAATTTGCTCAGCAGTCTGGCTTTTCCTCTTATCTGAAATGTCTGACTTAACAGTCATTAGCATTTAAAACCTCTACATAAACTAAGTTCACCTTAGGTAAGCTTCCTATGCACTTCAGGGAGCATAATTATAAATTATTGGGTAAAGGGGCTTTATAAATTATGTGGTAAAAGTTAGTTATTCTCAGCTTAAAGAGCATAGCCTCTTAACTCATTGCAGTAACATAAGGTAGCAAACTACACTCGTACAAATATACTTCTTTTAAGATGTATTGTCTTTTTATTTCTTGCTTACAGACAAGCAACACGAACACAACTCTGGAAAAAACCAACTATCCATCCTAACTTTGCAAATGAAGTAATCTCATGTTGGGGGGGGGGGAATTGAAGAGGTCGTTTCTTTCATCAAGCTAGAATAAAAACATTATCTACACATCAGCAGATCTCTAGTCATTCACTGCCACAAGATATACACAGCAGGAGACCAAAGTACAATACTCTACTCAAGTGGCCCCAAACTCCAAACAGTAAAGCGAGGTCACATGTGTTTTACAGAAGACAGATGCTGATGCAGCCATTCACAAAAAGGCCCTTTCTTCAATTAGCCTTCAGGCTGGCTGATTAGCTGGCAAACTCCTCTGAAAGGGTCAGTTTATACAAAACTGGTCTTTCCACTTTGGAAATTGCTCAGGCATGTCATATACCTGTATCCACAGAACAGAGCTCTTTCAGTACTTAGACTGAATGCATTGTTAATGCTGGAGACCATCAAGAGGTTTAAGTCAACTGCACTGGCTTGTAATAAAGCTGTTGCCTCAAATATATTTTATGGGACATGGCACAGTAAGCACCCAAACTGCTGCATATGTTGACATTATAGGAACTGATAATGTGCAATTAAGATAATATTACTTAAAACTGGTCTTTAAAAAAAATTTCCACAGACCCCATTTTAACACGAGGAACACACCTGTCAAATAATCTCTCTTGAGGGCTTTTGAAATTTGAAGTTACATCCCCCACCATTATATAGGGAATTTGCCCGTTTCCTGAATTTAGATTAAATAAGTGTGTCAAGAACACAGACATTTAAATAAGATCTCAGAACCTTTTAAACTGTTTTTGCCTCACTTTCTGAAAGAAAGAAGCAGCCACTGTTTCTCCACCAGCTATTGCTCCCACCACATCTAGGAACACACACACAAAAATTTACGGCTCTCTCTAGCTAGGATTTGGGACTTCCCAAGTCTAGCCTTCAGAAAGTGGATGAAGGGCAGAATGAAATAAAATTGTACCTTTCCTCCAAATTTCCAAGAATCCAATGCTAAAAGTAATGTCAGGGCAGTTGCTGTCCCAAGTGGTGGTGGTGAAACTATGAAAGTTTCCATGCTTGCATTAGAATAGCCTGTTCAGTAGCTAATGTTGATCTAAACTCAAAGGGCCTCCTACCTGAAGTGGACTGCAGCATGCATCATTAGCCTTTTCTTGGCAATCCCATTAAGTAGAGCAGAAAAGGAAAACAAGAGATGTGTATGGGGGGGGGGGAAGGAAAGGGGAGTTGATGGCTTTTCTTTTTTGTTACCTGTGTGGGGGAAACCATAGCAGGTGAAATGACTGAGGGAGAGTTGGTGCTTCTGTGCCCATTGGCTTCAGGGATGAGGAGAGGCAAGGGGTCGTGTTTCACTGAAACCACCACCACAGCAGCGGCGGCATCGAGGGGCTCGGCAGGCCTCAGGCAGAGTCTTTTGGGGGACGAGGAGGGGCCGCAGGCGTCTCCCCCAGCCGCGGCCCCGCCTCCAGCCGCGTACATCGCCTCATAGAGGGAGCGCTTGGCCGGTACGACGACCGCGGCCGCTTCGGCCTTCACGTTGGGGAGGTTGTCGCCGTCTTTGGGGAGGATGTAAGTGGCGGTGTTGTTGCTGGCGGGGGCGGGCGAGGCGCGGGCCCTGCCGTTCAGGGCGTAGCAGCCCCCTCCGCTGCCGGCGCCCGGAGGCAGCTTGGTGCCGATGCCGGCGATGCTGTTGAGGGTGGCGATGGAGACGGCACCGATGCAGTGGTTGGTGTAGGTCTTGGAGAGCTTGGCCTCCTTGGAGAGCATCTGCATGCGAGTGCCCAGCAGGTTCTTGCCGATGGCCTTGTTCTCGTACCAGGTGACGTCGCCCTCGCTGCAATGGTCCCGCGGGCGCTGGAAGAAGGCCTTGCAGAGCGGGTTGCGCTTGGCCAGGTACTTGACGAAGCTGGCGTACGGGCAGAACTCCGTGCCGGTCTCGTACATGCGCGGCAGGTTCTCCTCGTCGCTGCTCTCGGCGCGCTTTTTGCTCCAGGAAGACGAGCGCGACTTGTGGTAGGGCCCCAGGGCCTTGAAGTAGACGAACTTGCGCCCGTCCTCGTCCATGGCCAGACCGAAGGAGTCCTCCTCCAGCTCGCGCTGGTTCTCGCGGCCGCGCGTGCAGAAGTACATGCACGTCTCAAACCAGACCTTGTTGAGGAGCCCGAAGGGCCTCTGCGTGCTGAACACGCTGCAGGTGTAGAGCTTGCGCAGGTCGGCGCGCGTGATGGCCTGCTTCTGCACCACGGGGCCGGCGCCTTGCTCCTCCAGCTTGCGGATGACGGCGGCCAGTGTCAGGTTGGCGGCGCGCAGCTCCGGGTCCTTGGTGAGGTCGAGGGTGCGGCAGTAAGGAGGTTCGTTGAGGTAGCGGTTGAGCGAGCTGCGGATGCTGATGAGCGACGACTTGGAGTAGAGCTGCCCGCTTTTGGAGCGCGCCTCGGCGTAGAAGGAGCGCAGCACCCGGCACAGCGCCCCCTTGTCCATAGTCTCGAAGTTCGGGCTTTGCGCCTTCTCGATCAGGTACTCACGGAAGATGCGCACCGCGTAGCGGGTGGCCAAGCGCGTGTTCTCGCTCAGCCGGGCCCGCTCGGGACGCTGCAGGAGCAGCTCCGCCTCCGGGTCGGAGTCCTCGGCGGCTACTGCCGCCGCGTTGCTGACGACGGAGGCGGCAGCGCCGCGGGCGCTAATGGGCACCGAGGGGGCGCCACCCGCGGAAGCCCCGACGCCGCCGCCTCCCCTGAGTCCTCCGAGGCGGCCCCTGACGCTGCAGACAGCAGCCGCAGCGGAGTCGAGCAGCGCTCCGGTGCCCTGGTCCATACGGATCATATGGCCCGGCTCCTCCTCAGCGTCCCACGCCAGTCCTATCATCATGTCCTCCTCCTCCTCCTCTTCGTCCTCCTCTTCGTCCTCTTCTTCGTCGTCCAGCAGCAGGATCCCCCCATCGGCTCCTTCCTCGTCCCCCGTTATCTGCACCTCCTGGATCTCGTCCTCGTCCTCCCCGTCCTCGTCCTCTCCCGCGCTGCAATAGTGGAGGGGCCGGTGGGGGCCGCCCCGGCCGGGCTGCCGGTCCCCCGCATTGTTCTCCCCACCACCGCCACCTGCGCTGCCGCCCCCGGTGCTCCAGTCTCCGCCGGCGCCGCCGCTGCCAGGCATTCTCGCCATATTGCCGTCTCCCTGCCAGTCCTCGGGCAGGGCGCATGCGCTATATTGGACCGCAGCGCTGGAGAGCTTTTGTGTTTAATGACCTTCAGCTACCGGGAGGCAAAGCTGGGCTCTTAAAGGGGCCGCGCGCTCCCAGTGGCTGTGGCTGCTGTGCGATGAATGGGGTGGGGAAGCAGGAGAGACAGAGAGGACGGGGAAAGAAAGGGCTAGGTGGCGGCGACGGGGAAAAGACACCGCAGCTTGCAAGTCTTCCCTCCCCAGTCCTGCACTACACACTAAACGGCTCATGCAACGCAAAGGGTTACTTTATATTGGCCCGTGTGCATGCACCCGGTATTAGAAAAGGAGGCTGACACTAACAGATCCACTTACCCAGCCTCAGTGCGGTGCCAGCTGCCGTCCGCTAAGTGATGCCCGAAGAGCAGCCCGGCAGCTCCCACACATTCATTGCTTACAGGAGGAAGGGAAGGGAAATTGTGCCCCCCTCACCGGCGGTGGCGGCTGAAGGAAGGTGGTTGTGGGGTGGTTGGAATTAGGGGGAGAGCAGCGGCAGCTGAAATCCGCCAGGAGAGCGGGGGGGGGGGGGCAGGCAGCTTTTCGCACAAGGCAGCTCCTCCCTTCGGAATTCTGGCAGCTAAGCGCGGAAACGCGGCAGCTTCGCAGCCCCCCAGTCAGCGCTTGGCAGCAGCGGCTTGAAGTTGACGCCGGCAGAAGAGAAACTTCTCGGATCGTCAGCACTTCTGAGCGACTCGTTCATTTCCCCCCTCCCTCGCCTCTCCTACTCCCCGGCCATCCCACCTAACACCCCCCCCCCCAACACCCGCCTTTCCAAAAAAGAAAAAAGGCCACTCTGGCTGCATACCAGGCGCGTCGATCCTCCTCCTTCACGGCGAAGGCATCGAGGAGTCTTCGACGAGCCAGACACGTTAGGCTGCGGCGGGAATCGGAGACGGCGAATCTCGCAAGGCGGCGGCCGACTAGTCCGAAAAGGGAGACCCGAGGAGGAGAGTCGGAGCGGCTCCCAAACGGGCTCTCCGTCGTCCCCTCGCCCGAGCGGCTGCCGTTGCTGCAGACCGGGGGCGATCGGAGCCGGCGAGTGTGCCGGGGAGGCTGTGTACAAAAGAAGGAAGCCCGCTTGTTTCCTGCCTGGCGCTAATAAGCTGGAGGAAGCCAGCAGCGAGTAGCAGAGGAAGCCGCCAGGGCTAGTAAAACCCACACAGTCCGCAGCCAAGAGGCAAATCTCGAGCTATTCCCAGCCTGCGGGGACAGGCAGCTGCAACACGCGCGCACGCACACACACACACACACACACACGGCACAGCCTAGCCCTGCAGAGCACAGCGATCAACATTTCTCTTTCTCACATACACACACATCTGCCCCCCGCTCCTCCTGGTTCCTTCCTAGCTTTCCGCAACCCTCCAAAGCCATTTCTAGGTTTTCAAGCAGGCATCTCCCTCGGGCGATACGGGACTCTGCAAGCCCTCGCGCTGCCGCAAACCGCTCTCAAGTTAGTACCCGCTAGAAGCCCTGTTACCGATTTTCTTCCTCTTCCCTCCTCCTCGCTTCCCCCCCTCACCCACCCAAAGTTCATTTCCG
This sequence comes from Shinisaurus crocodilurus, assembly GCA_021292165.1. NCBI lineage: Eukaryota > Metazoa > Chordata > Lepidosauria > Squamata > Shinisauridae > Shinisaurus > Shinisaurus crocodilurus. The sequence goes on from CM037880.1 coordinate 163,808,988, forward strand.
CATCCATTTCCAGATGCCACAAATCCTTCCCTAACTTTAAGCCATAGTCTCGCCTCAACGCTTCAAAAACCTTTACCGCTTTATTTCAAAAGGAGGATAGGGCACCAGGGCAGAGTCTTTCTCAACAACAAAAGAAGCATATGCTGGGGGGGGGGGGGTACAGAGTATCAAGCCACGTGTTCATGGGCATCCTAACCCATTTGTCGCTGTCACTGGGAGAAGTACGTCTGAATTTGCCCATTGTCGCGCACTCGGGCGCATACGCTGCTTCCCACCCACTCTAGTCTTCCTCAGTGAGCGCAAACACCTTCCGCTCACAAACTTGGCTATGCCAAACTGACCTCCCTGTGTCTTTGCTCATATGGAGTGAATATGTTTTCACTCACTCACCCACCTCTTTTGATACTGTACTTTCACCTGGAACACAATTCCCTTCCCGGGCAAACTTGTCAAGTCACAACCAGCAATCACAACACCCCAGATATGATTCACAGATAAGGCCAGAGATGACAGTTCATTGTTGCCCTGATCCCTAAAAAGAGCTGAGAGGTAATTTGACAACACCAAAGTGCACTCTGAGGATCTCTTCTCGATCATCCCAGTTTGCAGGACACGGAATAATGGGCTCAAGTTACAGGAACCTAGATTCCACCTAAACATCAGGAAAAATTTCCTGACAGAGCAATAAGACAATGGAACCAACTACGTACCTAGGAAGGTGGTGGGATCTCCCAATCTGGAGGCATTCAAGGTGCAGCTGGACAGCCATCTGTCAGGGATGCTTTGACCTGGATTCCTGCACTGAGCAAGTAGTTGGACTCGATGGCCTTGTAGGCCCCTTCCAACTCTACTTTTCTATGATTCTATAATTGATTAAGTGTGAAAGGGAGGGGAACCCATTTTGGGAAAGCCAGATGACAGCTGCTCAAAGTGGTCCAAAAGCCAAAAATCACATGTTTAAAGTCTTTCCCAAATCCCAGCAAATGGGAAGGGTCATTCTTAAACGTACCTTCCACTATACCACAAGAAGCAAAATCTGAATGTTGGGTTAATAGGAAGGATTGTTCATCAGGAACAATAATGTTAAATGTTTATTTTATTTAATACTCCATTTATATCTCCTTTCATCAGCAGAGCTTTAAAGTAAGCTGCATGGGTTGGAGAAGAATATATCACCTGATCCTATGCATGTTTCCTCAGAAGTCCCAAGGAGTTCCAAGTGGATTTAATGCCAGGTAACCTTCCAATTAACTGTTCAGCTTCAGGTGTAGAAGTTCACCTGCTTCTGTCTTCAAAACACAAAGTCATATATACTATTTTGGGAAGAGGCACAGTATTACGATCAGATTTTGGTATTCATATTTAGTTTGATTCAAAAACCATCCAAATAGTCATACTCCATTTTTGTCCTATCACCACAAATGCATATTACATTTTACAATGATACTGTAGTGCCAGCCAATGGTTTCTGTATCTAGATCCCCATAAACTTACTGAGACAGAAGTCCTGCTGTGTTAAGAGGGGCTTCCACTCTGGTATGTGCGTGCAAGTAAGCTTGCATTTAGGAACCAAAAGGCTGGCCATGAGATATGTGATGTGATGCATATGACTTGATTTACTGCAAGGTGTGTATTGCAGGATGATGGAAATCAGTTCTGGAGTATACGGATTCACAAGTCATGTGCAGCACACATTAGATTTTCATGGAGATCTAGAAACTTGGCTAGTGGGGGTAGAGGAATGAATGTGGCAGGGAAATGAATGTGTGAATTGCATCTATGGGTGTTACTTCCCATTCTTTTTTCAGAGAGTCCTAGGTTGATGCCCTCATATAGCAAGAAGGTGTTGAGCATACCTGTTAGAAGAGACCTACCTGAGAACACATCCTTCAGAAAACCTTGCACATATCCTTCAGAAAAGGATGTACCTGACCAGCAGCAGGCAGCAGTTCCTCTTTCCTGTTCCCCTCCAGTTCCTTCCCTGCTGCTGGTCAGTCTCTTTTAGAGATTTGGTGGGAAATATCATCCCTCTAGACTAGAGTAACTATTAAAGTTGTTCTATGTTATCCAACATTCTAAAAATGAGATTATGGTGTCCCGTGATTAGTAGCCTATGAAACTGAACTGTTTCTCAGAGTTTCTCAATTTCAGAAATGAAACAGAGAAATATTCATTCACATTAGGAAACTGACAGCAAAAGAGTATAATGGAATATAAAATGTACGCACCTTATCTGCCAAAGGAGTAGCAAATGAAATTGCAACACTTTTCCAAGGCTGAATGGGTGATAATCACTGTTTGTTTGTTTAACAACATGCTTGGAATTTATATGAACTAAAGACTTGCAATCAAATAAGTCTATAACCATATCAGACTAGACACTTATCAACTAATAGCAGCAAAGCAGAGTTAAGCTGCAATCTTATGCACTTACCTGAAAGTAAGGCTGATTCCACTCAATGGGACTTACTTCTGAGTAGACATGTATAGGATCACACTGTTATTTACATTTACCTGTATATTTATTTTGTCATTGAGCCTTAGGGTGCAATCCAATGGAGCATTATGGGCATCCCATGCAGGGCCGGAGGAGCATGGAGGCAATCTTTGCCTCCCTGGCCCTCCCGCCTTGCAAGTCAGCTAGAGGGCCGATTTCAGCAGCTTAGCTGCAGCTAGGCTTGTACGATCGAGCCTCGCCAGGCAGAAACGAGGCCGAAATTGGCCCGCTCATGCCTGGCGAGGCCTTACTTTGTTCTTCAGGGCGGCTCACCCTCTCCGCGGCGAGCCGCCTGCGCGGTCCGTCCCGTCGCATCACTTCCGGGACTGGAAATGATGCGACAGGCGCGTTCTGCGCCTGCACAGGGTCCCGTCACGTCATTTCCGGTCCCGGAAGTGACGCGACAGGACTGGAGAAGGCGGATCGAGCGGCGCGGAGAACTTCTCCGCGCCGCTCAGAAGATCGGGTCAGGGGGCGCGCCCCCGCGGAGAATCGAGTCGGGGGCACGGAGAGCCCCCGACTCAGGTTTGGATGCACCTCTAGCTGCAGCGCTTCAGGATGTATCCTGGTGGACCTGTTCTTTGCCCCTCCCTGCCCCCTGGAACACCATCTTTACCTCTTCTCTGGGGTCACTCTTACGAGCTTAGAGAAGCAGCAGGCGCATTTTCTTCGGTGATGGCTACGGGAGGGAGAGGGGGTCCAAGCGTGGATTCCAAAGTCAAAGCTCTTTTCTGATCTCAGGGCTGGAAATCCAAAAAATCCTATGGCCCTCTAGACACTGTCTAAGGGCCATAGGGTTGCTCTGCCCATTTGTTAATTTTGTTGTTCACTATTTTTTATATCTTAAATAGGATGCAGTCACATCAAAACTGCTATACATCAAACATTATTCATAATTACGATTAGATATAACTTTCCTGCAGAAACTATAGCTTTCTAAAACACATACGATTGTGTATGTGTTTTCCAAAAAACGTTATAAGAACATTTCCTTCTAAACGTTTCAGTTTGAATCCTGTCTCTTCTCGATTTATTATAATTTCTTATCTTCTGCATTACAGCCAAGTCGCAGATTTTAAGGAACAAAAATCAGTTTTCTTGGATCTTTCCATAGTCAAGTAATACATATTTTTGCTTCAATCTGAATAAAATCTTGTTCTTCTCTTGAAATAATTCCTTGCTATTATCCCATAGAAACATTTTAGGAACATCTGCTAACGTATAACTCATAAGAGCTTGGCCCAGTAACTTTTTATCTGTGGGTACCCACACAACAATTGCAGGTAAGTTCTTTTTCTACCACACCCTTTCTATCATACTCTTCATTCAACACCTGAAACTTTTTTCAGCCACCATGGGGTGAGATATAATCTAGAAATAACCTTATAATTTAACTGTTTCAGTGTGGTACAAACAGAAAAGAACAATCCACTTCCATATATAGTGCCAGAATTGCTCATCTAATTGACCAATTCCTTATCCAATTAATTATTTCTGTCATTGCATAAATCTTTCTAAAGCCTATGTGATACAACAGGGGTGGGGAATCTTTGGCCCTCCAGAAATTATTGGATTGCAACTCCTATAATCCCTAACTATTGGCCATGCTGGCTGGGATTGATGGGATTTGCAGGAGTGGGGAACATCTGGCAGGCCACAGGTTCCTCACTCCTGGAATTTTATACGCTTTAGATTAGCTCTATTCCCCCTTTATCCAGGGTTCTTCAATATCTGTTGCTCAAACACTGTGAACACTCTGAAGTGCATTTCTCAGTATGTAATACTTAATCTGAACTGAAATAAAACTGAAATAAAATTAACCTCGGTTGATGTTTTTCAACGGGAAGATTTGGGTAACTAATAAATTGAGCATTACTCCAAATATCTATTAACGTTAACTGGTGTTAGCCATTCCCAGCTGTCCGTATTACCACCAAGACCATCAGTATCAAAGTCTTTCACATATAAAACCAGGGCTTTTTTTCTGGTGGAACTTACCGGAACTGAGTTCCAGCACCTTTTCTTCTATTAATTGCATTACAATTTAATCGCCATCTACTCCCGAGGAAATGTAATCCAAGAGTTCCGGTACCTTTTTCTCCAGAAAAAAAGCACTGTATAAAACCCCAGACAAGGCTGATTTGGCATCTGCTGAAACTTATTCCAAATGTTCAACAGACTCAAAGATACTATTTTGCTGTCTAACATCCTGGGGTTTCCCCCCTCTATTAGCACAGTCCGTTTTATGTTTGCACGGACTGGTTGTGTTAAATGTCATTGCCACTTAAAGATAAGTTACTCTTTATAAATGAGCCAAGCTACAACTTATACAGGAGATCCAGCACCTGGATCTCAGGTGCTTCTATTTTACTTATCTAGAGGTCTCTACTTCCAGAGGGAAAGGAGATAGTAACCGGAAAGAGGGCCTTTTCTGTGGTGTCCATCATTCATAGATCATAGAGTTGGAAGGAGCCTACAAGGCTATCGAGTCCAACCCCCTGCTCAATGCAAGAAACTAGAGGAGGGGTCTCCCATCCAAGTAATAACCAGGCCTGACCCTGCTTAGCTTTCCACACTCAGACAAGCTGAACCAGCGTGAGCCACAGGCCGTACATGTTTAGGGACTACTCTCCCCAGAGAGGTTCAGCTCTGCTTAGCTTTAGGCTCCAGATGAAAACTGTTCTATTCAACTTTGTAACTGAAGAATGAGAATATTGTTTTATTGCTGCTTCTGAAGTGTTTATACTGTTGATTTTATTGTTTAATTGTCTAGTTTTATGCTGCGTTTACTATTTATTGTTGTTATTATTTTATTGGTTGCTATTTTGCATTTTATAATCTATATTGTAAGGTACCCTGTGACTTTTGTGCTTAAATTGGAAAGTGGGGTGCAAATATCATCATCATCATCATCATCATCATCATCATCATCATCATCATCATCATCATCATATACCAATACATTATTGGATCAGCTCAGTTTCATCATTCTCCTTTTAAAAATTATGCTCTTGTAACCCTGTTGTATAGAACAAATTTGGTCTGTTTCACTGCTATCAATTGGTAAATGTTTGGTTTGAAACTGTTGTAGAATTATTTGACTACAAAGCCTTTGACTGCAAATCCTTAGCTCATAGGAGTTACTTGCAAGTCTATTGTTAAACAGGCAGACAACAATTATCACCCTCTCAGTCTTGGAAAAACACAGTGTTGAAATTAAAATTTGCAGGTGCACATGGTATCCATTAACACTTCCTGGGAGAAGATGTATCAGGTTATTTCAAGTTCCTTACTTCAGTCTGTTGAAGCATTTTTAACCCATTGTGGAGCCATTTCTATAATTGTCTGTTTCATAGGAACATGCCTTATACTATGTCAGACCATTGGTCCATCTTGCTCATTATTGTCTACACTGATTGGCAGCAGCTCTCCTCTCCATGGTTTCAAACAGGAATCTTTAGCAGCCCTACCTAGAGATGCCAAGGAACAAACCTGCATGGAAAGACCCAGTTCACATGACACTCTACAATTCCTGCCCATGGTTTGTTGTTGGGTTGTGAACTCTGGGTTGTTTGTGGCTAACAACCCATAGTTAAACCATAGTGCAGGGTTCACATGTAACAACAACCCACAATTCAACAACAATCCATACTCAACCCGGACTCTGGGTTGACATTCCGTATGAACAGGATCATTGACTGCTAATTAAAAAGTCCATGGCTGGCACTTCAACCCTATGAGCCCTGATTCCACTACAGCACTGCATATATACAGCCCTATTAGGGTGCATTCACCAATATTACAAGCTGTGAGAGATCTCTTAGAAAACAGATGAACTTCTGAACACCAGCCAAGGCAGTTCTTAAATACTGAGCCTATTTCAAATCAAGCTGAGAATAACCATAATCAAAATACATAACACTGAGGAAAAACTGTTACAAATCATAGCAATCAGCAGTCAGGCAGAACTGGATGCAAGACTGCAGCCATTTATATTAACCTATTAAACTATTTGTTCCAATTAAGCTTACCAATAGTAACATTCATTAAGAGATTAACAATCTGATTTTATACAGAGTGAAGTGCCTATTGGAAACAATTATCTAAGGTACACCTCATTCTGCTTAGGACCTGTCTGCACCCAAAGTTGACAAAAGAAGAAAAAGAAATTGCTTTCTTTTCCTCACTGTCGGGTGAAGAAAAAATTGCCATTGACCTACAAACTGCTTTGGAAATGAAGGTCAGAAGCAACATTTCAGGGGTAATACTTTTCCAAATATGTGGAGCAGGACCTAAATATTTCTTATGATCAGAAATGAGCTATATTCAAATAGCTTGAAGTGCTCTTTCACTATATTAGCACTAAAAGCAGGTAAGATAAAATTTTATATTATCCCTCAGCTTGACATATCAAACTATAATACAGGGATGCAAAACCTCAAACGCGGGGACCAAATATGGCCCTCTGCAGATCCCCAGATGGCTATGCCCCCTTCCCCTTTCCTTTGACCACCAATAGTTTGATGGGTTCATGGCTTTTATATGCTGGTATTTTTAGTCCTGCCCCTTTTGCCCTGCCCACCAATGGAAAGCGGGCAAGGCCAAAGGCAAAAGCTTCCCCCAAGAGCTTCTCCAAAATGGAATTTGGCTCTCGGGCTGAAAGAGGTTCAACACCCCTGCTATAATATTTCCTGTTTCAAAATTAATCCTATGCAGAGTTAGGCCCTTTTAAGCCAACAGAAATCAATAGGTTTGCCATGCCTAACTCTACATAGGCTCAGGCTGCTAGGCTGTGATCTTATGCACGCCATGTAATAGGTGGACAAGAGGATCTATTGAACTCAGTGGAGTTAGGTTTGAGCAAAGATGCATGGGATCAGGCTCCTTGACCATGTGAAATGATTGAGTGTACTCTTTTTAACAATACCATCTGTTCACCTTATCTGGACAGCAGTACATCAAATCCCATGCCAAAGCTCTCGGAAACACTGTAAGTTTACCTCACCAGTTCAAGCTGTACACAGGACCGTGCAAGGCAGTTTGGTGCCCTAGGCAAGATCAGATATTTAGCGCCCCCCCTTCCCACTTGAGTGCTGTATTTTTTTTCAAGGTGTTTCTGGCGCCCCTTTTAGCCCTGTGCCCTAGGCAGCTGCCTAGTTGGCCTAATGGTAGCACCAGCCCTGGCTGTACATGCATGTGTGTGTATGCATGCACATGTAAGAATGAACCAACCTGGAAGGCAGATCAACAGTTCAGAGCAAACTGGAGGAGGTGGAGGAGGAGGAGGTCTAGCTTATAGCAGACTCTTCTATTTTCCCTTACCATCCTTCACTTTCAGAAGCAAAAGGTCATCTTAATAATGATATATGGACAAGGAGCCAAACAATTGCATCTTTCCCTCTGATAGAAAATTAGGTTAGCTTTGAGCTTGAAGGCAAGGAAACTGTGAGTTTTAAGTACAGCTCCTAGGCCTGGGATCAGCACTTCCGTTGCCATCGCTAGTCAAATATCAGAGGACAGACACCAACAGTGCACTTGATCTAAACGGGTCAAAAGAAATCAGTGGCATTTGGGCTGTAGGGAGTAGAAATCAAATTCATACTCCACAAAAGCCTTTTGCCTTAAAAACAGAGGCACTTTCAAGCACGTTTTTGGAAACAGTATTAGTAGGACATATATCCAGACAGGACCGGTGCAAGGCAGTTTGGTGCCCTAGGCAAGATCAGATATTTAGCGCCCCCCCTTCCCACTTGAGAGCGCTGCATTTTTTTCCAAGGCGTTTCGGGCGCCCCTTTTAGCCCTGCGCCCTAGGCAGCTGCCTAGTTGGCCTAATGGTAGCACCGGCCCTGTATCCAGATAACAGAGTCAGTGTGTGTTTGCAAAACCAGAAGTTCAGGAAACTAGCAAAAGTGTTACCTTCAAAATGGAAGCAACAGTTTGAAGATTTCACAGCATGACCCCCCAATATAGGCTGCATAGCCCACCTGATCCTGAGCTCCCTATTGCCTATGATTTGGAAAAATTGGGACAAGTCGGGAACCAGTACACATGATGGAATCACCACTAGAACATATGGAAGAAAACAGCAATGCTCTGACAACTTTCTAGATGTTGAAGGTTTCAGTACGTTTCAAAGCAGACCACAAATCTATTTAATTCAATACTACTTTATTGTGACTGTTTATTAGTCTCACTAATTATTCCCACTAAATCCTATTAAGTATGTCTTTATTCCTGATCTAGTTTGTTGATCAAATGCCTGATTATTAATAATTAAATAAATACATGTTCCCATTACAGATTTTCTTTTGATGCTGAGAATATCAAATTTAAGCAGAAATCCAAACAGGCAAAAACTACAATAGAGACAATGTTTTGTTCACTGCCATACATTTGAGCTATGTTGAAGGACTGATCACATTTTCCTAGCAATGGAAGAAAATGGCAGAACTGAGTAGATTTCATAGATTTCATAGATCATAGAGTTGGAAGGAGCCTACAAGGCTATCGAGTCCAACCCCCTGCTCAATGCAGGAAACTAGAGGAGGGGTCTCCCATCCAAGTAATAACCAGCTAAGACCCTGCTTAGCTTTCCACACTCAGACAAGCTGAGTAGTTCTGTGATGTGCTACTCTTCGCCTCTAAGATTTCTTCTAGCTTATATACCTTATTTAGTACACACAAAACACCAAGGACTGATTAATACATTAATAATTATGGCACAAATTCACCTAGCAAAGTAATGGAAATATATTACAGGATCAAATATAGAAGATAAGATAAAAGGTTCTTGGAATGAACTTTAGTTGGTCAAACTTCCACATTTCTTTAGATTCTGGGAAGGCAGGGAAGAAATAGTTAAGATGTGGAATTATGTTTAAAGTTGAAACTGTTTTGTAAGATTGGAAGTCTCATTTCAACCAGAGTTTTAATGGAAATATTAAAGTTTTGAATATAATTTTTGATTATTGCATTCTTTTAATAATTTTAATGACTGAAGGATATGATGTGTTTTATGTATGAATTTTTCTTCTTACACTAGTAATATTCAGTTAAGCCATTTAATAATTTACTGGATCATAAGTGTATGATATACCGTAATAGCCACAATCAAATGTCACACTGAACTATGGTTTAGCATGAGATGAACGAGCATAGCCTTACTCCAGGCTCACATGCTTCCCCTCCCCTCTTCTTCCCCCATGCAGCCACGAGAAGCTTATGGTTCTGCTTTTGATTGACCACAGCTTGTTGTGTTGTCCAAACCTGGAATTGTGGTTAACCTGAACTATGCTTAGTTTAAATAAGTCAGCTTTGTATATCATGTTTTGAAGTTGATTGGAATGATGGGATTTTCAGTCCAGCACCTCTGGAAGGCACCAGGTAGCATAAGGCTACTCTAAACCATAGTTGAGCATGATGTCTGAATGCAATAATTATGGAAAAACATAAGAAAAAAATAACAATACATTCTTAGCAATGGGAGAAGTTCCTTGTTTTCATCAGCAATGTTGGTTGCACTTCTGAAGCTTTGGTTTGGGTTTTAGCAAATGCCTTTTTCTTACTGATAAAAAACTACAGAAACACTATCAAGCTAACTACTGCAATGCAGCAGAACCAATGAACATAGACCCTATGAGACTAGAAAACAATGGCAGCACCAACCAACACATCCCTCAAAAGTAATTATCTGCACAAGAACTTAGAATGGCCAGGGGACCAGGAACCAAGGAGGTTGCACCTTCTGCCTCTCAAGAAGAACATCACAGCAAGAGGAAGGCCAGCCTGCCCCCCATCCATTGGCCAGAGGAGGAGCACAATCTACTGTAAACTTCCTTGAGGATTATTAAATCGAAAGGGAAGATATAATTCCTCTAAATAAATAAATAAGGATGAGAGACTGGACATATACTTCTGTACCTCTGGGGATGTTTTTCTTGAGCTGGTGCATTCAAACAATCATGTGACTGAGTCATGCATTAAGTGTGCTTCTTGTTCATCTCAATTCTTGGGCTCTCCAACTAAGTTTCTGCTTAGGAGTCACAAAGTGCTGCCCAGGTGCCAATTTCACAAAGGAAAAGAAATAGCCCCCTAGCTGGACAATATGGGCTTAGATTAGAATAGTACAATGATTTTGCTTCTTAGCTACTTGAAAGCCACACTCTCTTATATTAGCTCACTATGGAATTGAAGGGGTGAAGAAGGAACTCAAATTTGAAATATATTAATGTTTTAGCAATTCAGTTTTGAGAACAGAGCAACTACTCCCTTTAAGAACACCAAGGTGTCAGCTACCATATAGTCAATTCTGTGGATCTCTAATGTGAACTATCAGTCAGATGCTGACTCCACTGAAAAATTACTGAGGTTGTAATCCTATGTAGGAATAAGCCTCATTGAACAGTGGGACTTCTAAACATGCTGCACAGTTTGAACTGGGAGAGATGGAAGTCATCGCATATGTATATTTCTCCTTACATGAACCAGAGTTGAACCTTTTGACTTTTAGGTTTTCTATTAAAGCCAAGCAACATGTCTGTTTATTTCAAAGAAATGGATTCCAGTATGAAACATCAAGAAATACTTCAAAAGGGCAAAAGGTAAAATTGTCTGCCTAGTTACCTAAATCGTATGACTCAGAACATTTCACTTTAAAAAAAAATGGAACCCAGGTGGAAAATGGGAACTTGAAAGGGAAGCCACACAATTAAATAAATCCTAGTTGATTAATTCTATACATTTTAGTTGATTAAATTATTGTTTACATTTTGCATACATCTGCATACAGGTAAAACAGTAGTTCTACAATGAAGCATACTTTCTTCATTTTTAGATGTGTCATAGGAGGTATCATCTTAACGTGGGAGAGGAAAGATAGAATGCCTCTTTTAAGATGCTGCTTGCCATCTATAGTTTTTATAAGTACTGGTATTAAAAAATCTTTTGCCCCATTCATTTGGGGTACCTTGCTGGTTGAGTAAAAGTTTTTTAGTTGATTAATTTAATTAATCCATTAAACATTACAGCCATAAAACCCAAGAGCTCATCCCCCCCCCAATTGTTAGAAACAGCTGGGTATATTTAGCCCGCAGAAGAGAAGATTAGGAGAGACATGATAGCAGTCCACAAATATCCCCGGAAACCCCATTGCTCCAGCAAACATGATTGGCATTGCGCTAGAGGTCCCTTAGGCTAGCGCAGTGTTCTCCAACCTTGGGTTCCCAGATGTTTTTGGCCTACAACTCCCAGCATGCCCCAGCCAGCTGGCTGGGGCATGCTGGGAGTTGTAGGCCAAAAACATCTGGGGACCCAAGGTTGGAGAACACTGGTCTAGCGCAATGTAATTTACATCAGCGCTAGTGTCCCATTGGAGACTGCCCCAGTTGTTCAGCACGTTAGCCTGTTATTCTACTTCTTTTATGTGGCACCACAATGAACTGTGTTCTACAGCATCATTCTTTTTTCAAAACTGGTTAATAAAATGGCATCTGGAGGACTTTCAAATGGAGGAGTCATAACAGATGATGCACGCGGTCTCAAATCCAGTCCTTTGAATCTCCAGCTAAAGGATATTAGGCAACAGGGCTGGGAAATATTTGCATTGACATAGAGAGAATAAATAGGCGATTTCCTCTCTCTCCCCAACCCCCCAGCTAGCCAACATGTTGTTGTTTTTCTGTCATTAACTGGAAAAGAAATATTAATAACATCTTAAGTGGAAGTGCCCCTCCATCACAGCATTCCAATGAAACTACTGGCAAAGCAACCACTGATTTGGTTGCAGAAAGACAACATGGGCAAGAACAGTACTGTTTATTGGCATGTCTCTGCTCATACTCTCACTCCAGCAGAAAACCTGATGTGTCTACTACAGCCTTGCCCAACCTGGCACCTTCCAGATGTGTTGGACCGCAAGCTACCATAATTCCTGGCAAGCATGGCCATTGGCCATGCTAGCTGGAAATTATGGGAGTTGCGGTCCAACACATCTGGAAGGTCCCAGGTTGGGCAAGTTGATCTACTATCTTGTAAGCACATAGTGTGTTGTAGGCACAATGTAGACATTAAAAGATGGTGGAATGAGGTCCAGGTCTTTCTTTTGCTTTTTGGAAACCAGCACTGCATAACAGAGAGTCAGAGGGTTGGATCCAGAGTAGCACTAACAGAATTCCACTCACACTGGAGGAAGGAGGCAGGGAGGTGATCTTTGCCCATTCCCCCTTCTGCCTACAGCCCCCTGCATCACCTCTCATGCTATTCGAGAGGGTTCTCCAGCCTTTCAGGAGGCACAGAGGGCTGGTGAAATTTCAAGGATCCCTCTTTGGGATCCCAGTGCCTTCCATGAATGGAAGGTTCCCCTCCATTCACAGAATGGGCAATCTGGATTTAACCCAAATTACTCCATCGGCTCCATTGCTCTGCATTTATCAAAATGAATTGTGCACAACATTGCACTCTGAATCAGGTTCACCTTCTCAGATGCATTGGGTTTTTGTGCAAAGATGTGCCTTTCCCAAGACTGGCAGAGAATTAATGAACCAGCTTCTGTGAATTTGCCAGTTTTTTAAAAATACATTTTTATACCGCCTAATAGCCGAAGCTCTCTCGGCGGCTTACAACAGTTAAAACCATAAAATACGATATAATGTAAATATAAAATTTTAAACCACAGATTTAAAAAAAAGTTTCAGTTTGGTCTTGAAATCACTCACGCTACTCATCCTAGATTCCTTCACTTTTCGAACTGACAGTGGACAGTGTTTTGTAAAGTTCTTTGAAATTCACCATTCTTTTCAGGAATATGAATCCTTAATAAACTAATTTCTGGTTAAGATGCTTAAATTGCAAGTGTATTCTAAATACCCACTCCTTGCTTCAGAACTAGAACTGAAACCAGAATGAAATGGATCCAGAAATTCAGTTTTATTGAAGAGTACCTGGAGTTGATCAGTATCTACTCACTTGAGCATCTTGCCCAGGAAGGGGATGTTGGCAACCAGCCAATAGTAGTTTTCCTCTTCTGGCCCAGGTTAGGTTTCTTCAGGAGCAGCCTGATCATTACCTCTTTTAAAGAGGTCATACCACCTTCTCAAAGAGGAATTTACAACCTCCTGGACCCAGCTAAACATCCCCTCCCTAGTAGATATAATAAGCCACGAGGGTCAAGGGTCAAACATACACATGGGTGTCTAAACATGATCAAGCACTTTGCATCCTCAGGCTGAAACTCAGCCAACACAACTTGACCAGATGATGTTCTGGTCAAATGCAGTAGTTGAATTCCACTAACTGTCTAGTATAAGGGCCAAAACAGCCATTTTATTGCCATTTACAGCCACTTACAAGTTCATTGTAGCCATTGAACTTTAAATCCGTATCTAGCTGCTACATCTTTCTTTTGCTTTTACTATAGAGCAGGCAAGGGGCCCCAATCCAGACGGGACCCTTGCATGGGAGGTAGAAGGCTTTAATCCTTCCCCACACACAAATATGAACCTGATCTGTACTGGGGGCCCTGCACCTACTCTAGAATAAAAATTGGGGGGGGGGGAGAGAAATGTAGCTGCTAGATAACTAATTTAAAGAAGTGATCTGGTTAATCCTTCACAACTAAGCATGGGTTAAACAACCCATAGTTAGCCATGGCCAAGCTGGAGTGAGTGAGTGAGTGAGTGGTCTCCCAAGCGCTCATCACTTCCGTTTTACATCCAGCTTTGTCATCATCATCATCAGGCGATCACTCGTGACCGAGTAAGATTGTCTTCCGGGATAAAAGGAGGAGATTCTAAAGAAGATTGTGTAGACTCTAGCGATGGGTCCGTAAGTGACTGTGGAGGCCAATTCTAGATCCACACAGCTTCCCACAGTGAGGACACAGGTTACCAGATAGAAGATGGTCCTGTAAAGGATTCATTTGACGTGCTTTTCGCTTAGCACGTTTCTCCCTTTCACCTTGCACTCGGGCTTCTTCAAAGTCCATGGAACCTTTGTGAAAGGCCAACCTCCATTTAGATCGTTCATGGGCCAGAGCTTCCCAGTTTTCGATGTTTATATTGCATTTTTTTAGATTAGCCTTATGAACATCTTTAAACCTCTTATATTGACCACCGATATTCCGCTTTCCATCCTTGAGTTGTAAACAACCCATGACAGGTTACATGTGAACCCGACACTCTGGGGTGTTTAGGGTTAAACAACTCAGAGTTTTAAGACAACAATGACCCATGGTTGGTTGTTGGGTTAAAATCATGAGTTATTTAACCCTAGAACAGGTGCCAGGTTTGGATATCACAACAACTCAGGAATGAGGCATTGCTAACAAAGCCAAATGTAAAGTGGAAGTGATGACTGTGTGGAGACAGCACGCTCGCTCCCGCTGATTCCTGGCAGTTCATGGGTTGAACAACCCCTGAATTGCTGTTATATGTGAACCAGGTCAGTGTCTGTTTTGGCCCCAAGTCATGATGGATGGAAGCAGCTTTATTTTCAAAGTGTATTGTAAATTTGTCATGGTGACCAACCCGCTCTCTGGGCCAGACTGCAACTGGCTCATCACCCAGAAAACTGCTGTGAAGATGCAATGGAGGTGCATCCACACACTGCCCCCCAATGGCTCACTGCCACAGAATAGGCTTGACAATGGGTTTATCTCCTTAGACTCAGCATGGGACTACTTGTTCAACTGGATTCAGCACAAGTTATCCTCTTCCTGTTTTTGTAGCCATTGAGCTTGTCTACACAAGGCATTTGGTGTGCACTCGTCATTCCCTACTCACAGTTGTTTACTGGTTCTTTAGATGATGTCATGACCCTCCAGTTTCACTTCTGTTTGTAAACAGCACTTTCCGAGAGGTTTTTTTAACAGCAGGGAAAATGGGGTATTATTTCCGATTGGTGAAAGAAAGTGCAAATTCCTGTAGCGTATTTGCACTATTTTGCCATACTGCAGTGCCACCTAGAGGTTATGTATCTGAAAAGCAAGAAAGGAAATGCTCCCGTGTGCTGCTTGGATCTCAATTCCGCGACAAAACCTAAAGTAGGTGTAGCGGATTAACGGCCTCGTGTAGAAAAGCCCATTGTCCCACTTGCTTCATTGCCCATGACTCGTATGTATACCAAGGAGCTGCATGAACTCTGCAAAGAGGATGACGGTTAGGCTTGATCATGTCAACTGCCCAGGACATCTCTGTATTTCACAGCATGACCAGGGCATTGACAGGAGCATCAATAAAGAAGACCACTTTTAAAACCTGGATACAATCATTTACTATCTCCTTGTTCTCTGATCTCCCAAAGCAGACAATTTGAAAGATGAATTGCACAATTCTGTTGGTACATGTCAGCGGCTTCATTTCTAAAGACATGTTCACCCAGGACAGTTGCAATGCAGGACAATTGCTTCTTGGGGAAGGGGGAAGATTTTCAAGTCTTGCCAATTAGGACATAACTAATTCTGCTTGATAATATGGCAGATTTCATTCATACAGCCTACTGCCCAAGCACAATCTACAAACAACAGTGCAACTCCTTTTTTCCTTGAAGCAGCCAAGAACTTATTTGCATCATGACAAATTGAAAATAAAAGATACTGTAAATTAAAGTAATTTACTCTGGATCCAGGACCGTGTGTGTGTGTGTGGGGGGGGGGGGGACTGACATTCAGAATACAGATAGCTACCTGGCTCTTATAGCTAGTACAGTATTTCTATATCAGATATTAATTGTTGATTTAGTTACTTTCCCCCCTTTTCTTAACTGTATAGAACATTATTGTGTAAGCTGCTGGGTGGGGAGGGCTCTTGCCCTGAAAGGCGGTCTAGAAATATTTTAAATAAACAAGGGCGCAATCCAATGCATGTTTAGACAGAAAAAAGTCCTAAACTCCCAGCATTACCCAAATAGCATGGCTGGCTGGGGAATGCTGGGAGTTTAGGACTTTTTCTGTCTAAACATGCATAAGGTTGCACCCTATATAAATAAAATAGACCAGTGATTTCCAAATAGTGGACTGTTACCCAATAGTGGAACACAATAGTTGTATGGATTGTCCTTCAGACTGGCGCTAGCAGATGCTTCAGACAATGGTAGAACAAGAGGTGAAGAGGCAGGAAAAGGCTGAATAAAGGGACTAGACGCTAGCCACTAGGGCAACAGATTAGCCACAATTCTGTTAGTGGTCTCCTTAGCAAAAGACGAATCGGAGAGGCCACTTTTGTTCCCTGTCACTTCTCGATTGTGGCTATTTTCATTATGTGTAGTCAATAAGGCAGGATTCACAGCATATGTTTTACTGGCATTATTAAATTGTTCAGCCTGTCTGGATTGATCAAATTTTTGAAACTCCCCCTTTCTACTTTCAAATGTCCATCTTATAGTTTCCCTGCCCTCTTTTTAAACTGACCTCACCAAGGCTGGATTTCCATTTCCTGAGGGTTTCTGGTTTTTCTCATTGGGGGGGTGGGGGGGTGTCTTGCCTTCCTGCTCCATTGCTGGTTTAGGAGTGTGCATACCTTCTGTGACTCATTATGCTAGTGCTTAGTAGTCCCATGCTGAGTCTAAGGAGTTTAATTTCCTCCTCTTCTTCCCTTCCCCCATGCTCAGAGTCAAAAGCATTTGTTTGTTAAACTATACTTTTACATCCCTATAAGGTGAGCTGCCTTACTCTCTCTAAGGATTCTAATTTTGCTTTGGTATGCATTGGATTTATTCTCTAATTCCTTTAATCCTATACCTACCTAGAGAATTCACAGGTTTTGACTTGTTATAATGCAATTCAATTCACAGATCAATAGCATGCATGTTTACTTGGAAGTAGGTCCAGAAGTATTCAGTGGGGCTTTCTCCCAGATAAATATGCATACGATTGCAGCCTTAAAGGATATCATAGAATCATAGGTAGAGTTGGAAGGGGCCTATAAGGCCATCGAGTCCAACCCCCTGCTCAATGCAGGAAACCAAGTTAAAGCATCTCTGACAGATGGCTGTCCAGCTGCATCTTGAATGCCTCTGGTGTGGGAGAGCCCACTACCTCTCTAGATTGGTTCCATTGTCAGTATAAGGGCAGCCTAGCCAGAACTTGACTTCTTCACTGATATCAAAGGCAACTGTTGGAGCTCTGAATGCATTCCTGAGCCAAGGTGTTGGGAAGGGGGTTGAGTTTCCTCAGCAGCCGATCCAAGAATAATATAGTGGAGTCAAAGTACACAGTTACAGTCAGGTACAGAATATGGGCTGTGAGGGCAGAGGGCGGGTGCTCTGCAGTCAGAGTCCCAGCTCCGACCTCGGAATATATTTCGAGCAAGCATGGCCAATGGTCAGGAATTATGGGAACTGTAGTCCAACAACATCCAGAGGGGCACACGTTCCCCATGCTGATCTATTGTGTACAGAGGGAGGGAAGGACAAACTAACAGGATTATAAAAATACCCAAAAGCTCAAAAGAAACAAAAATTGGGCAGAGCCGTAACATGTTCATCCTTGGGTTGGATTCTCACAAAATGTATTTTGAGCAGTGTTCATTGCGGCAAATTTCTAACACATGTGGCTATAGCCTAGTTCTAACAAAAGAGCATTAGCAAACCAGTATCTGAGCTATACATTTCTGACTGCAGGTGTGGCTCAATTGCCTGAATGCTCCTGCATACTGACTAACAGAGCAATCCTAACCCCCTTGGACAGTTGTCTGAGCGGGGTTAGGATAGGGCAACAGGATTGACCTGGAGGCACCCAGTATGTCCACTGTGGTGTTTTTGCCAGTGGTGGGCCCTGAAATGGAGCATCCCAAGGCATGCTGGGGGTGGCTTTGGATCCACAATCCGAAGCCCACTTGCTCCCCTAAGAGGACCCTGGATGGGACCCATTAACTATGCTTGCCAAGCACAGTGCTTGGCAAGCATATTTCCCTCCCATTGAAATCAATGTAGGGGATATAAAAAAATGAACAAACCCAATGGAGTCTTAAAAGAAAAGATATGCCCCAGCCACCTCCCATCCTGGTTGGAGCGAGCTAGCAGGGCTTTGGAAACGCTGGATTGTCCACCACCACTTTCCTCTACCTACCTACCACCCCCGTTAAGATTGCTCTGAAACTAACTAATATCCACACATGGAAAACTAGTGTGTCAGGAGAAAAGACTTGCAGGGGTTTATTTCTTTTTTTGTGTTAAGGACATTCCTTCTTGTGAGACCCACCTGCACTCTGAAGTGGTACTGCCCAGAAACAGCCTTACCACCTCATCAACTGTTTGTGGGAATGAGGCCTACCTGTGACCATGAAGATACAAACCCAATGCACTGAGAGTCTGCTTGCTGGTGATGTGCATGGATCACATACAGGAGCAGAAGGAAGAAAATGAGATTTTTCCATTTGCTTCTAAGCTTTGTTCCCTGAGCAGGGACAGAGGAGCCCAAAAGTTCAAATGTGACTTTCCAGCAGCTGTGCTCCCTTATATACATCCACTTTTTTCTTACAGAATTTAAAAAAAAAAAAAAAAAAAAAAAAACTGTGGAGGAAAGATGTATAAGAGGCATGTGCCGTCAATATGGCTGAACACCCTCTACAGCAGTGTTCTCCAACCTTGGGTCTCCAGATGTTCTTGGCCTACAACCCCCAGCATGCCCCAGCCAGCTACGTTGGCTGGGGCATGCTGGGAGTTGTAGGCCAAAAACATCTGGGGACCCAAGGTTGGAGAACACTGCTCTACAGAGAGGACTACAGCCCACCCAGAATGTCATTTGAGCCAGTGCTCACCAGTGCTTAGTCCAAAAATGTTGCTTGAAATGTAGCAAGACATCATCCCTGAAACATGTGAAGCAACAGAGAGCAATGCATCACTGAATACATGCAGAGCATCTTTCCTTCACAGCTCTGATTATTAGTACCCAGGTCTAGAGAGGTGGTTTCTGGACAATAACTTTATTTTAGAAATGAACTGATGCTGTAGCCCCCAGAACCGCAGCTACAGTTGATGGAGGGCCATTTTGACAATGAATATATTTGTTTATTTGTTTGTTAAACGTATATACTGTCCAACTGGCAGATGCCCTCAGACCTCAAGGTGGTTTACAATCATAAAAAAACAAAAAAAACCCAAATCCAAAGCAAAATCAAAACAATAAATACAATAAAATATTTTAAAAATATCACAACATTAAAAATATTCAAAAGACCACAGTAAATAATCGGAGCAACAAATTAAAGATTAAATGCCTGCTGGAAGAAGAAGATCTTAACCTGGTATCTAAATGCATACAATGAAGACACCTGGGAAGGGAATTCCACAGACAGGGGGCCACCACAGAGAACACTCTTTCCCTGGTAGCCACCCATTGCACCATTGTGGGCAGTGGCACACAGAGAAGATGATCTTAACATCCTCTTTTGCCTTTGGAACTACTGGCCCCTCATGCAGCTGGCAATTGCTGACCCCTGGTCGAGCATGATGGGCCTCAAGTTTGGCGTATCACCCTAATTAATGGTGGCACTACTCTAGCTTCCTGAAAACTACAGTAATACCTTGGATTGCAAGTAACTTGGTTTGAGAGCGTTTTGCAAGACAAGCAAATTTTTAAATATTTATTTAATTTTTTTAACTTGATATACAAGCGACGTCTTGCAATACAAGTACTGTAGTACGGCTTAAATTTAAAATCTCTGTACAAATTTTTTTGGGGGGATTTCGTTTTGATATACAAGTGTTTTGGATTACAAGCATGTTTCCAGAACGAATTATGCTCTCAATCCAAGGCATGACTGTAGTTTATTATGTGCAAAAGCTCATATTGGTATATATTAGCTACTTGAGGTAGCAGCTACTTACAAAGCTGCTTTGTGTGTGTGAGTCCACCCTTAGCGTGGCTGCTATCACTGAGAGGTGGACACATTCTTATCAGAATACAAGCAGAGAGGTCTTTGTTCTAGAGATTGAAGACTGACAGTCAGCACTACCAAAGGGGACAGTTTAGCCCTAAGACTTGTGTTGCCATCAAATCAGTGCTTAAGTGGGGGTGTACCTGCAGCATGATGTCTCAAACAACACTACATCAGTGCTACAGACATGTTTATGCTGCCTGCAATGCCAGGGTCAACACAAACACAAGCAAGTTATTAGGATCAAGGTACCAAACTGATTTTTCTTTTTCAATCAGTGAACTATTTTTAAAAGTTCAGTGGGTACCTATGTTAAGAATGTTTTTTTAGTTGAAAAAAGTAAAATTTTAAAGAAAGACTTTCATTTCAATACTGTAATTTTGAGCAAGTATGCAAACGTTACAAGACAAATATAAATTCCTCTCCTTAGGATGGCATGTGATATTGCTCTCCCTGCTACGCACAAGTAATGTGCATTCCAGTTTTATCCCACAGGTCAGTAACAGTGTAAATGGGAGATGACATTGACCCTGCAATTCCTTCATAGCAGTAAGATATATACAGGATTAAAGGAGATGGGGTGGCTTAGTTACGCTGGCTGGGGGGCTTTAGCATTTGCAGGATGCTCCAGATCGTCAGGGACACCACAGCCATGTGCCATGTGCCATGTATCAGTGGAATGGCTGAAATGGAGCTGAGTTGTGGGCAGGAGTATCCCATACTTCTTCAATCCATGGCCATGCTCCTATTGATCGGACAACTGCACATCAGTCCCAGACAGTGGTGGCTGGTGGCCAGTCTGAGTGGTGGAGCTAATGGCAGGTGAGCAGAGTCAGAACAAAGGGGTCAGCAGGGAGGAGCAGTCTTTTGAGTCCACAATAACCAGCAACCCATACCACAGAAAGGGGAAACTGAGGTGCATGAACTTTAAGATAATGAGTGCAAGGGGTGGGGCGGGATCCACACAGCCACACAAATGCACTCCTTTGGACGCACATTCTCTTGTTCCAGGAACAACTTCCATTGCACAGAGAATCAAGTGACTTTCAACTCATGACTGCAAAATGGGGAAGAATTCACACAGCCACACAAGATCATGATGATGACGATGATGACGATGATGACGATATCCCTAGAGACACACAGAAAAGCACCCAAAATGCTGGTAAGTATGCCCAGCAAGTTCTGAGCATCCAAAAATACATCTCTTTGCATGAGCATCTCCACAACAACCCCCTCTCCAATTTTTTGAGAAATAAAGCTTAAATAAATTCAAGATGCAGCTGCATGGAACAAGCAAGGTCTGAGCATCTCCAAAATCTACCTTTTTCTACATCCACAGAGCAGCCCCAAAAGGAAAAGAATGCATAAGCAACCACAACTAAGAAATGGCAAAAACAAAACAAAACACAAAACATGTTCAAGCCAGAAAGGAGATAAGAGTGTAGTCCTATACATACTTACCTAAGAGTAAGTCCCATTGAACTCAATGGGGCTTACTTCTGTGTAGACATGAATAGGATTGCACTGTTAGGATTATTTTGCAGAATTACTTTGAAGTCAATCAAAATAAAAAAATAAGTGGAACATACTTTACAAACAAGCATGGGATCAGACTGGAAATCTAGCAGAAGTAACTCGATCCAAACTACAGCATTCTACCCCCAAGTTACTGTTAGGCACTTAACTGTAAGCTCAAAAATTAGAATCAATACAACAGGTACAATTTCCATAAGGGTTGTTAAATTTTTAACAAAACAAATCTGCATCCAGATCAATAGTCACCATTTTAAAAGGAAAGAAAAAAAATTGCATGATAAAAAAAAGATAAAGTAAAAGGTAAAATTCATTAACCATATCAACTCAAGCACAAAAATATTATTTCTTAATGTGGAGAAACGAGCCTTTGGGGGTACACACACACACCTCAGGTGTGAACCAGCTGGGGTGGGGTGTGCATAGTTAGCGTGTGGAAAGAGGGGCCCTTGGGGGTTCATGCATGCATGCATGCATGCATGCACGCACGCACGCACGCACGCACGCACGCACGCACACACGCCTCCTCATGTGTACAACATAAGATGGGGCCTGGCGCCTGGAGGTCTAGAAGAGTCAGGCTGAAAGCATTCATATGTAAATGTAGTTCAAGCCATGAGTCATGAGTTCCCTTCGCCCTGCCTGGCCAGGTGAGGTGCATGGTGATTGGCTAAGAAGTAGCAGAGGAGGGGAGGGGGGGGAAAGGTATATTTCCCAAGGCGTGGTTTTGGGTCTTTGTTCTACCCGGCTGTGGTAATGGCGGAAAGCCAAGGACCCCAGGCAGCTCCTGGTAAAATTAGCTGGATTGAGGGCTCTAGTAAAGGCAAGCCTTGTGGGAGTTTCACCCATCTCAGACCTGCGGGTAGATGGAGTAGTTCTCCTCGGGCGGCAAGGCTGTGCTGGATTTAACCCTTGAAGAGAATACCCTCAGGTAACTGGTGTGTGCCTGAGAGTTATTAAGGAATCAGGTTTTATTGTGTTTTAGCTCTATTTCTGTGTACTAACGTGTCTCTCTCTTTATTTTGTGTGCTTCTCTCATTTCCCTAATCTTGTTGTAAAATGCTACCAGAATAAACCTTGTCGTGGTTTTACCCCACATGGGTTTTGTAGTACTCTGTGAGTTCAGTATCTAAATCCAGGTTACAGAAATTGAAGGCGAGTCCCTGAACAGAGATTCAAGTAGGGTTGCAGACAGCTGAGGCTGGCAATCTGGTACCTTGAGATCTCAGGGGGTCTTGGTTCCTTTGAGGTAGGAAAGGGTGGGGGTGTGGCGGGCCACCCAGCCCCCCCTTCCTCCACACTTAACAAGTTCTTTTATGCAATCATCAAATTTCTCACTAGAAACCAGCTTCCAAGTTCCCGAAAATTGGTCAACCATATAGGATTAGATATCTTAAAGAACTTGCTGAAAATCTCACTAGAAGCCAGGGGCAGTGCTAGGTACCTAAAAGTTTGTCTGGGATCAAGCCCACAGGACAAAAAAAAATGCACGAATTTGCATATGCTAATTTACACATTGAAATATACATGCATAATTAGAAAAAATAGTATAATTTAAATTTCATAGAAGTTAATTAATTAACCTCTATAAAAGCCAGCAGCGGTTCAAAGTTCTAAAAATGCACTAACACGGATGGGCAACTTCTTCGGGAGGTCTGGAGGTCATCTTCACCCCACCCATGGGTTGCAAATCCCCCCCCCCCCCGGGTGGGTGCTGAAAACAGGTGGGAAATTAAACAAAAAAACAAAATTGCATCCAGAGCTGCTACAAAACACACTGACCCTTTTGGGACTCCATAGGAACTATGGACACCATTTTGTTAGAATATATATATTATATAGCCCACATGGGTTGACTCCCTCTGTTTCTGAATTTCTGCCTCAGCGGCAGTAGTGTGAAGGACGCTGTGGTGTGGCTAGTGTTTTTGTGGCATCCCCCCTCTTTCCACTGTGTTTTGCTCTCCCATCCTGGGCTGAGCATGTATTGGATAGGGCAGTCATTCCAACTCCATAGCAGCAACATATCTCAATCCCTGGAATAATTGCAGTACAGGATTGCTCTGTTAAACACACAGGTCATCCCCCCCCCCCGAATTTTAATAAAAGGTGTGACTTGCCACCTGCAGTCATAGTACAGAAATAAGTACCCAAAAAAGCATTCCTGCCTCCAAGTAGGCAACATATAATAAGAATATGCAAGGCAAAATTGTACTTAAATGCACATATTATAGTACACCACAAATAAGACTAATTTTATGGAACTTTCACTCAGGTGAAACTGACCCTTGACCCAAAGTTTAAAAGAGCTTAAAATGACCTGAAACAAACAAAACAAAACAAATAAAAAAAAATCTGCAAGGACCAAGAGTATACCTCCCTCCTCCACTTTCTGTAACGGATGACTTTTAACTTTGTGTCAGGAAATCATTTTAATTGTGTGTGATACTCTTTTTATGTGTGTGATAACTGGGTGGGTGAAACAGCAAATCAAGTCCATTGCAAGATTTATAAAATATACACACCATCACTTAGATGCAAGAAAGCAAAGAGCCCTATTTCTAAACTGAAAATCTGACAGAATCCATTGATTTGCAGCGACTGTTTTATCCTGCAGCAGCTTCACCTGTAGTGGAAAGAACTCCTGATTGGCAGAATTTGTCAAAATGCCAGGAGGGAGGTGATAAGGGGATCTAAACCCCTCTTGGCCTCAATTGCTCAACAATTCAAACTGTCTCTTCTTAGGGCTGCTTCATACTTTACATTCTTAGCATGTACCTCTTTTGTAGACACTACAAGGATAATGTATATGTATAGTCAGGGAGTTCCTGAGTGACCATGGCTCCTTGAGGTGTATATCCAAATCAGAAAGCTAATGACGTGTGTGTGTGTGTGTGTGTGTGTGTGTGTGTCCCTCAGAAATGAGGGAAGAGTGGGATAAAATAACAATAACCTCTACAGCAATAATGCTTAGCATTTACATAGAGCATTTCTGGTGTTCAAAGAGCATCACACGTTATTTCAGTAACCCAACAGTCCTATGATGTAGACCTGCATTGTTATAATACCCATATTGCAGATTGGGGCAGGGTAGCTGAGTGAATAGTGGAATACCTAAAGCCACCTAGGGTGCAATCTTACACATAGTTTAGATGGGAAAATGTCCTACAGCTCCCAGAATTCCCCAGCCAGTATGGTTGGCTGGGGAATGCTGGGAGTTGTAGGACTTCTTTCTGTCTAAACATGCATATGATTGCACCCCTGCTGATACTGTGGATGGTATCTAACTTTTAAAATATTTATTATTATTTTTCCACCATTCCTTTTCCTTCTTTCTCCACAAGCAAGGCAGACATTATCCAATTTGCTTTAATTTGAGAGCCAGGGGTTAGTATGTATGATGCTGTCATGTAGCGCATGTATGACATGCATAGCCATACTATAAGGAAAAGACGCAATGATCTTACAGCATCTTTATCTGTACCGTGTACCATGGAAGCTTGTATCTAGAATTGCTCCACGCAGGACCCATCGCCTACACAACTCTTAAATTCCCTTTTATCCGAGACATTACGGTCACGAGTCCTGATGAAGATGATTACTTAAAAGACTACAATCCAAGCAGATCAAGACACATGTTTAGCACTTAAAGTTGTGGGCTTGGGCTGGGAAGACCCAGATTCAAACCCCCACTTGGCCAGGAGGCTCTCTGGGTGACTTTGGGCCAGCCATCACCTCACAGCCTAATCTACCTCACAGGGTTATTGTGAGGATAAAATGAGGTAGGGGAACTATATGTCACCTTGAGCTCCTTAGAAGAAGGGTAAGATAATAATAATGTACTGTAATAAATGTGCAACACACAGCCACCAGTTTTGTTACTCAGGTTAGTTGGAGTGACTGGGAAAAGGGAGGTTTTGTCTATGTCAGCTGCTAACCAGAGATATTTTGTGTGCCCAAGGAAAGGGGGCGGTGCCTGGGAAAGAAATTGGCAGGCCAGATGGGGAACCCCACAGGCCAGAAGTTTCTGAGAGTGGTCTAAGAGTTGGTTTGTTATTTAAAGTTGTAAAGAAAATCCATTCAAGATGTCAATAATAATTTTAAAAATCCAGTACTACCTTAAAAGCTAACTAATTGATTGTAGCGTGCATAGGTAAAAGTTACTATGCTTCATAGGTAAAACTTTAACTATGTTTCATAGGTAAACTGCTTTCATAGTTTATTAACCTAGTTATATATTGGCCATGTTCAAGTCTTCATAATTTCTTCTTTTCCCGTTTGAACTTTGCGTTGCTCTCTGTTTTGCCTACTTTAATAAAGCGCTGAGTTGTTTCCCTATTTTTAAAAACCTTTTGCAGTTATCTCAGTACAGGGGTTGCCACATTTTCTCGAAGCAAGTCTTCCTAAGTCAAGACAACCTATTATAGCCTCTCCAAGTGCAATTAATTAAAACAACAACAAAGCAGATGGTTTTGGTTTGCCAAAGAATGCTTAGGCTTGCCTGTACCCCCGGAAGTGATAGGAGCAATCTACTCAACACTGATGATATCCAGTTCAGGAATCCATTTTGGAAGCCTACAGGCTGGGCTGCTGACTCAAGTAGGAAGCTAGACCCCTCACAGCCAACGTATATTGGCCAGGAGTGCTCCAGCCTCCCATTTGAAATAGAGTCTTCTATGGCTGGCTGGTCTACTACAGCTCTTGAAAATCAGCCGGCTGGGGAAGGCCTCCATTTCTAGTGGCAGACACCAGCCTCCAGCTGCAAACAGAACCTCTCCAGCTGGCTGAGCTTGCCTGGGCTGTAACAGACCTGCCAGTGATGGAGGACTCCATTTCAAGACTGCAGCCAGCAGATCTGATATTCCATGAAAGGTCTGTTGAGACATTGCAGGGAAAGCAGGATTCTTCTTTAGGAAGAAAATTACTTTTCTCACAGGAAACCCAGAAGTGGAATACTAAAGAGGGTCTCCACATAGTATGTGAGCAGCTCCAGCTGTTCCTGGGATGGATGGATGGATAAGAAAACACCCTAGTGTGACTGTATCTGAAGAACTGTTTGGCCCTGGGCCCAGCTGGCTAGGATGACTGTGGAATCAATTTCTTTGAAGATTTTTGTGGAAAAGCTGGAGAGGTATCTGGAGGGGATGCTAAGCATCAGGGCTGAGGACTGGACTCCATGATCCACTTGTTTGACTATGCCCAGAGTTCTTCCAGCCAGCTGAGATGCGGACGAAAGGCCCACCTCCAAAGATAGCCAAACCCCTCTTTACTTGCTCCAGTGGTAGGATGGCCATTTGTGCATCACCACCAAAAAAAAGAGGACACGGATTTGCATAAAATTTCAGATGCAAGTTATATGGGTAGATGAAGGTTTGGAAATAATTTCTATAATTTAAATAGAAATACATCTCATCATAGTGAGGATGACTGTGACCAGGTGACCTGTGTGCTTGCTTAGTCTGCTGTCCAGGTGCTAACTGCTGCTGTGCAACTTCAAGGTCCTTGCTCTTCCTTCTGAAGGTTCTTTATCTTTACATTGGATTTGAACTGGACAGCCCTTCATATAGAAGATGCCTTTAAAAAGAAGACTGTCCTCTGACAGCTCTTCAAATAGAGAACTGTTCTCTGTAAAGTAGGACACGTGGCAACCCTATTGTAGTGTTTGTGCATAACTGGCTCAATGCAAATAACTTACTGCAAATTGGTTTTAAAAAATGATGTTACAGTTCATAAAATGCATATGACATTAGGAAGGGGGCTCAAAAACCACAATCTAAGAAACTGGACTCTAGAATCTGGTGATGCCAAGTCTATTTGAAAAAGCTCAGTGCATCAACAGTAACAGCTGTCCGTCTTTTTCTCCAAGGACCTCAGAGGCGCATGAAGTTTTATCTATATCTAGCCTATTTTCATAGCAGTGCATCTTCTTGGACATAGAAACAAATCTTTTTATTTTTTATTGAATTTTCCAAAACAAAACAAATCGTATTTGGCTTCCGCCACCTTGTCTGACAAACATTACCAATCCTTATCCAATCTAAGTTTCTTCTATTTTCACAAAGAATTTCTGTCACTTTACCAATATTAGTCGCTGAATATTGACATAGAACCAAATCTTGCACAGGTTTACTTGGAAGTAAGTGCCACTCAGTAGTGGAACAGATTTCCTTTTTACCCTGTAAATTGCTTTGAGAACTTTGTTGAAAACCAGGATATACATATTCCGAATAAATATGTTTAGGATTACAGCCTTACATGGAATTATTACTTTCCACTGGCCTATCTCTCTCTCCTCACACAGTGGGTTGATTTGCATGAGAAGTAAGTAGAAAAAAGGTTATAAGGGGAAAACGCCCATACCCAGTGGATCCTTGGGTTCACCCAAAGCACATTTATTAAGAATAGCTTTAATAAGCTTTAAAACATTTTTGGATCAGTTGTATATGAGATGGGTTGAAGTGGAGAGATGAATAAAAAGATGGGATGAATTGCATGTTTAACTAAAGTCCAATTAAAATTCAGCCTAGTGAATATAAATATGCTAGTTTCATATTAATGTGTATAGCAGATTCAAAATGTATGGGCAGCATTTCATAACTGTACTTCATAAAAGATTTCGTAAATCATTGCAAGTTTTTATTACTGTTCATATTCCACCTTTTGCTCCTTACGAGAATGTATACGTTCTGTGTTCTTGTTCTCCAAAGGTAAATGGTTAAAATTAGAATAAATGTGCATTTTAGATTAATTTCTTCCAAACAGGCAAAATGAGATTATAGTCTATGAAAAGTAGGACATAGGAATAATGCATTTTAATAGACTAGGGCAAATTAATTCTTGGTGTATTAGCAAATGAGTTATACTAAGGCTGACTGAGACTTGGGAGTGCAAAGGGAAAATGTTGCCCACTGTGCAACATAAAGTACAAGTCAACTCCACTTTAAAAAAAAACAAAAAACCTATTTGTGCAAAAACAAGGACTTCCCCCTCCCTCAGAAAGAAGATCCAATTTGGCTCTATAGCAACAACAAAGAAGCCAACCAAAATAAGTAACAGCCGGCATCTTAGAGGGAATTTTCTTCTGACAGCTTTTTTTGTTTCAAAAGCAGGGTGGAGAGTTGCACATTGCAAAAGCAGCACTGTTGTTGATATAGCAGGGGGGAACACATATAGTTTGGAATCTAGGCCAATGAGGGCCAGATATGGCATATTTGTAATTGTGAAAGTTTCTCCTTTTGAAATGATGCACCCACTCATGTTACAGTCACTAACTCTTTTTCTTCAGATTTCATTTTCTGCATAAATGGAAATGAACTTAATACATGGAAATCCCATTCACAACCGTATGCATAGCACTTTCTTCGTTAATGGGAAGGGAAGATTTTTTTCCTCCATTCTCTTTTTTTGTACAGAAGATCATGCAAGTTTTCTATCATGCATATGTCTTTCTAAAAAATGAATAGGATGCTTCATTGTATAAAGCCACTGCTTTCCAAGATATCCACAGCAAAACAGAAGGGTTAGTCAGTGAAATCAAGGCCAATTCACATGTTTTAATCATAGTTAGCAGACCATCCGTGAAATATTTACCTGTATATACAGCACCTGTGCTCCTGAGCACTGGCTCTGCCAATGTTCACATAGGCAGCTGTCTAAAGTAGTGTTTCATAGGAAAAAGCAAGATGCAGCCCTGATAGGGGAGCCTTACTAGCAGCATCCCTCTTCTAAACTATCTACATGGAAGGAAGAGCTGAACTATCATGTGGTGCAGCCCTTCATGGACAGTACAACTTTAAAATGTAGTGAAATATTGCACGTTTGAAAGCTTCCACACATTTTTTTTTTAAATCCCTGCACATAACCTGTACAGCAGGGATGGGCTAAAGCCCTGTCATGACATGCTAGTTTTCCATATGCAGTTTGATGTGGAAGAGCATCCAAAACATGTAACCCCTTAAATACATCTGAAATGGTAGTCCTAGAGGGCAGTATCATACAACAGGCCAGTTTGCACAATCACAGCAGCCCACTGTGGCTTACTTAAGCCATGGCAGGTTGCAGTGTGTGTGGGTAGCCATTTTGAATATTCAACCCCTGGTGGGGTTTTCCATGGTTTATTGTGTCATCTGAACCCAGGCGGCAGCAGTTGTCTGAGGGTTAAACAACCCTCAAATAACCCTACAACAGACCATGAGTTATTTGAGGGTTGTTTAACCCACAAACCACCCCTGCCGCCCGGGTTTGGATGACACGCCAAGCCATTCCTGAGACTTGAATAGGCAACCAGCACCTAAGTGTGTATGCACAAGAATGCAGCCTTGGTATAGCAGTCTGGTCATTTCCTCCAAGGCTAACTGGTGCAGGGTGTGTGTGTGCTTGTATATCTGCATCTGCCAGGGAAATGCTAGTGGAGAAGTGAGAAGACGACATGGCAAAGTGGGTGGTTTCTTGCAGGGCTGGGCAACTTGTGGGCCTCCAGATGTTTTGGCCTACAACTCCCATTATTCCTTGCTATTGGATATTCTGGCTAAGGCTGATGGGGTTGTAGGCCAAAACATCTAGAGGGCCACAAGTTGGCCACACCTGGTCTAAAGCCATGCACAGTAAAGCCATGACATGAATGGTTACTTCAGTTCAACAATGCATGTTACCCCCTTAATGCCCTTTGACTGCTGCACATGGAAAAAGGAACTAAAGTGAGGAAGGTACAGAAGCAATACCCACGTGAATGTAATACAAGAGGGTCTCATTTTTGGTCCTCTACATAAAACATAGCGTACTGCACCATAGGAAGCAGAGCCAAGAAGATCCCTGTGATACCCCCACATGACCTCACATGATTCTCCAGGAGAGAGCAGGAAACAGATTATGTTCTTGTATTCTGAAAACATACATGAGGTATGCAGCAGCTAAGACATGGCCTTCTAGCCTCTAGAAATACCCAGTGCTTCTCCTTACATTCACATGAAGGCAGAATATTACCTGAGACTGTTGTTCCACCCTTTCCCGAGATCTGTCAAAAAACCCTGATTAGCCCTGTTTAAAAAACAAACAAACCCATTTTAAAAGGAAGCCTGAGTTTTGACAGCTGTCAAAACTCCATGCTCCCGTAAATGGGATGGCTTGCACGTTTCCACTTTCCTGAGCACCTAGAGTCGTGGGAAAGGTGGAGGACACTGAGAACTGTTAGGTTCAAACCAAAAATCTGGAGGATCTCACTGGGAAGGGGGTGATCTACATGGCACTTCCTTTTGCCAGCAGATTCCCTTGCAGCTTCGCTCCTCACTTGACAGCTCGCTGTTTGACAGCTGTCAAATGAGAAGCTAAGCAACAAAATAACCTATTTGTAGCTATGCTTTGTCAATGTCCATAGATGGTGCCTCTTGTACTTTGACAGGAGACACCATCCAGGCATTGATGAAGCAAGGCTGCACGTTTTGGATAGTTGGGAGTTGCGCACCTGTGCAACTTTGAAAATCTGATAATAAAAAATGAATGAAAAAAATTGCACAAAACTCAGGCGCAAAATAAAATAAAATAAATGGGGTGGCAAAACAGTGACCACATGGAATTCACCACATGATATGGTGGTCATCACCACGTGGTGATGACCACTAGATTCAATGGATTTAAAAGAGATTTGGACAAATTCATAGAGGATAAGTCTGCTCATGTATTTATTTATTAAATTTATATCCTGCCTTTTCACCCAAAAGGCGCTCAAGGTGGCTTGAACTGAGGAGCTGAAGGTGCATAGGCTCTCCCTATGATCTGGAACTCTGACTGTGCAGGCTATGTGCAACCTTCAAGAAGAGAGGCAACATGCCACCGAATACCACGTGCTGTAGAGAAACAGAGCAGATAGTTATTGCCTTTATGCTGTGATTATGAGCTTACCAGAGGCATCTGGTTGGCCAGTGCTGAAAGCAGGATGGTAGATGGGGAACGTGATCCTATCGCCCCTGCCCGCAATACACGTAAGCCTCAGAACTCGGAGGCTTACGTGCGTCCAGTGCAAGGTGAGGTGGCGGCAACCTTCAGCCACCACTGAGCCTCGCAGCCTGCATTTCATCTAGATGGCCATTTTCGGCTGTCTAGAAGAAGCTCTTCAGAGGGGGAGGAAAGGAAGCTGGGGTGCCATTTGGATACAGCGTAAGCTGTAGACTCCAGCCCCCTCTCCTCCCCACCCTCAGCACACCCCTTTTTCTCCTCTCTGAGAAGGCAGCCAGCACAGTTCTTTCCACACCGGCTGAGAGGGGGGAGGGGCAGGGACTCAGCCTTCGGATTCCCAGCTCTGAGCTCGCAGGACCTCAGAGCTGCAGCTCCAAATAATCCTATGCTCCCCACCCCCCAGGCAAGGTTGGAGGGCCATAGGATTGCACCCTGGATGGATTAATCAATCAATTAATTACATTTCTAATCTGCCCAGTAACTAATGTTTTCTGAGTGGATTACAAACAGTTAAAAAACTAGAATGCCATAGAACAGTTAAAAACATAAAATACAATACAAATATTTAAAAGAATAAAATACAATGAAAAAGAATAAATAGCACAGGAATCGATAAAACATCCATAATAACCTAGAGCTAGGTCTCTAAAACACCTGGGGGGAAAAGAAAAGTATTTGCCTGGCACCAACAATATAACATAACAATGTACTCGCTAGGTGAGCCTCTTTGGGGAATTTATTCCATAAGTGGAGTACCACCACTGAGAAGGCCCTCTCTCTTGTAGCCACCTGCCTAGCTTCCTTTGCCAGGGGCACCCAGAGGAGGGCCTCTGAAGATGACCTAAGAGACCAAGCAGGTACACACAGAAGGCATGCCTGCACATACTCTGGTCCCAAGCCATTTAGGGCTTGAAAGGTAAACATCAACACTTTGAATTGCGCTCGGAAACAGACTAGAAGCCAGTGCAGCTGATGAAGCACTGGCATCACATGATCATATTGGCCAGCCCCAGTTAGTAACCTAGAGGCTCTTATTTGAACAAACTGAAGTTTCTGAACCGTCTGCAAAGGTAGCCCCATGTACAACACACAGCAGTAATCCAACTGCACCAGGCTATCTCTGTCCAGATAGGGTTGATGCTATTATATCAACCTAAGCTAATAAAAGACACTCCTGGCCACTAAGGTCAATTGGGCGTCAACTGACAGTGATGGATCCAGGAGCACCCAAGCTGCATGCCTGTAATTTATGGCCTGATCCATCCTGCATGACTCTTACGTTTTGGATCAAGCATATTTTTAAAAAGAAAAGCAGAGTGCAAATGCAAATAAACATGGATGCAAATATCTGAACCTGTGCAAATCTTCAGTGACTCAAATTGCCAATGGACCAGGGAAAAGAATCTTGCCTGCTCTTGTGCCCTTAACAGGAGCTTGATGTGCAAAACTTGGCAGGTAAAGCTTCTCATGGCATAAAGATAAGCCTTAGAGCTGTTCGCAATAGCCCCCTCCACACATATATTCAACGGGTGGAGGGGAAAGTGGCCCCACCGACCATGCTCCTCCTGCCCCCAAAATATCACAAAGATATTGGGGTGGGGCTGGCAGGTGCAGCTCCATTTCCTCCTTTATGCTTCGAGGGTACCTGTGGAGAGGGCACTTGTGATCAGATCTGTTATCACCTGCTAATGAAGCTGCTGTTAAAGGCAGAGATGAAGAGAGGATTGACAAAAAGTTGGCAACTGCACCAGTGGCTATTTTACAATCCTGGGACTGTAGAACCATAGAATCCAGATCCATGGGCTCTTGATAAATGGATCGATTTGCACCTCCTGAGTATTGTCATTCATTTATTTGAGAAGGGGCTTAACCCACCTGTGTAATCTGTAATAATTACCACCCGTGGCTTCAAATTTATTATTGTTAACAAGGATTCATATCACTACTTCACTCCACACCTGGACATGTATAGCAGCCTTCTCCAACCTTATGCCTCTAAATGGGTTGGACTACAACACCCCTAATCCCCTAGCCAGCATAGCAACCCATCTAGAGGGCACCAGGCTGGAGAAGGCTGATGTAAAGAAATAAACTTCCCCTGTACATTTCTTCAGCTTCATTGGAAATACATACACTTTGACTGGGTTCAGACAACAGGATAACCCACACTCAGGGGTTGAGTGTGGGTTGTTGTTGAAACATGGGTTATCGTGTTGTCTGAACCCAGCTGTGCTAACAAGCCAGTTAAGAGAACCCAGAGTTTGTTGGGCTGTGTACTATGGGTTGTTCACCATGGTTTTTTTTTATCTTGGCTGGGTTCAGACAACCCACGTTTCAACAACCCACATTCAACCCTTGAGAATAGGTTATCATGTTGTCTGAACCCAGTCAGTGTCGACACAGAAAGGATGGTAAGGGCACAAGGAAGTCTTACAAGTCCCAGCATTCCCCAGCCAGCCATGCTGGCTGGGGTGGGGCATGCTGGGAGTTGTAGGACTTTTTTTCTGCCTAAACATGCATAGAATTGTGTCCCCTCCCCCCACCGCCACAAACACCATCTTACACACCCATTAAAACTTAATGCAACAATCCTCTACGCACTACTGGGTAAAAAGCACTGAAATAAATGTTTTGTTTTTGTTTTTTAGACTGCCGCCCCATTTGGCATTGTTCAAAGTCTGAGATTAGAAAGAACTGTAAATACAGACACATCTTAGCTACGAGAGAGACCTCTAGTGTGTGCTAGAACATTTTGTGTCGTGCTTCAGGCATAATTAATACACCGAAATCACTGCAGTCGTTTTGAATATGTGATATTAAATTTCAGTAAGTGTCTCTCAGAGTGAATTAGTTTTAAATGTCCTCCTAAGTGTGTGGTTTAACTCAATTGGCATCAGTTTGAAGCTGAGTAGAGACTGGGCAAAAAACAACTGGCCTTCATTCCCAAAGCTTCTGCATTATGTCTGATCAGTTTCAGTGATTTGATTTTATAGCTGAATGATCAAAAGGTCAACAGCGTTCTAATTCTTGTGAACAAACCTTTACATCCAGGATCACAAAGAGTTTGCCTACAGTTTCTTGCATGCCTGCCAGATCAAAAATAAAGCACATTATAAAGTGACAGTATTTATTTATTTATTTATTACATTTATCAATCGCCCATCTGGCCGGTCACCCGGCCACCAATTTGTTCCACAGATTGCTATGGAATGGGCTCTGGAATAAGGGCCTTGCTAAGGTACTTAAGGGCCAGTAATCAGCGCATGCTTTCCAAAATTAAAGATGGCAGGGTCTGAAAAAAGATTTCAACTTTCGCCCCATCTGTATGTTATAAATGACACTCCTGAGGCATAGTTACTAGCATGTTGGGTATTTTGACCCCACCCGTTTTGCTCTTGGCATTTTGCCCACCACTGGAATGCAGCCCCCAAGAGCTTCTTTGAAAAGGAACTGGGCTCCTTGGGCTGAAAGAAGTTCTGCACCCCTGTGCTACACCAACTCTCAGTTGTGTCTCTTTATTATTTCACATGTTCCAGAGTTGAGCCCAAACACACACTGGGGGGGGGGGGAGATTCAGAGATCAGTTTTGGCCCAAATTAAACCCCACTTTTTCAGTAATGCCTTGCAGTGAAAAAAAAAAAAGAGAGACATCTGTCAACAGTTTTTACTTGGTGAACTAACATTACATCCCCTGAACATACACAAATCTAAACATACAATACGATATGAATGGAAAGGAATGGCCTATAACCAGGCACTATGTTAGAAATGGGTGAATTGAGTTTAACATCTTATTCAATACCTAGCAGCTTGCACCTATGTATCTTTACTCAGAAGTAAGTTCCAATGAGTTCAATGGGGCTTACCCCCTCGCCGGATCGTCACCTTGAAGTGGTGAGTGGGCTTGTGTGTTCCGATGAATCCTGTGAGCAATGCCGTCGGGAGCTATGTACTCCCAGTAGGGTCACCCATGGCGGTAAGGTCCAGGGAGAGGAACCAGACAAAGAACGATCCAAAACATAAAGTCCTCAACGGCAGAACAGGCGGAAGATACTTAAACCTAAATTACAACGGCTGTGAAGGCGGATGAAGGCTGCAGCAGAGAATGGTTTTCCAATCGTCAGGGTAACCGTGCCATTGGATCTCTGCCGTACTCTGTCAAGTTTGTGTGGTGATTCGTTGTGCACCGATCTCCCCACATAAAACAGTTTCACGCACAGGCGTCTTCCAACCCAACCCACCCAACCCAACCCACCAACCCAACCCAACCAACCAAACATTTAAAAAGTCCCATGGCGACTGGCAAACGGCGACGGGGGCAGGACTGTGAATCTGGAAGCCCCTAGTCATGGACCAGCACATGGGCGGTGGATGCAGACTCAGTCGCCCTGTTCAAGGAACGAGGTAGTCGAGCAGCTCGGCAGCTGTATCCATGACTGAGCAGCCCTATTTAGGATCCACTCTGCTCACCCCGTATGGGGAGGGGGCTAGAAAAGGTGCCCTAAACATAGTCTACCTCTTTCTCCCCTGACTGGATTACCGCGTCCAGTGGGGTCACCATTTTAGCGGTCGAAAAAGACATTTGAATTTTGGAACATGGAATATACGGACATTGCTGGATAACATAGATAGTGAACGCCCTGAGCGTAGGACTGCTATTATTGCAAGGGAGCTGAGACGGTTTAAAATTGACATAGCAGCACTTCAAGAAACTCGAAGGGCAGGAGAGGGACAGTTGAAAGAAGAAAAAGGAGGTTATACCTTCTTCTGGAAAGGACTACCTGAGCAGGACCGACGAATACATGGAGTAGGCTTTGCCATCAAAAATGAACTAGTGAACTCTTTGTCAGAAGTTCCTACTGGCATTAACGAACGCCTGATAACTCTTCGATTAAAGCTCGCCAATAACCAACAGATAACTATTTTGAGCGCTTATGCACCAACATTAGATGCTGATGATGACATCAAGGAAAGTTTTTATAGCCAGTTGGACACTCTCCTGTCAGAGATACCTAAGGAGGATAAAATTATCCTCCTGGGCGATTTTAACGCAAGAGTCGGGCGTGACTTTGATTTATGGCCAGAAACTATTGGAAAAGACGGAGTTGGTAATAGCAACCCGAACGGAATCTTACTTTTGTCTATATGTGCAGAGCATAATCTCACTATTACAAACACGCTCTTTCGACAAAAGAATAAGCTTAAAACATCATGGCAGCACCCACGGTCAAAACACTGGCATCTTCTGGATTATGTAATTGTCCGTGTTAGAGATCGCCGCGATGTACTTCTTACTAGGGCCATGGTGAGTGCCGACGACTGCTGGACAGACCACCGACTAATCCGGTCCACAATGGTTATCAACATTGCTCCCCAACGTAGGCTTCAAGGAAGTAAACCAAGGCGTAAAATGAACATCCAAGTCCTTCAAGATCCTATTAAGCAAACTCGTCTTCAATCACTTCTTAAGGAACATCTACCTACGGAACCTCCTGACAACATTGAGGACCATTGGTCTAAGCTGAAAACCTCCATTACTGCAGCTTGTGAACAAACTATTGGATATGAAACTAAGAAACATCAGGATTGGTTTGATGAAAATGATAATGAGATTAAATATATAATTGACCAAAAAAGGAAAGCCTTCCAAATATGGCAAAATGATATTAACTGTGCTGCCAAGAAAAAAACCTACGCTAGCGCAAAGGCTGAGGTCCAAAGAAGAACAAGAGAACTTAAGAACGCCTGGTGGAAAAAGAAAGCTGAAGAAATTCAACAACTTGCAGAATCTCATGATGCACGGGGCTTTTTTAAGGCCACAAGGGCCATTTATGGACCAAAAACCTATGGTACAAACCCTTTACAATCAAAAGATGGCACCAAACTCTTAAAAGACAAAGAGTCTATTGCACTGCGTTGGAAAGAGCATTATTATGACCTTTTAAATCGTAAATCTAAGGTGGATAATGAGATTTTTTCGCAAATCCCACAAAAACAAATTAAAGAGGAACTTGCAATACTCCCCACTTTGGATGAAGTAAAAAAAGCCATTAATCAAATGAAGAACAACAAAGCTAGTGGACCAGATGGGATTCCTGCTGAAATCTTTAAAGAAGGGGCCCCCGAACTTGTACAACATCTTCATAAACTCATTGAAAAAATCTGGATAAGAGAAGAGATCCCAGAAGACTTCAGGGATGCCATAATTATCACCCTCTTTAAGAAGGGTGATAGAACAGACTGTGGAAACTACCGGGGCATTTCTCTCTTAGCAACCGCAGGTAAAATATTTGCTAGGATTCTCGCAAACCGTCTTCTATCTATTTCAGAAGAGATCCTCCCTGAAACTCAATATGGTTTCCGCCCCTCTAGAGGGACAGTAGACATGATTTTTACTGCACGTCAGCTCCAAGAAAAATGCCGGGAGCAAAATCAACCCCTTTATATGGCATTTATCGATTTGGCTAAGGCCTTTGATACTGTAGACCGTACAGCTCTCTGGACTATCCTTATGAAAATTGGATGCCCCAATAAATTTGTGAATATCTTGCGACTTCTCCATGACAACATGACGGCAACGGTTTTGGACAACAACGGCTCTCATGGTGCTCCATTTAAAGTGGGATCAGGTGTTAAACAGGGATGTGTTATCGCCCCAACATTATTTGCCATTTTCATCGCCATGGTTTTACATCTTGTCAAGGGGAAACTTCCCACTGGTGTGGGAATTATATATCGAACAGATGGAAAGCTTTTTAATCTCAGCAGACTGAAAGCAAAAAGTAAGGTAATTACAACCTCCGTTGTGGAACTTCAGTATGCTGATGATAATGTGGTCTCCGCACATTCAGAGGATGATCTCCAAACTATCCTAAATGCTTTTGCAGAAGCATACGAAAAACTTGGTCTCTCACTTAACATCAAAAAAACCAAAGTGCTTCATCAGCAAGTGCAAGCTAACCCTTTGGTGATGCCATCTGTCCAGCTTGGCGGGACAATACTGGAAAATGTCGATCATTTTCTCTATCTTGGCAGCTATCTTTCTGTTACAGCTAACATCGACAGTGAAATCCAGCATCGTTTGAGCTCCGCAAGTGCCGCATTTTCTCGAATGAAACATAGAGTGTTCGAGGATCGGGATATTTGTAAGAAGACCAAAACACTGGTTTATGAAGCCATTGTATTACCAACTTTATTGTATGCCTGCGAAACATGGACTATCTATAAACGTCACTTCCACCTCCTTGAAAGGTTTCATCAACGTTGCCTCCGGAAAATCCTGCGAATTACTTGGGAAGATAGACGAACAAATGTCAGTGTACTGGAAGAAGCAAAGACTACTAGCATTGAAAAAATGATCCTTCGACGCCAACTTCAGTGGACCGGTCATGTTGTTCGAATGCCTGACTGCCGTCTTCCAAAGCAGTTACTTTACTCCCAACTCAAGGATGGAAAGCGGAATATCGGTGGTCAATATAAGAGGTTTAAAGATGTTCATAAGGCTAATCTAAAAAAATGCAATATAAACATCGAAAACTGGGAAGCTCTGGCCCATGAACGATCTAAATGGAGGTTGGCCTTTCACAAAGGTTCCATGGACTTTGAAGAAGCCCGAGTGCAAGGTGAAAGGGAGAAACGTGCTAAGCGAAAAGCACGTCAAATGAATCCTTTACAGGACCATCTTCTATCTGGTAACCTGTGTCCTCACTGTGGGAAGCTTTGTGGATCTAGAATTGGCCTCCACAGTCACTTACGGACCCATCGCTAGAGACTACACAATCTTCTTTAGAATTTCCTCCTTTTATCCCGGAAGACAATCTTACTCGGTCACGAGTGATCGCCTGATGATGATGATGACTCCAAAGTATGTTTGCATAGAATTGCAGTTTTACATTAATTGTGTGCCTGAAAACCACTCTTCCAGAGTTATGTAAACAAACATTTGTTATTCATTTATATATAAAAAAAGCATATTTTAGGCATATTAGGAAATCCCCTTCCCCCCTCCCCATATTTTTGGTGGGGTTTGTTTTTCCACTTTCAAAGTAGGAGGACTCTTAAGGAGTCTAACTGCTGAGAAGGTAAAAAGCCATTTTCCTCATTTTTAATTTGCTCAAACAATCCAAGCATGCTCAGTACCCAGAGGGTATGCTCAAATAAACTTGTATGTGTCTGCCAGCTTTGTTGATTGAAACCAGAAGGCGAACATTTCTTAGAGAATGGTGATGCTAAAACTGTTCTCATTCTTTCAACAGAAAAGGAAAAGCTAAAAAAAAAAAAAAAGTCAAACAAGCAAAGTCTTATTTGCAAGTAGCTGGTTTGCATGCAATGAGAAGAGGCGGCATTCATTTCAACTACACCAGTATTTGTACTAATTAACTTTTGCTCACTGTGTTGCAGTTGCTGAGGCTGAAGAGAAGCCAAAGGCACAGGGATATGGGATGCTCCACCTCATTATTCTTCTGCTTTTTAAGCAATAAACCCTCTGGGAACCGCAATCCCAAACACACATCAACCCCCACACCCCAATGTAAGGCCCACCAGCTTCAAAATGGACAGGGCAAGCCTAGGTTATTTTATGGCCCCAAGTAGCTACACAGCTTGATCTGAGCTCCCCAAGCATCCTCCGATTGCAAAGGATCATGGGCCACACGTTACATGCTGTGGTACTCACCCTGGAAATATAGCTGTGGTTTACTTGCAGGTCAGGCCATGTCTGAATTCAGAATTGTCCCAAACCCATACACTTTAGAGGCACTGGAATGAGTAATTTATTGAATCCAGTGTGTGTATTTGGGTTTATTAATGCTTCAGCCTCATTCACATGTTGGCTTGCAGGGATTAAATCCTAAAACCATAGACCACAGACGTTTTGGGACTACACTTCCCAGCATTGCCCATGCTGGCTGGGGCCAATGGGAGTTCAAGTCCCAACCATCTGGAGGGCATCAGGTTGGGGAAAGCTGCTGGGGCTCAAGCCTTCTGGAAGCCACAGCCTGACATGGAAGCCCTGCCCAAAATCTCACCGCTCTGGGGACTGGTTGTGGTTACTCAGCAGTGAAATGGGCTGGGAGATGCTCTGAACATGCTCAGGGGCCTTCTCCTACCACTTCCCCTAGTCCTGAGAGTTCACCTCACTAATAGCTCGCATTTGAACATATTTATTCGGAAGGAAGCCCCCACTGATTTCAATGGACCCTGTTATCTATTCCTTCCCATTGAAATCACAGAGACTTGCGAAATCTCCAGGGCGTTTAACAAGGCTGGGACTGGTCGCAAGTTGCGACCAGTCCCAGCCTTGTTAAACGCCCTGGAGATTTCTACCCACCCATTTCAGCGACTAGCTTTGACGATACCCTTCCCCAAACCCAAGGCCGGCGTATTCAGCAGAACCACATTGGAGAGGGAAGAGGAGGGCTGTGCAATTAGCGACTGGAGGCGGGGAAGAGCAGCAGCGAGTGGGCCGGAACCCTTGCCAGGTCCCTAGACGAGCCGTTTCTGTAGCCTCGGCTCGTACGTAATAAAGCAAACAGATGGTGGTTTCCAAGGCAAGGTTCTGGCCCCTTAAGAAGCCCGGCGTACAGCTTGGAAGGCAACGCGAGTCCTACCACCGTACCACGGTCTTGACTCGACGAGCCGGGCAGCAGCAGGGAGCCCGCTGCCGCTTTAAGGAACCTGGCCAGTGGAGGGCGGCCGCGAGTGGCGCGCCAGAGGGAGAAGGCCGGGCTGGCTGGCTGGCCGGCCGGCCGGCAGGGGGAAACGAGCTAACCGGCGTATCCAAGGCAAAGTGGGCGCCGCGCTCGCCCCTACGGAAACCCAACGCCACTGTTTGGGTGCAGCAAACGAGCGAGCTTCGGCCGTCACCTGCTTCTTTAACCCACAGCCCCAAACGAGAGGGGCCATACGAAAGGGGGGGGGCGCTTCTCCTGTACCAGGAGAAAGGGGGTGGGGTCACGGAGTAAGCCCGGGCCGCCCCTTCGCTCGCGCACATGCGCGAGCGCGCCCCCGCCAGCCCGCCCAGTGGGGAAGGTGCCTCCTTCTGCAACAGGGAAAGCGAACGGCCCTGGGGGCAAAAGCCGAGCACACGCGCGCTCTCTCGCACATAATGGCGTCTCTCTCGCAGCCAGCTGGGGCGGAGAGAGCCGCCGAACAATACTAGCCGTAGCGACGCACACACACACCCCGGCCGCCCATTTCCCCACCCTTCCCCCTGCGCTCTTCGAAAAGAAAGGAAGGAAAGGAGGGGGGGGGGAAAGCAAAACAACCTCAAGTCCGCCGGGGAAAGCAATTGCAACGGGCTTATTGGCGCGCGCGCGGCAGCTCGGCTAATTGCAAATGCAGAAGCTCATGGCGGCGCAACGCAACGGGGTGGATTGGCTGCCCCCCTCGGAAAGGGGCGGCGAGGAGGGATGGGAGGAGGAGGAGGAGGAGGAGGGGGATCGCTTCCAAATCGGTAGCCGCTTGGACGAGGCACGTTACTCGGTCGCTGGAAAGGTTGCGAGGGAGGCTGGTGGAAGGTTTGCCAAAAGGAGCGTCCCGGTTCCAGCTCACCCCTCCCTCACAAACACACATCGCCCCGGTTCGAATGAACCGGGAGGGGGGGAGATTTGCCAGCCCCGTGTCTCTCCCTGTTTTGCGTTTCGAAGAGTGCGGCGCTCACCCATTGCCTGGCACATGCGTAAAAGCGAGTTGCGCCCAGAGTCCCAGCCATACCCTCCTTAGCAAATAATAACAAACCCAGCCAGATCTTACCTGAAACATTGAAGCCACACTGTGCGTATCTCTTTTCTAAGTCCCCTTTTCCTCTTTCTTTCTCTTTTTGCCTCCCCACTTCCGATATTTCTCTCTCCCAGCAGCGATCTGCTCTCTTCGCTATACCAGAGAGAAATGCAATAGCTTGGCTAAGGTAGACAGAACAAAATACAGAGAATAGTTGCTCCAGGGGCTTTGAAACCCCTTAAGGCGCAAGGATCAGGATACAATTAGCTCATGTCTCTACCTCCAGTCTAAATCAATCTCCAAAATAAAAGTTAAATTAAATTAACTGATCACACAGGCATAGAATTGATCTCCAAAACGTGCATATATGTATATATATATATACATATCATGTAATTTCCCCCCGATTTTTTTTTTTGTAGAAAAAACAGTCTCATTCCAGCCTCCAACTTGCTTTTTACTCTCCTCTTGCACAGAAAAGCTGATTTTAATCGTTGTGATTAGTTTTGATGTAACGTTTCCTCAGGCGATTTCTGCAAATGGATGGCGTGTTTCTTTGCCAGAAGAGGGAAAAGCAGCAGATGATGATAATTATAAGGATTGTTGGTTGTTTCTTTTTCCTTTTTTAAAAAAAATGGTATTTAGATCCGTCTCTACACTTTCCCAAGTTGACCTGACGCTGTCATTGTACTAAGGTCGCCCAACTTGTTGATTAGGATGCCCTCCTGATTTGAGTAAAGGATACGTGATAATTTGGCAAGGGAGCAACACATTTTCTGTTCCTTTGGCTATATAACTTCCCAAATGACGTGTATAAAAATAAGCACATGGAGTCTGCTTTGCCCCAATCAAGTCTGAATCAGTGCCTGGGGGTGATACACAAACTCATTTCAAATGTTCAACCATGCAGAATTGCAAAAAGATTGAAGGAGTTCCACTGCATTTTTATTTTAAAACAGCGAAATTAGAAAGAAAACAAAATCCTTGTAAACCTACCCAGGAATTTACCGTGAACGATCACGTGACGTCCACGATTGTGGTTAACTTTCCCAATTATCTAATTAAAACGAGAGAGCCCTCCCTGTGCATCTAATCTATCAGGCTGGTATACTTATAACTCCTCTCTCCTTGGAGAGCCTGCACTTATTACTTAAGAGTAGCTATTTATTTCAATAGGACTACTTCAGTGATAATGGTTTTAAGGTATTTTGACAGGGAAGGCTTAAATCGATCTGTACGTGAGAATGTAAAACCAAAGTAGCTGGAATGAACTTTTGATTGAAAATGGGTCTCTTATATTTTGTCCTACATTAACAGTATTCACATGTGGCTCAAATTGCAGGATAAGAGAAAATGCTGCTTCACACATTACAGGGAGAGATGACAATTTTTTAATTTAATTTTTTAAAATACAATGGGATATTTTGTCATAGATCCAAGGGTCACCTTCCATTCATATTTTAATGCACTCCCCCCCCCCTGTTTCTGTAACTGATTAATTCAAAGACTTGACTACCATTTCTTATAACCAGACTTCAAAGTCAATGGTGCCCACTAAAAAGTCCTGAACAGAATCAGAAGATAAAACCCCATACATCAGATGTCTAGCCAGATGGGCGATTCATAAATATAATAAATAAATAAATAAAATACAAAGTGGTACCCAGAAGTGCTTGGAAGCAGAAATGTTTTGGAGCCGTTATGAGCCAGTACTTACTTTACAGTCTGGCTTTCAACAAGA
The DNA here is from genome assembly GCA_021292165.1 of Shinisaurus crocodilurus. NCBI lineage: Eukaryota > Metazoa > Chordata > Lepidosauria > Squamata > Shinisauridae > Shinisaurus > Shinisaurus crocodilurus. The sequence continues at coordinate 163,853,299 of CM037880.1, forward strand.
TGTATCAGAACACTTCCCAAACAGTTAAATAAAATTAATGGGAAATAGGAAGAACTCCTACTCCACAAGGGCAGTTTCTGTATCACAAGAAAATAAAAGTTTAAAAAAATGACTACCGTAATTCAATGTCTTGAAGGTGTAATTGACCAAGTTAGTGATTTTTTCATAAGGCAAAATCTTACAAAAAGAATCTGACTGTTTGGCAGACATGTCATTATTTGAAGATTTAAACACATGCATTTACAGTGACTAATTTATTCACAGTTGGCTTAAATATAATTTATCCAAAGGGAAACGTTTTAAGGGTGCAATCCTATGCACGTTTAGGGAAAAAAAGAGGCCTACAACTCCCAGCATGCCCCAGCCAGCCATGCTGGGTGGGGCATGCTGGGAGTTGTAGGCCTTTTTTCTGTCTAAACATGCATAGGATTGCACCTTAAGGCACTGAAAATATTCCATTCTTTGGGTACTCAAATATCTGAGGGATATAACAAGATGTTCTTCTACATTTATTTATTTATTTTATTATATTTGTTAATCGCCCATCTGAGCGGCCACCCTGGGCAATGTACAATTAAAACTACAATAAAACATGATAATTAAAACAGTATAAAAAATTCTTTTAAAATCCTAACCCCCATATTCCCGTCTGAAATACCATGTTTTTAATGCGCCATGGAAGCTCATCATGGAGGGGGCATGGCGAAGGTCACTAGGGAGGGAGTTCCATAATTTGGGGACCACCACAGAGAAGGCCCTCTTCCTAGTCCCCACCAGCCTGGCTGCTCTGGCTGATGGGATAAGGAGAAGGCCGTCTGTAGCAGATCTTGTTGAGCAGCCTACTTGATGTAGCTGGAGGCGCTCCTTGAGATAAACTGGGCCGGAGCCGTATAGGGTTTTAAAGGTCAAAACCAACTCCTTGAATTCGGCTCGGCAAGCAACTGGTAGCCAGTGCAACTCCTTAAGCACTGGTGTGATGTGATCATGCTGGCGGCTGCCCTTAATCAGGCGAGCCGCCGCGTTCTGTACCAGCTGAAGCTTCTGAACCATCTTCAAGGGTAACCCCACGTAGAGCGCATTACAGTAGTCTAGGCGAGAGGAGACCAAGGCATGAACCACTGATGGGAGCAGGTGATTAGGAAGGTAGGGGCGCAGCTGCCGTATCAGATGGAGTTGATACAGCGCTGCCCAGCTCACAGCTGACACCTTGAGCCTCCATGGGCAGCTGGGAGTCTAGAATGACCCCCAAGCTGCGGACCTGGTCCTTCAGGGGTAGATGTACCCTATTCAGCACCAGGTCAACATCCCCTAACCTCCCCTTGTCTCCCACCAAAAGTACCTCGGTCTTGTCAGGGTTCAGTTTCAGCATGTTCCTTCCCATCCAGCCACCCACTGACTCCAGGCACTTAGACAGGGTCTCAACAGCCAACCTCGGTGAGGACTTGAAAGAGAGGTAGAGCTGTGTGTCATCCGCATATTGATGACATCGCACTCCAAACCTCCTGATGATAGCTCCCAGCGGCTTTAGGTAGATGTTGAATAGCATCGGGGAGAGGATGGAACCCTGCAGCACCCCACAAGTGAGCAGCCGAGGGTCCGAAACCTCCTCCCCAAGAACTACCCTCTGGTACCTTCCAGAGAGGAAGGACCGGAACCACTGTAATACAGTGCCTCTGATACCGAATCCCTCCAGGCGGTCCAGGAGGATACCGTGGTCCACGGTATCAAAAGCTGCTGAGAGATCAAGGAGGACTAGGAAGGAGCATTCACCCCTATCCAAGGCCCTCCTCATATCATCCACCAAGGCGACCAAGGCCATTTCCATCCCATGTCCAGGCCTGAAGCCCGACTGGCATGGATCTAAATAATCAGCTTCATCCAAGTGTGCCTTCAACTGAGCCCCCACCACTTGCTCAATCATCTTGCCCAGAAATGGCAAATTGGAGACTGGGCAAAAGTTGTTCAGATCTTGGGGATCCAAGGAGGGCTTCTTTAAAAGTGGTCTTACTGCGGCCTCCTTAAGGACTGATGGGATCACTCCCTCATCGAGGGAGGCATTCACCACTGCCCTGATCCCCTCACCCAGTCTCTCCCTACAGCTCATAATGAGCCAGGACGGGCAAGGATCAAGCAAGCAGGTGGTTGGCTTCACAGATGAAAGCACCTTGTCCACTTCATCAGAAGGAAGAGGCTGGAACCGATCCCACAAGACCGGTCTACCGTTGGCCTCCTCCTGCTCACTTCCTGTATCCACGATGCGTGAAATCCCACTCCTAATCCGATCAATTTTATCTGCAAAGTACTTTGCTAAAGCCTCCCAGGAGGCTTTGGATTGTTCCATGGATTGTGAAAGCCTCCCAGGAGGCTTTGGATTGTTCCATCAGATCCGGAGCAACTGGACCGACCAGGCTCCAAACCACTTGGAACAGCCTCCTGGGGCAGCACTCCGCAGACGCGATGGAGGCAGCATAGAAATTCTTTTTTGCTGCTTTCACCGCCACCTGGTAGGCTGAAGATGCAGCTCTAACCCATGTTCGATCGTCTTCGGAGCAGGATTTACGCCATCAGCACTCTAGCCTTCTCACCTCCCTACATAAAGCTTCCATAATCTTTGCCATTATTTATTTGTTTATTTGTATTATATTTATATCCTGCCATTTTTCCTGCAAGGAACCCAAGGTGGCTTACATAATTCTCCTGCTCCTCTCCATTTTATCCTCATAACAACCCTGTGAGGTAGGTTAGGCTGAGAGTCAGTGACTGGCCCAAAGTCACCCAGTGAGTTTTATGGCCGAGCGGGGACTAGAACCCAGATCTCCTGAGTCCCAGTTCAACACTCTCACCACTACGCCACACTCTCTGAATGCTGAATTTTAGGGCAGGGGTCATTAAAAAGTTTTCATAGCTAAACTTCCTAAATAACACAGCTGTTGGAAGGAAGCAAAAGGCCATCAGAGCATAAGAAGAGCCCTACTGGATCAGACCAAAGGTCCAATCTAGTCCAGCTTCCTGCTACCCACAGTAGCTGAGATTCCCCCAAGAACTTCTATTTTTTTAAAAAAAACCTAAAAAGCCCCGATTACTTTAGCCTTTCCTTGTAAGGAAGGTGCTTTAATTGTTCCAGTTGGCCAGCTTGCCCAATTGCCTGCTGCAAGTAAGGATCATCTATTGGTTCTACTCCTTAACAACCTATGCAGTCCAGACCTCAGTGGGCAACAACAAGCAAAGCACAGCTACAAAGAAAAGGGCTCCACAGCAGATGACTGAAGAAAGATGGCCAAGCTATCTGCTGCCAGGAAAGGCACTGGCTACCTTGTAACTAACTAGTGTGTCTTGGAGGCGACATTCTTCCTGACCAAGGAAATCAGAAGCAAAGTCTTACCAAGGGAAGTTTGATGGAGGGCAAGTACATGCCACCCAATATTCTGTCTCCATCTGTTCATCACCTGGGTCTGGAATTCATCACTCACAGTATCCCAGATGTCCAACCAACCAATGTCTCATGCAAGGATAGCCATCTGTTACCAAGAAACAGCTATACAAATAAATCCAAGAATTCCATCGACCCTTTCTGCAACCACATCTCCTTGACATTTGATAGGTCCTTTCTGCACAATCCAAAGTGTGCCCCCAACTGCATTTAATTTAGTAGGATACTCCTACAATCCCTGATCTAACATCCATGCCACAATAATCTGTCAGTACATCATGGGAAATGGAAGTTGTACACAATCTCTGAACAGTGTGCCACACACTGGAAGTCCTCTCCCCTGACACTGTATTCCATTCCTATACTCTTCCTGCTGAGGTTTCACCAATTATTCTCCAGCTTCTTATACCTCCCAGAATTCACAGGCATTCCAGTGAATCACTTTTACCAGACAACCCCTTCTTCTGACAAAGGGTTTGATTGGCTGGGCTGAAAAATATCCCTATGACTGGCTTGGCTACTGAGGAAATGGTTGCCCTGCATGCCAGTCTCTTTGGGCTCCCTGAGGGTGCTTCCAGACAGAGGGCTCCTAGCATCAACAATGAAAAGGCACTGTGCAGCTATTCTGTATTTTCTTCCTTAATGGATTCTTTCCTGGTAAGAAAAAACATGGAAGAAGCAGTGGAAAAACAGAGGATGGCTACAAATTGAATCTGTCATAATCTCTCTCCACACCCCCTCGGTAAAATTCCATGAATGAGTCAATGTAATTGCACAATAAAAGCCTTGGGTTGTACCCAGTGTTAGTCTAACTTAACTCCCATTCGTTCCAGTGGGTCTTCAACTCTAAGAAGGACTACTATTAGATGCAACCCATGGTCTGGAAGCACCCATTGTTGCCAGAGATAGTGCTCATGCTATTATTGTTCCATCTTGTCCAAGAAACCTAGGCATACATAAGATTATCAGTTATCTTCAAATTGATGTGAGATAGGTTAAGCGGAGATCCAGGGAGCTTCTAGATGGAGGGGCTCCTAGTGCTAACCATCAGAAGGCATTGTGCACAGTGGTTCCATCTTTTCCTCCTTAACAGAAAGGAAATGGATAGATGAAGTGGCAAGAGAACATGGGAGGATCACAAGTAGAAGACATCATTGTCTGCACTCCCCCATAAGCCTCCATGAATGAGGCAGGGTGATGGTGCCAAAGAAGCCTCATCTAGAAGCACCCATAGTGATTTGCTAAGTGTGGATATGAACTGATGTCTCCCTGGCTGAAGTCCAACACATTGTCACCTACAACACACTGGCTGCCCTGGGAATTATTCTGAATGGTGGTGTGTGTGTGTGGAGGCATGAAATGGGGGAGAAAGCACATGAATGTTGCCTACTGGGCTATAGCAGCAACTTTATCTTGAGGATAGCCTTTATCTTCTTAGAACTGGTCCTGGGAGGGCTTCATTTTTCATGTGTTTGCTCTTTTTGAAATTGGTAAGGTGCCTGGAGTGATTCTTGAATAAGCAGGAGCTGTTGTTGAAGATGAAAATTTTGGTCCAGCCTCTATTAACAAAGCTAGTGCAATTATCCAAGAATTAATTTGTTTCCTGTCAGCAGCTTCATATCTCAGTGCTCTTTTTAACTTTCATAAAGTTGTAATCAGGGATACTTTGCATGTGGTGTGTATTACAGAAAACTACATTCCATTCTGTTTTATTTGGCATTGTCTTTGGGAAAAAAGGGTGTGTGTTGTTGTTTTTTTTAAAAAAATCTGGACAATGTTTGTGAACAATCAATATCTGAAGGAAAGTGAATAGCAACTTTAATAAGCTCAAACTGAGAATGGTATTTGGATTTTGAGTTTTTGCCCAAAGTCTTGTCTGTTTATAATCAGCTCATTGAAAACCAAGACACCCTCCATAGTCATATCGTCAATGTTAACTGTCAAGTAAAGGGCAGCTTTATGTAAAAGCATATCTTCTAAAGCAGGGCTAGCTGGGGCATGCTGGGAGTTGTAGGCCAAAAACATCTGGGGACTCAAGGTTGGAGAGCCCTGTTCTGAAGGATGCAGACCATAGGAGTCCACTCCTTGAAATGTATTAGTTTTGACTTTATCACTAATCCTTTTGAGAAGCAATCATTAAGGCTTTCCTCAAGAAGGACTTCATGTCAGCCTGAGCTTCTTTTCATAGTTTTGCTCCATACCTCTGTCATGTCCACCCCTGTCATAATCTCACATTAAAAATACATAGCAGCTAAATAAATAAAACCAAATAATTGCCTGTATTGGGCAACTCATTTGAAGTGTTTCTTTTGAAGGCTTAGGGTGCAATCCTATGCATGCTTAGATGGAAATAGTCCTATCACCTAGGACTTTTTTCTGTCTAAACATGCATAGGATTGCATCCTTCACATTTAGAGATTTAGACTAGAGATCTGTGAACATCTTTTGTCCAGGTTCATTATTGCTTGACAAAGGAGTAATCATTTTTGTTTACTTTTGATTTTTAGAAACATATACTCCCCCATCTCAGCAAAGAGGACTTAATTTTGTCTCATGGACCACCATTCTTGATTTCCATCTAGTCATATATGCAGAAGAGTGCTACAAGGGGAGAAACCATTGGGTGGTTGTACAGTTCTCCTGCACTGCCCACTCACTGGGAGGGTTCACAGGATACAATAAGCCACACTGCATAGCAAGCTGCAGAGTGTTGCTTATAAGTCACCCTACCCAAAATGCACCTGACAGGCACATTGTGGGCAAGGGTCTCTACTCAGTCCTCCTGCTGGACCCCCTGGGAGCACCGAGGTTCCTCCTCTCCCTGCCATAGCAGGGAGCCCGAAAGGCGGCGGGGAGCGGGGGAACAAGGGAGCAGAAATCAGGCTGAAAGGGCTCACTGCCGCGGTGGGCAGCAGGGGAAGAGCAATCAGTGCCGTTGACTTGCGAGTCAGTGGCAGCAACCACGGCACACTGCGGTGGTGGGCTGAAAGGACTTGCCACTGAGGCAGGTGGCAGGGGTAAGCATCTGACAGCTGCCCCCAAGTGCCGCTTGGGCACTTTGGGGGTGGCTGCCAGCAGCACTTGTCTGGCAGCTGCTTGGCAAGAGTGGCAAGGGTTTCTTGCCAAGTGGCTCACTTGCAGTGCGGCTTGACCCATGATGGGTCATGTTGTCCAGGTTCAGACGACACAACAACCCATCGTGGGTCAAACAAACCCTATTGAAAGCCATGGCTTGTCAGGGTGGCTTATAAGCCTAAAATAAGCCACCCTGATAAACCTGTCCCAGGTTCGCACAACACAACAATCCACCATGGCAGAAGCTTATAAACCATGGAGGTAGAAGTTTATAAGCCACAGTGGGTTGTCATATCATGCAAACCCAGTCACTGACAGTGCCACTCACTTGTTTGGGGAAGAACTTGATCCAGGTAAGTCCTTTTCTGCAAATGGGTGATCAAGACTTTCAGGGCTGACTTCACCAACCATCACTTTGGCAGAGGCAGAGTGGAAGAGATATCCTCGTAGAGCAGAAGTAGGCATACAGCCTGCTATGTGGGAGAGGCTGCCCAGATAGGGCCTTTCAGTATTATATGACTTTTGTTTGGTCCTTTTGACTAAGGGCCAAATAACAGATTACCTGAGCTGCATAGTTCTGGCCTTGCCAGCAACCCCCCTCCCCCAATCTGGATCAAAGCCCTAGCATGGGTGTGTGTGTGCACTTTAACACTCCCCATGTGCCTTGGCTATGCAGATGAAGGCATTGAGTGTTTATTGCTTTATACATCTGCATCAGTGGTTAAGCTCAGTAATACATCTTGGTAGACTTTATCTCTCCTTATGATTATGAACCAAGAAATTATCTTCTATGGAAAATGGGTAAATATTTTCTATATAGAATTCATGGCATTTCCCTATCAAATTAGTGGAAAGAGTTTACTCCATCTTTTAATGTTCATTTATTTAAATACATGCAAATTGTAACTATCTGAGGTAAGGCATTCCTGCCCGGCCCTTATACCCAACCAACCCAAACAAATTTTGGCTAGGCAAGCTTAAAATTGGCCAAGTAACAACATTATGTATATACATTGCCAAACAGCAATTCTTTCAATCTGGTCTTTATTGAAATCCGAACCTTCTAGTTCTGCATGAGTTTAGTCTCAAGTTTGTTTCAAAGGCTTGTACATAGTTTGGATTTATGTGACAGATGGTTCTAATTAGAGGCTGCAATCAGGGCCGGCCCTTGCTAAGTTGGCACCACAGACAACATAAATTTTGCTCCCGCCCCCAGGCTTCATAGGGAGCAACACACAGTGACTCTATGGCTTCTCTTGGCAGTAGTGACCCCAAGCAGTGAGTATCTCTAGTTAACAAGTCACTTCCCCAAAATGACCACCAACAGAAGTTTTTCTTGTTTTTAAATGGGGAGGAGGGAAAGGATCTGATGTGAAGCCAAGTGTTGTTTAATAAAGAAAAGGGAGAGTTCTGGGGGGAGGAGGACTAAGAGCCAGGCCCTCTGTAGGGTGTTCTAATTCTGGGTCTGGACCTGGAAATGATGATGGGGTTGGTCTAAAACAGCCACCATCAACCTGTCCTCCAAATGTGTTGGACTACAACCACCACCATCCCCAGCTTGTATAGCCAATGGCCATCATCATGTGGACAAGATGATGGGAGTTCTAGTCAAACACATCTGGAGGTTGGTCTAAACATTATTGGATCTTTCAGGCCAACAATGTGGGGTAATTTCCCCTTTTCTATTGGTAGAATGAGTTCTGTTTATAGTGATCTAAAAAGGGGTGTGCATAATTTTGGGTGTGTGTGTATGTAAATTATATATTTCATTAGTGGTCCCTCCCTTCATATTCAATTGTATTAAAAGCAACTACGGTATGTTGTATCTGAAGGCAGTTCTATTTGTAGTACAATCTGTCTTGTTCGCAGTTCATCTGGTATAGAACCACTTAGCTTTGCTTCGCTGTCCTATTGCCTGAACCAGAACTGTTCATGAGACACCCAATAATGCAGCAGAGATGCCTTCAGGGCACGATATAAATTTATGTAAGTGTATCTCTTTGTGCATCCTTTGGGTGTTAGAACCTCTCAGCTTAGCTAACCATAAAAATGACTGCCATATAATACCTATATAGGTGCAAAATAAAGGATTTTTTTTTAAAAAAAACCCACAAGATTAAAAAAAATGTGATCCTACTTTTATGTATAGTAACATTAACCTTCTTAAACATAGTAATAGCAAGCATGGAAGGTTGTATTGTATTTTCCAGCCAACATAAGGCATCAGAACAATTAACAGCAAATGCACAAATCAGACATGAATCTCAGTAAAGAACAGTCTGTTGTAACTGAGGTAGCAGTTCAGTAGAAAAAAAAGAAAGAGGAGCAAGTAAACAAAGCCAGGAAGCTCAAGTTAAAAATATAGACAGTATCCAATACTGCTGCTGTGCTCCTGCTGGTTGCGTTGCACTCACGGAGTCTACCGCTTGCACAGCAGGAACTAGTGCATTCCACAGTAATCCAGAAAACAAGCGGAAACCCTCATTTCCAGTTCAGGCCCAGTCAGTGGAACTCCCTTCTACAAGCTCTGCTGACCTGCCCTGTTCTGGAAATGAACATTTTGCTCATTTCTGATTGCCACAGGATCTGCTAGCTTCCTGCTGTGCTAGTGGTGGGTCCCGCTAGCTCACAGGCAGCATTGGATACTGCCTGATATAAAGTTAAGTCTGGCTTTTGAACCAACTGAAATCCAAGATCATATGGGTCTGATTGGTCTTTTGTAGACTTTGGTCCATCATATTTTTTTTATTTCTTTATTAATGAAAAAACACAACAACAAACAATGAAACCAATGAAGTATAATGAATAGGAAGTGCAATATATCACATTCAATACTAAACGTTGTCACGTAGTTTACAAAAATGTTGTTTAATCTCATCCATGCTTGTCTGTTCATTGTGTTCTCTGTTCCCCCCTCCCTTTTTTTACTTTACTCAGGATGTAAGTCCTTCCAGAAGGATTAGTGGTCTAGCAGCCTGTGAGGTGTTGTTCACATACCAGTTAAAAGAATATCAGGCCGTCACAAAATACCGTAGTTTCTTAACGAGCAATCCCTCGAAAATCAGATAAGGCTACATCCCAAATATTCTTGAACCAATTTGTCAGGGTAAACCGAGCACTTGATTTCCAGTGTCTAGCGATGACTAGGTGTGCTGCAACAAGCAGTGCAAGCCAATCTTTATGTAACACTGGCTTAGAGGTGTTAGCATAAAGAGAGAGCACCTAAAACACTTTTAAGATGGAACCAGTTTGAAAAATATTGTCATAGATGTTTGTTGTGTTACTACTACTAAAGAAGTATGACTTTGTTATGTGAACAGCATGAAAGTGCTGTCTCAGAATGAACTGAAGGTACAGTGGAAAAGCAGGAAAGGAAATGTTCTTCTTAGTACTGTACTTGGATCTCAATTCTGCGACGAAACCAAAAGTAGATACAGCTGATTAACAGCCGGTTAACAGCCTCACGTCGAAAAGTGCCACATCAGTGTAGATCAGGGATGGGCAGAAGGTAGATCTCCAGATGTTTTGGACTAACTCCCAGAAGCCCCCGCCAGCATGACCAATGGTTGGGAATGCTGGGAGTTGAAGTCAAAAAACATCTGGAGATCTACTTTCTGTCCACCCCTGGTGGCGATTACAGGGTAAACATGTATTACAATGCAGGTAATGAGGTCATACTCGCATTACAGATCCTTCAAACTGGCACTGAACTGCAGCGGAGGTATGGCCCACCCTACAAAGTTAAGGTCTAAGAGCAGCAAGCCTCACAGTAAATGAGTAGTGAACTGCTAATGCAAGTCCATTAAAAAGGGCGGGGGAGCCTTCTCCCATCCATATCTACTGTGCTGGATTGGGGCCCAGCCCCCTTGGGAACACTTTTTCCTCCTAAGGGCACCTGCCACTTGCTCTTATCTGCCAGCAGTGAAGCAATGGTAAGCAGAGAGCGTGGGTGAAGTGGGCTGATCTACTTTTCTACTACAGTCTTCCTTCTATCCTGGTGGTTTGTTGCAGGGCCCTGCTGGAGGTAGAACTGGTGGAAGCTGTAGGCCAGTAGATGGGACATCCCAGCCCCTCTAGTGGGGCTGGGATGGATGTCCCATCTACTGGCCTGCAGCTATGGGCTAGCCAGTGACTGCTGGGAAATTGGCCCACCCGACCAATCATCTGCACTGAGTGTAATAATATGAAAGAAGTATGCAGTCTTGAGTGGTTGTACTTCCTGGGAGGCACCAGGAAGTGGTTGAGGGCAACATCCACTGCTTCTGGCCCGAGGAGAGAGCTTGATGGAAAGGAATTGTTTGCATAAAAAATTAGGTCTGTTTGGAAGGCAGAGTCTGTGGGATGCAGTATACCAACTCTGAAACACTGAGTAAATCCCTTACTCATAGATGATTATTTGGTTAGCCTGTCGATTCTATGGATAGTAGATAGTACTGTCACTTTGCTACACTTATGCAGGTGTCAGTCATGTATTGAACCCCTTGTGGGTGGACAACTGCGGGCTGTGATAGCTGCAGTGTTGGATTTAGTGCGTGATCAGGTAATTAAAGGTTTCCAGCCCATGCTGTTCAGGTTCTTATGCAATGCTAATCACTGTGGCATATGCCACCTGAGATCATTTCTAAATATACACACATGCAATGGGACAGCCTTAAGGTTATACATTCAACCTTAGCTCTCTTATTTCGTGCCTTTTTAAGTGATCAATTGAGCAATATTAATGTAGAATCTTTGTTAGGGATGATTTTACAACTATCGAAAGAATAAAAAAAGGGAGGCCCAGAGGCTTGACTGCTTAGACTGTAATTGTGCATGTTTACATCATAAAATGAATTTAAAGTATTTTCCTGGATAACCACTGGCCTATTATGCTCCCTTCCTTATGGCAGGGACTAGGAAGGCTCCCTTCTCCTGTGCAGCAGGAGAATTTGTGTATCAGGAGCTGTTTGGCCATATAAGGTAGGCCATGGTGATCTTTCTGAGTGGCAGTCAGTCTGGTCTTTCCCAGACATGCTGTTACAATTCCCTTAAACTAGAATTGATCCTAGAAAGCTATACATACAAAGCATATGTTTTACCATTGAGCTATGCTCTTTTTGCTTGTATATTTTTTTTGTCTGAAACTATTATTCCGTTTTTTAAAAGCAACTTTTTCTTATCTTATCTGACATCTTTTTCTTGCTTAACAGTTTGGGATTTGTTCTTTAGTTATATTTTATTTTGTGCAGAGGTATACCAACCATCTGCTCCTTTAATATGGTGCTCTTAAATAGCTGTAGGCAGAATGTGTGTATTTAACTCTCTCTCTTTTAAACTTTGCCCTTGAGATTGCTAACTAATTCGCTTCTTTCTACAGCTTGATCTTTAAGGGCATAAACTCGCTTACTGTGAACTCCATGGCCAAATGCCTACTGAAGTTAATGAATTAGGCAACTTGCAGCACAATCCTATACATGTCTACTACTTAGACATTGAGATCAATAAGACTTTCTCCAAAGTAAGTGTATATAGTGCAGCCTTAATAAAGTTTATTCTTGCATCCAACTCAACTACGTTAGGTCAGCGACCACACTTTCTTAGTGGTTCTTCTTCACTGAAGCTGTATCTTTTTTCCTCATTTCTTTTGAAAACCAAGGGCAGCCTTAAGATGCTGTTGCAATCTTGAGTGGAGGACTGGTAGGCAGAGTCTGCTTACCTTTTCATGTCTGACTGTTTTCCATCTCAAAATTCCCCCTCCAAACTGGGCTAGCTCTATCTTTTCTCCTATGGGGAAAGAGAAAATGTGGCAAAAAATATCCTCCTGGTGCCCTTTCCCAGTTACTTCTGGGGTGATAAACCAAGCACTGGTGCTTCAACTGCTGGAGTTTGCCATACTGGTGCTTAGAGGCAAGGTTCTGTCTGGCAAAATAACCCTGTGTGGTGGGGAGCCCGCTGCCCCCTCACATTATGATGAGATTAAGGTGAGTTTAATGTGGGGAGGTTTCCTATCTGCTAACCACTGAAAGGGATCAATTGTATAGTGAGTTTTGACAGCATCTCAGAGAAATGGAACTGCCAACCCTTCTTTCTGATAGGGCCCTGTGCCTTTGAAAGGCTGTGTAATAGAGGAGTAAGAGGTGTAGCTTTCTCCAACCTACAGTGTCATGCTAGGCATAGCTGCACCTGTAACACTTCTGTCAAGCAGCTCTCAATGGTGCAGGAGTCCTGGAAGAAATTGCTGGCAAACTTATATAGGAGCATTTGGTTTCTCACGTGACTGGTGCTGCTGTAAGCCATGCATATGATCTGCATACATTGGCTGGAACATCCTGCCTCTACAAATGCAACTTGACTGCCTGGTTGCCTGTGGAGAGACAAAAGAAACATGGGTATAGTGATGTGCTTTGGGTAGCAGATGCTCCACTGCCCCATTGAGTGTGTACTTACCTGGTAGTCTTCCTGGAGATTCACCTGTTGGTGGAGAGAATGTAATTGAGACAACACCTGGTGTTCAGCAGTCATTGTATGGTAGGAGCTTACCTGCATTGACGGGGGTGGGGGCATGCATGCTGCATACTTACCTTGTGTCCGCTGTGTGAAAGACACTCCAACAACCTGTTGAGTAAGGGAGGCCTATTTAGACAGTATACAGTTCCCATATATTCTTGGAGGAGGGGAAGACCCTTTGTGGCTTTGGGTGCACACCTGGGGAGCTTTGGAGAGTAAGATGGGGAATGTTCAAGAGTCCTGTTTTGAGACATGGACTTCCTGGTGAGTTTCCCTTGCTTATCTGTGTGGGGTGTGCTGTCCTTGCCCATTTAGAATTCCAAGGCAGAGATTACCTGGAAGGGTTGCAAGAGCACGTGCGCTATCCATCCACTCTTCCTACTTTGCTGTTCATCTTGGTAGTGCAAACTGCACCCTGTGTGCAGAGATCCCTTTCACTAAAGTCACCCATGTGATCAGGTTCTTACTTTTTTACTTCTATACTCATGATTCTAATTTTATATTGAAACAAAAGCCACTGTAGGAGGCTGGGTTAAGCTGTGAGAGAGCACAGGATACTAATTATGCCGGCCACTCCCCTCCCACCTTGTCAGTTCTATCACCATTTTAAGGCTTCCACTGGCTCAATTTAACCCATAAACTATTAATCCATTATGGGTTGTATCCAATGTTAGTCCTACTTAAAGAGTAGACCCAATGAAATGAATGAGACTTAAGTTAGAGGATACAACAACCCTATGTCAGTCAGTGTAACTTTGTGTTTCGCTGGTGCAAGGGGATTTGGTTCCAATTCTATCCCTGTCCAGCTGGTGTAACTTGAAGATATAATCATACTATAAGTTAATGGTGGGCAGACATCAAGCTTGTGGGATCTTCTTTGTTTTCTACTAGAACCCTGAGATCCACCAGCTGGAGCCTGGTGCAAAAAAATAATAATTATACATAGAATTAAAGAATTCCGAGCCCAGAAATTTGTTTTGAGTACCAGAACTGAATACAGCTCACAGTCCTTCAACACAAAACTCCTGATTACCCCCAAGCTTCCTTCATTTCAGCAATATAATTTAGGGTGGGAGATGGGGAAATCATTTTATTGCTGCTATTTTAACAACTGGGAGTCAGAAATCCTTGCTGACCTACTGCAAATCACCCAGAAACCCAAGAGTATGTCCAGATCTACATTCAGCCCACCCCTGCTATGAGTGGTAGATTACCTCTGAAGGCTTTAACTTAAGTGTGCAAATGTTTGGTTGTGTGTGTGCATGTGTGTGTGTTTGTTTTAACTAATAAAAGGATTCTGTTCACATATATTTATATTTTAAAGTAACAATATATATTAGGGTATATATGTTCTCTAACCCTCTTTAGTAAGATACTAAATGGTGGAAAATATTGTAGTTTGGAAGTTAAACGATGTTAATTTGTATGATCTTGGGACAGTTGCATCACTTACAGCATAATCCTATGCACGTTTAGACAGAAAAAGCTGGCTGGGGAATGCTGGGAGTTGTAGGACTTTTTTTCAGTCTAAATATGCACAGGATTGTGCACTTAGCCTAACCTACCTCACAGCATTGTTGCTAGGATAAAAGTGTGTGTGTGTGTATGTGTGTAGAAATATGTACATCATCCTGAGCTCAGGTAGGATATAAATATAAATAAATAAATTGTTCTACTACAGTCAACCAGCATTTGTGATATTAGAATACTTAAGAGTTCAGGCATCTCCTTCAAAAGGATTACAGATATGTTTGTGAAGCACTTTGAGTAGTCAAAAGTGCTATAAATACTAAACATTGTTCCTATTAGGTAACTACATAGGAAACTGCCCAAGTCGCACTTTGCTGATGATTTCCCCATCTCCCACCCTAAATTATATTGCTGAAATGAAGGAAGCTTGGGGGTAATCAGGAGTTTTGTGTTCTAGATGGCTTCTAAGATGTTTTCATTCAGGCAGGCATTAAGAACATAAGAAGAGCCATGCTGGATCAGGCCAAGGGTCCATCTAGTCCAGCATTCTGTTCACACAGTGGCCAACCAACTGCCCAGAGGATCCCACAAGCAGGACATGAATGCAACAGTTCCCTCCAGTCCATGTTCCCCAGCAACTGGTGTACATAGGCATCCTGACTCTGATACTGGTGAGATTAGTGAGATTAAATTGCCTGTTTGTTATGGTTTCTGTTGGAATTACAGTATTTATGCTTAATTGTATTTTCCTATTTGACACACCCCCCCGCCACAACTTTTCTAAGCCACCAGGGTTGGCTCAAACATTTTGTTGTCTGAAGCAGAACAGCAACTCCCACACCTTCCCCTCGAAGTCAAGATGCATAGTATCCGAGGTTGGTCAAGTTATTTTGGCATCTGAGACAAAACCCCCTACAAGTGCCTCCCCCCACTCCGGCAGTAGAAATACACTCATAATAAAATTAAATAGCTAACAATTTGCTGCCCTTTCATGAAGCCCAGACTCAACTACTTGAGTCAGCCATCTCACTCTTCCTAATGGTAGCCCCACTACCCCTGTAAACTGCTTAGACTCAGAGCATTTCCTTTCCTGCTTTTCCACTACATAACCTCTAGGTGGCACTGTGGTAGAGCAGAATAGAGCAAATACACAAGAAGAAATCATGCTTTCATTCCCCATTAGAAATATCCCATTTTCCCTGCTCTAAAAAAAACTTGCAGAAAGTGCTGTTTACAAACAGAAGTGAAACTGGAGGGCCACATCACTGCCCAAAGAACCCATAAGCAACTGTGAGTAGGGAATGATGAGTGCATAACAAATGCTTTGTGTAGAAAAGCTCTTAGAGTTTCTACAAAATAAGTGGATTGAAAACTAAGGAGAATGAAAATGAAAGGGGTCAAGAAGCTGAGCCATAGCTAAGTAAAGCACATGCTTTTGTATGCGCATGTTCCCAGATTCAATTCCTGGCATCTTCAGATAAAAGAATCTCAGGCAGCAAGGCTAGAAAGGTCTCTGTCTCAAGAGTTTGGAGAGACAAAAGTGGACTAGACAGACCAATGGAAACTTCCTATGCTCAAAAGCATTTAGATCAGGGCAGAGGAACCTCTTTCAGCCTGAGGGCAATTCTGGAGAAGCTCTCCAGGGCTGCATTCCAGTAGTGGGCAGGGCCAAAGGCAAAAGGGGTAAGGACAAAAATAATAAAATACCAGCCTATTGTAGCTTAACCCTCTTACTGCCAGTAAGTTACTAAGCCTTGGGGGGGGGGGAACTGCACAAAAGCTGGGAAACCACCAAATGATTGGTAGTTGGGGGAAAGGGGATGTGGCCATCTGGATGTGAACCCTAGGGGGCCAGAGTGGGAGCCCAGGAGAACTGAATTGGGCCCCCAGGCCCAAGGTTCCCCACCCCTGATTTATATATATACAAATGGTTGGGGCGTGATTTTTCAAAGTTTACAGTACTTGTATTTTCAAGGATGATTCAGCTGAATATCTCCTGCCAAAACAGAAAGTTTATAGGTTTGGCCTAGTAGTCAGGGGAAAGCCCATAGCTCAGTGGTAGAGCACATGGATTGGTTGCAAACGGTTCTAGGTTTAGTCCTTGGTATCTCCGGGTAGAGCAGGGAAAGGCTCCTGTCTGGAACCCTGGAGAGCCGCTGCTAATCAGTGCAGACTGTAGATGGACCGGTGGTCTGACTCGGTAGAAGGCAGCTTTCTGTATTTCTAGTCTTTACTCATCCATCTTGCCTGCCTCTGCATCTTGTCCTCAGCTCTCCCCAAGTTCCCCAAGTTCTTCTCTCCACAGCATATCCTCAGCCTGTCACCAGACTCTCTTCACTCTCGCTGCTCCTACGATACATTGCCTATTGCTTGGCCTGCTTACCTATAGACTTGGCCAGTGTCCATCCTTTTCTTCCTCTTTCTCTACCTAAGCATCAGAAGCACTAAGGCGGAACTGACCCTTACATTTGTAGCAAAGGTGTGGTTTCCAAGGTTTGCCTACAAGTAAGGTTGGTTCTGTGAGGGATAATGAATAGAATAGAGGCAAACCTGAAAATGCTAGCATATCAATTCCTCCAGGAGTACAGTTGTTTTAGGGTGCAATCCTATGCATGCTTAGATGGGGAAAGGTCCTTCAATTCCCAGCATGGCTGTCTGGAGGGATGCTTGGAGCTGGAGGACTTTTTCTGCCTAAACATGCACAGGATTGCACCCTTAGTGAACCAGCATCAGAAAGGATCTAGCCTGCAGGCTAAATGCCAGAAATTCCAGCATTCTTAGAAAGCAGAGGTGCTGGAAAAGATGTCAAGAAAGAAGTCATTCTGGAAACCATACCATGATATGTCAGAGAATGCAATGGTCTTGGGGTGCAAAAGTATCTGTTACTGTCAGCAACAGAATAATTTAGAGTCCTTCGTTGTTTTTCTTTAATAAATTCCCTACTACGCTTGCCATATGTTATTTCACTGTATTTTTACATTAGGTTGCTATGCTAGCTGGTGGACTATGTTTACTCTTGCATATCATCTGCAGGAGCAATGACATTATTTGGACTTTGTGCATAATCCTGTAAGAATTTATTTTTGCTTGAGGCTTGGGCTCAGGCATAAATGGCCACCATTACTACTCTTACTGTTCTTTTAGTAACATTGTGGTAATTATGGATGTGAAAAAATGGGGTCTGGAGTGATTTGAATCTCTCACTCATTGTGGCATGATTCAGTCCCCTGCCACAGATATAGTCTCACCTATCATTATCTCTACATTACAAGTGGACTCTGGCCTGGCCAAGATAAAGTGCAGTCATGGGCAACTTGTGGCCCTCCAGACATTGTTGAACTACAAGTCCCATTGAATAGGTTGGCTAGGGCTAGTTGAAGCTGCAGTCTAACAACATCTGGAGTGCCACAAGATGCCCACTCCTGAAGTAGTGGGAGCTCAGAAATACCAGTTACCAGGGCCAGCCCTACCATTAGACAGACTGAGGCAGTTGCCTCAGGCAGCAGATGCTAGGAGACAAGGATATGTTGGAGGACAGAGCTGTGTATGTCCTGTGACCTACCCTGCACCCCCTAAGCTAGCCTGCTGTCCTCAGGTGAAATGGAAGAAGCTGGGCCATTGCCAGTGTAAGATTCAGCTGCCAGCCTGATTAGCTTCTGTACATGGTATGGGAGGAGGTGCCATCTTATCCTTTGCCTTAGGCAGCAAATTGTCTTGGGCTGGCCTTGCCATTTACATTTTTCTTTTTTGGGTGGGATTTAATGGAGACTCTCAAATGGAAAACTAGAGGTAGAAGATCTCATAAAAAGGAGGAAACGTTCTATGTGATAACACTCCTACAAGTTATATTTAAAATATCAAATGGTTATTGTTTCTGAACTGTAAGGTTGATTCATCCTGTCGCTTGATCCTCAGGCTGAGTGGATTCTGAAGAACACCTTTTCCACCAATAATTAACATGAAGTTGATGGGTATTATTAGTTCAGACAGGCTAGTCTATGCCAGCTGTGTATGTGACTCATGGGCATTGACTTTTTTTCTAAAACTTGCTTTTACAGATAATTTATATTGTGGATAGAGTCAATGGAAATGGGGTGGGAGGGGAATCCAATTTTTAAAGAACAAAATATACTGCAAATTTCACCACTGGGGGGAAGGGAGTTCTTGTCAAATGGTTCCTTTATATTTTCTTCATTTCTTCCCCTCCAGATGTCTTTATTTCACATCATTTGCCTGGAGAAATATGGCAAAAGCCCCAATGACCTGTAGAATCCAAGTGATAGATCAGAAAAATCTCATTATACTCAAAAGGCCTATGCAGTAGTAAATGAATTCACTCCTGAGGAACCAGATAGGAATAAGAAAGCCAGTACAATTTTTTTTAAAAATAAAAATAATCTGGCTTTCATTTAAACTGAACTAAAGAGCCCTTTCCTATGTACTGCTGGCCAAAAGAGTGTATGTATAACCCTTTAATCTCCAGCTGACTCTACTGTACTGCTACTGTACAGCAAAATCTGCAAATATGATCAGAATTCAGCCTTGTTATGCCCTAAATTTATGGCACACAGATTGCTCTCAGTAATATAACCCCTTTTGTTTGGCACATCAGAGCCCAGATTGCCATGACGGCAGCTCATGTTTTTGTTCAAGTCTATACATATGTATGTATTTCTGCTTTCCGCTGTTTTCATTTCTCTCTGAGCGCTGAAGCTTGTGTGTTTGCTTGTTTGAAATTTTGGCAGCAAGGCACCTGAGGTGTTTTTCTTTCCCCTTCCCCACCTCCTCTCTCCTTCTTTTCCCTTTTTCTTTTTTGGTGTTTTGTTCCCCCAACTCTTTTTGCAGTTTAACAAGTCAAATATAAAACACGTGGCAGAAGGTGAAAGGGGGAGAGAATAAACACCCGTGCAATAGGCACTGTGCGTGGTGTTCCATCATTGATTGGATATACTGCATTGAAATGGCACGCGCGCGTACACACACACACACACAGCCTGGGTCTGAGGGAAAAACTGCAGTTGCCTGAAGCTTTGAGCTTTCAAATTAGGCTAAGAGGCTCCCCTGATAACCAGCCGTGTTGAAGCTTTCGATATTATTTAGCTACCCAATATCAGAAACACTTTAGTATACAGCAAAGGCCCGGAGTCCTATATAACACCAGGACGGTAATCCACCTGCCCTCTCAGTGCTTCATGATCCAAACAGAAATACCTTCAGTTTACCAAATGGCAACTGAGAGCAAATGCCTCTCTCCCATCTCAAACACTATCTCACTCTGTGCAGCCTATTTTGCATCAAAAGATACATTTGAAAGTAGAGATCCCTTAGAGCTAAATATTCTAAACTGACAGAAGAATTTCTAGTGGCACACCAGCCTAGAGCCATATTTTTATGAGGACATCACTTTCTATTTCGAAGCTTTAGCATGCACTCATGCTTCTTCATTGCCAGGAGCCACGCCACATCAAGTTGTCTCCCTCCCAGCTTTTATGTTTTTTTAATGGAGCCCAGTTTTCTGCCTAAGTTATGGCTAGCTTTCTGACAAATCCTCAGACACCTATGTAGCCATAATGGAAGTGTCCCAGTGTGAGTCTGACACATGGATGGAAGAAAAGAAAGGCAATGCCATTATCTATATGTTCTGAAGCCAAAGCCAACTTCCCCCAATTGGTGGTGTTCTCTCATTATTACTATCCTGAATATTTATCGACTGTCATTGCTCTTTGTCAAAAGCTGACGAAAGCTGAGGGAGGGATTTTTTTTTTTTTAAAGTAAACAATATTCCTAACAAAAAAGCTCCGAAGTGAAGTAATGATAATACTAGTTTGCATTTATATAGCAAATAAATGCTCAAATCTCTTCACAGATATCTCCGTAATCTTGACAACAGGCTTGTTACACAAGCCCATGTTGTCATTCCACATATTTCAAGAGTGGGTGGAACTGAGGCTGAGAGATGTATGGCTTGTCTATAGGCACCTAGTCAGCTCACAGCTGAGGTGAAATCGGAACCTAGCTCACAGCTTCCACTGTTAGATGCTGTGCTACCAGTTTATTTGAGACCTGAAGTTTGGATGCAAGATGTTCAGTGATCAAAGGTATATCCTGACAATTGTTTCTTACATTCCTGATTGAATGCTATACAGATCACAAATGGAAATGGGGGAGGTATGTCCCAGAAAAGGCAGGCGCCTTATGGCACCAAGGACCTCTTCATGCTGCCAGGAAGAAGCCAGTGATGCAGACTTGGCAACTCATGCTGATCCTGTGATCACACCCTTATAAAGATGTGATGTTTTTATTGCTTTTTCAATTTTGTGTGCCACCTTGTAAGGAGTTATCCTAAAAGGCAGGGTATGAATTTAATAATAATAATTCCCACCAGCTGTATGTACATATTAGCAAAGGACCATGATGGACTAAATTGCCCTGTGGCAATTGGATCTAGTGGAATAAGATACAACTTAAATATATTCAGGATTTTAAAATGCCTTGATGTTGGAGGAGGCACAGTGTGACAAAGGCTGAAAATAAAGCACTATACTGGTAGGTAGGTAGGTAGATTAGTGTTTTATTGTGCAATAAAATCCATGCCATATTACACCAAACACTAGAGCAACTTGTGGCCCTGAAGATTTTCTTGGACTGCACTCCCGTCATCCTTCACCACTGGCTATTCTGGCGAGAGCTGATGGGAACTACGGTCCAACAACATCTGGAGGGCCACAGTTTGCCCACCTCTGCTAACTAGGGTCCAATTAAGCTGTCTCTAATTTACATTCAGTTCATGCAGACACACTATTCTGAAGAGTCTGGAGAGTGACTAATCATAGGAGACCCTGTGGGCTGTACCTCACCATGCAATATTTTCAGAGCAGTTCATATGAAAATCTGGACCCATCAAGACTCTGAATGTATCCTGAAATATCTGTGTGAAAGGGTCATACTATGAATCACAGAAACCTGGCTTCCAGATTTGTAAGAACTACAGCTTTCCCCCTTTTTCTTTTCTTTTAAAAGGAAAAGAATAATTTCTCGTTCTCATGGTTGTAGAAAAAGACATCACCCCCAACTCCCCACCCTTGCTGTCTGCTTCAGAAGACAGAAAGGATGTACATGAAATGCAGAGTGGCTGAGATAGATGATACATTTACTTTTCAGTTCTACATCTCCTATATGGACCCCATTTTTTTTTTAATTTCTTACTCTCTACAAAGCTATGATCATCAGTATCAAATGAGTCCTACCTCTCTTTCCCCTTCACTAATTAAGTCCTTCCCAAGCCAGGTTTTATATCCCCCTTGCAAAGCACATGTTTGGAGGAATAGTATTTACTTGGATACTCACTAAGAAAGAGCAGAAGACCTAGAATAAGAATCTTAGATAGGTGGACCTGAATGATTCTAATATCAATATATAATTTTGTGCTGGTATGCTGGATGGAAACATTTAATAGTGGGTCACCTCCCCCCCGCCCGCCTGTTTCCAAGAATAATGTACAAAAATGCTGCTTAAATGCAAAATAAAACCCAAAGCTAATCTTTGAAGTGAAGTCACTGTGATTTTCACAGGTCCCACACTGTTAAAATTCTCTCAAATACCTGGAACAAACACCACAGTGTTTTTCAGCCTAAATATTACAGATCCTTAAACAGAGAGGAATGTTGATGTTACAAAAAAGAAAGATGTGTTGTCCTAAGCCAGCAAGTTCACTGCCTTTATCTGTACAGCCTGCAAGACATCTGCAGAATATTCAGCAATTAAATATGCCCCCAGCTTAACAATAATGGTGCTGCTTGGCCTGCATATGAATGAATGACTAAGTTAAAGGTGGGTTTCAAAGCCTGGTTATGCTATTGTCTATCACTGCTTGTGCCTTAATATTCTCCAGCAATCAACCTTGAGCCAGGAAAAGGTGCTGCTTAGGAGCCAAGTGATTTATAACTTAATCTCCATCTTGTAGCAGTGGTAGGTTCTGGGCACAAATCATTTTACATAACAATAATAATCTGAGGTTAGATTCTCATTTAAATTCTGAGAAAAGGCATTTATTCATGGAAATAAAGAAGGATCCAGTTTGTGGAACATGGGAGATGGTGCAGTTTAATGGCTAATGCTGCTGTCCTATGAACCCTTACTTGGGTGTCCCTGCTGAACTCAGTGGGATTTACTTATGCAGAATTATGATATAGGATTGGGCTACTAGAGTGCGAGCTAGGAAGTCCCTGGTTAACTCACCTATAAACTGACTACATGGCTTTAGGAAAACCATACTTGACTTAGTCCCCCCACCTCCACAAACAGCATCTTACACATCAATGAAAGCTTAATGCAACAATCAATGCATTAGTCTTTAATGTGCCACAAAACTCTTTGTTATTTTTAATAACCATGCCATCAACAAAAGGAGTTCTGGCACATCATGACTTAAGAGTAGCATATGGCACAATGAATTACTGAAGGCACCACATAATAACATTCTAGTCGTGGAACATCATTACCACACACAGACTGATTTTCGCAGGTCATATGTTGTTGGAAGTGAAGCAACATTTAAAAACAACAACCAACAACAACAATGTACAGGCTGCCACAAGGAAGCCAATGCTCTTTTTAAAAGGCATGTGGCTTACGCTGGCTCAGCTTGTCTGAGTGTGGAAAGCTAAGCAGGGTCAGGCCTGGTTGTTACTTGGATGGGAGACCCCTCCTCTAGTTTCCTGCATTGAGCAGGAGGTTGGACTCGATAGCCTTGTAGGCTCCTTCCAACTCTATGATCTATGAAATCTATGAAAAACTGAGCCTTTTCCATCTTCAAGATTTTTTTTTTTAAAGTTAGATTGTTATTCAAAAGCTTAGCTACAGCAGTACACCTTTTCAGAGAAGGACCAATAAATAGTCATTTGAAGGGTAGGATATACATTTCTATAATAAACCAATAAATAAAATATTTCCTACAGAAAGAAATTCACCTTCTCTTCTAAGCTTCTATTTTGGGTGGTTACCCCAAAGAGATAAACAACAAGCAAGAACAGGAATAAAACCTTTATAAATTCAAAGACTTGAAAAATACTTTCCCAGTTGTCAGTAAAGACAAAGAATATCATTAAATTTAAATACCTTAATGCATTTCTAATATCAATTTCTTAAAACAACTATAAGAACAATTTCTTCAAACAACAGTATGAGAGACTGGTATGAAATTAATGACTTAGCATTGATTGGGTTTCGCCAAGAAGCCAGTTCAAGGTGTTCAGGGGAAAGACCATTTCGGGAGAAGACCAACAAATATAATCTCATGCTGATAGTGGAGCTGAAGATCAGTTCTCGCACTGTGTACCAGATCCTTTTAAAAAGCCCAAACTGCAGAATGATCATTCTAGCCTTTGTTAAGTCCCTTTGTTGGCCTGAGGTTGTGACCAGTTCTTAGTAATAGCTGCTGTGCCATGACCACTCTCCCTGTAGTGATGGATATGGGTTAGGGAGCACACCATTCCCCTTGTGATGGTGGATGTGTGTTAGGGAGCACTTGATAAGATCAATTTAACCTTTCCAAATTTGTCTTATGGAAAGTTACTGCACTAGGCCTCAAGAAAAGAGCAAAACCATATATGATCAGCCAACACAATTGATATTAAAACTACTGATCATTTTGGAACGTTTAAGCTTAGGTTATGCTTGCACTAAGTACCATTGTTTGTACTATGGTTGCTCCTGGGGATATGATATGTCATGGAAGCCATCACCCACATAAGGCTCTTTTTAGATTACAGGTAGCCATGTGGTGAACTGCAGGATTTTGGTGTTGTCACTGATTTAGGGTACTTTATTTCTATTTAGTGGTGTCAGTATAATGGACACAGTGGGGGTGGGTGGCGCTGTAAAGTTATGGTAAACACCTGGGTAGGTATATGCCACCAGCGGTAACCAAACAAAATATGAGCTCACCCAAGCATATTTTCTTGAGTGTATAAAATTAGATTAAACAGTAATGAAACAGTGAGCTTGTTGCATTCATCTCACATTTACCCTGTGGTAAATATATCTATCACTGGACAGTGTCCATAGTTCTCCTCTTGCCAAGTACTTACAGAGAGAATGAAATGCAATATTAATAGCGCATTTTGTTGCTTTGAGTAACAGGAGGCATCTGTCTTCTCTTTGGAATGCTGTGACGACAGATAGACTGCTTCCTGCATTTTACTAAAAACAACAAAGAGTCTCATAGTACCTTAAAAGCTAACAAAAGGAGTAGAAAGCACATCTCCCCCCCCCTTTCTTTTTAAAGACACTAGTATGGGAAGAATGGACTTGCAGTTCCAGGCTTGTTGATCTTGTTAACCACACAGATCCCTTGGAAGGATAAAGGTAGGATTACCTAGATATGGCAGAAGCAAGATGCTGTTAATAGGCACCTCTGTCTGCATGGGAATTTCTCAGGATCTGAGTTTACTCTTTAAGCTCAGGCAGGGAGAAAACCCCAAGGATGGGAAGTGGTGGAGCCTGTGTCACCGGCATCACTCTTGTTGGGATGTCTGGTGTGAAGACATTTTCTTCTATAATGGCATCATGATCCCTCAGATCTGCAGTGTGGAAGTGGGTGTTGCTGTTACGGTCTTTAAAGCCTTAAATTGGAGCATGGCATGTGGAGGTTGGATCTTCTTAAAGGGTATATGGGATCTCTTCCCCCACCCCTTGAACATGCACTTAAAGGCAGTCCACTAGGCATCATGAATACACAGCTGGCAATACACACAGGCATTTTTATTTTACAGTTTTTATGGCAGTTTTACGGCAGTCTTGCAACTACTATCCTCCATGGTTGTAGCATTTCCTTTTTATCTTCAGAGCTGTTCTAGCAGGTTAGTGGGTAATAAATGGATGAGAGCAATAATTGCATGGTGAGTCACATAAAAAAGTCATAATCAATTGCTCTGATGTCACAAAAGTTACAGCCCACTGATTTGATGGATTATGGCTTTGAATGCTTCAGTTATGAGCCTTGGAAGAAAGAGGAGGAGGAAGAGGAGGAGGAGGAAGGAGGAAAAAGAGGAGGAGGAGGAAGAAGGAGGAAAAAGAGGAGGAGGAGGAAGAAGGAGGAAAAAGAGGAGGAGGAGGAAAAAGAAGAGGGAGGAGGAATCAAAACAATCTTGCAATTTATTGAGGGCTATTCTTAAAGCAAAATAAGACATGATAAAGGAAACACAGGATCCCCAACCACGTGTTTCCTTGTATCACTGTGAGTGCCTTATGAAGGTAGAATTGTTGTGTAGAATCAGTGCGTGGGGGAAGGGCTAAACCCATGCTCCTGCCCACCAATTCCCCCCTGCAAACCTTCCCCCACCCTTGTAAAATGTTTTACCTCATCTAGGCTCCAAAATGGGAAGTCAGTTTGGCTGGGGGAAAAGACAGCTGCAGGGAAGTATTTGCAGGCAAGCATCAATGTGCATGGGAGGGTTAACACCCCCCCCCCCACACACACTCCATTTCCCCCCTGCAACTTCCTTCCTGCTTCTACATCCCTATTATCTCAGGACAGTTAGGCTTGGGGCCATGAGTTTGTCAAGAGAATATACAGTTCCACATTCAGTGTTGTTAGCTACAGATGCTCACCTTTCAGACCTGGGCCCTAATATACATGGAAGTGTTACCTAAAATTGTTTAGACACATGCCTATATTATGGCTGAGGTATGCCTTTTAGGGAAGAAAACAAACAGATAATGTACAGCTGTTTTAGTCCTGTCTAAATATTTTCTAGCAGCATTTTCATGCATCTTATGACACACATCTTAAGCAAATGTATGTATATACAAAGTAACATCTGATGGTGTCCTGAGACAGAACAGAGGCCTCCATCAAGCGGAAGTAAGTTGTGCATCTATCCTACTGAAACCAATGAAACTAATTAGTTTACAACTAACCCTGGTTTCTTTGCTTTTAATGGGACTTAATTACAACTAGTTTGAGACTGTCGAGAACTTTACTTTTGTAACATGGGGGAAAGTTTCCAATTATTGGGATGGAAACAGATGAGCATTCAAGTGTGTGGTCCCAGCTTAAAAAAACACACCCATCTAGACATGTGGAGAGTCTGTTTGTAGATTCTGGTCACATGGTGAGCAGAGCTTTAATATCCCTGCTGAGGTTGCATGAGCTTAGAAACACTCTGCTCACTAAATAGACACAGTGGATGGTTTTAAAGCAGAGGCTACATAATCAGAGAGATCCTCCATAAATTCTATACCCTCTGGTATGTAGCTGCACGTATGCTTCAGTGCATGAGGTTTTTTAATACATAGAACTCTGTTGCCTTTATCAAAATAAAGGGGGAAGCACGTGAAGGGAGGAGAATTCCATATTATCCTCATTGAAGGCCTCCTAACAACAAAGGCATGCTAGCCTAGATCAAGACATGGATCTACAGAAAAGGAGAAAGAGGGAGAACACTGTTCTGGTGTGTGTGTGTGTGTGTGTGTGTGTGTGTATTTAGTTTTCTTTTAGAGGGGTTGAAGATGTCTAAAATTAGAGGTGTGCACTGAATATGACTCGGACCCCAATTCGGCTCTTCAGAAAATGGCCTGATTCTGCTCAGCCTTATTCAGAGGCTGTCCACTTCAATTCAGGTTCTGAACCTGAATTGGGATTCAGAAATCCAAGTCTTTGTGGCGCCCATGGACTCTCATGGGAAATGGTCCGAAGGGGCCCAATTTGGCTCAGGCTTCAGCTGAATCCATTGCACATCCCATAATGCCATAAGGTGCACAATGTTTGGATAATTGCAGATACATAAAATCAGGTGCCTCCCTGTTACAGATATGGAAGGGGGGATGACTTTTCCTACTGGTGAACTCCTTCTTTACAAGGGTTCTCAAAAAAAGCATTATGATAAGCTGCCACCAGTCAGGTTGATTTTCCTGACATATTGACTGGGTTCAGACAACACGATAACCCACACTCAAGGGTTGAGTATGGGTTGAGTGAGTGTGGGTTGTTGAAACATGGGTTATCGTGTTGTCTGAACCCAGCTGAGATAACAAACCATGGTGAACAACCCACCGTTCACAATCCAACAACAAACTATGGGTTCTCTTCATGGGTTGTTCATGATTAACAAGCCATGGTTTGTTAGTGCATCTGACAACATGATAATCCACATTTGAACAATAACCCATGGTTCAACAACAACCCACACTCAACCCTTGAGTGTGGGTTATCATGTTGTCTGAACCTAGTAGTAAACTGTTCAGCTGTGTGGGGAGTGAGCCCTTCTGCCATGGACCCCTCCCTTCAGCCCAGCTTTAAAGGGGAAAAAAATCTTACCCAAATCCCAGAAACACAGAACTTAACAAAACCCTTGTGAAAATCTTAAGAACAGAAGCAGTAGCTTTGCTACTGTGTAGTCTTGCATGTGAGGAACATTTCAGTGAGCAATTCCCTTCTAAAGCAGTGAAGTCAAATGTGCAAATATAAAAAGTTTATTTGGGAAGGGAAATAACAAGGGAAGGCAACCATCACACAAACAGAATTTCAAATAAAATCAGTCAAGTAAATCTGACTTGGCTAGCTATATGTTGCCTAGCTGAGTAGAAACTTGGGGTTCAGAGCATTTGGATAGTTCCATGCAGAGAGGATGGTTTGAGAGAGAGCATCCTGGTTAGATGTTGTTAGGCTGAGACTGAGAGCAAAGTCTATTTATGGGAATCTGAGATCAGTGTAGCCCCTTAGCAGAGATTGACCGCTGTTTTGTCCAATAGTGCAGTACCCTCCATTTCTGATATCAATGGTCGAGCCAGTAAATCAGATAATTACTTAGCAGCTGAACTCACCTTCATAACAAGCTTTCACTTGAATTATAAAAGAGTTGACTAGTTCTAACTGGATGCACTAGGAGGCACTGTTGAGCTACATCAGTATATAGGGGCTTCACACACTCCCACTCAAAGCAGTATAACTGGCAGGTCCAGTACTTTATGGTGCCCCCCCCTCCAAAAGGAAATGCATCACCGAAAAGAGGACAAAAGAAGACACAGATTTGCAAAAAATAAATAAATGCATACACTCATTTACATGTATAGATACTGTGAAGGACCAGCACCCGGGTCCTATGCGTGAGTTCGGCGCTTAACGGGTTAACCGGCACTGAGTTACAGCCCGTACAAGCAAGTGAAACCGACTAGGAGGTTTGCGTACACAAGAGGAAACTAGAGCCCTTTAAATGACCAAATAAGGCTTTATTTATTTACACAAGATACGGAGCGGAACTAACAGCTTTCTAGGAATACTATAATGTCAACACAACCTGAGGTGACCTCTACGTTTATCAATGAAACAGGCTCCCAGGCTAGCGCTTTGGGATTAGTCAGTTACCTTAGACTAAAGACTTTACGCTAGTCAATTTCAGCCTGGCTCCGGGTCGGCCAATCCGGGGATGAGAACAGCTTACTCCAGCCGCCGCTTGGAGGATGAACCTTGTTCCAAAGCACCCTGTGTTCCCAACAACCCCTCACAGGAAGGGAGAGGGGTTTTCTACCCCTGAGTTTCCCACTCTCCCCACCCTCCAGGTCAGGTGGGGGCTTATGCCTGCCCCTTCGTGTCAGGTGGGCTTATTCCTGCCCGGGAAGAAGGTGACATACTGGGTACTTTACAGCTCTTTGAGACTGCCCTGTTAGTTTGATGGTCTTGATGGTCCTTTCTTGGGTTTTGTGGAATTCAACCGAGACTCTCCATTGTTGGGGATGCCGGTCTGTCTGGCTGCTTCCCTGTAACTCAATCCCCCCTCCTCGCCCCCCTCCCCTGGACGGAGGCTGTGTGTGTGTGTGTGTGTGTGTGTGTGTGCGTGCGCGCGCGTGTGTGTGCGCGTGCATGCATACTCGTGTCAGGCTTTCTCCACAGATACAAATCTAGCAATACTTACTATAATTTAAATAGAAATACGTACAATACATCTCACCATTGTGGGGAAGACTGTGACCAGGTGGTCTGCTGCTGTCCGGGTGCTAACTGCTGATGGGCAACTTCAGGGCCTTTGCTCTCCATTCTTCTGGCCCCTTACAGTTAAACTGGAGTAGGACTGATCAGCCCTTCAAACACAGGACATCTTCAAATAAATGGCTATCCTCAGACAGCCCTGCAGATGGAACACTGTTCTGTGTAGAAGAGGACACGTGGCCACCCTAGGTGTATGGGTTCGGTAAATGATTCATAGATTCTGGTGGGTTTGGACATGTGCTTCACAGGAAGGCAACATAAAATGCAGAATCCCTGCAGTCTCTCTCCCCCCCCCCAGGAACCGCTCATTGTCTCCTCCGCATTTTTTGATGCAAGGAAGTCTCCCTTATACCTTGCCTTGTGTTTGAGTCAGGGGTATCTCTCTGACTCAGCATGCTGGTTGTGCAAACTCCCATTTTCTGTGTGTCACAGACTGTGCTGTATAGCTCAATCTGCCAGGCCTGCCAATTAAGGACTCTTCTCCCCTCCCCCCACTCAGTGCTCCCGCTTTGGCTTTAATTCCCGTCTGACCTCGAGGGCCTACACATCACAGTGACCATTCCATGGCTTGAGGCAAGGTAAACAAAAACCCCTCATGAGAATAGAAGGCAGGCTTGCCAGAAGGTCTGGGAGGGGAGTGGGGGTGGGGGTGGGTGTTCACCAAAGAATAATACCTGGCTCCCAGTGCATGTTGACGATGGCAAAGCACGTTTCAGGCTCCTACAAGTCTGAAAGCACAGAAAATGGGTATTATTTTTATACACATTTCATCTGGGGGTCCACTGTGCCCCTGCAAGTGTACAAACAGGGTAAAAACACATTTCTTTTGGAATTCTAGTAATTTGGGCGATTTGAAAAGCTGTAGAGATTTTTGGGGTGGCGGCGTGGGCTGTTCCTTGGTCGATTTACTTTACTGGCTTGTACGATGGCCGCTATATATCTATCTTTCCCCCCCTCCTAGCACAGGAAGTTAAAGTTCAAATCAATTCTAGCATGCTTTTCATAAATTGTATACAAGTGCTGATTGTTCACCATCACTTTAAAAACACACACATACACTTTCTTGGTCTTGGTCTTGAGCGCAGAGTAAGGAGAAGTCAGATTTCATGCCCTGAGGCCTGAACAAATAAAATAACACTGTATTTGCATCTGTTGTCTTGGGTCTAACTAAGGCCCCCATAGAAAAACTGGGAGGAGAAATGAGAAGGAAAAAGGGAAGAGAATCTATATCTCCAGGTTAGATACTTGTGGAAAGCATGATTCACAGGGGGGGGGGGGAGGATATCATTGTTAAAAAATGACCTAGGAATTCATGGCCTTCCTATTTGAAACATAAAGTCTAAAAGGGTTACATTCTCTTGCTTCTCTGCCTACTCCTGATATCAATGAACATCAGCTAAAGGTGGCTGAAGAACCAATTTCATGCATCTACTGTAGAAGGAAATGAACTGAGCCACGGGCAAAAATAAAATTATACAAATGTTATTATAGACTAGCCTGCTTCTGTCCTAGTTTAATTCAAATTTCACTGCTGCAGGCTTGGCTGTCGGCAGTAGCCTTGCTGAATAAATCAACATTTGCTTACATCTAAATTATTAGAGAAACATGTGACTTTGTTTATTGTATAAATTATACACAAGGTTAAAGCATTAGCTGTTCCGATGGCTCTGTGCAGCCACATTGTCTCCCTTGTCTCAAAAAAAGAAAGAAAAAAGAGACCTCCAGAACAAACCAGATAGGGCAATATCCGTAAGCAGTGCCTGGTTATATGATGTTTTTTAATGGAGCTGTGCTGAGACAGAATTGCTGAACCTTATTTCAGTTTGCCTTGGGCATAGTTATTTACTCCTGCACAAAGGAAGTAGGCTCTACTGACGGTAGCATTTCACACATCCACAGAGGATAGTTGTAAGTAAACACATAAAGGGCTGAGTTCAAGAGTAGGACTATGTTTATTGTACGCTAGTGAAGGGTCTGTCTGTATGACAAGTTGTATTTATTTTATTCTCCCATAAAGATGATGGATGCTATAGGCCTTTGTCCATCTGGCCATGGGTCTATTAAAAAGGGGTTAGGAGCAGTTGTCCAGCAGTGAATGGCTAATCTATTCTGATGTTACGTTTGGATTGTGAGATTGTGATCCCCTCTGGATACCACTGGACTAGCTACTGCATCTGCATTGCCACAGAGGGGCTGGCCGGGACTAGGGATCGGCAGCTGCATGCTAAGAGGGAATCCTTAGAATTTGAACTCTATAGAGTCAACTTGTAATTTCTGTTACATTAAGCAGTAAAGGCTAGCAGTTCAGCAGTTGCAGAGCCTGGGAATGAACAGTCATTGGCAACACACTGGCAACAGACAGACTGATATCAGTTATGCATTGTTTTGGATTGTGGCCAGATTCTAAAACAGTGTTCTCCAACCTTGGGTCCCCAGATGTTTTTCGCCTTCAACTCCCAGCTGGCTGGGGCATGCTGGGAGTTGTAGGCCAAAAACATCTGGGGACCCAAGGTTGGAGAACACTGTTCTAAAACATGGAACAAAGTGACACTAACAGACATTGGTGATTTAAAATAATAATAATAATAATAATAATAATAATAAATGTGCTTCGTAGTGGAGAAGCAACATGAACCAAATTTATTTATTTATTTAGTACATTTATGAATTGCCCCTCTGCTTGAAGAGATACAGAAATAAAATAAAACAGCAATGAAACTCAAATACCATAAAATCATAGAAACAAAAAATAATAATGAAAAGCTCATCATAACAAACCCATATTCAACGTCCATTTGAAGTAGAGTAAAGAAGTAGAGTAAAGCCAATCTAACCTCGCTGGGGAGGGAGTTCCATAATCAGGGTGCTGCTACAGAAAAGGCCCTGTCTTGGGGTCCCACCAACCTAGCCTCTCTAGCGGATGGGACATTTAGCAGGGCCTCCTATGTTGATTGCAAATTACAAGCAGGTTCATATGGGAAAAGGTGGTTCTTTGGATATCTTGACCCCAAACCATTTAAGGTAAGAACCAGCACCTTGAATTGTGTTCAGAAACAAACTGGAAGGCAGTGAAGTTGGTACAAGACCAGTGTTATATGCTCTGTAAAATGCACACCTGCCAAAAGGGGTGAGCTGTGGTGTGGGAGGATCTCCCAAAATAGGGGGGAGGTCCCTTCCTCTTACAAAAGACAGATCCTGGATTCAACCCTATTGAACTTCACTATTTTATATTGTAAGCCACCTTACTCCTTGGGAAGACCATGATCTTGAAAGTTGGCTAAGGGAATGAATAAACAAACAAACAAACAAACAAACCATAGGAGACAAAATAGAGCCCTGAGAAATTCAGCAGGCCAAGGGACTGAGCAGTGGTTCCCAAGCACCTTCAGGAAATGCTCAGCCAAATACAACTGGAATCACTGCAAAATGATGTCTTCAAGTCCCATACCAGATAATGTCCCAGAAGGACACCATAGCTGATGGTATCAAATGTCACTGACAGGTCCAGCAGAACCAACAGGGATGCACTCACCCTGTCCAGTTCCTGGCCTAGGTCATCCATGAAGGCAACTGATGCTATTTTGGTCCCTGAACCAGGTCTGAAGCCAGAATTAAAGGGATCCAGATAATCAGCTTTATCCCAGAAAACCTAGAGTTTTGATGCCACCACCCACACTAGGACTTTACTCAGGAAAGGGGGATTTGTGGGAGCTGCTTTCTTTAGAGTAGGGGTGGGGAACCTGAGGCCCTCTCAGATGTCATTGGACTGCAACTCCCATCAGCTCTAGCCGACCTAGCCAATTGTGAGGGATGATGGGAGTTGCTGTGCAACACACCTGGAGGGCACCTGGTTGCGGAAGTCTGATCCACTTAATACTGCTGTTGTCAAAGGAAAAACAATAATGATTAGAAAGTATTTTGCCAATTAAATTCTTCTGTATATTAGCAATTTACGAAAGGAACTCAATATCAGAATTTCAATAGCTCCCTTCAGTAATTTTTCTCCATGTGAGAGAAATCACGTGGAGGGAGGGGGAGAGACAGAGACAGAGACACACAGAGAGAGACAGCAGGGCAGGGCAAGACATATCCACTAGCTACACTCCCACATTCATGGCCCTGAAAGGCTCTCTGTGTGATTTACAACTCTGATCATGCATGGTTCTAAGGCAGTATCCAACAGGACTGCTCCGCCTGTTTCCATTGTGTTCACGGGAGCTTCTTCTTCTTCTGGGGTTTAATGGCAAAGCAGGGTCTGATAGGCATCTAAGGGAAAAAAGCACCCTTAAATCATAAATGACCAACTAAATTACAGGCCTGTAAAAAACACCAAAGGGTAGGTGACACTGAACACCACAGGCTACGATCTTGCAAAATAGCTCCAAGAGTACCAACAGGACCTCCCCTAGTAGCTAGGAAACAAACAAACAAAAAAGATACGGGTTCATTGCTATGGAATCCCATACAATATGATCTATAGTCGCACACTCTACACACATCACAGAGGTCCGAATCCATCCATCCAATACCAAAAGGGTTACTACATACAGTACAATTGCCTGTCAACACCTGAAAAATACAGACCCGTCACGCTTGGCCTTGCCAGTTAAAGATCTGAAAATCTCTCAGGACAAGACAAAAGGAAAAGACTCTACCAGTCCAGTGCCATCCAATTCCCACCAAGTTTGCCACTCCTTCACAATTTCCCTTTGAAAATAACATTTAAGCACAAATGGCTTGCGCAACAGGCCATTTGTGCTTCTAAAAATAACACCGAAAACGAACAGAAACACTAGTTTCCGGATTGGGACAGGTCAGCGGAGCTCCCTTCTGCGAGCTCCGCCTACCTGCCCTGTTCTGGAAAGAAGTATTTTTGCTAGTTTTGGGTTATTTTAAGAAGCGCAAAAGCCCCATAGCTGTCGCTCCCACAAGTGCATGGCCACAATGGGATACTAGCCTTAGGTGGGGAGCTACGCAAGTAGGGCAGGCTCTCCACTTGAGATCCAATGTGTGGATGATGCGGGGGGGGGGGGAGTAGGGCCTGCAGCGGGTTTGACAGCCTGCTCTCCCCCTCACACAAGTGTAAATTGAGACTGACTGGGGCCGAATGTCTGTTGTGTGTATCATACATAAGCTATTAAAATGTATAGGACTGGAATCCAGATTAAGTTAGTTGCACTTAGTTGTTCCCATTGAACTCAATGGGATAAGTCATGACTAACTTGTCCTATGGATTTAAATGGAAACTAAATTCAACAAGTAGTGCAATCCTATGCATACCTACTCAGAAGTAAGACCCATTGAGTTCAATGGGACTTACTTCAAGGTAAGCGTATATAGGATTACAGACTTAGTTTGGAGCCAACCAATAGGATATAATTTTTAGAGATGATAAAGGGCTATATAACACAGAGTAGTAAAGATTTATATCCCACAATAGGGTTTAATTTTCCTATCAGCAAAAATGTTTCTTTTCTCTGCTCTAAATTAACAACGAAATTTTAAGTACTGTCTAATCTTGGTTACAGTGAAGTCTACTGAAATGAGCAGCCCACTTTTTAAATGACCTCTGATTCCCCTGCTCTTTATGTTAATATGATTTCTCCCTAATAGTTGACTATATCTTGCTTTGATATTAGCAAAATCTACTTTGGTTGAATCAAGGAATAATGATTTTGAAGGTTTTTCAGGACAGATGTAAGACACTGAATATATCCTAGCAAGAATGTGACGGTCTGATCCTAGAAAGTTCTTCCTGTAAATATAAGATGTAAAGCTTTTTGATATGAATTGATTTCTTTACAAATATCTACAATAACTGATGATGGATTCTTTTAAAAAATGTCATGATATTTGATTTTAAAGCGTTTTAAAGTTAACGGAAATGGAAGTATCGTTTGATTGTTTAAGGATGCAATCCTATGCATGTTTAGACAGAAAAGAGGGAGTTGCTGGCCTTTTTTCCTGTCTAAACATGCATAGCATTGTGCCTTAAATCAGGGGTGGGCAACTTGTTGCCTTCCAGAATTTTTGGCCTACAACTCTCATCAGCCCTAGCCAGCATAGCCAATAGTAAAGGATGATGAGAGTTTTAGGCCAAAACATCTGGAGGACCACAAGTTGCCCAGCCCTGGTTTAAATGATCAACGCCTGAACTGCTATTTTTCTAGTTAAAGTGTGTGCGAATGTGTAAGTAAGTGTAACAGTAAAAGGAGAAGTGAAGCTTTCCTAAACACAGATAAATTAATGATTACCTATTTATTTGGGAAATTATCTGAAAAGCTTTCCCGCATCCCATCCCACCCAGGAGAAATTAAAACAGCTTGCTTTTTAAAATACGATTACACAATGGCCAGGATCAACGCCAGTTTGGAATGTCTTCACATGATCATCGTTGAAACTAGTGTTTGAGCCCTTGAGCCTATTATATAGTAAATTGTTTTCACAAACAGCTTGTATGTGAAAATTAGGTGATAAAGTCATATCTAGTTGTGTGTGTGTGTGTGTGTGTGTGTGTATATATATAGGGAGATATAGGGAGATATATATATAGGGAGATATATATAATCTCCCTACTTCTCTGCTGCTGTGTGAGGTGGGGACTGTGTTCTTATATTGGATGGATTTTTATCTGCTGCTTATTTTTATTGCATTTTGTTGTGGCTGTTTCCCCTCCTCCTGTTCTTACTATGTTATTGCTTTATAGCTTTCATTTGTTATTAGAAAAGTATGGTATAAATTCATAAAATAAATATAATATTTAATATACCGGTAATCACATGGTTACATTGGTGTCCATGCTATATTGGAGAATAAATTAAATTAAATTAAAAAGATGAAAAAAA
Source organism: Shinisaurus crocodilurus (assembly GCA_021292165.1). Lineage (NCBI taxonomy): Eukaryota > Metazoa > Chordata > Lepidosauria > Squamata > Shinisauridae > Shinisaurus > Shinisaurus crocodilurus. The sequence goes on from CM037880.1 coordinate 163,889,591, forward strand.
AGAAGAACAACAGGAATACAAAATGACACATTCTGACAGCTGGAGCGCTAAACATATGGATACTACACAACAAAATGTGACACAATTAGCCTGTATTCCTTGGTTCAGGCCCTGAGAAACAATCAGATTTGTTAATGAATTCCAATTCTGCAATCTCACTCTGTCACAAGAGAGACTGGAATGTTCCCCCAGACATTTCTGCACATTTGTAGATATGCAGAACAGTCCTCTACATGTCTACGCAGAAGCAGTCTCCACTGAGTTCAATGGGACTTCCTGGTAAGTGTGTTATGGGATGGCAGCCTCCATGTCAATTTTCTTATGAAGAGGACAATTCTGCCTGGCTGGTGTAAATTCCTAACAGTCACAAGTTGAGACTGAAGGACAGAGGATAACTCTCTTTCTGTAATTGCCTGCCTTTTCCTGGTCCTGGCTAGACACTGCAGATGATGGGATGCTGGCGAAATGAAACAGCAGCCTGATGCACTATGGCAGCTCTCAAGTCCTCCACAACCCAAGGGATAGCCTGACCATATGAACGCAGCCTAACAAATAATGGGATTCATATATCAAATTCTCATGCATCCCTTTGAAAAATGGGTTGCCTCCAGAGAGTGTCTCACATGTTCCTTCACTGTATACAATGCTATGATTTTCATGGCAAAGGCTACATCTTTGAACAGGAAGGATGTGTCAGAAGATGCCACTGCTCCTCCTGGCTGCTCCTTACTGCACTGTGCTTTAACTGACCAAAGCGCAGGTGGTTGCGCATTGGGCGGACGTTGCACTGCAGATCTCATAGATCTGGTGTGCCCCACTGAGCGTTGGATACACATACACATCAGATATGGCCAAATTTGCAAGGGCAGTGACCCTTAAAGCCCAGTCTTAAGAGAAGCTTCACTGGGACAGTGGCTCATAGGATCTAGCCTACGACTTCTAGCTCAAGAAGGGAACTCATCTTTTTGCACTAGTTTGAGGATCCAGTCCTGCCATAAGAGGCCTTTGGCACTGTTTCCTTGGTGCCTCCCTCCCAATCTCTGTATCACTCAGCTATGGAGATGCACCAGCCATTTTTAAAAAACATTATACATAGGAATCTGCCTTAGACCAAATCAGTTTGTCCATCTAGTCCAATGTTGTTTATTCTGCCCGGCAGTAGCTCTCTAGGGATTCAGGCAGCCTCCTCTCTCCCCCAGCAACCCCAAGCAGCAAGCAGATCAGGGTGTCTTGGGCAAGAAGGGGGCTAAAGCCTTCTCCCTCCCCCAGTGATCCTGAAGCAGCAACAGGGTTGGGGTCTCTGGGACTGGGAGGAGGCTGCAGCCTCCTCTCTCCTGCGGCAACCCGCATGACGCCGCGACCCCTGTGTGAATATGTATGCGTGTGTGCATGGGAGTAAATGTGTGTGCGTGTATGTTAGTGTCTGTCTGTCTATCTATCATAGATGTACACCTGTGCGCACATGTGCATTCCCCAGCACCCTGCAGACACCCAATGTGGCCATTGGGGCCGAAAAGGTTGTGCAGCACCCCTGTCTTGGAGGAAGGTATCACTGTCTCCTGGCACATGAGGAAGTCAGCCAACTCTTGCTGTATTCTTCAGCCATAGGATTACATGTCAGCTGCAGCAAAGCAAGCTCCTTCGCTCACTACTTGCGCTTTTACAGGTTAAGTTGATCCATAAAAGGGATGGCAAACTACTACTCCCATCATCCATCACCACTGGCCAGGCTGCCCAGAGCTGGTGGCAACTGGAGTCCAGCAACATCTGGAAGGCCAGGTTCCCCAGTTCTGATCCATAGGAGCCAGTGTGGTTAGAGTGTTGGACTGGGACTCGGGAGATCTGGGCTCAAGCCCCCACTCTACTATTTATTATTTTATTTTATTTTTTTATTTATTACATTTATATCCCACCTTTCTTCCCTCATGGAACTCAAGGTGGCTACATGTGGTTCCCAGGTGGTCTCCCCTCCAAGCACTGACCAGACCCAGACCTGCTTAGCTTCAGCGTGGTGGCTGCCTCATGTGCCTTCAGATGTTCCCTGGGACTATGAAGCTCACTGGGTGACTCTGGGCCAGTCACGGACTCTCAGCCTAACCTACGTCACAGGGTTTTTGTGAGGATTAAATGGAGGAGAGGAGGACAACCATATAAGCTGCTTTGGGTTCCTTGCAAGAGGGAAAAAGGCAGGACAGAAATGAATGAATGAATGAAATAAACAAATAAATAAATACATACATATTAGTTCTGTGACCTGGAATGCTAGTGTGTTGTGCACACCCAACAATGAGAGCCTACTACTTTGAAGCAGATTAAAAGTCATTTGTACCATGGCCATGAACAAACCCTACATTTGCTTGCCTGAACTTGTGCCAGACTTCATGGAGAGAGTCTGTGACTACAGAGCCAGAGGAGAATCTTAAAATGTAATACTGGTCAAAGCAAATTCAATACCAGATTTAAAATGTAAACTCAAATGAAATTCATCTCCCGTGCTCAAAATGTATATTAAGTCCATGAAAGGCCTAACAGTGAATCTCAGTGTAGGAAAAGTAATTAATATTGAGGCATTTATAACGGCAACATATGGCCGCCTTTAGCAGCTTCATTCCGTTTCATGCCTGTCTTGGGATCATGCAGCTCAAATGAAAAGAAAGCATCCGGGAAGGGCTGCTTCAATTTCATTGCATGGATGTAACGGAGGGATTGAGCATTTCTTCATAAACTCTGAGTAGGTCCCTGAGGGCAGCAAAGGGTGGTATTGGAAGTCTATGGTATTAATGAAATAAGAATCCCACAATCCATTCTGGACAGAATTCATCTCTCGTGTAACTATGCGTGCCACCACTGGCATTCTAGGGATGAATCTGCTACACAGTCAGAAAATTTGAGTGACAAAATGAGGGGCTGGCTGGAAACCGACCACCTTTTAACTTTTGCTACAGAACTGTTGGAGATAAAAGTGTCAATAGGTCCTTGGTAGGAAGATGCTGATTATGGATGCTGTTCTTCCTGGCTGACCTCCAACAGCCATGTTTTACAAATGTAGGAAAGATGTCTAAAGTAAAATATAACCTGAGCATGCCAAATAAATACCAATGGTCTTTCCCATCTAGCCAGATAGTCAGGGACAGTCCAAGTCTCCCGTACAATCCGGCCCGCACACTTAGGTCCTCTGGGAGGAATTTACTCCAAGACTAGGCTGGCGAGTACTACCCAGAGGACCTTTTCTTCTGCTGCTCCCAGACTGTGGAATGGCCTGTCGGAGGAGACTCGTCAACTAGACAGTCTTTTGGCCTTTAAAAAGGCCATAAAGACTGACCTCTTCCGACAGGCCTACCCAGTGGAATTTTAAGAGTTTTAAAGAGTTTTTAGGATACTTTTAAAGGTTTTAAAGAATATTTTAATAATATTTGCTGTGTTTTTAACTACTTATGTATTTTATGTTATGGTTGTTCCCCGCCTCGATCTGAGTGGAGAGGCGGGTAAGAAATAATAATAATAATAATAATAATAATAATAATAATAATAATAATTATTATTCACAGCTCTAATTCCCCCCCCCCCCCAAAAGAGAGGAAAATAATTAAAGTCTCTCTCCCCTAAGAACAGAAATTGACAATTAGGGCAATTGGGGGGACAATTAGGGAAATTGGGGCAATTAGGAGAGGCTATTTAAGGGGAAATGAAGAGGCTATTCATTACTAATCATCCAGCCTTGATCAACTAAAAGTCTTAAAGCAGGCAGGAGCTGCAAACAAAAAACTTTTAATCAGTGTTGCAAGGGACCTCTGCTGAACAGGGCAGACTTGTGAGTAAACTTCATGGAAGTATCCTGTCCATGGAGAAGGGCATTGCTGGATAACATTACACTATGTTAACTGCTGTATGGATCCTCTGTTTGATGAAGGCTCCTCCAACTAATTACAGAAAAGCAATGCCTCAGCAGTGCTAAAGAGCTCTGCTTTTGAATGATTGTGAAAAGACATGGCCCGCTGACAAAAGTTATAATAATTTTTGCTGTTGTTTTCAGGTTAATTACATCACGTCCCTCTACTTTTTAAAAAGTATTAATTGTTGACAGGTTCATCTGCTTAATAACTCAGGACTTGTTAATTTTGTCTCTGAAAATTATTATTATTGTTTTGAGCAACCCTTTTGCTTATATTTCGTACTGATCCGCTGTCTTATGCTGGTTATTTATTTGTATGTGACTTGCTAAAACTATAATGATGTGTAGGGGGAAATGTGAAAGGGGAAGGACACGGATTTTTAAATCTACCCAAGGTACAAAAATTTCTAAGGGTACAATCCTATGCATGTTTAGATAGGAAAAAAGGCCTACAAAAAAGGCTGGCTGGGGCATGCTGGGAATTGTAGGCCTTTTTTCTGTCTAAACATGCATAGGATTGTGCCTCAAATGCCTTTGCAGGTAGCTGAGAGTAACTAAATTGCAATTTAGCAGTAATCTTACAGCGTGTCAGCCGGCTTCAGAGTGTAGGATATCGCACAAATGCTGCTCCATTGGCGGAGATAAGCTTCAATGGGAAGGCAGCCCTTCCGCACCCAGAGGAGACCCTGATACACCTGCAGAAAGCTCCACAAGAGTAGATGTGGCACAGCCTGAAACTCGCAGCCCCCCGATAATCGCGGGCTTACCTTCCCGCCCGCTCGGTCCACCACTCAAGCCACCACGCTGCGCGGGCTCTCGACGCATCATCGCTGGCCGGAAGTGATGCGACGGGACCCTGCGCTGATGTGGCTGCGGAACCCTGTGCTGCGGTTTTAGCATAGAAACCAGGGCAACAGGGCTTAAAACGGCTGTTTTAAGCCCTGTTGCCCTGGTTTCTACGCCAAAACCGTAGCGCAGGGTTCTGCCGCATTGGCGCAGGGTCCCGTCGCGTCACTTCCGGCCAGCCGGAAATGACGCGACAGGACCCTGCGCTGCTGGTGTGGCTGCTCGCGCAGCGCAGAGAGCGGGAGGAGAACCACTTAAAGGTACGAAATACCGGTACATTCCTACTTTTCACCCCCTTAGAGAACATTCTAAATGGCCTAGGGGAGATTTGCATACCCACTCCTATTGGCCCCTGCATTAATTCATATGGACATTCTAAGTGTCATATGGGCTATCTGCATAACTGCTCCCCTGTTGTTTTGCCCATAGGAGATATGAGAGTGGGGCGATTTCCCCCCCCCTTTTCACCCCCTTAGGGACGGAATTTCAAAAAATCCTTCCTTAGTGGGTGTCTACGTCATAAAAACAATGTTCCTTCCAAATTTCACGTTCCTAGATTAAACGGTTTGAGCTGGGCGTTGATGAGTCAGTCAGTCAGTCAGTCAGTCAGGACTTCTTCTTTTATATAGATAGATCGTTTAAGAGCAAGACGGTAGACTGATTTATTCCGTAGCTGACTAGTTTTACATTTTTCCTACTTGCGATGAAAAAAAATCTTACCATTAATCTACCTAGGGATGACAGGGCCAGCACTGAACTCTTATTTCTGTTACACATCTTTTGTTTTATTTTGCTCTTTGCTTGCACATGGTGCACTTTCCCTCAGGATGGAGGGTGTTTCCTGTCTGCCACTATCCTCAATCACCATGCTTAATCTCTTACGATAGTTGTACTGTTTCAGCATTCATTGTAATAGATTTAACAGAAAAGGCTGGATGAGCCGATGAGGATAGCGGCAGACAAGAAACACTGAGCCTCCTGTTCTCAATTTACAAGTGCACAAAAACAAGCAACTCTCTACCCATCAGGCAAGGGAACGCGCAAGGACATGAGCTGCTCTAGCCGTTAATGAAGTGGAGAAATGTCCTTCTCTTCACACCAGTAACACGATGTTTGTCACATGCCCCAAGGACAACCAATATGATATACTTTCAGCACCTCGAACCCTTTTGGATAGGGAGCACCGGCTCCTTAAACTTTTGGGAGCTCTCTTTGTCCTCCACACAGAAAACAACTTTTTCTTTATACCACCCCTTGATTGGAATCTGTTAGAGTCACCAAGGACCAGATAACATTGTGTCAGGGGGGCTGGATCTGGCCCATTGGTGTCCAGTTAGCTATTACAATGACCAAGCAGCTTCCACCTGCACAAGTCCACACCGGACCACATGGCTCAAAAGGACATACGCAGTCTCGCTTTGAGGATGGAGAGAGGAGGATCTGCTCTCCAAGGGCACCGTCCGTGCTCCCATCTGTGCGCAGCTATAGTGGCTGACTAGGTGCATGGGAAGCTCCTACCATTGCCTGAAACATGGGGGCAAAGGAAGAGAGGCCTTTAATCATGAAATCTAGAAGCCCCACTCCAGACTCCCCCTAATTTTAGCCAGGTTACGGTCCCAGAAAAGGGAAGGGAGCCCCTCAGCCTTCTGTCATTTTCGCTCTGGCTGCCACGTGAACATACTACAATTCTTTCAGCGTAGCTCAGTTGTACACTGAAGAAGGCCCAGATCAGCCCTGGCACTTGGAAAAAACTTTACACTTCAGTCTCCCATGAGGAAAAGGGAAAACAAATTCCTTTGCAGCCCCCTGTGAGATATTTGAGTACTGGAATGGATAATACCCTGGAAAATAGCCAGATAAATAATAGGCATACAGCTTTTTAACGATGGCATTTTCTGTACCTCTTAATTTATGTAAGTAATAGTTTATTGAACCATGACTGCCTTGGCAACAGCCTACAAAAACAAGCAGAATAAAGGACCGGCACAACAGAAAAGAGACTTTTTACCTGATAATCTTATAGAAAAGTCAATCAGACTCAGGAAACCAACTGAAAGAAATAAAACTAATACCTTCTGAAAATCCCCCTGGCAAACTCAGCTGGATAAAGTAGTCTCCAGTTCCTCTCCAACAGTTCTGCTGTGTAATAATATTAGCAGCTGCATTCCAGCCTAGAGGCCAGCACATTTCAGCAATGGGTGAAACATTGATTTGGAGGAGAGGGCATCATCTCATTCAGCCTCCACTGTTTTGTGCAAAACTGTGGGGGCAAGAAAACATAGCTAACATTGTATGGCCATCATATGGTCTGACATAATAATGCTGTCAGATATTGGACTGGTTTACGTGTTCTTAATGAGACACAAGAAATATATATATAGAAGCCTCCCTGAGCCTGTAGTGGTCTACAGTTCCAAAAGCTAGTATAGGTGCAGTGAGACTTCTGCCTCATAAAGACAGCAGTGTGTGAACCAGCCCAGTGTGTTACATCCTGTGATAAGTGTGATATCTACAGAGAGGGTCTGTGTGGTCTTGTAGATGGAGTGGTAGAACTGGAAATGAAAGGTCTGTGTTCATCCATTAACACATTGGGCAACCTTCTTAGGTAATGAATGTAAACATACATAAAGATACAATATACATAATATACATTTATTTACATAATAAATATACATTTGCAAATAAATATATATTATTGTTCAATGCTTTTGGCAGATAGGTCATTCCTACCCCATTTTACAGATTAAAAATCAAAGCTGAAAGAATGATATATTAATAACATTCCGTTAAAACAATATGCAAAATGTGGCAGCTCGGCTGCTAACCAGTGCATGATATCGGGACCACAGTACACCTGTCTTGAAAGACCTGCGCTGGTCTGGGTGCAATTCAAGGTGTTGGTTTTAATATTTAAAGCCCTAAATGGCTTAGGACCTGGCTATCTAAAGGAATGCCTGTCTTGCTATGAACCCGTCCAGGTATTAAGATCTTCAGGAGAGGCCTTTTTGCCATTATCTGCAAAGGCCCGTTTGCATGAAAGGGCTTTCACTTGTATTGCCTGCCTCCAAACAATGGAATGTGTTCCCATAAGAGCTATGAATGCCCCCCCCCCCCACTCTCTTGACTTATAGAAAGATGTAAAAATGCATCTTTTCAATTTAGCCTTTTAAAACGTGTAGGTTAATGTTTTATTGTTCTTGTTTTTATTGTTTTAAATCGTTGCTGTATAACACCTTGATGGCTTTTTAGCAGATACGGGGATATATAAATGTTAATAATAAATAATATATGAACAAAGAATTTTCTAGCCCATTACATGCTGAAAATCATTGTACACTGAGTATTCATGCATGAGCCTGCCACAAACACATACTTTGATTAATATGCATGCCTGATGCAAATCTCCACTTGTTCACATTATCTGCAGATATAAAAGCAGAGCAAATGGCTTACTATGCCCAGTAATTAGGTAGCCAAAGCAGTTGGAGGCCTTTCTTCAGCACATACTGGGCATGATCCAAAATGCCCAGAAAGAATTTCAATGGATGGATAGATACAGTGGCTGACATGGCACGACACTGCTATGAGAACCTTGCTGGTGTTTGCAGCTTGTTGGTTTTTAAATGGGTTAACCTGCTCACCGTTATGTTCAAATGATACAAAAAGGGAGTGACTAGCCTCTAAATAATCATAGGAGGAAGAAGGAGAAGAAGAAGAAGGAGGAGGAGTTGTGTCACTCTCCACTGATGAAACCACTGGGCTTGTGCGACAAGTGGTTGTGGTATTAGGCAATCACATTTCATGCTGTGATTGGAGTTGTGGTGTTATCTGGGAAATAAATAAATAACATTTTCCCCATGTCAAAATATTGTAATGGTAGTGCTGAGGAAAAATATACATATTCCTGCAACAGGAGTACAATGTAGGGGGGAAATATCAGGATCCTGCTCAACAACTGAGTAACAAGTGCAGACTGTAGGAGAGATCTGCCACAGATGGCCTTCTCCTTGTCCCTTCAGCCAGAGCAGCTAGACTGGTGGGGACTAGGAAGAGGGCCTTTTCTGTGGCGGCCCCCCGTACTGTGGAACTCTCTCCTGAGTGACCTCCGCCATGCCCCCTCTCTGCTGAGCTTCCGCCGCTCACTAAAAACTTGGCTGTTCAGGCGGGAATATGGGGTGGGCTAAGATTTTAAAAATTTATACTGTTTTAAATGTATTTTATCCTGTTTTTATCTTATGTACATCGTCCAGGGTGGCCGGTTTGCCGGCCAGATGGGCGATAAATAAATGATAATGATAATATAATGATGATGATGATGATGATGATGATGATGATGATAATAATGGGCTGATTCTATCTCTGAACTATCCTGAATCAGGAATAACAACAACAACAACAACAGAGTCCTGTGGTAACTTAAAGTCTAACAGATGCCGCAACATACCTCTTAATCTTTAAGGTGCCTCAAGGCTTTTGTATTCGATGTAACAGACTAACATGGCTACCCCTCTGGAATTTGAAGTACCTGATGGAGAGCCTCTTCTGTTATGAGCCTACACTGCGATAAACATCCGAGGCCCTCCTCAGAGAGCCTCCTCTGAGAGAGGTTTGGAGGACAGCAACAAAGGAGAGAGCCTTTTCAGTGGTGGCCTCCCTGTCTGTGGAACACTTTCCCCAGTGAAGCCCACCTGGTGTCAACATTGTCATCTTGTTGGTGCAAGGCCAAGGCTTTCCTCTACTCTCTAGCATTTGAAGGCATATGATGGGCTTTTTGTGCATCAGTTATTTTGGTTATGGTCTATAGAAATGTTTTAGTTGTTTTATTATGTTTGGGTATTTTCTAATGGCAATTGTTTTTAGCTATTTTATATTTTGTATGTTTTAATTATTTTGTTGTAAGTTGCCTTGGATCTTTTTAAAGAGAAAGGCAACTAACAGTGCAATCCTATGGCCACTAGACAGAGTCTAGATGGCCATAGGATTTTTCAGAGTCCCAGCTCCAACCTCAGAAACTCGCTCCGAGTTTGGAGCTGAGACTCTGAGCTCAGAACGCCTTCCCGCCCCCTTGCAGCCATGCCAGCTGCTTCTCCGAGGTCGCAAATGCGACCTCAGAGAAGGGGTTTTGTGGGCGTTCTGGGGGTGGGGAGGAGACAGGGCTGCCACAATAGGAGGTATCCTGGTGGCACCTCAGCCTCCTCCCCTCCCCCTCCAAAGTGCTGCACTTAGACAGCCGAAGTCAGCCGTCTAAGTGCTTTGCAGGGCGGGAAGGGCACAGAAACGACTCCTCCTGCCCTGCATAGGATGCCGGTAATCCTCCGAGTTTCGAGGGCTACGGGCATCCGGACTGGATTGTGCCCTAAGAAATTCAATTAATAATAATACTTATTATTCTTTGTCAGAAGGTAGTAGACACATTGAGGGGGTTAAAGGGTATATTGCTTCCCACTCCTTTGTATGAAATGCAGACCTCAGCAGCAAAGGAGAGCCTTTTCAAAATGGAACACACGGTCCACATTTTTGGCTGAGAAGGAAAGTGCTGGCTCCGTGCCCCGGCAGCTGGAGTGCAGAAATATAGTAAACTGAAAGGACCAAAACATCTCCTCTTTCTTCTCTTTGTTTTTATTCAGCTACTTGATCTGCTCTGTGACGCTTTGTGGTCTGTGGACAAGCAGCATAAGTTCCAGGCTACTACCATGCCTTTGATTAATTTGAGGTCCTTTAATAAGGTAAGGAGCCTAGTTCTGCAGCATCAGTGGCAATTGCATTGTAAATGTAAGCTTTCTTTCCAGGAGAGGCTTGAGTGTAAAAGAATATTCAATTTCCAAAATATATGTTCCCAAGGAGGGAACATCCTGAACGGTATGTAGTGGACATGATGGGATTTGCACCACAAGCTGGTCTCAAGGTGCTTTTCACAAGATTGGGGTTTGTCCTGATGGATGGTATTTGCCTCACTGTACAATGTTCCAATTGCATTAGAGTAGTACCTACTGGGCTTTAAGGAAATTAAGTCCATTATTAATTGGTCTGTCTATGGCAGCCTTCCCCAACTTGGTGCCCTCCAGATGTTTTGGACTACAACTCCCAACATTCCTGGCCACTGGCCATGGGTGTTGAAGTCCAAAACATCTGGAGGGCACTAGTTTCGGGAAGCTTGATCTATGGGTATGTCTGTACCAGCTATTTTTCATAGGACACAGCAAGAACATACTTTAACTGGCTGATGCAGAAGTCACCACATCCAAAGTTCTGTCCCTCTTCTGGGCTTTTTTTCATGTAGAAATGAGTGCTTCATTTAAAAGTACCTCAGCAACATTCGCAATTGTTCTGGATAGATGTCTTTCATTATCTCAGCCATTGTCCTGCAGCTCTGAGCCTTTTTAATCCCGATTTTGCGCATGTTCATTGCTTCGTGCGCACATTCAGTGTTATTCTAAATAACCACCACCACCATAATAAACCCCTTTGACAGCTGAAACATACAAGGAAATTGACCAAGACAGACGACATGTATCAGACAGCCATAAGAGCATACTTGCGTACTTGCAAAAGACTGACAAAAATAATAATTTAAAAATTACAAACACAATTGTGTAAATTTTCTATATATATAAAATGACCCCAACTGCACATTTCTGAGGTTCCAAAAAAGCCACACAAAACAGCAGCAAACAAAAAAGGGTAGTGATTGGAGCAGGGTGGGGGAGACAAGATGGATTCTGCTGCGAAGGATACTGGGATACTGGTTGGAGGACCGAGGGGGAGAACAACCCATGATGAGCCCGATTGTCTGTTGAGCGTACCATGGGTTGTTCAGTGAACAACCAACCCACCATGGCTTATTCGCAGAGGTGGCTTAGTGTTATGTGCGAACCCGCCCTTTAACTCTATTATGAGCTCCTCAGAGGAAGGGATTCCCCTTTATTTGCATACCATAACCTTAAATGCTTCCCTGCTGCTTTGCTGACTCCCCCCTCCCCCCACTCATGGTCTTCATCCTAAACCACCAACAAGCCTGATCCTGAGAGAAAACAAACCCAAGAGGGAGAGAAAAGAGCTCTTCTAAGCAAACCCCTGCAAAAGAGACAAAAGACTGAAGTTCCACTGCATCGGGCACTATTAATGAGAGAGTACTAGGGACATTTTCTCAGCAGGCAGCGAATCTGATAATGATGTTGCTGTTGAAAGCTTGGCAGAGCACGCTGGTGGAATCACTGATTATTTCCAGCCCTGTTTATTAATACCTGCGTCCTTTAAGGGAACAGCCAGCTTCTGCGGTGCTAACTAGGACAGCAGCACACATAGCCTGGTGGCTTTCTTCCTAGGGTGTAAGGCTTAGCATTGGCTACTATGCCAGTTTTTCTCCAAAGATTTGTAGCGCTCACACACACAAAGGGATGGAAGCTTTTAATCTCTGAGTGGTACACTGAGTCTTCTTGGCATAAGCCTAGTTGCGAGAAGAAAGAGAGTCCTGTATTGTACAGCATGTCCACATTTCAGGCATCACCAGAAGTGCTGATGGGACTGGGCTAGAAGAGAGAGTTGTTTATGCACCAGAAAAGAAAGAACAGCTACAGAAAAAATATTACCCAACCAAAATGTATGAATGTATCTAATTTAATAGAAAGAGTACAGCAGGATAGTGGCTAGATTCTTATTCATGCAGATATTTTGTCCTCTTAGGGTAGATATGCATGACCGGTTTGTCCATCACATGCTGGTTCAGGTGAAGTAAAGATCCACCTGGGACCCAAGTCGAGTCTACCCTGGAACCTCTTTCTTTTCCCTGTACTGTTATTTCCCCCTACGGATAATTGATGCCCTGTCATCACGTTGATGAATATAGCACAGTATCTGCTGTGTTTTATCACACAACCAAGTGCCAACCTCTAATGCATAGTTTTGTAATTACAGGAGGAGTTGGGAAGATCATGTTCATTTTATCATGAGTGTTTATAGTGCAAGCACATACCACAATACAGTGCTGCAACTGCGGGAAAAGTGGAAGGTCATGCTGCCATTTCAGGTTCCTTTTTTGTTTGTTTGTGTAGGTGCACATTGAAAATTAGCCTCCAAAAATAAGAAGAAGAATGGTTGCTGCTGAGATGTTTAAATGAGGTAGCCAGTGTTCCAGCAAGCACTAACTTTAGCAGGAAAGGGTGCCCTGCCATCTGCTGCACCAGACAGCCAGGGAGAAAATGCTGGGAAAGCTTGACTCAGGTTGTGTGGATTTGGTGGAGCTCCATATACTTGGTTGGAGAGCTGGTGTCAGTAGCCACCCACTGAATAGGCACAGGACCGGTGCAAGGCAGTTTGGTGCCCTAGGCAAGATCAGATATTTAGCGCCCCCCCTTCCCACTTGAGCCCTCCCTCCCTATTTCTGGCGCCCCCTTTAGCCCTGCGCCCTAGGCAGCTGCCTAGTTGGCCTAATGGTAGCACTGGCCCTGAATAGGCATTCCCCACTTAGTGTTGGCTCTCAAGCTTTTCTTGGAAACCCTGAGCGCTTCTGCTGCCACAGACACACAGTCTCAAAATGCAGTGGAAACACAGGAGCAGCATCTGGTAAGTTCTTCCTACATTCCTCTGTGATGGGAAGTTAAAAGAAGATCCCTGATAAAGTTATTTCCTGGTTGGAAGCTGTCAGTCACAAAACTATACCCCCTTCTCTTTTCCCTTGTCTCCTCACCCTAGTGTTTTCCTTATATGGAGAGTTTGGGGAGAAATGTATCAATTTTGGAAGAAACTGGATTCTATTTACCTCCAAATCACTTCTGAAGCTTTGGGAGGTCCCAAATTTGCTTCAGACTACTTTGGAGGACTTTCGCTTCGCTTTGGACCAATCCCAAAGTTCTCAGAAGCAGCCCAGGATTCAGGATTCATCTAAAGTGAATACACACTCCTAATTTCCAGCTTATTATCTTAATACGCTGCCAGTGTGTCATTCAGGGGGGGAAAGTTGTTTGCCAGTGTCATTTCAGATCATTCTATTTTCAAAAGACAACATTATGGTAATGCCATCCTCCAGCTTGCTTTCTATTCGACTCATTGGGTTCCCAACATCTGAAACATGCCACTAGATGACCCCCAAACATCTGTGGACTGTAGTTTTCCACAGTGGAAAAAAAGTTGCTGTAAGGTGTTAAGAGCAAATGGCCGTGGGCAAGTTTCACCTCCATTTTGGCTAATGGCTTCCTAGCAAGAAAGAATTTGCTCTCCAAGTTATCTCCAATTATTATGATTTATTATGGCTACTCTTAGGTGAAACCCAAGGAAATGTATTCATTTATTTATTTGTACTATTTATATACTGCTAGATATTTTTAAAAAATCTCTAAGCGGTTTCCATATAAATATTAAAATTGCAATTAAAATTACATTTAAAATACAAGTTTAAAAACAAAATCTAATAATAATAATAATAATAATAATAATAATAATAATAATAATAATAATAATACACAGCAGTACAGGGGCAGTAAAAATGTGACAGCATGGTTAATTTAATTATAGGCCAGGGAAAGCCTGGGTGAATAGGGGTGTTTTCAGGAGGCGTTCAAAAGATGCCAAATATTCTGCCTCCTGAACCACACGAGGGAGTTTTGTCCACAAACCTGCTGAGAAGGCCCACCATCGAGATACTGCACAGCGACATTCTGATAATTTTGGAATGATCAGCAAGGCCTCCTCTGATGATCTTAATGGTCGGTGGGGCATATATAAGGGAAGGCGGTCTGCTAGGTTTCCTAATTTGTTTAGGACTTTGTGTGACAATACCATAACCCTGAACATGGTTCGGTAGCTATTAGGCAGCCAGTAGAACTGTGCAGTTCTTCTAGCACAGGTGTTATGTGAGCATAGCTGGGTGTCCGAGGGAGCACCCGAGCTGCTGCATTCTGCACTAGCTGCAGCTTCCGAACCAGGACCAAGGGCAGCCCCACATAGAGCGCATTGCAGTAATCTAATCTTGAGGTTACCAGTGCATGGATCACAGTGGCTAGATTATCCCTATCCAGAAATGGGTGTAGTTGGTGAACCAACCAAAGCTGGTAATGGGCACTCCAGGCCACCGAGGTCACCTGGGCCTCCAGTGACCGAGATGGATCCAGGATTACCCCCAAACTATGTACCTGCTCCTTCAGAGGGAGTGCAACCCCATCCAGAACAGGCAAACAACCCAGTTCCTGGACCTGGGGACTGTCAACCCATAGAGTCTCTGTCGGATTCAGCTTCAGTTTACTAGCCCTCATCCAAGCCATAACTGCATCCAGGCACCAGTTCAGAATGTGCACGGCCTCTCCCAATCCAGATCTTACAGAGAAATAGAGCTGAGTGTCATCAGTGTACTGGTGATACCTTGCCCCAAATCTCCTGATGACCGCTCCCAACGGCTTCTTATAGATATTAAATAACATTGGGGAGAAGGTGGTACCATGTGGCACCCCCCAGTTCAACTGCCATGGGGCCGAGGTGCAGTCACCCCATGCTATTCTTTGGAACTGACCCTGCAGGTATGAGGTATAGGTATTCCATAACTGATTATTTATATATATATATATATATATATATATATAATCCTTGTGGAATGCTGGAACTCTCAAAATAAGATGATACAGACATTAGAGAGCAAGACATTCTGGTAGCAAACCCATCTCTCATTTTGTCCCTAAAAGTGCATGCTTAAATGAAGTTATGGCCTATATATGGAAAGTACTATATTACACACACATCCATACACCTCTACACACTGTTTCTACCTCTCAAACCACAGTTTAAGTTAAAATATGCTGGTATTTATTTTTTGTACAGGGGCACCTTTTGCCTTTGGCTCCCACCCACCACTGGAATGTGGGCCTGTCAAGGTTCCGCTACTGCAGGGACCCCTTGATCTGCCTTTGGGAGATCTCTGCCTCTTCCCAAAGTCTCTCCCTCTCTAGGTTATCAAGTCCTTTGCCTGCTTCCAGTAACGTGGGTATAGGCTCTAGACGTGGTGAATAAGTCACTCCAAACTCCAGGGTAAACAACAGCACTTTAGTTATGATATTAGGGTCTTTACTTAATAGAGTGGTTATAATTCAAAAGCAAGTATGATAAAATAAAACAAACAAACAATCCAATGTTCTCTAGTATAACTTCAGACTACTTATTTCCTATGCAGTCAGCCAGCCAGTTTCTCTTTCTCTCTCTCTGCTTCTCTCTGCTGTTTCTCTGATGCTGCTTCTAGCTCTCTCCCAGCATACACTCTAACTGCTAGCTGACCACACCCCACATATATAGTCTTCCCAGGAATGGAAGGTTATAACCATGTGACCTTGCACAGGAGAACTAATTCTTAACTTCTATTGGGTGACTTAAAACTCTCCAACTCCCCCTCCCATCCAAGTGTTTGGGCCTTCAGGCTTCACTACTCGAGGGAAGTGTTTGGGCCTTCAGGCTTCAACAAACTCAAGCCTGTGTAGGCCTCAACAAACCCAATCCTGTGTAGGCCTCAATCCCTCACAGAGCCCCCGAGAACTTCTCTAAAATTGCATTTGGCCCTCATGCAGAAAGAGGTTCTACACACCTGGCCTAAGTACATGTTGCATACTACTCTGTGTAGCAGTGCCCCAACACCCTAAAAAACACACTTGAGGAAGAAAGAATTGAGAGCAGAGAAATGGCGAGAGAGGAAGGGGATACTTAATCCCTTGCTGTTTCTGTGCTCCAGATCAACCCACCAGCAGCTTTCTTACCACCACCACCCTGCAGTTTTCAAAACATTCATTTCCATTAGGGGAAGTCTCGTAAAGAGGTGATTTGGAGTGGAAAAATGGAAGGGACATAACCTTTTCCTAACCTGTCCCTGTCACTTTACCACTCTACATTTCTTCTCCCAAAGCAGGTTTAAAATAAATTCGTAAATGATGGTGTCAGAGCACTGTTACAAAAGAAGCAGGTATATGTAGTTTACCCCTGAGTGGCAGCTGAGGGTCCTTCAAAATAATAAGGCCCAAGTGTTTCCAGGGCTCGGAGAGCAGGGTATTTCTTGTGACATGGGTAAGACAGCCCTGGATAACATCATCATCATCATCATCATCATCATCATCATCATCATCATCATCATCATGCGATCACTCGTGACCGAGTAAGATTGTCTTCCAGGATAAAAGGAGGAAATTCTAAAGAGGA
This sequence comes from Shinisaurus crocodilurus, assembly GCA_021292165.1. Classification (NCBI taxonomy): domain Eukaryota; kingdom Metazoa; phylum Chordata; class Lepidosauria; order Squamata; family Shinisauridae; genus Shinisaurus; species Shinisaurus crocodilurus. Next base: position 163,906,494 of record CM037880.1, read on the forward strand.
TTGTGTAGACTCTAGCGATGGGTCCGTAAGTGACTGTGGAGGCCAATTCTAGATCCACACAGCTTCCCACAGTGAGGAAGATGGTCCTGTAAAGGATTCGTTTGACGTGCTTTTCGCTTAGCACGTTTCTCCCTTTCACTTTGCACTCGGGCTTCTTCAAAGTCCATGGAACCTTTGTCAAAGGCCAACCTCCATTTAGATCGTTCATGGGCCAGAGCTTCCCAGTTTTCTATGTTTATATTGCATTTTTTTAGATTAGCCTTATGAACATCTTTAAACCTCTTATATTGACCACCGATATTCCGCTTTCCATCCTTGAGTTGGGAGTAGAGTAACTGCTTTGGGAGACGGCAGTCAGGCATTCGAACAACATGACCTGTCCACTGAAGTTGGCGTTGAAGGATCATTTTTTCAATGCTAGTAGTCTTTGCTTCTTCCAGTACACTGACATTTGTTCGCCTATCTTCCCAAGTAATTCGCAGGATTTTCCGGAGGCAACGTTGATGAAATCTTTCAAGGAGGTGGAAGTGACATTTATAGATAGTCCATGTTTCGCAGGCATTACAATAAAGGTGGTAATACAATGGCTTCATAAACCAGTGTTTTGGTCTTCTTACAAATATCCCGATCCTTGAACACTCTGTGTTTCATTCGAGAAAACGCAGGCACTTGCGGAGCTCAGACGATGCTGGATTTCACTGTCAATGTTAGCTGTAACAGAAAGATAGCTGCCAAGATAGAGAAAATGATCGACATTTTCCAGTATTGTCCCGCCAAGCTGGATAGATGGCATCACCAAGGGGTTAGCTTTCACTTGAGTTGCTTTAAAAACACTAGGTTAACTGAAAAAGCCTTTAAGGGCACAATCCTACCCTTTGTGCCCTCGATACACATAAGCCTCCAAACTTGGAGGCTTAGGAGCATCCAGTGCAGAGCGGGAGATCAGCGCAGAGCAATCTCTGCTTCCCTGCACCTCCTGTTCTGCATTTCAGCTAGACGGCCAATTTCAGCCATCTAGCTGAGGTGCTTGGCGGGGGGGGGGGGAGGCTGGAGCGCCGCCAGGATACTTTGTATACCCACCCCCTTTACCCCCTCACCAAGGCTGCTTTCCTGACCTCAGAGAGGCAGCTGGCACGGTTCTTTCCACACCGGCTGCGGGGGGGGAGAGAATCAAAGCACGGATCCCCAGCTCCAAGTTTGGAGCTCGGTCTCCAACCTCGGATCTGGGAATCCGAATTATCCTATGGCCCTTTAGACAACTTCTAGGGGCCACAGGATCGCTCTTCCCACCACACAAGTTATAAGTTTCATGTTGTTTGAGAACTTTCTTCAACTTCTCCTGAATTAGTATCAAAGATCCATAAGGTTAACCTGCCTCTCAGTTTATGTGCAAGGACTGTGGCTGAACTAGTCCTACTAACTGTACATTGGGCTGTAAGTAGCAGATTGTGGTGTGCTTTGTGTTTTAGACCAGATTGCACCGCATATGACCTTCAGTGTCAACTAAAAACGGAGGAACAAACGGCAACACAGCATGACTGCATCCAACTGCAAGGTAACTGGGAAGAAAATACTTTCAGTCTGACAGGCCCTGTGCAGATAGTTTATACCTTACAGAAATGAGGGTTCTCTTGTCAGTGAAAGGGTTAGACCGCATATTGGAAAGGAGACACAAAAGAAATGGAAGTCCCTCATGGGATGTAATGTTCTATTAGTGGATATTACCATCCTTGCTTTTATCCTCTCGTGTGCCACAAAACCTGAACATGTGTTACGTGCCCTCAGGCACTTGCTGCTGAATTTACTTATGCAGAAGAAGGCAGCATACATTAAAAAACACACAACAACAAACCATATAGCACTGTACAACCAGAATATGGGTGCCTGCTACCATTTCAGCATGTTTCTCTGTGTGTCTTGTCACTATCATACCAACAAAAATGTGTGTGTGTGTTGGTGGGGTGGGTGGGTGGGATTCACACTGTCTGAAAACACTGAAAATATTTGAATAACTAAATGATTCATCCAAAGAAACGAAGTAGTTAATAAGACCAGTTCCTGGACCTGGAACTGAGTTAAATATGGTATCTCAATTTGTATCCAGGGCCAACTTAAATCTAATCAAACCATCATTAATAGAGACCACAATCTGACCCTTTGGGGATCCCCAGATTCCCCCTCCCCCGTGCTTTAGGGCTACCGAAGAAGGAGTCTCTATTCAGAAAAGAAACGTTTGGGGGAGGAGAGGGAGGGAAGTAGACACCTTGTTCTTTTCTCTCCTTGTACCAGAGTTTGGGCCTTTCTATATGAGGCTTTTAACCCACCACTTTACCGAGGCTTCTGCTTCCGGATCCTTTGTGGGATTAAGATTGGCTCCTTTTCTCCTGTTTTTTTCTTTTTTTTTCTTTCTCTGCCTTTCTATATGTTCCACTACACAACCACTAGATGGCGCTGTGGTACAGCGGAATTGCACAAATACACAAGGGTCTCATCATATTGCCATTCACAAATAATACCAGACTTTCCGCGATCTAAAAAAAAGTCGTGGAAATGGTTGCAAAGAATGGGAGAGGCCCTGGAGAATGACAATGTTGTGTACAGCACTTGCAAACTACTGTAAGTGGGGGAATCACACGAGTACAATAAATGCTTCATGTAGAAAGGCTCATGCTGAAAGTTGATATCTGGGCAGAGAATGATGAGGCAAATAAACTAGACAAGATAGGAATGAGACTGTCTTTTTTTTTTTTTTTTTTTTTTAAGCATCAGTCTAGCCAGACTAGAGGCTGGTTCAGATTGGAAAGGTCCAATCCAGAACTATGTGTGAAGCCGACACAATACCCTCACCATCCACATGAAGATGGTCCACCTCAATGAAGCCTATGCACACAGATAAACACCTTGGAATTAACTGTACAATTTTGGCCAATGCACACAGGTTTTTATCTGCATAGGGCACATTTGGATAGGCTGTCCCATGTGGATGATGATGGAAGCAGGGCTGGTGTACCAACTCTATGTGTAGGGTCAGATAGGACCTTTCAATCTCTGTCTGAACCAAGCCTAGGAAACTGTTAACCAAAACAGGCCACAGCAGCAGGTCAGGTGATACACCCAGGTCTCTAGAAGGCTCTCTCACTGGTCTGAACAATTTGGGGAGTCAACTCCTGTTGTGACATATAGATAAATCAGTGTTCTCCAATCTGTAGCTGGCTGGGGCATGCTGGGAGTTGTAGGCCAAAAACATCTGGGGACCCAAGGTTGGAGAACACTGATATAGATAGACCTGCTGCTGTTGGCCCTTTCCCCTTCTTGTCTTGCGTCAACCCTGTCTTACCTTGCCCTGCCTTCAACTTGATTGGATCCAAGTTGGACAGTTGGGCGGGTCCTGGAGCCAGGTTTGAGAGATGAAATTCCCCCCCTCATCAAAAAAATATATATTTTTTAATTATTTAGTAGCGGTCTCTGTTTACCGGTTTGCATCTCTGTTTATGGTTGTTTGCATTTTGCTAGGGGTAGGCAGGGCTGGGGCAGGGGCAAAGCAGCCTCATTTCATTGCCAGGGTATACACCTTCTGTGGAAACCTACTACTGCTGACTTTGGATGCTCTGACCTTTAAAATACATACATATAAATCGATCCATACATTGTGCCCTATACAGGCAGGCGGGTCGATGCTTGCAATATCATACGTCGTGTCCACTTTGGGTAAGAATGAGGTTTGCAGACAGCAGCCATAAGAAGAACCACTGGTATTTTTTGTGCTCAAGAAAGATAATCAAGTATGTTGCGTTTGAAAAACTTTCTAACTGTAGCCAGGGGTATTTGCTCTGGAGGCTAAATAAAGGTCCAAAAGATTTCACAACAATAGCACATTACAGCAGCTGAGGAAAGCAGGGGAGACATGGTCAAGGCATTGCGCTTAAAGGATGTCCATGAGATACAGCTGTACAGTAAGCAAGAGTGACATTCTTCATGTTGTATCAGTTTAAAAATCCAGATAGATCTAGATATAGATGTCAGCTACGCGGACAACCAGGCTTCCATCGCCCATGGACATCCACACAGCCAGCACCTGTCTACTCAGCAGGTTGTGTGCCTTGTAGTGAAGGAATCAGCATGATCTGCATCCCGCGGCCCCCTCCTTCCTCTCCCTAGGCAGATGCACCAGCAACACACAGTGGAAGGTGCGCCTCCCACCAGTCTGTGCCGGCACATGGAATTCAGTCAAGGAAGGCAACTGGTAATTATTTGCTCTGGGTTGCAGATGGTCACTTCATCAGTGGATACCTACTACCTACCCATTCCAATGTACTGGCTGGGTTCTTATTGCCTCTTATTGGGGAAGGGAGAAATAGACCACCGGGGAATAAAAATTGCTATAATCCGATGGGGGAGAATGCGCCCTTGAATGCAGTGGGGCTTACTTCTGAGTAAACATGCAGCAGATTGCACTATTAATTGTAGGTTACACTTTAAGGTTACAATTTAGGATCAGTTCCTGCAAAAGCATTGTCCAAAAAGTACTATGTGGAAGAGAGGTGCTAAAAAGAGGACAGCACTTGCACACCTAAAAATCAGCTGAGAAGGAAAGATGCCCCATCACAAAAGTGAGACTATTGGAGTGTCTTGGTGAGGGCCACTATGGATTAAAATGGTTATAAACAGCGACAGAGGCAATCTTTTTCACTGTCTGTTCTGTTAATTGTTTTAACTAGACAAGATGGCTGTTTCTTTAGGAATAGGGTGTGTGGAAATCAGCTTTTCCTTTCAAAAGCACAGCAACTTTAAATGCCTATGAATTAAGAGGCAGTGTGAAGGTCCCCAAAGAATAATGATGGTGAGGATGATGTTAACTGGGTATATATTATGTTCATAGCCCAGCATTTATTTACTTGTTAATTCCCTGTGTTTTATTCCATATAGTTTCCTGCATTCTTTCACCAGTCAAGTCAACATTACTGTCTTTTTAAAACAGCTGTAAATCTCTTTGATTGGGACTGGAGGCTGGAATCATTCATGTTGTGTTAAACTAAACTGTCTTATCTCCTTGAGTGCCATGAAGCCACTGGCATGTCCAGAGCTGCATCTGTACATGGCCTAGGGATGCCAGCATTTGAAAGCTATTAGTAAAGACATTTGAGGAGGAAACAGAGACATGACTGCATCTCCTCTCTCTCTCTCTCTCTCTCTCTCTCTCTCTCTCTCTCTCACACACACACACACACACACACACACACACACAGCACTTCTAAGACAGAGATACAGAAATAACATTTAAATGGCACAGAATTGTAGGAATAATAGACTTCCTTTCTTGATCGAAAGCAGCCTCCCCCAGCCTAGGGCCCTCCAGATCTGTTGGACTATAACTCCCATCATCCCCAGCCAGCATGGCCATTGGCTATGCTGGCCGGGGATGCTTTGAGTTGTAGTTCAACACTTCTGGAAGCACCAGGTTGGGGGAGCCTACTAGGCTTTCTCTCTTCTTCCATATGAGTGCAGTCTGTCTAAGCCGCCTGGGCTGTTCCAGCTTCAGCATGGCAGGAATGTGGGAGGGAGACCTCTCAGCAACTTTGAACCTCAGAAAGGACCGGAGAAGTAGTTTGGCACCAACACTGTTCTCTGAAGCTGTTCCATTCCAGATGTTTCAGCTCTTGACACCTTGCAAGATCCTATATGGAGGACGGAACATATAGAGCTAGATGATTGTTCCATCATGGGTTTCATAATCTTGCTGTTTTTGCTACCTGCCTGGAATGGCAAAAACAAGGGGATGTCAGGGATCTGGAAGGCCACAATACATTGCTTGCTAATTTGTTACACACCAATCCAAACATATTTAACCATTTCCCCTTGTTTTTGCCATCCCAGCAGGCAGCAAAAGCAGTAGGTGGACCACTGCACATGGGTGGGGGTAGTAGGCTGCATTTTGCTACCTTGGCTGTCTAACTTGCACCACAACCAGGACCGGTGCAAGGCAGTTTGGTGCCCTAGGCAAGATCAGATATTTAGCGCCCCCCTTCCGACTTGAGAGCGCTGTATTTTTTTTCAAGGCATTTCTGGCACCCTCTTTAGCCCTGCACCCTAGGCAGCTGCCTAGCTGGCCTAATGGTAGCACCGGCCCTGACCACAACGTGTGCAGATGTGCTCTAGACCCAACCACAAGCTGGCTTACTAGCCACTTTGTTTGCTGACTGCTGTTCTGTCTACAGCAGGATCACCAAAGCACTCTACAGTGGACAGAAGGCCAGTGATCAATGCAGCAATTAAACTGGATTACTTTCAAGCGGATGTCTATACCCAACCTAAACACATTTACTCAGAAGGCCTGTTGATTTCAGCAGTAATTAATTGCTGCCTTGGACAGAAATTTTGATGGAAAGACAGGGTGTAATGTTTAAAACAACAATCAACAACAAACCACCAAGCATCTGAGTGTCATTGTGGTCAAATTAGCTAAAGAGGTAGAGCTGGAAGATGTCGGTTCATTTCTGCTCTGGAATCACTGCTGTAGTGCTGAACTAGTCTCCCTTCCCACCCCCACTCTGTCTCACTTCTCCACCTGCAGAGAATGGACCCTGGGTCTGAAGAACACTGAGAGGCAAAAAAAAAAAAAAAAAAAAAAAAACCCAAACAAACCCAATGCATGTTCATTTGCAAAGCATGTAAATGCCCCTACACATTTTTAAAATGCGCTCTATAATTCGTAAATGGTAATGCTGAAAAGGAAGGACAATCTTTGTGTCCATTGTTTCAGTGGAACTAAAACCAGCTATAATATAAATACTCAGGCTCAAGTGATCTGTGGATTGTGTTATAAAATGTCATAAATCCAATCCAAGAGGTTCACTATTAATGGCAGGGTAATCCTTCTGTCCAAACATCTCAGCAATCTCAAAACAAGGGAAAATACATACTTTGACAGATGAAAATGAAGGGGGGAAAGCAAGATAATGACATTTTTTCACCCTTCTCTTTCCAATTTATATTTCAAAAGAGAAGCTTGAACATGTACTGTAAACAACCTCAGGGCCAATTCCTGCAGTCAGACAAAACTCCTTTTATAGGTCAGGTAGTTGGTGCTTTCAAATAGGAAGCTTCTCGGGGAGACTTTGGATTTGATTTAAAAACAGTTATCTAATTCAAAAGAAAGCCCCCCTCACTGCCTTCATTTTTAAATCAAGCTATGGAATTATTTTGTTGTAGTAGCTGCAGTCCAAGCACCATGTAAATCAATGGAAAAGCCAAAACATACTTGCTTAGAAGCAAGCCCCATTCATTTCAACACAACAAAATTTTAAGTAAGGATGAATCACAAAGTAGCATGTGTGTTCATCAACATCCGACTGACACCCATTTATTGACTGCCCATAATCATCAATAAGAAAGAGAAGGAGGGAGATGCAGAATTGAATGTCTGAACAGACCTCAGCCAGTTAAAGAGCTTTTCTACACGAGGCATTTACTGTGCGCTCGTGATTCCTCACTGACGGTAGTTGGCGGGTGCTTTACATGATGCTTTGATCCTTCAGGGCGTCTCTCATTCTTTGCAACCATTTCCGCAGCTTTTTTTTAGATGGAAGAAAGTGTGGTATTATTTAGAAATGGCAGGATGAAACACTCGTCTATTTATGCAATTCTGCTATACCACAGTGCCACCTAGTGGTTGTGTAATGGAACACATAGAAACATAGAGAAAAGACACACACACACACGGAAAAAAAACATGTGTAAAGGAGCCAATCTTAATCTTGCAAAGAATCCAGAAGCAGAAGCTTCGGTAAAGTGGCTGGATTGTAGCCTCATGTAGAAAAGCCCCCAAAATACATAGGTGAGTGTGGGGAGGGTTCCTGGAGCCAGGAAAGGGCAGCTGCAAGTAAATTTCAAAAAGCACAGAATTAATAAATGAAGGTTATTTTGTCTCTAATCCATCAGAGTTAAGGACTTTTAACTTAACTTTTTAGTAAAAGGGATTTTATTCCCAACTGATTTCAATAGGAAAGTTAAGCACTTTGGTTGGATTATGCCCAACATGCATTGTGTTTTGTTTTGGGGTTGTTGTTTTTTTGCCTTTCAGTGTTCTTCAAACCCAGTGTCCATTCTTTGCCACCACTGTGTTATTATAACAAAAGAAAAACTACTTTGTGTTGCTGATACATAAAGCAACCATTTTTGTGTGAATTTTCTCCAAAAACATTTCCCAGAATGCTGGTGTTGATTTGTGGATTTTGATTTTCTTTTTCCTATGAAGAAAAGCTGAAAGATTGTTTTCAAAATGTAAACTTGTTTATTTCAAATTAATTTAGAGAAAGGATTTGTTTTTATTTATTTAATTTTACATTTAAAGTGTTCATGTGCTCAAAGCAGCTTACCTAGAAACAATCCTAAGGGCTTCTCTACATGCGACATATAACCCGGTGCTTTACCAAGGCTTCTTCTTCTGTTTTCTTTGTGGGAGGATTAGACCGTCCTTCACACGAGGGTTTTTTTCCAGGGGTTTTCCTCTCAGCATTTCTCTATGTTCCTGCATGTTCCATTACACAACACAAGGTGGCGCTGTGGTATAGAGCGGAATTGCGAATATACACGAGGCTTGGGATAGCGAATCATGGCAGTATCCAGGATATACCTGACTTTCCTCGCTCTAAAAAAAGCAGTGAAAACAGCTGGAAAACACAGGAGAGGCCCTGAGAGGATGACAACATCAGTGAAAAGGCTGCGCAAACTTCCGTGAGTGAGTGATCACCAGCGCACAATAAATGCCTTGTGTTGAAAAGCTCTAAGACACAATAAACAGCAGCGAGTTAAAACATGAGGCAGTAGCAATAAACAAATTAAACTCAATACAGCTAGACAAAAGACAAATCACCAGCAGATTGCTATGAAATGAAAAGCCCTTGAAAGGATCTCCAGTAGGGAGTTGTTTGGTAACCTTGGAGTCACTGCCACGAAGGCCTTGACCCAGAGTTGCTCTGCTATCATATGTTCAATCAATTCCCCTTCCCCCCACCCCAGAGATTAGAAACTGGTTTAAAACTGATGGAGTCCTCCTTACATTGGGCTGTATCCAGCCCCTGCGCGAACAAAAGTCTACTCACGTGTCAGGACTTCCCTTTCCTCTCCTCCACACGTCCCCCAATCTGCTCCAGTGGTCCCCCAACATCCACATGTCCCCAAATTGGCTTTAGGGATCCCCCAACCCTTTGAAGCACATTTGGGGGGAGTGCAGGGGGAGAGGAAATCCATTCCACCAGCAGTTCCCTCCTATTGGCAGGACAACACCATGAGATACAATGCATCATGTGAGTGGTTTTTTTTTTTAATTAAGTGGAATATTTTTCCTTCAAAGTAGAAGGAAGTTTACATGCCTTGGATGAGACGTTCATCAACCTGAGCAAAAGCCTACCAAGTTCACTACAGCTGGCCTTGACCAACCGAGATGGGCATGGGTCCAAACACTGGAAGCAGGTCCACTAAGGTGAATGGGGCACTGCCCCACCAGGCTCAGGCTTCTGCCACCCAGTCCCCGCCCACTGCCTACTTACTTACAGACAGTCCGGGCGGGGGATGGGGCGGTACTGGTTGTCGGCATCCTTCTCAGTCACTGTCAGGGCCAAACCACATGTGACATTTATAGTTTGTAGCTACATCTGTTGTTTTACTTAAATTCAGTACTGCTGCGGGAAGAATTGTTATCGGGAATGCAGCATGCAGGGAGGGGAGGCTTATCCCTTCCCTCTCCACCTGCAACTGGCCCGAAAATCTCTCCCCACCCCCCACTTGTAGCTACAGGGCTTAGTAAAAAGGTTTCCTTTTGTATCAAGGTGGTCTGGTGCGAGTGTGTTAATTGTGTACAATCGATGTGCAAGGAAATGCAGAGGGGGGACGCGGGGCAATATTTAATTTCTAAAAACAGAAGTGCAGGGAATGGTGGGGAATGAAGCTTTGCCACCTGTTCTGTAAACCCTTCTCTTTCAAGCCGGGCTGTGTGCACGTATGAGTGGAGCGTACGGGAAGGCTACTCTTGTTCTGTGGAAAGAGGAAGGCACTCTCTTGCTGTGTTGAGGCAGGAAAGATATTCCTGTTGGATAGTATTAGAAGCTAGGGAGTTCGAGCACCCACCAGTAATCAGCGGGAAATCTAGAAACAGATCTCTGACTCTGAGACCATTTCTAGCAAGGAAAGAGTAGAAACTTTCCAGGTCAAAGATTTGCGGGTGTAAAGGGGGAAATAAAGAGTCAAGACACAAATGTGGGGTGAAATTGGGCCACATTTATTAATAGTCAAAAACCTGCGAAGGGATGAAGTGCAGGTCAAATGAGGCCGGCCCATTGGCTGGTACTGCTGTTCTTTGGGCGAGGCATCCCAAGCCTCAGGGCGGCACTGCATCTCGCCACCTCCCAGTTTTACATCACCATGGTACTGGGAGGCCTTCCTAGTGTCACCTCCACTCAGAGTCACACGACAACAAGCGGGTCAGGTAAGAAGGCCTCAAAGGTGGACTCGGCAATGGGGAGACTCAGATTATCGCCAGTCACCTAAAAGGTGCCAATGGATGCTCACCGAACCCTACCCATTCCCTAAACCCGCACTTACACGCCAAATTTGACCAAATTGAATAATAAAATGTCAAAGAACAAAAGGAAAAAACACCCTGACCCTGCCTCAGTGTGGAGTAGATGAAACACGCACACCGCCCTCTCAGGCCAATCAGGGCAATGAGCCAAAATTCCTACTCGGCCCCCTAAAGGGAGACCAGAGGAGCCCACACTGAAAAAACAGGGAGGGACGGAGGGAGCTGCGAAAAGGCAAAAGAGGCCAAGTGCGGGGCTGCCTTGGCCTAATATCAGCCATAGTCACCCCGCCCCTTGATGCTTGCATTGGTGCAGAGAGATCAGGTACCAAGTCTCTCTCTCATTCCCCCCACCCGCAAAATTCTCCCTGCCCACAGCTGCATGTGTTCGGGGGAAGGGAATTAACTCTGAGGCCTAGGATTTCTGTTCCGGAGCAGGGTCAGGCCCAGGGGGTTGCATTCAGAATGCTGCTTGTCCAGTGAGCTCTAATGTTGCCTCTGTTTGACTCCCGTAAATCTCACAAGGTCTGGACACCCCATAGATCAGCCTTCCCCAGCCTGGCACCCTCCAGATGTGTTGGACTACAAATCCTAACATCACCTCCAGAAAGCCTTTTCTTCGCTTTCCCCCATTCCCTCTCCACCCCCACCATAAACGTTTTGTTATAGCTGGACATTTAGCTACGTTTCTCACTAAATCTTCCGCACATACAGGACTGCATGGTTGCAAAGCTTGTGTCCTTAGGATGTTTCACAAGGTTTTGTGAAGTTCTGGGTCTTCTGGATTTTGGGAAATCAAATCCAAAGCACCATTTTTATTTTTTCCTTGTGCTTGCCGAAAGGAGCGCTCCTTCGCAAAAAAGCTTATAAACTCCCCAAGCAGCTGGGCATATAAATGGTATATTGGGAGATTTAACTTGCCTAGTGGCAGCCTGTTGCAATTTGGGGGAGGGGAATCCTTGTAAAGAAGAGGATCCACCAGTAGCAGTGGTCATCTGGGGGTGAAGTCTCCTCCACCCCCAGATCTGTAACAGTATATAAATGGAAGAACTTTTCTTCTCTTGGGTTGGGGTTGTTACCCAAACTTGGAACTTGTGGACTAGTTCAGGAACTAGAGTCTTTTGAAGGAGTATTTTGGCTTTTTTCATTGTTGTTTTTTAAACACAGGGCCCTGTGAACAGTTCAGGAACTGGATGAAAAAAATCCTGACAGTTTCATTTTTTGCCTAATTTGCATATCCACTCCATGTACACTTCTCTTGTTGAGTATGCAAAAAATTGATGGGAAAAAATGGAAACTCAAAAATTTGGCCTGGGCCTAGGCTAAAAGTAAGCCAAATGTAACTTTTAATGGCAGAGAAAAAGGTCCAATTGAGACAATGTGTGAGATGGAATCCTATTAGGAAACCATGAAGTGATGCTTATCAGGCTTGTGATTCCTTGAAAGATGGTGGCACTAAAACTGTTTCTTTTTCAGTTCCTTCTCTTTTCAATTCCATTGATTTGCATTTCTGGACTCCAGAGGAAACGTCTAAGTATGAAGAAACCTCGGCAACTGAAGAAATGTCATGAAACCGGTTACAAACATTCTTAAAGCGTTCGTTTGTTTATAACAGTAGCAGCTAATTCAGGAGTCTTGCAATGGGAATAAGTAATTTAGCAAAATTTGTTTTACTGCAAAGGAAAGCGCAAGTGAGCACCTCAGATCTTCAGATCTTTCTCTTTATGACAGTGTTCTCCAACCTTGGGTCCCCAGATGTTTTTGGCCTACAACTCCCAGCATGCCCCAGCCACAGGGCCGGTGCAAGGCAGTTTGGTGCCCTAGGCAAGATCAGATATTTAGCGCCCCCCCTTCCCAGTTGAGCCCTCCCTCCCTCCCTCCAGCCCTATGCCCATTATGAAATAAAAGTCAATTGGCAAAACCTAAAAAATTTATTATCATAAACTTGGTAAAATACACATTTTAGTGCTGTATTTTTTTTCCAAGGCGTTTCTGACGCCCCCTTTAGCCCTGCGCCCTAGGCGGCTGCCTAGTTGGCCTAATGGTAGCACCGGCCCTGCCCAGCCAGCATAGCTTTATGATCATACAAAGTGGGAAGGTAGCCAGCATTGAGAGAGAGAGAGAGAGAGAGAGAGAGAGAGAGAGAGAACATGAGTGCCTAACGAGAATAGCAAAAGGAACAAGGAGATCGGTATAAAGGGTTTTATGCCTTTACTGTTTTCTCTAATGAGTTACAAATTGAGTAACTAGTGTTATGTGTCATGTCATAATGCATCACAGTCAGGTTGCATTCTTTCATGTCATAGAGAGTAACAGGAGATGACAGATACAAGGAGATACTATCTGTCACTTTAGGAATTCTTTTAGATTCTTGTCAATAAAGTTATAATTATTTACCAAACACAGCAGGGTCTTAGCAATTGGGGTGGGGAAACAATCTCGAAAACAGAGAGACTAGGAAAGGGGGCAAGAAGGTCAAATACTGTAAGTGTTATTCAGTCCTCAAGCAAATGATGTCTCTGGACTGATGGCCGCTACAGGAGAACTGGGGTTAAACAGCAGAGTTTGAATATTAAGAAGTTAGCAGTCAAAGCCTCACAACCGCAGCAGGCCGAGATCTACAGTCCCAGCTTCTGCGGCACATCATGCACCAAAGCCTCTTCTTGGGGCCAATCTAGACGAGCATTTTATCCCGGTACTGTAATGTCTGGCAGACACACAGGACACACCCCAACCCGTTGTACCAATGCTATTTCTCCCTTAATATTCCGCTGTTTCCCAAACTACTTTTATGATGGTTTTTCTGCTGCTTCTGGGTTCCTTGCGCTACAAAAACATGTGTTCCAACATAGCAGTATTATAACCCTTCCCAGTAGGAATGGCTTTCAAACTTTTCCTGACCTTCTTCCCCTGACCCATGTCTTCCTCCTCCTCTCTCCTCCTCCTCCTCCTCCTCCTCCTCCCATTCCCTGCTCTTTCCTCACACTGATTTTTAAGGGATTTGTGAGCAAGAAAAAACAAACAAACAAACACAAAAAAACCAATCACCTCTCCAAAGACCCTACTAGATCAGCAATCCCACACTGCGCTCCAGGCCAGAGCCGTGTCGACTACCGTGAGGATATGGAGGTTGGGGAGCCCTCAGAGAAGTGCAGGGCAAGGGGTTGTTTTACCGGATGGCACCATGAGAGAGCAAGAGAGAAAGGAAGAGGCCATGGGAGGGAGACCCCACATAGCATGCCAAAGGCACGAGCAGAAGAAGAGGAAGAGGCTGAAGTACAGGCAGTCCCCAGCTTACGAACGGGTTCTGTTCTTAAGTCTGTCTTGAAGTTGAATTTGTACGTAAGTTGGAACAGTATCATCATCATCATCATCATCATCATCATCATCATCATCAGGCGATCACTCGTGACCGAGTAAGATTGTCTTCCAGGATAAAAGGAGGAAATTCTAACGAAGATTATGTAGACTCTAGGGTAAGTGACTGTGGAGGCCAATTCTAGATCCACACAGCTTCCCACAGTGAGGACACAGGTTACCAGATGGAAGATGGTCCTGTAAAGGATTCATTTGACGTGCTTTTCGCTTAGCACGCTTCTCCCTTTCACCTTGCACTCGGGCTTCTTCAAAGTCCCTGGAACCTTTGTCAAAGGCCAACCTCCATTTAGATCGTTCATGGGCCAGAGCTTCCCAGTTTTCAATGTTTATATTGCATTTTTTTTAGATTAGCCTTATGAACATCTTTAAACCTCTTATATTGACCACCGATATTCCGCTTTCCATCCTTGAGTTGGGAATAAAGTAACTGCTTTGGGAGACGGCAGTCAGGCATTCGAACAACATGACCGGTCCACTGAAGTTGGCGTTGAAGGATCATTTTTTCAATGCTAGTAGTCTTTGCTTCTTCCAGTACACTGACATTTGTTCGCCTATCTTCCCAAGTAATTCGCAGGATTTTCCGGAGGCAACGTTGATGAAATCTTTCAAGGAGGTGGAAGTGACGTTTATAGATAGTCCATGTTTCACAGGCATACAATAAAGTTGGTAATACAATGGCTTCATAAACCAGTGTTTTGGTCTTCTTACAAATATCCCGATCCTCGAACACTCTATGTTTCATTCGAGAAAACGCGGCACTTACGGAGCTCAAACGATGCTGGATTTCACTGTCGATGTTAGCTGTAACAGAAAGATAGCTGCCAAGATAGAGAAAATGATCGACATTTTCCAGTATTGTCCCGCCAAGCTGGATAGATGGCATCACCAATGGAACAGTATAGCGTAGTATACATTTACACAAATTGCAGCTGGTACGCTATACTCTACAATAACATAAACCATGTGGAGCCGGGGAACCCAGAAGCCCGGCGTTCCTAAGTACGCGTTTGTAACCCGGGGACTGCCTGTAGTTCAAAGACAGCCCAAGGAGGAGGAGGATCCCTCGCCCCGCCTTCCTCCTCCTTGGGCTCATCCACCCCGCCAGTGTCTGCCCAGGCAGGGAGAGGACAGCAACAGCAGTGACCGCAGCATAATGACCTCCCCACCTTCTCCCTCCCCATGTCTTTCTCCTCCCCTGTTATTTTTCCCCCCCTGGCAGCTAGTTTTGGCTGCACATGCATGGAGGAGCGGAGCTGTGGATTACAGCACAATTTATTTTTAAATCTCTGTTGCTGCACACCATCAAAGGTGTGCATGAAATCAGCAGAGTAAAAGAAGCAAAAACAAAACAAAAGAAGGTGTGGGGGGGGAGGACAAAGGAAATGGCCATTTCCCCTGCATTTGCAGCAGTATAGTGCCATACACATGCCCTTTTGAACTCTTCCTACTTCCCCCGCAATTGCATTTGTGTGTGGCACTCAATCATGTTATAAACATGGTGGATACATACCGCTCTATATCCATAGGAAGTTGCCTTATGGCTGACTCAGACCCTTCATCCATCCTGCCCACTGTCCTGTCAACACTGACTGGCAGAGGCTCTCCAGGGTTTCAGACAGGAGTGTTTCCAGCCTTACCTGGAGATGCTGCGGATCGAACCTGGGACCGTCTGCATGCAAAGCAGCTGCTCCACCACTCAGTCAGCCACAGCCCCTCCTTAAAAGGAACATTGGAAGCTGCCTTATACTGAGTCAGACCATTAGTTCATCTGGCCCAGTATTGTTGACAGTGACTGGCAGGATTCTTCCCAGCCCTACCTGGAGAAGCTTGGGATTGATCCTGGGTCCTTCTGCGTGCAAAGCAGGTGCTCTATGACCGAGCTATAACCCCTCCCTTGCGTGTGCCCCCACAGCCATGATTGCATTTTGAAAAAAGACTGGCGTGGTGGTGCCTCTCACACACAAAAGGGGCTCTGGTGTAGATCCTCCCTTAGTTATTGGACACCTTGCTGTCTGTCAACTGCCACACAGCCAATCCAGTGTCCAGGCAGCACCCAAGGCTGCAACTAGAAGTGATGGTGCTGGAGATATGTGATCAGAAGGAGCCTAAAGTGGATCATGCTGGGGGGGGGGCTCCTTAAACCATCCCTTATGCTGCTTAATGAATAAATTGCCCCTCCCACCAAATCTGCTATTTGCCTCCCCTTCCACGTCTCTGATCCTGATCACCTCTCCAGAAGCATTTGCTCTTTAACATGGGCCATCAGGGGAATGTCACACACATCTGCATGGAATGTCTAGTTTGAACCTGACACACGCCATGTATGTACAGTTGTAGTAGGGAAAATGAATTGAAATACTCATCCTTGCCTGCAAGCCACTCAAATATTCCATATACCCTCTAGACCAGGGCTCTCCAACCTAGGGTCCCCAGATGTTGCTGGACTACAGCTCCCAGAATCCCTTGCCATTAGCCATGCTGGGAGCTGTAGGCCAGCAACCCAAGGTTAGAGTGCCCTGCTCTAGACCCTAAACAGGAGGCTTTAGAAAGCATGATACAGAGAAACACATTCACTGGGAGAAAATCCTTGCCTGACCCTTTTGGGTAGCCATAGGGTCCCTGTGTGCTATATCGGAGGCATAGAGGGCACAAACTAAGATGTGCCCCAAGATTGGATTTCTTAAAGGACACAATAAAATAGAAATACTCCTAACTTTAACAAGCTAACCCAAGAGGAAGTCTCCAGCTTCAAAAGAATCAGAGAAACACCCCTCAGGCTTGCTCCATTTTGGATACTTTCATTTCAGATAGGAATTCTTCCATCAGTGTTAACGACCTGTGGTGTTTTTGCTGCAGAGCTTCAGCTAAAACTGGAAACACACATTTTCTTCACAAGAGAAGGAGGAGAAAACACAAACAGTTTTCCTTTGGCAAAATGCATGATATAGCCCCCCCGCCCTTAAATGTAAACAGACAAAACTCTAAGGGCTGGGGAGTTGGCAATTTTAGGCACAGGCTTCAGTAGAAGGTGGTTTATAATTCCCACCACCTCAGGAATTGCTTGAGGAGGCATTTTGCCTCAATGGCAACGGCTGCTTTGCTTATGGGTGTGGAGGGCTTGGTAATTGCCAGCAGTAAATTACTAACATCCCCCAGTAATGCTAGCTCAGCTAATTTGGCCCATTCCTTGCTCCTTTTCACACATGCCTGCTTCAGGGAAGCAATAAAGAGGCAGCTGACAGCATTGATTCCTAAGTGCCAGATCCCAAGGTTTGTACATTACAAATAGGGAGATGTTACCAGAAATTATGGAAGGAAGGTAATTTGTGCCTCTTCTTCACCCTTCACGGCTTCCTCCTTTCCATTTTATACAACAGTGCCCTCTACACGCGCTCACACACTCTTCCCTAACATGCCTCCTGCAGGGCCGGATTAAGATAGGGGCTATTGGAGCGGCAGCCCCAGGCCCCTAGCAGAAAATAGGCCCACAATTATAGGGATGCGCGGCGCGATTTTTTCCCTTGAGTTAGCTCTGATCGTTATCATTCAGCATAATTAATGATTTTTTCAAGATTAGAAAGGTGTTCTAAGCACATCTGCATTACAGGCTTGAGGCAAGACCTAGCAAGAACTGTTGTTCTGAAATTAGCATTTCGGTAGCTTTTTGCATTTCAATCACTGTTACTACATTTCTTTGTGAGAACTTGCTGAAGCACATGGGGGGCTTGCTAGGGTCTGTAATATTCAGATTTAGAAGGGACCTCTCTCTCCACCCTCGAGCAAAAGATCTTTCTGATTCGCAGCTCAATTGTTCAAATGCTAGTTTAACAAAAAAACAAAAACAAAAACGAAACAAAGCAACAAGAACAACACAATTATCTTGGTCAAGCAAAGCTTCCTGGCTTTTTGTTGTGGCTGCTTTTTTTTTTTTTAATAAATAATTTGGGGGAAATTGGGAAGACCCTTACTGATGAGCTGCAGGAGTTTTTGAGTTTTTGCTCCGTCAAGCGACCCCTCTCTGCCCACCCGCCTCCAAAATCTCCACCGTGACTTCTGCTTGCTATGGGACAAACCTCTGGGATGGTCTTTACCTGCCACTGGTCCTGATGGCCCTGCTCTGCACAGGTAAGGTTCAAAAGTTTGACTCTTTTGATCTGCAAGTTCTCCTTCTCCTTCTCCTTTTTTTCTGTAAAAGGGCTTTCCCTCTTTTGTGAGCCAAACTGAACGTAAGAGAGGGCTGTGTGTTTGTGGGTGTGTGTGTCTGCCTTTTGGGGGTGTTGATCCTCCTGCCGCCTGCAAAATGTCACCTGCTTGGCTAATACTGTGTGTGTGTGTGTGTGTGTGTGTGTGCGTGCACGTGCGCTTTCATGGGGAATTGTGTGGCATTTTAAGTTTTATTTTGAAAAACCCCAGAGAACAGAGTTCACCAAATATCCCTCTTGGATATTTTGGACTACAGTTCTCATTTGCCTCAGGCAGCATGGCCAGTGGCTGGGGAAGATGGGAGCTGGGGCCCCAAACATTTGGAAGGGCCCCGGTTGGGGAAGACTGCCCTAGAGGTTAAAAAACGTGGAGGTACTTATCATCAACGATATGTGATGAGTTTATTGAACTGATTGGTCAGCAAGTGCTGCAGCAAATCATAAACAAGATAAAAGAAGCCAAATATTATTCAATTTCTGTTGACTCCACCCCTGACATAGCACATTGTGATCAACTAACAATTATATTTCGCTATGTACTACCTAGTGGTCCAGTGGAGCGTTTTACGAAATTCATTCCAATGCACGGACACACTGGTATGGAGCTAGCAAACATTATTTCGCAGTTCATGGATGAAAATGGAATTTCCATCAAAGACTGCAGGGGTCAGTCTTATGATAACGGATCTAATATGAGTGGCAAATATAATGGTATGCAGGCCTTAATTTGGGGGAAAAACCCACTTGCTGAATACATTCCTTGTTGTGCACATTCACTTAATCTTGTTGGACAAAATGCCATAAACAGCTGTCCAGTTGCAGTTTCATTCTTTAATTTTGTGCAGCAGTTGTATTGTTTTTTTTCTGCTTCAACTCATCGATGGAATCTGTTAACAGATAGTTTCAAACTATGTGGTATACCGACATTAAAAAGGTTATCTGATACACGTTGGTCTGCTCGCCATGATGCTGTGAATGCCTTACAAAAAGGCTATAGTACTATCAGAGATGTCCTTTCAAATATTATGAATGATGAATCCACAAAGGGAGAGGTCTGTTTACAAGCAAAGGGCCTAAATAATGTCATGGATCAATTGGAAACTGGAATAATGGTTGTTGAAGTATGGTCTGTCATTTTACCAAGGTTTCACAGAACCAGTCAGTGTCTTCAAGATGCAAAATTAGATCTGCATACAGCAACAGACATGCTGAACTCTCTAAAGGATTTTGTGCAGTCTCTCCGTTCTAGATTCTCTGAATTTGAACAGCAGGGTAAAAATATTTCCGGCTGCGAGGAGTACCAGCTACAATGTGGAAGGAAAGTGAAAAGAAATAGGAGGTGGGACTATGGTGATGCAGAAGATGCTAATGCTGATATGACACCCTCTGAGAGGTTTAAAGTGCATACCTTTTATCCTATAATTGACCAATTGACAGAATCACTGAGGCACAGGCAAGCAGCATACAATATAATTCAAGAAAGATTTGGATTTCTATCAGAAATATGCACTCTAGCAGCTGATAGTCTACGTTCCAGAGCCACTACACTAGTGTCAAAATATCCTGAAGATCTTGAACCCCTGTTTGCAGACGAAATTGTACAGTTTTCATCTATTTTCAAAATGTACCAATCTTCCACTGCAAATCAAGACATTCATGGGAGTCAAGAAACACAAATGTACAAGTTTATGATTGCACAATCTCTAGTTGGTGCATTTCCAAATACATTTGTGACCCTCCACATGTATTTGTGTTTAATGGTCAGCAACTGCAGTGGTGACCGTTCATTTTCAGCATTAAAACATGTGAAAAATGAACTAAGGTCTTCCATGGGTCAGGAGCATTTAAATGCGCTCTCTCTGTTGTGCATTGAAAATGGTTTGCTGAACGAGCTTAATCTTGATTCTACAATTGAGGAATTTGCAAGTAAAAAAGCAAGAAAAGTTAATGTGTAATTTTATTTTAATCTACCAGCTTGATTCATTTAGTTTAAATGCAGGTGAATAACCTGTTTCAGTGAATAACCTGTTTGTGTGTTTAAAACTAGTGGTTGCTATTTATTTCAAGAGTTACTCTCTGCACCATAATCATAACGCAGGCTGTATTGATTATGATGCTTTAATAATAATAATAATAATAATAATAATAATAATAATAATAATAATACTTTAAGGAACAAATTTTTATGAGCCAAACATCATACACTTATATTTAAATTGTTTATATGGTTTATGTTTATTTAAAAATGGTTGTTGTGAATGTTCTATTTATAACGGTTTTATTGAGTTAACAAGCTTATTGTTTACAAAAAAAAGAAATATTTTCAATATGTTTCTGTTTTGGCACTTTAATGGTAATTAAATTATTTAATTTGTTTTAATATAAAATTGCGTCTTCATTTTATTTATTTCCATAAAAAGGCCCACCAAAATCCTCAGCACCAGGCCCATAATGCTCTTAATCCGGCCCTGGCCTCCTGCACTTGTTTTGGGGAAAATTAAGTGCCTGGCTATTGAAAGATGCTGTCAGGATTTGCAGAAAAGTCCTTACCTTTAAAGCCCTACATGGTCTGGGTCCAAGGTACCTTAGGGAACGCCTCCTCCCCTATGTTCCACCACGCCACTTAAGGTCCTCTGAGGGCCAGCTGTTGCAGATGCCCAGTGTGAGACTGGGAGCTGTACGCTGAAGAACTTTTTCCCTTGCTACCCCTCAGTTGTGGAATGATCTGCTGACTGAAATGCATTTTCTGCCTTCTTTGAATGTTTTTAAGCAGGCACTGAAGACTTTATTATTCCGGCAGGCCTTCCTTTTATAGTATTTTATTACAATTTTATGGAAATTTTATGGAATTTTTATGGATTTTTTATCCATTTTTATGGAATTTTATGGTACTTTTATCCATTTTTATGGAATTTTATTCTGCTTTTATGTTTAATTGTATTGGTTGGTTTTGGTTGTGTATTTTGTATATTTGTTTTGTTTGACTGTGATTTTGTATGCCACCTAGGGCATTTATGTATAGACGAAATATAAATTGAATAAATAAATAAATAAACATAATGCCTAGTTTGACCCTAAATCCGTGAAGAAATTTCCAAGTACAGTAAAGATGTTATACAACAAGGTACCACAGGGCTCGGTCCTGGGCCCAGTGCTCTTCAACATTTTAATTAATGACTTGGATGAGGAGGTGCAGGGAATGCTTATTAAATTTGTAGATGACACAAAGTTGGGTGGAACAGCTAATACTCTGGAAGACAGAAACAAAATTCAAAGCGATCTCGATAGGCTGGAGCACTGGGCCGAAAACAACAGAATGAAATTTAATAGGGATAAATGCCAAGTGCTGCACCTAGGGAAAGGAAACCAAATGCAGAGTTACAGAATGGGGGACACTTGGCTCAACAATACTACAAGTGAGAAGGATCTTGGAATTGTGGTAGATCATAAACTGAATATGAGCCAGCAATGTGATGTGGCTGCAAAGAAAGCAAATGCTATTTTGGGCTGCATTAATAGAAGTATAGCTTCCAAATCGCGTGAAGTGATAATTCCCTTTTACTCAGCACTGGTTAGGCCTCATCTTGAATACTGCGTCCAGTTCTGGGCACCACACTTTAAGAAGGATGTAGACAAACTGGAGAGGGTTCAGAGGACGGCAACAAGGATTATATGAGGAGAGACTGAAAGAACTGGGCATGTTTAGCCTTCAGAAGAGGAGACTGAGGGGAGATATGATAGCACTCTTCCAGTACTTGAAGGGTTGTCACACAGAGGAGGGCCAGGATCTCTTCTCGATCATCCCAGTTTGCAGGACACGGAATAATGGGCTCAAGTTACAGGAACCCAGATTCCACCTAAACATCAGGAAAAATTTCCTGATTGTTAGAGCAATAAGAAAATGGAGCCAACTAGCTAGGGAGGTGGTGGGCTCTCCCACTCTGGAGGCATTCAAGGTGCAGCTGGACAGCCATCTGTCAGGGATGCTTTGACCTGGATTCCTGCATTGAGCAGGGGGTTGGACTCGATGGCCTTATAGGCCCTTTCCGACTCTACTTTTTTATGATTCTATGATTCTAAGGCAATAGAGCATGGGAGCGACTTACGAAAGATCTCTGAAATGCCTGGGGGGGGGGGATGGAAATTAATAGAACCTCTCATTCTTTCCCCCTCACTGTTGGTGTCCCACAGGGCTCAGTATTGGGCCCTGTTCTCTTTTCTCTTTATACACTTCCTTTGGGTATGCTTATCTCTAGTTTGGGTTTTCAATATCATGTTTATGCTGATGACACCCAGGTATACCAGTCTTATCCTGAACTCAATGATGAGGTTTGTTCCTCTCTGACGAGTTGTCTTTTGAACATCGTGTCATGGATGTCCTCTCATCATTTAAAATTGAATATGGACAAGACTGAAGTTTTGGTTTTTTGTCCTGATCGTCCCAGCCATGCCCTGGTTTGTCCTCCCCTCCTCCTTCAGGACTGCCAGGTGAGCCCTGCCTCGAGGGCCATTGATCTTGGGGTTGTGGTGGATGATCTGTTGTCACTTCGTCCATTTGTGAATATGACAGCAAAGACATGTGGCTCCCATCTTGCTAGCATCCGACGGATTTGTCGATTCTTGACCCCAGAGACTGCGAAGCTGCTTGTCCATGCTTTGGTCATTTCACGCTTGGATTATTGTAATAGTCTTTTAGCGGGTTTGCCTTCTTCTTCACTTCGTCCCCTTGTTTTGGTGCAGAATAGTGCTGTACGTGCGGTTCTTGACCTGCCCCATTATTCCCATGTTTCTTGTCATCGTAGAGCATTGCACTGGTTGCCGGTCAGGGCAAGGACTTATTTCAAACTTCTTTTCTTGACATTTAAGGCACTACGCTCTTCCCTTCCCACTTATTTGGCTGAGCTGGTCACATGGCACTCACCTCTTAGGAGTACTCGATTTGCAGACTCAGGGTTTTTGGAAGTGCCTTGGACGAAGGTGGCAAATTCTAGGCTCTGGGCATTTTCTCATTTGGCTCCACGATTATGGAACTCTCTTCCTTTACACCTTCGGATGGAATCGGAGTTGAGTAAATTCAAGCGTAATCTGAAAACCTATCTGTTCAACTTGGAGACATAGGTGTTAGACTTAGTGTGAACTAGGTAATTGCTATGATTTTAGTTTTATGGCTTGATGGTTTTAATTATTTGTTGTTGTTAATTTAAATTTACCTGGATTGTAGTCCATTTTAAGTATTTTAATGTAGTTTTAGTTAAATTGTGATGATTATTGTTTGAGTTATTTTGTATATTGTACTGCGCTCTGGTGTAGAGCGCAATATAAATTTGTATTATTATTATTATATTATTAATAGGCCTCTAAAATAAAATACAAAGGAATTTTATTTTATTCTTAGATAAAAGCCTGCTTGTCTAATACAATATAGCACTTTTTACTTCACCAGCCCTATTATGCAAAGTGCAGCTCTGGTAGCTGTGTGAGGGCGTGTGCTTTTTCTTTCAAAAAAGTGCTGTTTTACTATTTATATCAGTCTTCTATATTTTACTGGCAAAACATTATTCCAGGCATCTGTACACTGTCTGAAGTTCATCTTCAAATCATATCTGCTGTAGCTGCACCTGCACTCTTTTCTCATGAGCATCTGGCTGTGAGTAATAAAGCTGATCATCAAGTCCTCCCACTCCGTTATTGGCATCTCACTTTGCAGAGCTATTGCTGCAATACATCTTTAGAACAGATCCATGCTCTGAGACTTGTTAGAGTAATACACACTTCCTGCTTTATAAGGAGTTCTAATGCACATGTGAGACAGAGAGAGGAAAACCGAAGAGGCACTATACTTCTTTTTCAGACAAGTACAAATATGGAAACAGATTTAGTTTAACCACTTCATGAAAGTTACTCTGGCATCAGGAGAATATCTCTTGACATACAGTTTTATGATTCTGTAACAGAGTACTATCTGAACAGCATATTTTTCTCTCTTGAGGGGGCGGCCGGTGGTGGTAGAATAACTAGAACAGAAGTTCCATTGCAAAAATAAATCAGAGGGGCCCTATTACCCATTCCACCAACCAAACTTCAGATGGTGGTAGGATACATGGTGGGGCCTCCTAGATCAGGGGTGGGAATGTGTGGCCCTCAAAATGCTGTAGGACTCTCAGCCCTAGCCAGCTTATGGGAGGAATTATGGGAGTTGTAGTCCAACAACATCTGGAAGGCCACATATTTCCATCCCTGTCCTAGATAATCTAAGATAGGGAGTAAGCTCATGTTGTAGGAGGTTGTCTTTTAGGTATTCTGGTCCTAAGCTGTTTAGTGCTCTAAAGGTAACAACCAACTCTTTGAACTGAATCTGGAAATGAACCTGAAGCCAGTGAAGTTGGTACAAAAGAGGGGTAACATCTTCCAAATTATGGGTAGTATCCAACATTAGTCCTCCTTAGAGTAGATCCATTGAAATGAATGGGACTTAAGTGAGTGACTAACTTAAGTCCCTTTCATTTTAATGGGTCTACTCCACGTAGGACTAACATTGGAGATTACCCAATCACTTCTGCTCAGAAATCTTGGAGGTGTGATCTGAACTAGCTGATGTTTTCAGACACTCTTAAAATGCAGCCCCATGATGTGTACTGCAGAAGCAATGCTTCATTATATGCGCAGAGCTGGAGCCCTTCCTCTTGTCCCTTCTGTGGCCAGTGGACTATTAAGAGTCTTGAGCTCAACTCCCATGAAAGATCACCCTGCAATTATTTGGTAAAGCCTGTTTGCCATGCTTGCAATGCTCCTGTCCTCCTCCTCCTCCTCCATCATTATCAGTTAGTAATGAGCATGTGTTTAGTAATGAGCATGATCAGTAATTGGCATTATCAGTTAATAATGAGCAGAGGCACTGCCGGTCAGACTTCTGCAATTCAGTCATTCCCAAACAAGGTCTTGATCTGGTTCACCTAAACCAATCAGGACCAACCTATCTGCACGTAAAGAGGGCATTGAGAAAGATGCCCACAGCCACTTCATAGTCTCCAACTGCCCCGAAAATTCAAAATTCGGGAATGTCACGAAAACCCTTAAGCCATCCTGGCTTCTCACTTTGTCAGGCAGAGTCCCGAATTTAAACTTTTAAAACTTTCCTTAAAGGGGCCATGCCATGGGAAAAATTGCAGCTAAGCTAAAACTGCAAGCTTAGCTGCAATTTTGCCCATGGCATGGCCCCTTTAAGTTAGCTCTTTTTAGGCTCGAACAGCTCCATGGAGAGACAGACGCTAAGAGGATGTGTGCATGCATGCACGCACGCACGCACACACGCTCTACCTGCTGAAAAGGAGGCTGCGCCCGGTGGCCTGGATAGAGGGAGGGAGAGGTGAATGAGGGAATTTATCCCATGATTCCTATCTTTATATTGCCAAAGATTTTATTTCCTAACAGAGCTGCCTCTGTGCTTCTAACTGGTGAGTTTACAGTGTCAGAAGGAAATGCAAGAAACTTCTCCTTCTCTTTGAAGCTCCATGTTTGGGGGTGTAGGGTGGGTGGGTAAGCTTCACCTGTTGAATTTGTGCCAGTCCTGACCATTTTAAAACAAAAAGAGATTGCCCTGCAAGCCCTGACACCCACCCCCATGAAAAACACCAGATATTAACAATTAAGGGTTTAAATAAGGTTAAACACATTTTTTAAACCACTTATAAAATATTATAAAATAAATAATAATGTTATAATTATAATATATAAGATTTTGTGTGTTTCCTCTAACTTTTGTACTTGACAATGCTCTTTGGTTGCCCGGCCATACCCTTGGTAACACCCTCATGTTGCCTGGCCACGCCATCTTGATCACACCTTCATGTTGCTTAGCCATACCTCTTACAAATTCACATGTGTGTCCCTACTTTCATCTGTGAAATGTTGGAGGGTATGCCACTTACAGCCAACCTCTGTCTGGGCTGCATTGGTCAGTCCACTTTTTTTCTTTTTTGGCCTTGACAGCAGGCATTGGCAGCGACAGCCTGGGCCTCTGCCTTTATTGAGAGTGGCAGAAGCAGCAGAATCAAACTGTGAGATTTTCCCCGCAAAGATAAATGCCTCGGGCCCAATCTGGATTTCGATCACTATATGTGGGGGTAGGGGAAGATTTTCATCCTGCCCTGCGCAACAACTGTAAACCCATCACTGGACTGGTAGTCCTGCTGAACAGGAGCACATGTATCTTGTCTGGATTAAGATACAATTTGTTTGTTCAGGCCACAATCCTAACCATATTTAGACAGAAAAAAGGCCTACAACTCCCAGCATGCCCCAACCAGCATAGCTGGCTGGGGCTTGCTGGGAGTTGTAGGCCTTTTTTCTGTCTAAAACAAGCATAGGATTGTGCCTTCAGTGTATTACTGATTTCAAACACTGGTTGAGGACTTCCTTGGCCTCCCTGGACCGAGATGGAAAAGAGCTGAGTGTTGTCAACATACTATTAACATTGAACTCCAAACCTCCAGATAATCCCTCCCAACAGTTTCATGTAGATGCTAGTCCCTTAAATATTACGTTCCCTTGTGCTGGAGTTATTTATAAGGCTTTAATTAAGGCAACAATGGGTGATTCCCCCCCCCCCCCAATGGCAGGAATGATCATTGGCCTGGATCAAAGGGTTTCTTTGAACATAATTGCTTCCCCCTACTTTTTTAAAATTACAGTGATTTACCACTGTATGAGAATGGCACTAGATTGCCTTTAAGTCAACTTTGCCAGTTAAGGTATTATATTTTATATGAACTCCAAAATAATGACTTGAGATCCCACAGCCTTTAAGAAGCAGGTCCTGCAAAAGATCAAATGAAGATAGAAGATTTTTTTGGGGGGAGGCATAAATCCAAAAAGAGAACAATTAAGTTATTCAGTAGGAGAGGGTGCTCAGAGAAAATGTAATTGTTGGAATGTTTGTGAGGAAGGAAGAGTTAATATTTTCCACCTGTGTAACTTCGAGAGAAGCTTACTTTAAAGTGATATCTAAATGCTATCTTACCCCCTGGCAAATGAGAAAAATCACAGGTCTTGGTTATGGTTGCTGGATGCTGCTGGCAAAACTACAGCTTGAAAGACACCTATTTGCATATGTGGCTGAAATGCCCCAGAGTTAAAATCTACTGGCGTGAAATTCTAAATACGGGCACAAGACTAACTGGCTATAAATTACCCATGAAAGCTGATCTTGCTGAGGAAGAATCAGCATGGCTTCTACAAAGGGAAGTCCCACCTCACCAGTCTTTTGAAATTCTTTGAGAGAATGTCAACAAGCACATCTGGGTATGTGGTCAATCCAGTAGACATTATGGGCTTGGACTTCCAAAAAGCTTTTGGCAACTTCCCAGTGCTCTTGAGTAAACTTAGTCGACACACAATACAAGGTCAGTGGACTGGTAACAGGTTAAAAATGCGGAAGAGGGCTGGATGGGTAAATGGATAGTTCTCTCAATGGTGGGAGTAAGCAGTGGGGTCCCCGAAGGCCTGTATGGAGACCAGTACTATTTAATTTATTCATACATTATTTGGAGTCCAGAAAACAACAACAAGCAGACTGTGAATAGCTCCAAAAGGCTTTCTTCAAAGTCCAAACTGGGCAAATGGGAAACAAAATAGCACACAAGGTTCAATGTAAGTGCACATTAATTTGGGGCAAAACCCCCAAACCACGTATATACTGTTGGAATCTGAAATGGCCGTGATTAACCAGGAAAGATCTTGGGATCATGGTGGATAGCTAAATGAAACAGCTACTGGCGAGGGGGGGGGCGCATATGACAGGAGAGTGCCATTGCTTTTCTGTCACCTCATATAGAAGATTCCCCACAGAGCTTGGTTAAGGACATTTGATCCCCAGCACAGTTTCTAGGATCAGAAACTGTGGAAAATCAGTAAATTCAGAAGTACAGGTATAAAAATGTTATGAAAATGCATAATGGTGAATATTTTCTGTGACCTAGAATCATTTGGTATACAAACAGTTAACATGTTGAGGTAAAAAGACTGGCAGTTTGGCCTTAGCTATGGCTTAATGATACAATGACTGGGGTCAGACAACACAATTACCCATACTCAAATGCTGAGTGTGGATTGTCATTGAACCATGGGTTGTTGTTGAAACGTGGGTTGTTGCATTGTCTGAACCCAGCTGCGCTAACAAGCCATGGCTTGTTAACCACGAACAACTCAGGAAGAGAACCCATGGCTTCTTGTTGGGTTGTGAACTGTGGGTTGTTCACCATGTTTTTTTTAATCACGGCTGGGTTCAGACAACACGATAATCCAACAACCACCCACAGTTCAACAACAACCCACACTCAACCCTTGAATGTGGTTTATTGAGTTGTCTGAGCCCAGTCACTGTATGTGTGGCCTTCAGTTGGCAGCCTGTCAAGAAGCAGTAGAGCTGATACGGGGTGCTTCTAGACCAGGCAAGGGCAATTGTGGCCCTCCAGATGTTTTGGCCTACAACTCTCATCAGTTCTAGCCAGCATAGCCAATAGTGAGGGATGATGGGAGTTGTAGGCCAAAAATCTGGAGGGTCACAAGTTGCTCACGTTGGTTCAAGACAGACACCTCTTAATGCTACCAATGAAGATATTGTGCAGCTATTCCATCTCTTCCTCCTCAATAATTTTTTTGTGGAAAGAAAAAAAGGTAGGAGAAGTGGTAGAAAAACACAGGAGGGTTACAAGTGGAAAATTACATTGTCTGACTGCCCCCACTAAAATTGAGTGAATGTGGCAGGGCGATTGCATAGGAAAAGCCTTGTTGGGAAGCACCCTCAGTTCCTATGTAGAAGGAAATACCCATCGCGTATCAGGTTTACAGTGATGTCATTTTGACATTAGGAGTCAACTGCTTTTATATTGGATTGGACAATGAAATCAATGCAGAGCAAAGTTCAGGCACTGATAGGTCCAGGAGGGAACATTCTATCTCCACTCATTGGTCAATGGAATATCAGTTTGTCAAAATATAATGCTGATAGGTTACAGGGCTCTGGCTAGAAGGTATAAAAGGCCACACACAGCCCTGTTGGTTAGCTGGGGTAGGAAGTTGTCAGCCGGAGCCAGTCAAAGAAGAGCCTGAGAGTGAAGAAGCTGCCAGCAGAGTCTAGAAGCAGAAGATGATGAACTAGGAGTACAGCTGAGAGTTGCTAAAGGTTAGACAGGACAACAGAGCGGCAGTAAGCAGTGGCTGTCCAGAAGGAAGGAAGGAAAGAAAGAAAGAAGGAAAACAGCTGAAATCACAGAAGGCAGAAACTGAGAGGGTCTGCAGGGAGAGGAAGATTTCTGAAGCAGTTCTACAGGGGAGCTGAAGCCAGATTTTTCAGCTACGAAGCAGTTGAGCTCCAGTAGTGGCAAGTCTTCAGGGAGCGGCCTCTTCTGTGCTGAATCCTCACCAAATAGGCTTCGAGGAAGACTTCAGGTGTAAACTTTTGAATTAATATGTGAGTGCTAACTGGGGAGAAGGTAGGATAAGGGAAATTGGCTAATGGGATTGGTTGGGGAAATGAACTAGCTTAAGGTGATCAATACTTTCTTAAAGATACAGTAACTTTTAAGGAAGCGTTGAACAAAAGCCTAATTGTTTTAAGTAAGTTTTAAATCAATATTAATATATTTGGTTCAACTTTAAAATAAACCTCCTGCTGTGTCTGTCTCATGCCTATAACCTAACCCAGCTATTGTATTACAAGGAGGAAATGGATTGTACAAGAAAGGGAAGGGAAGAGGTTAAGTAAGCAGGGGCATTCACCACACAGGGGAGTGGGTTTAAATAAAAGGGGGACCTTCACAATGGGTCTCAGTGCAAGTGGTAATAACAGTAGCAATTAAAAAAAATAAGTCAATTTGTTGTTGCAGTGGGATCATAAGTAGTTCTTCAATTTGTTGTGGCAGATCTGTGGGATGAAGTGTAATCTGCCACAATTAAGT
The DNA here is from genome assembly GCA_021292165.1 of Shinisaurus crocodilurus. Classification (NCBI taxonomy): domain Eukaryota; kingdom Metazoa; phylum Chordata; class Lepidosauria; order Squamata; family Shinisauridae; genus Shinisaurus; species Shinisaurus crocodilurus. The sequence continues at coordinate 163,936,607 of CM037880.1, forward strand.
TAGAATCTTTCACATCTGGTGTCAGTGTGGTGGGATCTTCCACAGAAACCATATAGAGGGCTTGTTCACACATAACACATACCGTACAATCAATTACTCAGCACTTGGTTCTGAAAGATAATTTCCATAATCCACATTGCCATGGTGTGAGTAGGGTCCATTTAAGGTGACATGAAGGGATATGGAAATTCTGTCTGTTGTGTTTTGTCTGTAATATTTCCTTCACATATGGAAGCTACCATGAGAAGCATGAAGTGATGAATGTGCATGTGTGAACTAGCCACAAGATACGTTGAAAAGTGGGATACCTCAAGTATATTAGAACGGGTAGCAATAGAACTTCATAGAACACCTGCCCCAGTGATACAGATTCCATTAGTTTTGAAACAGCAGTTTATTTTGTACTCTTTGTTTGTGGCACCAAATCAATGAATTGCATGCTAATAGGGTAGAGGATATGGCCCACTAGATGAAACATTGTCCGAGTGAATTATATGGATAGATTTTCAAATTTATTCTGTATGTTTGTTCTAAGCCTACTTGCACCATCTGGCTTCAGTGGTACTAGAGCCATTTGTTTCCCCCCCTTCGGAATAGCCTTCTCTGTGTCTGCCTGCCTCATTGACTTTCCACTTCTTTTCAAATCTCATCAGAAAATGCATCTTTCTCCCTTGCCTATAGCTCTTAATTTTCCTCTTCCTGCTATTATTTAACATTGTTAACAGTTGTGTTTTGTTGTATGCCGTAAATAATGAAGCATAAAACCTTCCATGAAGAATGGGCCATAAGCTGTTGCCTGTATTTTTAAATAAATAAGCAGGGATATTTTGTGGGGGTTTTTTGTTCCCGTCTTGTCTGTTGAGGAATACCTGGAAGCTTCCATCAGTTTCTGTTGTGTTGTTGGGCAGTTCATCACAGCGTGTGCAATATGGGGACACAGCCCAAAGGCCATGCACTTAAGCACAGTGTTACCACCCGTCTGAAGCCCGCTGAGAATCTGAAGCAGCAAATGAGTGGTAACTCATACGTATATATAAAGCTGCCTTATATACTGATTCAGGCTATTGGTCCAAGTAGCCCAGAATTGTTACTTCTGAGTGGTGGAGCTGTAGGTCACAGACCAAGGTCTTACCCACACCTGCTACCCAAGATCCTTCAACTGGCAATGCTGGTAAGAACTGAACTTGGGACCATGGAAAGCAGGTGCTCTACCATGGAGCTATAGGTAGGTGTAGAATATGTGCATAAATCTAGATACCTCCCGGTATTTATTTAGCATATTAAGTACACAATCTAGTATATATGTATTAAGTAGCAGTATGACTTATTATTCTAAACATTCACATAGGGACAGCAGCATGTTTAGCACACAAAAGCAACACAGCCCCTACTCTCAATAACCAGAGGGCAGGATGGGTTGTCATCCAGGGTCTAGCCATGTAAAGAGAGCAGGCAGGAATGATGGAACTGACATACTGCCATCACTACCACACCACAACTGACAACATGGAAATAAATGTCTGAGTACTAAACCAGGCAGGATGCCACAAAGTCTGGTTATGGCTTGAAATCTTTTTCGAGTAACAAGACCAGGAAGGAAGATGTTCAGAATGTGCAAGGAGTAATAAAAATGGGTTAGGGGAGAGTCAGTACAAGAGGAAGTCATAAGAAGAAGCTGGTAGCTAGTGCTCATCACTTACCAATTATGGGTTGGATCCAGATTAAGGCTGCAATCCTATATTTCAGCCTTCCCCAACCTGGCTGAAGGATGCTGGGAGTTATAGTCCAACACATCTAGAGGGCACCAGGTTGGGGAGGCAGCTATAATACTTACCTGGGACTTACTTCTGAGTAGATATACACAGGATTGTGCTGGAAGTTAGACACACTTAGGTCCCATTGGTGTCAATATGAAAAGTTAATCATCTAAATTAAGTCCCATCAATTTTAATGTGAACTACATGCAACTAACTTGGTCTGGATGAAAAGGTCATGCTGTTTCATAAAGCTATCACTGAAGATATTCTGAGGTCAGTGAAGGTGAAAAGCCTAAACCAGCTGAGACAGCATAGTTGGATGCTTTGGTAATCTTCTGCTCTTATAGATCAAGTGATAAAACACTATTGTCATGAACCAAGAGAAATCAGGTGAGAAGTTGCTTCCCAGGCAGAATACCTCTTGTTTGCAGTGCTCACACACTACCCTCTTTACACAGGGCTGTACCTAAGGACACAGCCTAGCTCTTGGGCATGTGCTTGGTCTGTATACAGATACAATCATGATTCCATAGTTTAACTATGTGGTATGGAATTCACTTCCACAGGATGTGGTGATGGCCACCAATTTGGATGGCTTTAAAAGGGGATTGGACAAATTCATGGAGGAGAAGGCCATCGGTGGCTACTAGTCCTGGTTGGCTATGCACTTCCTCCAGTGTCAGAGGCAATATGCCTAAGTACTCCAGTTGCTGGGGAACATGGGCAGGAAGGTGCTGTTCCATTCATGCCTTGCTTGTGGGATCCTGTGGGCATCTGGTTGGCCACTGTGTGAACAGAAAGCTGGAATAGATGGACCCTTGGTCTGATCCAGCACAGCTCTTCAATCTTATGTTCTTATGATTTTGACATCAACAGAAAAATGCCATGGATTTTGGACCTGGTAACAGTGACTAGGACTGTTGTGCAGCCCAATCCTATTTATGTTTACATAGATGTATGTTGTGGGGTTATTTCCAGCTGAGTGTGCAGAAGATAGTAGTAACTTCCACTCATTAGAGGCATTTTGCACATTGCATTTGTTATTCCAGATTGAGGGTCTAACCCCAAAGATAGTTTCATGTCTGAGCGGAGCCCAATTGACTTTGGTACAAGTGATAAAGCCTTGGGTTTTTTGTTTGCGTGTGTATTGGTGAGAAAATGAAGAGTCAGACACAAGTATATATGGTTTAAAATCAGGGCCACATTTATTGAATTGAAGATCTGAGAAGTGCGAAGTGCGGTACTAATCTACTCTCGGCCACTGGCCGGAAAAACCAAGATTTTAACAAAGCCATCCTAACCAAATCGGAGGTGGGATGGCCCGCCACCGTCCAGTTGCACTCCATGTGAAGCTGGAGGGCCTTACCAGTGTCGCCTCCCATTGGTGCCACGAGACAGCCAATGCAGGTGAGAAAAGGTAGTACCTCAAAGGCGGCCCAATCTCCCTCCTGCCAAGCCTCAAGATATTAGCAAGGGAAGCTTCGGGTAACTGCCAGTCACCTTAAAAGGTGCCACTGGATGATCACCATAACCCTAAGCCCCGCTGCCTAATTACGCACTTCCCGCCACAGGGAGAGACAAGCTATTGCTTAGTCGAATCTCCCCCACCTGCCCAATAAAATTGCGAGCAGGGCCCTTCGCAGATCCTCAATGAACAAATCATTACCGAGATCGGATAGGTGCACACCATCCGGTCAGTAAAGCTCCCTCCGAGCCAAGGATATCGCGGGATGTGGTATGCAAAACCCGATCCCACCTACGGCTCTACAAACCTCGCCATTCACCTTCCTACGTGCTCTGTTCATGGCCTTGGGATCAACACCACCACACCAACAGAAGCGCGGTAACATGAAAGACATAGGGATGTAACCGTTTGCCCTGTGCGGGCGTAGCGGGGCCAAAATCGGCCCCGCTCACGTCCGTGTGGGGCTCGCGTGGGCCTACCTTGGGCTTGCCTCTCCGCGGTGAGCCGCCCACGCCGCTCCCGTCGTGTCACATCTGGCACCGAAAGTGATGCGACGGGACCCTGTGCAGGCGCACTGGACCCCCCCACATGATGTACTGCGTCTGCGCAGGGTCCCGTCCCGTCACTTCCGGGGCCGGATGTGACGTGACGGGACCAGCGCCAGCGGCTCGAGCAGCGTGGAGAACTGCTCCACGCCGCTCAGTAGATCGAGGCGGGGCCCCCCCGCTGCCGCGGAGAATCGCAGCGGCGGAGAAGCGAGCCCCCCCACAGGTTTCTAAACAACACTTGCCGGACACATGCAATAAAAAGACGAAAGAGGCCGAGGGCGGGAAGACAGGGCCTTAAGAGAGGCCCCCATCTCCCCACCCTGCTGCAGCCCATTGGCCCAGACCAGCGTGGCCAGGTGTGTCACTGACTTCCTATCCCTCCCCCATGCGCAAACCTCTCCCCGATCCTAGAAGGCGGGGCTGGGGAAAGTCCATTCTAGTTAATAAAGTTAACAATGGTCTAACTTTCTGACTTTACAAGGCATATGCTAAAGTCTCTATTTTGCTGAAAACCAAAAGGCAATATTCAGGGGCTCTTGGCAACACACATCCTTACGAATCTCTCTTGGCTTCAGATTACTTCGCATTTTTCACTGTTCGTTCTCTACCTGTTTTACCACCTACTTTCCCCCCCAGGGCTCTTGTATCTTTAACAGCTGTATGACAGGTGGAAATCATCTTGTGCTGGTGTGCCACACCTTCCCATTAGTAGTGTGAGCACAACAAGCTTTATTCCGCTGTGTAGAGAATAGGATCGCACTGTACATTTTGCATGCGTTAATGTGTGTCAGAGAAAGGGTACCATAGGAAGCAATATCATTATCTTAATTTCCGTGATATGGGACGCATACAGTAATGTAGTGTTTATGATGATATGAGTCTGTTCAGGCACCAAGAAAGGTATGCAACTTTTGGTTGAAGAGGTACAGAAACACCACACAAAACTTATTAAATGAGCTCTTCCTCCTCCTGCTGGTCAGAGAGGTGAATTGTTTGTCACTTTAAAAACAACTGTTTTCTTTTGTTTTTGGCATTCTATGCTATCTCAGTGCACTATCTGTTTGGATATTTGTGTTTGCTGAATATGAGGGGGCATTTTAAACATTTCTTCAAAAACCTTATATGAGCAGAAGGTTAATATTAGTATAAAAACAATACTAACCTTTTAAATAAGTGCTTTAGAATGAGTTTTTCTGGCTTCATACGATTTACCAAGCCATAACTAATATAATAATCCACTGCAGAATGATTAAAATGATGCAAGACTATCACTGTATTTCCAGCAATGAAAGAGAAACATGTTATGTTATAAACAGAATTCCTTAGCACAATTTGCATGAACAAAAGGAAACGCAATAACCTAAACAGATTCTATTCAAGATTATTTTTTTTTTTAAGGTGATAAAATGTCCAAACTAAATAATTCATAGAAAACAGGCAAGTGAGCATCAATGGCCTTATGCGAAATTAGCAAGATGAAAAATCAGCACACGGAGTACTGGTAAGGTGAAGTTATATATCTTTGTTGAGACATTAATATTTTCCAAACCTTACTGCTGTTCTATATAGAACATGTGTGTAAAGTTCATCTTCTGCATATTTGCAGGGAAGGAGAAATTATCATGAATTATACTAACACATTAGCTTAAGTTTTCAAAAGAGTGTCTTCAGATGCATTTGTGGGCATTTCTTTCTTTTTTCTTTTGCAGTGTTGCAGTTCTATATGTAACATGGGGTGAGGAGAAAAAACCCCGATTGATTAACTCAGTCGCCAGCTGCGCACGCACAAAAATTACATTTGAACAAACTTGTGTTTGTTAAGGAAACTAAGTTGAATGCTGTATTCTCAAACAGCAGATTAACAAAGCAGCATTCACACCCTGATTTTTGTCATTCACTCCTAACCAGACAGGTATTTGGACTGATGACAAACAGCAAGCATCACCCATCTTCCATTGCCAGCCCCGAGCCATCTTCACACCCATTCTCAAAGAAATCAATATCTAATTTCCCTTGAGTATCTTAAAGGTCACAAAAATATTTATTGATGTTAGTGATATCTTTATCCTGATCTTACTTGAGCTATTCTAGGGTCATGAGTAGAATTGGATGCCTCCAATTCATAGTCACAGCAGGGTTAAAATAAACCAAGCAAGTAGAAGGGATATAGTATGCTTTGCTGTTTAGTCTAAATTAAGGGGAGAGACCCTGGGGAGGTCATCTTGTCTCATTCACAAAATAAGCAACATGGTCACATGACACAGTTCAAAACAAGAGAGCTGATCATATTCTGGGGAAATATTTGATGAGCAGGTTATATGGAATACACACACACACCTCAAGGGTTTATTCTTGATAAGGCACACTCACCTTCAATTGCTCTGGAGTTGGAAAGCTATTTTGTGTGAATACGCATGAAAGAGAGAGCCTCTAATGCGCAGTAAATATTTTACCCCATGAAAAGGTTCATTGATAGAAAATTTCTCAGAAGTTCATAGAGTATAATTTAAAACAATATAGATACAAGGGTTCAGTTTTAAAAATGGCTGCCCTACATTAAGTAAGAACAAGCCCTTGCTCAGAAACTATTGGCGTTGGCTTGTTCAGACTAATAGATTAACAACCTTCATCAGAGACACAGAGTTTAGTGTTGTTTTTAAGCTGCATCTAGTTTTGGAAACTGAAAAGGAGGTTTATCACACAATCAACAATGCTCAAATTTACTTCAAAGGTTGCTGATTGCAATAGTTGCAAGAGCTCACAAACCCTAAACCAGACTTGAGAAAACAAAATTGTTTGGTGAGGGTTTTCCCTGGAACTCTAACTGCCTCTTACGGGAGAGGTATCTGAAGCATTTCACAAAAACTTAAAAATGATTTTCCAAACTCTGAAAATGTTGTGCTGCCTTTACATACTCAACCACTTCCTAATGTGTTATGTAATTTATGTACAGTGTCATATTTTCTCTTTCGGAGTTAATGTTAGATTTCTTGTTAATGAAAGCTTCCAAGTTGAGGTGGGGGAGGACTGGGTATTGTATTTATTGTTTTGAGATCCTATCATTGCTATTCAATAGGCACATTTGCACGCCATGCCAGCCCACCCTGGCAATAAGCTATGGTGGGTTGGTTGTTGGCCAAGCAACCCACCATGCACCTGATAGACGATCGGGCTCACCATGGGTTGTTTCACCCCCTTTCTCCCATGGGTATCCCAGGGGACACCGTGGCAGGACCAACTTGTCTCCTCACTCCCTGCCAGGATCACAAGCTGTTTTCGGCTCATCATGGCTTTTCTGCACTTTCCCCTTTCCACCACCACCCCGAGCTTGAGAAAGCCAGCTTGACAGATAGCTTTCATGATCCCCATTTTACAGCCACTGACAGCCCCCTTCAAAGTTCCTGAGTGGCACCTTGGAGGAGCTGTCAGTGGCTCACAGATTATGTGTGTGTGTGTATATATATATATATATATATATATATATATCATTTTTTCAAAATTTTAAAAATTGGTTCATTCTTATTTTTAGCCGCACTTGCGCACTGCGGAGGTTCTCAGCCTTTGCTGAGAAATGTCCTGTGGGGATACCTGCTGCCAAGGTGCAGTAGGTCCCAATCCTGGACATTGCCCCAAAGAGACAATGCTGTCAAAAAGCAAGCTGTCAAGAGAAAGCAAAGGCGCAAGTGATATTTTCTTGCAAAAAGGGGGTGGTGTGATTTATACCCCCTTCACGGGCCAAGATACTCAATTTTTTTTGCCCTGACAGTCCACAGGCTGGTGCACATTTTGCACTCTGCCCTTCCCCTGAGATTCTAGTTGCTCAGAAAGTGCAAAAGTGCACCCCCTCTTTTCTTGGGAAAAGGAGTTTTGACAGCTAGCCCTGGGTCCCCTTTAAAAGGGTTTTTTGAGGAGTAATGGGGTTTTTTGGACTAGGACATATACAGCAAAACCCACCCATTTCCCTGTCAAAACGCTCTTTTAAAGGTGACCCAGAGTTGACAGCTTGCCTTTTGACAGCTGTCAAGAGAAAGCAAAGGGGGGGGGGACGTATTTGGATCATCTTTGGGGCAAGGACCAGGGTTGTCCAGGTAAAATAAACCTATTTTTAAAATTTTGAATAAATGAAATATATGTGTATATTTTTAAAAATTATCTGTGAGCCACTGACTGCCTCTCCAAGGTGTTGCTCAGGCACTTGGAAACTGTCAGTGACTGTCAAAATGGGGATCATGAAAGCCATCTGTCAAGCTGGCTTTCACAATCTCAGGGGGGGGAGGGTAAAGTGCAAAAAAGTCATGGCGAGTCAAAAATGGCTTGTGATCCTGGTAGGGAGTGGGGAGACAAGTTGGTCCTGCCGCAGTGTCTCCTGGGATACCCATGGGAGGAAGGAGGGGGAGGGAGGGGTGAACAAGCCGGCTTTTGCGATATCAGGAAAAAAAGGGGTAAATTGCAAAAAGCTGTGGCATGCTGAAATCGGCTCGTGATCGTGGTGGGGAGAGCAGCAAGCCAGTGCCAGATGCCCCCAAATGCTGCTTGGGAACTTGTGGGGCAGCTGGCATTGCAGTGGCGAGTGCTTGGGCAAGCTTGGCAAGAGCAGCAAGGTTGGGGTTTTTTTGGCCACTCTTGACAAGTGAGTCGCTAGCCAGTCCCCGGTACCCATGATGGGGGCAGTTGCCTGGGTTTCAGATGACATGACAACCCATCACGGGTACAACAACCCCTAGAACAAGCTATAAGTTTTCAGGGTGGCTTGTTGCCCTTAAACAAGCCACCCTGCGGGAATCGATCTGGGTTCGCACGACATGACAAACCATAGTGGGTAAAAAACCCACGATAGGTTGTTGAGCAAATCCAGTCAATGTCTTAATAGTATTCAAATATTATTTAATGCAATCTCAAATAATATTACTACTTCTTTAAAAGTTCCAGATTTTCTAACATTTCCTCTCCATGCTGGACAAAAGCAGGGTATATCGTCCTGTGAATGTCTGAGGACGCAGTTTTAGACTTATCCACTGACCTGACTTCTGAAGAGTGTGTGTGTGTGGCGGTAGGGAGCAGGCACAGTGCCATTGTTCAAGCAGAAGGTGCAGGATCACAACACACTGGTTGCATCAGCACATAATGATAATCCATGACTTAGTATTACAAGTGAAAGCAGCAGCGAGTTCAGGTTCACACATTCTCCCTACCCTCTTCTCCTATGGTACAGCCACATGGAGAGGATTGGAAGATTCCTCTTTGGTTTTAGATCAGTTGCAGTTTAGTAGTACATCTAAACCCTTAACCATGGTAATCTTAACTATGGCTTGTTGAAAATAAATCAGCTCATAGCATATCATAGCATATCATAGTTGATTGACCACAGTTTAGGGTTCATACGTCATGACAAGCTGTGGTTAATCTGAAACAGAAGCAAAACCTTACGAACTCCTCACAAACTTATTGGAGGGGAACATGTGAGCCGCACAGGTTTTTGTAGCTCATCCTTGCAACACTAAATCATAGTTTACATGTGAACACTGCCAAAAAACACTGACTTTTAGGAATTCCCTTTTTCTCCTTTCATAGATAATGTAAACTATCCAACACAAGTAGGTAATAACTGTCTTGAGCCTCCTGGAGAGTTAAGAAATCTTTAAATATTTAAATCTGACATCTAGAGGTACCATTTTAAACAAGAAGCACTTGATGGATTAATTCCATCACCAAATGGAACACTGGTTAGTATCTTGTTTCCATCCCTAGCACCAGTGCTTCTCTCAGACAGATAGAGAACTCAATGTATTCATGTTCCAAATACCTGCCTAATTATATTTTATACAGTACAGGTTCTCCCCTATGTGGCAACTGCCAATTAACTTCATTTACTCAGAGGAGAAAACTGCATCCAGATGGTTTAAGTGACTTGTCATGCTTACATTTATTCTTCCTTCGGCTGGGTAATCCTTGATTAACAAAGGCCTACATTGGAGATTGCGATATATCACAATGTCAAATCAAATGTTTTAAAACAAGAACCGAAGAGAAGCTTTGTATGCTGGCTGCGTGTGTGTGTATTTTTTTGAATTTACAATAACAAAAGCACTGGGCAGCCCCATCCTATGAGGCTGCCCGCAACCCTCTGAACCTGGAGGAATACAGGCATCCAATTGAGTGTGGGAAGTGCGTGGCAGATTAGGATTACTGCCTGTGCTGCCCTCACCCTCACAAACATCTAGAGGGCTGATTTTGGCCATCTAAATGCTTTATACTTCCTCCCGAGGAGGAGAGGCTGAGGCACTGCCTGGATTCTGCGGAAGCTGGTGGTGCCTTGCTCCTCTCCTCCCCTCCCCGCCCCCAGGAAGCCCCCCCCATGCCAGAACCAAAGTTGGTCTTCGGGCTTCGGTTCCCAGCTGGTGCAGAAAGCACCATGCCAGCTACAAGGTGGGGGGGGAGGGCACTCTGTGCTCAGACTCCCCACTGCGACCTCAGAAGGGATTTCTGAGGTCACAGGGGGGAGTCTGATTTCCCCTATGGCCCTCCAGACAAGGTTGGAGGGCCATAGGATTGCACCATAAATTATCCTGAACTTTAAGAAACGATGTAATTGCAGTACCCTTAAAATGTACTTCTCTGGACCAAAGCCTAAATATATTTTAAATACTATGTTTTAAAATTTGGACACTTCGTAAAATGTGAATACTACTACTTCTCCTGTCTGTGAACTTCATGGCATCCTTTTCTGTGCATAAGTTGTGAGATATCATGTAGGAGAATGCTACCTCCTCTGCATTACCGCCAAACTAGATGCAATGTTTTGGCATGTTTGCAGTTCACATGCCTAATTGTTAAATAGCAGCTGCAGCAGGCCCAATCTCAACCAAACACCTCACAGGGTGGCTGTGAGAATAAATGAGATAAGAACCACCTTGCACACACAGGAAATGTGCTGTAAAAATTATTTATAATAAATGGTTTCTGCAGATATTTTAGGATGGAGTTCTCCCTTCATAATCTGCAAGAGAAAGGTCAAAATCAAAGTCTTTCAGCTGGCTGATGTTGGTAGTCACAGTAAGTGCATAAGAGATGCTATTATTTTTCATGCTCTCTATCTAGTGGCGATCAGCTTCTCTTGACCTAGTTTTCAAATCTCTTGTTGGAATGTTAAAAAAAACATCAGTGTGCACATCCTAGCTCACCCATTCACATTCGAAGACCCACATTTTATATTTTTATAGCACAAAGTTGTACCACACACACACCTGGCTTTGATTTCAGCACCACTAGACTCGCAGATGTATAGCACCTATGCTGGCTCTTCCAGCAGTTGAGACTGAAGGCAAGCCTCTTCCATTTGAGAGCAATAAGCACTCTTTTCATTTCACAGTACACACAAATCCCTTGAAACAATCTGACTGCGAGAAAGCCACCATTTTCTGCCAGCTAGCAAAGCCCTTTTCCAGTAATTGCAGAAGCCATTAGTAAAGGGTGGGGGGGAAGAGGAGGAGAAAGGAGCAGGGAAGCAAGACACAAAAGGGAATAAATACTGTACATAGCCTGCAGCTCTTTCCCTCCCACACATATGATTCACTGTTGTTCCCTGCCTCACATGGGAAAAAAGTTGTCCTGCTGAAAATATACCTTACAGGCAGCTCTGCCTCAGAGACCTCACATATGCATATTGATAACATGCACTTTGTAATGCCTAGAGTTGTTTTTAATGAGGCATGCTGAAATGTACCAACAACTTTCTCTCTTTCCCTTCTGTGTGCCGCAGATGATTTTTTACGTGTGTTTCCTGGTGGTCCCCTGTCCCCTGTGAGCAAGATAAAAGACGGCAAAGACAATAATTCTGAATGGCAGGGCCAGGAAGGAACAGCATCCTTCGCCAACAGATTAGATGTGCCCGGTCAAAACTGGGCAAGTGCAGCTACTTCAAACTCTTCCGTTCAGGTCTCTCCATGCCTTACCACTAGCACAGAATTACAAGAAAGACTAGAGTAAAGAGGCATAAAATCTGGATGGTTATTTTGAATCAATAAATGAAATCCAGCCCTCTCTAACTCTTCCCACACAAACATTCCTCTCCAGAGGCCTTGGTCCCATGTGGGGCTTTGCCCCATCCAGCCAGTTGCTTTCTGCCCTCTGCCACCTTTACTTCTTTCTCAGTGGTATTGCCAAGCTGTTGCACCTTACACAAATACACACACACACACACACACACACTGTGTGTGTGTGTGTGTGTGTGTGTGTGTATGTGGTTAAAGCAAATTCAACACTTGGACAAAGGTATCATGCAATGTTCATGCTAAAAAAATATTCCTGATTATCTAATTTATCTCCAGTTCCTATGAACAAAATCTTACTTTTTTGAGGTTTTAAGGCAAAGGTTTTTGAATAATAGATAAATGAAGAGTAAGATCAACATGTCCACCGTCAATGTAGTTTGCCACACACCACATGCATTAAATATGTGAAATGTGTTGATACGAAGTTAAACGTGCCACGAATCAGTGGATGTACAGCTCAAGATATGGCTGGCCTCAGAGCTAAGATGTAGCACTTCCCTCCTATATTGGGTAACATGAAGACTGAGCAGATACTACACTCTCAGTGGAAGTAGAGCGGGGTAGTGTAAGAGCGTGAGCAATGAGTCAGCAAGTCCTGGGTTTAAATTGTGCCGCAGTCGTGAACTCACTCGGGCACGCATTAGCTTGCAGCCTTAGCTTTCCACCTGCAACACAAGGATAATACAGTAATACCTTGGATTGCAAGTAACTTGGTTTGAGAGCGTTTTGCAAGACAAGCAAATTTTTAAATATTTATTTAATTTTTTTTTACTTGATATACAAGCGACGTCTTGCAATACAAGTACTGTAGTACGGCTTAAATTAAAAATCTCTGTACAAATTTTTTTTGGGGGGATTTCATTTTGATATAAGAGTGTTTTGGATTACAAGCACGTTTCCGGAACGAATTATGCTCTCAATCCAAGGCATGACTGTAATGCTGCAGGAATGCTGTAAAGATTACTGTGATGAATGATATATGGAAAGTGCTTTGAGCACTGGGGTATTGTTATTAGGAGGATCGAGCTACAGGTGACATGGGAGTTCCATGACTGGAACTCCCAATATCTTTTTTTCTATTACAAAAAGCAGCTGTTATTACAACCTCCCAATATGGATTGCAGTCATGGTCTGAGAGGGAGGATGGTCTAAACCAGTGTTCTCCAACCTTGGGTCCCCAGATGTTTTTGGCCTACAACTCCCATGCTGGGAGTTGTAGGCCAAAAACATCTGGGGACCCAAGGTTGGAGAACACTGATCTAAGCATTTGCCCTCTTGCTGCAGGCAGGCCTCATCCAAATCACTCCAGTCCAAGCTGCTGTTAGCGGTGGTGGTGGTGGGAAGCGCATGGCTTAAGTAAAATAGCCGTTGACTATTCCTCAGAGACACTATTCATCCTGGTATAAGCTCATTGATGTCAAAGGAGTTGCCAATATAAGTGAGCCTCAACTGTCACTTTTTCTTTGCAGAATTATAAACACGGCTGTGTTGAAATGATAGCAACAGGTCAAACACATAGCCCTTCCTCACCATGGGTGAAGTTTATTTACATGTCCTGTAATGGGAATCAGAATCAGACAGGACATGCCCAATTCATGCCTTTCATTTTAAAGATCATTCAAGTTTAATGAACACCTGATATTCTTTTCAAATGAATAATAAAATCTGAACTACATTATTTCATTAGTTAATAAATCTAATGTTTATCTTTCTTGCTTCAGGCAGTTCTTGCTCTGTATAGAGTCCTTTTATGACCTACACATACATATGCTATTAAAGATAATGCAGCTCTTCATACTATTTCATAAAAGATATTTATGGGATACCACAGTGCTTCATTTATATCCCTGTTGAGTGTACCCCTCATTTGCATTTAGCCTTCAATGAGCTGATCAGGAACAACACTTTTATTTGGTAGATTCCTACAGGAGATCAGAAAAACCTGAAGCTAATCCTAAAGGTCAGTGCTAGAGATCCTGAAGCTAATCCTAAAGGTCAATGATGTAAAATGTATGTAACAAATTATGTATATAAAGAAAAATATACCATGGAAAATCATATATTATATTGAGATAGTGTGGTGGAGTGGTTAAGTATATTAGACTTGGACCAGGGAGACCTGGATTCAAATCCCTGCTCAGCCCTAAAGCATGCTGGATCCATACCTCCAACATTTCACAGTTGAAAATAGGGACACACGCGCATTTGTAAGAGGTATGGTTAAACAACATGAAGGTGTGATCAAGAAGGCGTGGCCAAGGATATGGCCAGGCAACCAAAGGGCATGGTCAAATACAAAAGTTATTAGAGGAAACACAAAATCTTATATGTTATAATAATAATTATTATTATAACATTATTTTATAATATTTTATAAGTGGCTTTTGTAAAAAATTTTTTTAACCTTACTTAAACCCTGGTGTTTTTCATGGGTGTATGTGTCAGTGCTTGCAGGGCAATCTCTTTTGGTTTTAAAATGGTCAGGATTGGCACAAATTCAACAGGTGACGCTTACCCACCCACCCCACACATCCTAAACATGGAGCTTCAAAGAGGAGAAGTTTCTTGCATTTCCTTCTGACACTATAAACTCTCCTGTTAGAGGCACACACAGTCAGCTCCATTAGGAAATAAAATCTTTGGCAATATAAAGATAGGAATCATGGAATAAATTCTCTCATTCACCTCTTCCTCCCTCTGTCCAGGCCACAGGGTGCAGCCTCCTTTTCAGCAGGTAGAGCGCATGCGTGCGCATGCACGCACCCTCCCAATCTCTCTCTCCCTCCCTCCCTCCCTCTATCTGTGGAGCAATTTGAGCCTAAAAAGAGCTACATTTAATGGGGCCATGCCATGGGCAAAATTGCAGCTAAGCTTGCAGTTTTAGCTTAGCTGCAATTTTGCCCATGGCATGGCCTCTTTAAGGAAAGTTTAAAAAGTTTAAATTCAGGACTACATGACAAAGGGAGAAGCGGGAGGGCTTAGTTGCAGACTATGTGGATCTTGGAGCAATTACTGGTCCCAATCCCACTGTATGAAATGATTTGCTGCTGCGAAGGCATCTAAATCCAGTGTCCCACTACTCTGCCCAACAATCTGATTGGTGCTATGACTGATTTTAGCTGATGGGGCTACGCATGAAATTTTAAATTTGATTGAAATATGGCATCAGCTATTGACCAGTATAATGTAGGATCACTCACACCAAGTAACTGAATATGTGAGAACCTATTGTTACGTGGTATATCTTCTAAAAAATACCCAGGGATTCTCAGGGTGAAGATGGACATAACAAAGATGTTGCTCATGCTCATGGCATATCAGTCATGGGGTGAACCCAGTTTATTCCCAGTTTAACAAACAAAATTATAGACTTGCATATCAACAAATTGAATGCTGGCTCAGCCTCCATTCTTGTCTCCCCACCCTCAGTGCTTTAGGCAGGTTGTCCAACATTTTTATTTTTAAATGTGCTGCATGGTCATTCAGGAGTTTGTATTTTCATTTTTCAAGTTATTAAAATTTTAAATGAACTTAAAAAAAATGCTTAATGAACTTTTTTGAAGTGCAAAACCTTTCTGGGAATGGGGACAGAAATTATTACTATTTTTATTTGTATGTCACTTTTCCATGTGCCCAAAGAAGCTCACCACAATAAAAGATCAGGAATACATGTCAGAATATCATTACAACAAACAGTCTAGTACCAACTCATCTCAAAACATAATACAGCATACCAAGCAAACAATTTGCTCTTTTAAATTAACGTAATTACATTTTAAATAAATTACAATCTAG
The DNA here is from genome assembly GCA_021292165.1 of Shinisaurus crocodilurus. NCBI lineage: Eukaryota > Metazoa > Chordata > Lepidosauria > Squamata > Shinisauridae > Shinisaurus > Shinisaurus crocodilurus. The sequence goes on from CM037880.1 coordinate 163,952,223, forward strand.
GCAGTATCATTAATTAAAATACAATTATCAATTGCTAAAACTTTCCTGTCCAGTCAGCTGTTAACAAATAATATAATCATGAACCAGTTCCTCAAAAGCAACAAGTGCAGAAAATAGCGGCCAAATTTCTTACAACTGCCAATATAAAAAGTGCTAGATGCAAAGGCAGAAAAACAATCTTAAGTATAGCAGAGGGGCCATATACCTAAGAGTCCAGGAGTTTCCAAAAAACTAAATTACACCTGGCTAGGGCATTAAAAACAAACAGGCCTCACACACCCTCTGAGATCATACCAGGCTTCCAATTACCAAATTGACTCTCCCCCTCTCACCAGGAAAGTCTTTTCCGTACTCTTTTCCCTCCCTTCAAATGAAGGCAGCATTGCACCCTGTCCTCGCTCCACAACACAGTAGCAATAAATGAGCAGGGACATCTGTTTGTGGGGACATCGACAATGTCTCTCCCTGCTCCTCTACACTTGTGGTTGCCGGGCACTACCCTAACACCTGCAGATCTGTCACATGTCACACTCTCTGTCACTGTGGTGCATTTCTTAAAAGCTCACAGTGATAGATAACGTGTGTGTGTGTGTGTGTGTGTGTGTGTGTGTGGTGGGGCACTGTCCTATTCGCCTCCCCCCCCCCCATGCTCAGGCAGGGCTGGCACATCAGTGGCTGAAGGTGCAACAGAGCAACAAGCAAAGCCAGAGTCTACAAACAATCCAAGTCAGATCCGGAGTAACAAATAGCAAGCCAGGCAGTACAGATAAAAGGGGCTATGCAAAAAGAGTAGCCAAATCCAGGCCAAGGTCACTTGAAGAGAGGGGTCCACAAGCAGGACACCAGGCTGGACCTAGAGTCAAACCCAGACTCTAGGTTGTTTCCAGCAGCTCCTGCAAGCTTCTGCTGGGCTTTTTATCCTGGAGACGCCGGAGGCCCACCCAAGTCCCAGCTGCAGCCGTTCACTTTGATTGCAGAGAGTACTCATGAGGAGCCCGTCTGCTCCCAGGAAGAACTCTGCTGCAGCCCGGCACTTCCTTGGGGTTCTCTGAGCTGGCCCTGCCTCCTCCAGCGCCAACGCTCCCTGGGACTCGGGGGCGCTCAGCTTCCTCCTCTGAGGCAGACTCCCTTCCTTCCTGAGGGGCTGGGGCCTTAGTGGGCTCCCCCAAGGACGCAGGCTCCTCCTGTGGCCTGGGCCCTGGCAGGGCCTGGGCATCGTCCTCTATTGGGGCCTCTCGCTCTTCCTCCTCAGAGGAATAATCCAATAGGGCCATGACAGGTGCTGACATTCATTCTCTTCCCCTGTGCTCTAGAGTAGGGATGGGCTGAAGGCCCAGATATTTTGGACTTCAATGTTTTGGACTTCAGCTCCCAGAATCCCCTGCCAGCATAGCCAATGATCAGGAATCCTGGGAGTTGAAGTCCAAAACATTGAAGTCCAAAACATCTGTAGATCTACCTTCTGCCCACCTCTGCTCTAGATGCTTCAGAGGCTTCCTTGGCGACAGCACCATGATAGCCAGCTTCTCCTTCAGACTTACATAACCACTTCTCCCAGAGTTCAACCCTGGAGAAGAACAGGTAGATTAGGAATAATTGTAGTTAAGATGCTCCCAGAGTGGTCCCACTGCTCTAAAATGTTTATGCCAAACCACACGCTCAATTTCTTTCATGGCCACTGACCACACAACTGTTTTGGGTCCACTAGCCCCTGCCAAATACATGTGTGATCAAAGTGACCTGACTAACATCTAAGCATGAGATGTGTGTGCTTATAGGAGAAGCAAGAAGCCAAATATGAGATAGTCAGGTTTAGAATACTGTAAGATGACAAGATTTTATTAATGAGAGCTGCATATCATCTTTAAAGCCACTAACAGCGTGATCCTATGAGGATGCCCGTAACTCTCCAAACTCAGAGGATTACGGGCATCCTACTGAGGGCGGGAGGAGTGCGGCAGATTCCACCACACTCCCCCACCTTCAAAACCATCTAGATGGTGGCACCTTGCTTCTCCTCTCTCTGCCCCTGGGAATGCCCACCACAGAGGAACCATGTTCAATTCCCAGCTGGTGTGGAAAGAACCGTGCTGGCTACGAGGTGAGGGGGCAGGCGCTCCGCGGTACTGTGACCTCAGAAGGGATTTCTGAGGCAGCGGCGACTATGCCCAATCCTATGGCCCCCCAGATAAGGTCATAGGGACATAGGTTTGCGCCCTAAATATTTGAACCAATGGTCAGTGAATTCTGAAAGAGAAAGGGGAACACAGTTTGTGGTAACAAGAAATGTCAAGAGAATCAATGCTTGGCCAATAGTGGTGGATCAGATCTTTATTGCTGATCATGCACACAGCAGTGTATTGAAGAAAGCAGGTCACAAAAGTCACCGACGGTGGAACCAGGTAGGTGTAGAATAGCAAGGGGCTAGTTGAACAATATTAAGAGTTAAATCATGCCAACCAAATTGTTTAAGACTGAGATTTTTTATTTGCTAAGTAAATTAAATAATGAATGCTTCAAAGAAAATGTATAAAATGCAACACTACTTCAAAAACATAAAATGTGTTTGTTCCTGAAATTTCCTAAACTTGTCAAAAATTCAATGGGCACAGAGAGAGGAAGGCAGCAAATGAAAAATCATGTTTATCACAGGGATTTGTATGTGACCTTCCAGCACACAAAATATAAACACAGATTTATAGTAGATGTTAAATATTCCAGGAACTTCCATGACAGAGTGGCCATCTGTGATTGCCTGGAGGCATTAGAGGAGAAACACTGACAGAGAGAATACTAAAAAAAACAAAACACCTGTCAATGAATGGTAGATGCTTCAAGAGTTTCTACAAGGAGACTCTAGAGCGGCTGGGAGGAACATAAGGGACATATTTACACTACAGACTAAACTGGTTTAATACGATTCTGTCTCCCTAAGAAACCCTGGGAACTGTGGATCTGTAAGGGCTAAACTACATGCTACATTAAAGCAGTGGAGGCTCATCATACAGGGCAAAGGGGGCAGAGCCCCACCTAACTTGTTCTGCCTAACCTGCTTCTCATTGCTTGTATCCCAGACCTTGTTTCCCTCCATAGGATGCAATGTAAAGCGGCTGGCAGCAGGAGTGCAACACTGTTTGTTCCTTACTTCTTGCTTTGGCTAGGGGGAACACTGGGCATGTGTGATAAGTTGCACATGCTCAGAACATTCCCCTAGGAACTACTGGTTTTCCCCCCTATGCAAATGCCTGTAGGGAAGAGTAGGCCTTTCAGGGAGGGGCCAGCACTGCCTGTTCCTTCGATGGCCAAAAGCCTGGATTACTCAAGAGTGCCCTCTGGCTGTGAGGAGAGCGAAAACTGATTGGTTGTTCTCCCTCCCTCCATCTATCTCATGGCTATAAGGGCAAAGGGGAGTCAGCCCTCAGCCAATCAGACATCTGCAAAATCACCCCATCTCACTTACACCATACCTCATGACTGGAGGTTGTGCAATGCAAGGAGGCGGGGGCAGGGAGATCACAGACACTCGCAGATAGGGATGTAACCGCGAGTCTCGGGGGACCTGAAAGCAGGCTGAAAGCAGCCTGCTCGCCCCTCCCCAAGACTCTCGTGACTTACCTTCCCGCCGCTCGCTCCAGGACATGCCGGGGAAAGGAGCTTCTGGTCCCCGGCGCGTCTCTTTCCGGTTCCCCTGGGGCTGCATTTTTAGCGTCAAAACCAGGGCAACCCAGCTTGAAACGGCCGCAATTTGCTATTCGCGTCTGTTTTAAGCTGGGTTGCCCTGGTTTTTACACTAAAAACACAGCGTGGGGTCCTGTTGCCTCACTTCCTGGCAGCCGGAAGTGATGTGACGGGCTCCTCGCAGCCGCCGTGAGGAATTGAGCGACGGGGGGGGGGGTGCTCGCCGAGAACAAGGCGATCACCCCCCAAGGTAAGTGTGCATCCCTACTCGTAGAGAGCAGTAGCAGCAGCAGTAGCGGTTTCAGTTTCTCTCTGTTCCACTGTGAATATAACATGTTTGGACAGACTAATTGTTTGAGAAGGAGAAGAAGACAAGAGTAAGAAATGCACACTTGTTGAAAGATATGTGTTTGAAGTGATTATTTATGCAGCTTCTGAAATCCATGAAGCTTATAATGTAGCTTAAACCTTCATCCTGCACCTTGGGGTGCTTTCCTTACCCCAGGCTCACATTCTGTGGTGTAATTTACTCATGTGGACCTACAATCCTGTCCTTTCAGGACTTTGCCTAAAACAGGGTAGTAAACAATATCCCCAAATTTCAGCTGCCTGCCTTTTACAGTTTTCTTTCTATAAACCAAACATACCTGGGACATAAAATGTCTCAGAAATCTGCATAAGAATAGGCTTTATGGGGGACTTTATATCCCAAATGACTGAAACAATTAGGGGGAAACAATAGGAGGTCATCCACAGGTCATCTTAATCTCTTTTGATAGCCAAGAACAGTAGCAAACACCTCCTTCAAACAGAAAAGAAATCCATCTAGGGAAAGCTTTGCTTATGCTGATTTAAAGTTTATTAATGAGAGCTGCATATCATCTTGAAATCCATCCTTTTTCTGATCCTAACAGCCTGGTGGAAACATTCAGTCAGACAAAAGCCTTTGATATGCAGAATTTGCCTTGCCTGCAGCACTTGTTTTGGGGGTGACTATTTGGAGGTGAAGTGACATGGACACAGACAGGAGTCAGAGACCTAAAGTATCTGACCGAGAAGACAAAGAGGCATGAGGCATCCAAGAGTCACATTGAGAGCTGTGTGCGGCTGACAATGTTAGGCAGATCAGACATTGCACAGCAATTGGATGAAGGTCACCGCGTGTCTGTCAGGAAATACAACCAAGAAGTTGAGAACGAACCGATACATCCTGTCCAAGATCATCGACTGCATTTGCTTCTGTGGCGCTTTTGAACTTGCGCTTCGTGAACATGATGAGACAGAGGATTCCACAAGTGCAAGTATTTTCAGAGGGCTGGTCGATCTTGTGGCTTCCATTGACACGGCCATGGGGCTTCACTTGCAGAGCGCCACACTGTTTGAAGGTCTCTCTAAGACCATCCAGAATGAGCTACTGGATTGCATGCTGACATTGGCGAGAGGTCACGTCAAACAGGAGTTGAAGAATGCTCCTTTTGTTGCCATTGAAGCGGACGACACCACAGACATCTCCACACACTGCCAAACCGTCTTGATGAGAATCTTTGTCTGAAAGAGTGGACAAGCTATACTTCTGAAAGCTCTATAGTATAGACAGACTTCTTTGGAGAGTGGCGGTGAGCCTTAGTGGAGGTTTGGGGTGGCTGTAAGGGGAGGTGGAAGCCACACACCTTTCTTCCAGCACAGGACCAAGTGTGACAGCATCCAGTCCTTCTGAATCAAGGTAAGAAAGTATTTGTTAGTAAAGTGTATGTAGACATTTGGCTCAGCCTCCTCTGACCCCTTGGCTTCGTCTATCCTGACAAGTCTCAGCCCCACCAGTCAGATTGGCCACCAGGCAGCTGCCACTGCTCACAAGCACATAGTAGTAGTAGGCGATCACTCGTGACCGAGTAAGATTGTCTTCCAGGATAAAATTACAAAAAGAAAATTATAAAAAGAGGAAATTCCTTAAAAATTGCGTAGACTCTAGCGATGGGTCCGTAAGTGACTGCGGAGGCCAATTCTAGATCCACACAGCTTCCCACAGTGAGGTCACAGGTTACCAGATGGAAGATGGTCCTGTAAAGGATTCGTTTGACATGCTTTTCGCTTAGCACGTTTCTCCCTTTCACCTTGCACTCGGGCTTCTTCAAAGTCCATAGAACCTTTGTGAAAGGCCAACCTCCATTTAGATCGTTCATGGGCCAGAGCTTCCCAGTTTTCGATGTTCATATTGCATTTTTTTAGATTAGCCTTAAGAACATCTTTAAACCTTTTATACTGACCACCGATATTCCGCTTTCCATCCTTGAGTTGGGAATAAAGTAACTGCTTTGGGAGACGGCAGTCAGACATTCGAACAACATGACCGGTCCATTGAAGTTGGCATTGAAGGATCATTTTTTCAACGCTAGTAGTCTTTGCTTCTTCCATTGATCCTTTAGGTAACCTGACATTTGTTCGCCTATCTTCCCAAGTAATTCGCAGGATTTTCCGGAGGCAACGTTGATGAAATCTTTCAAGGAGGTGGAACTGTAGGGATGTAGCCGAGTAGCCCGGATGTAGCCGAGCAGCCCGAACTGGGCCTGCTCGTGTCCGCCGAGCTACTCGGCCTCCGCGGGCTTACCTGCCTGCCTGCCCGTCCGCTGGTCCCGTCGCGTACTTCCGGCGCGGAGGAAGTGACGTGACGGGACCCCCGCGCTCTGTTTTTGGCGCGGGAAACCAGGGCAACAGGGCTGTTTAAGCCCTGTTGCCCTGGTTCCCCCCCGCCAAAACAGAGCGCGGGCGGGGCTCCGGCAGCGGCAGAGGCACGGAGAAGGTAGGCTGCGGTGGGGTGGCGGGGTGGCGGCGGCGGGGGGGGCGGCGGGTTGGTGGTGGCTCGAGCGGCGCGGAGAACACTCTGCGCCACTCTGAATGGCGAGATTGGCCGCCGCCGCCTCGAGGGCCGAGCCAGGAGCAAGCCATGAGCCGACTCCAGGCTCGGCCCCACCACTAGGTGGAAGTGACATTTATAGATAGTCCATATTTCGTAGGCATACAATAAAGTTGGTAATACAATGGCTTTATAAACCAGCGTTTTGGTCTCCTTACAGATATCCCAATCCTCGAACACTCTATGTTTCATTCGAGAAAATGCGGCACTTGCGGAGCTCAAACGATGCTGGATTTCACTGTCAGTGTGTTAGCTGTAGCAGAAAGATAGCTGCCAAGATAGAGAAAACGATCGACATTTTCCAGTATTGCCCCGCCAAGCTGGATAGATGGCATCACCAAAGGGTTAACTTGCACTTGCTGATGAAGCACTTGCTGATAAAGCACTTTGGGTTTTTTTATGTTAAGTGAGAGACCAAGTTTTTTGTATGCTTCTGCAAAAGCATTTAAGATAGTGTGGAGATCATCCTCTGAATGTGCGAAGACCACATTATCATCAGCATACTGAAGTTCCACAATGGAGGTTGTAATTACCTTACTTTTTGCTTTCAGCCTACTGAGATTAAAAAGCTTTCCATCTGTTCGATATATAATTCCCACACCAGTGGGAAGTTTCCCCTCAACAAGATGTAAAATCACAAGCACATATAAATATACAAAAAATATACAAGCACTCTCAGAACTGAGGTAATTAAGCCAAGTTTGAGGTTGTTGAGACGTATTAACTACCTACTCAGGAAAGGCCAGTTTGAACAAGTAAGCTTTTAAAACTTTCTTAAAGTTTTGTATCGAACGTGTAAGGTGCAAAGCAGTAGGAAGGGAGTTCCATTAATTGAGGGAAAGCCTTGCTCCCTGAACTTGCCGATCCAGTGTTATAACCCTGAATCCCTGACAATAACTTAAGCATATGGGCAGGATCATATAGGTGAAAGTGATCCTTTAGGTAACCTGTTTCCAGACTATTTAAGGCTTTTATGGGTGCAATCCTATGCATGTTTAGACAAAAAAAGTCCTACAACTCCCAGCATTCCCCAGCTAGCATGGTCTGGAAGCACCATAACACTGTGCCTCCTAACCCCAGATACTGTCGTCATGACACCCATGAAGACCCAAGTCACACCAGATAGGGTGGCCTCAGCGCAAATGTTGAAATCTTCAAGCCTTGGGATTCTAAACACCAAATCCAAGATCACCTCTGTCAGCTGAAATTATTCTACACAGTTGCACTCATGTTCATGCTTATGGACTAGCCACTCCTGATTTTACAATGAAAAAAATCACACTAAGTAGTTACTAAAAGTGTAGCATAACATTTTTCAGATGGCCAAGTTAAAAAAAAAATAGACAATGGTCAAATGCAAATGTGTACTATGCAGAAAATTAGATCTTTTTCTGAAGAGTTAAAATATGCATTTTTATGGAATTGCTTGGCTAGTTAAGTTCTTTGTGATTTTATAGTTATGGATCAATCTGTCCTGCCTTTTCCGAAAAAGAAAAAAAAAAATCCTGTCATGAAACCTAAATGTGGTCTTTCCATTGCAAGGTTTTAATAACTAGAGGTAAAGAAGCTGCATGTTTTTGTCATTTATTATATTAAGGTCAGTCATGTGTTCTATAGGAACAAAGATCCATGCCTTGAGCTGCCTCTGAAGCTGCCGTGCCAACTGGAAAAAAAAATTGTTCTATTTGCAACTTTAAAAAACACACAGAAAGCATAGGTGAGCAGGCATTCTAGGGTGAATTTTGTGCCAGAGGTAAAATACATACACAAATAAATTCCAGTAACAAATACCAGGATGTGCACATGTGGCTTTTGGGCATCATTATGAAACTGTACCCCAAGATGACAAGCTATTCTGGGAACAATCTATGCTCGGAGCATGCAGCATATATCCACAAATCTTGCTTCCTTATGACAGCGTGGCAAGGAGCATGAAGGGGAGGATAGAGCGGTAGATGGCAGTTGGAACATGCTTCTACTACATTCATGTGACTTGTACTAGAAATTGACAGTTGCACTAATTACAGGACACTACAACATTAAAAGTAGCAGCACAGCCCCTCTACTCCATGGAGACCTGTGTGAGTCAGATGGCTTTGCACATAATTAAGTGCTTTCCTGCAAGCAAAGTGCAGCTACTTCCCATGTTGCTGACTCCAGCCTTGAACTGCACAGATCGGCAAGACATTTAGAGAGCACGGCTGCAATGCAAAAGCTAAGAAGGGCAAATGGAGGAGGGGACGGTTGAAGGCATTATCCGTATCGTATCCAGAATATCAAGGACAAGAACATCCTTCACGCAGAAAACATGAATGTTCTCTAGGCACCATACAATCGCCAAGGCACAGTTCAAAAGACAAATGCTGCATGTACGTACCATGGGCACACACGTGTATGTGGCAACGATATGACAAAGAATACACATAAACACCGTGCTTCCAATACAGAAACACAATCGTCCACATGCAGATGCAACTCCTCCCCTCTCCACCCGCTGAAACGCCCCCTTTCCCCCTTCTCCAAGGTTGTGTTCCCAACCTCGGAGAGACAACCAGTGTGGTTCTTTCCATGTCGACTGTGAGAGGGAGGGGGAAAAGATTGTGGATTCTCCCCCCCCCCCCCGCTGAGGCTGGAGTGCTGTCTCCAGCCTCAGATCTGGGAATCCAAAGTATCCTATGGCCTCTCAGACGCTGTCTAGGGGCCATAGGATTGCTCCCTTAGTGTTGTTTTTTTTAAAACAAATATTTAACTTTATTTCAAACAATATATATAAAACAAATGAAAAAAACCCCATACATATAACTAATGAAGTGCACCCATCACCACGGAGCCAAGAAATAATTTCTATCATAATAATCCATTATTATTTAACATTCCAAAAAGACATCATATCTGGACATGGCTTACTCCCCTTTTCCTCTACTAAAACGTAATCTAGGAATAGTCCCCAAATATCCTTAAAGTTATTTTTCTTTAATTGTCCCTTTTTACATTTGATACTACAAGTTAATTTATCATTTAAGGCGATATCCCACACCTCCTTATACCAATCAATAACTGAAAACAGCCAGTGTCAGGGTTAAAGCTTTGCTTCTCCCTATCTACCAGTGATCTGGATCCAGATTGCCATTTCCCCGCTGCTATTAGTGACTTGGATAGGGACAGAGGTGGGGAGACTATACTTAACCCTTTCTCCTGTGGCATTTTCTTGTTTAATATCCCCTCCTTCTCCAAGCCACTATTAGCCCTGCTAGGGGGTTGTAGTAAGGTTATGTGAGGGTTATTTAACCCTCAAATAACCCTTGGTGGCCAAGTTAGCATAACATAGCAACCCCTGCTTGGGGTTGCACATCCAAAATCTCACTCAGCATGCACCATGGTTCATCCCTGGGTTAAATAACCCTACGATGAGCTGGCCATGTCTTGTGAATTAGATTAATATTTCTGCCAAAAGGCCAATGCCAGCTTCAGATGGGGGAAGTTTCGATTCATAAAAAATGGTCCGGAGAGGGAGGTTTAAACAAACTTTTATCTAGATCCTGTGAGTTTTAAGAAATGTCAGGAGATCCAGTACTACATGTACAGCACATCTTCCAGAGTAAAACGATACTGGGATTTATGTGCATGCTCATCAGAATGTGTTTCGGTTGCACACAAAAACATACAGCTGGATAATCTCAAAAAAAATAAAAACAAAAACATTCCACTTATTTATTTATTTAATATATTTATTAAAAGGCTCCCTGGGCGGTTTACATACTTGTATTTCCCTTTGCAGAAGCAACCAACATAAACTGCTAGAACACTAGACAGTGGACACTGCATTTATACCTACAACCCAAGGTGTCTGGTTCCCTTTACAAGCAAAAATAATTGGCCAGCCATCAACACCATTAATTAGTACCACAGTGCATTTCATTCTTGCCATCTTAATGTATTTTTCCAGCTTCCACTGGATACCATTAAATTATCCTTTCAAAAGAAAATTAAAACTCCGTTTTCAATGGATTATTATGGCTATGTATCATAAGCCAGGTGACATCTTCCACCGAGATAATTACTCATTCTCCAAAGAGGTTAGAGCAAATCATAGCCATCCTGGGACCATGAGCTCATCTTCCAGTCTGTCTTTCTAATTAGCAACACAAACAACTCCTCACCTCTCCAGCTTCCCATGAGGTCCACTTGCTAGCGGAGTGCAAAAACACTCAGCAAACACGAAAAGGCTGAATTTTTCCACAATGACTATTAATGGAAACAACAATTCTATTGATCGCAATGGATCTTACTTCCAAAAGTATGTTTAGGATTCCAGCTCTTTGTCAAGGAGCCACCTGAGTCCAATTATCACCAGTAAAACTAGTTTAATCCAAGATATTAGACAGTAGCTGTATTTCTCTTTATGTGGTGGGTGGGGGGGACTTAGCAAGAATCCCAATATATAGATTCCCACACAATGCAATTCTGCACCACAGCTTCCAAAGGCAGGTAGATGTGACTTCCGCTAGCTCAGAAAAAATTAGGACCTTTCCAGATGATGTGGTTTCCACACAGCACTGTATGGTGGTTAATGAATCCCTCCCCCACTCCCCCATCTTACTTAGCCATAAAGAAATATCAAGACCTGCCCCAGCATCATTCATTACTATTGACACTAGAACTAGGCTAGTGCTAACATGCTGCTAAGGTGTTTGAATGGTTTATGAAACTCTTCTAGGGAAGATCGCAGAGACTTACAACTGGAAACAGTAAGTAGTATGGATATTGTATGTGGTAGGCATGGGAAACACATGAACATCCTCCAGCAATCACGCACAACTGCACCTGTGGTAAGGAAGTTAAGCCACTTCCTTGGTTCGTTTTTCCAGCTGACTTATGGCCCAATAAATCAACCAGAGCGGGTAAAAGGAATTCCTTTATTTTAATACAGCGCTGTATGGTTCCACTCCAAGGCAGAGTGACAACCCCCACCATTAGAAATACAAGCATTTTTATACTCTTTCTACAAGTGTCTTACTTTCGCGCATGCGTGTTAACAAATTCTATAAGGTGAGCTCATTGTTTCTTTCTACTGTGACATATTTATGCTTTTACAATATCTGGTTTCTCTTTCAAGCAGTAAATAACAATTAATTGACGTGTGTATTGAGGAGTTTAGGGAGTGAAAGACACAAACTAAGGAAGGATGATTCACATCTTCTGTTAATTGCCTTAGTATCCCTATAAGCCTATAATGTCCAGCCAACTTCCAAAATTAACATTTCTTTAAAGTAACTTCTCCTTATCTCAATACCAATTAACTGTTAGACACAGGTTTACTTCAACAGGTCATAAGAATTCAAGAGGCCCCTTAGAGGCCCTTTGTATTAGCATCATAGTGTTACATTGTGTTACATTTCATTATGTGAGATAGAACTTTCTACATACAGAGTAGCATAGGATTACATACAAGTAAAAGCATAGGAAATATTTGTTGCAAGTTATGTGATCATATACTGAATTATATTTTACCACACACCCTTTCCCTAAAACATACAGGCCTACCCAAGCCCAGACTTATCTGTGTCATAAATTAGTCCGATCCAGAGATAAACCGTAGTCGTTATCACAGTCCAAGGTTAGAAGCCACAATATGTATCTGAAATCTAGCAAACACAAACTGGTTTAGGAGCAGGCCAAAGAGTCATCAAGGTCATTCTGGAGTCAAAATGCCCAAATCTCAGTCTAGGAGGTGGCAAGAGCGTCTGGCTATGGCTGATTGTAACAATTGCTTCCAGCGTCTGAAGTGTGTCTGGGGCCTGTCTTTTAAGCCAGCGCTAATCGGCAAGGCGGCACAGCTGGGCCAGGCTGCAGCTGACACGTGCCTGGCCCCTCCCCATACACACTCTGGCTCAGTTGCCCTGTGTCCTCCTCCTCCATCCAGGGCTACCATTAGGCGAACTAGGCAGCTGCCTAGGGCACAGGGCTAAAGGGGGCGCCAGAAACGCCTTGAAAAAAAAATACAGCACTAAAATGCATATTTTACCAAGTTTGTTTTACCAATCATGTCCTGTGGCGGGGAAGGGGAGGAGAAAGAAGTGCCCCCCTCCCTCTCTCCTCCACCTCAGGGCTCGGTCTCCAAGCCTCGCTGCCGCCGTTACCAGGAGCAGCAGCTGCTGCTGCTATTGCTGCTGGCGCCGCTGAAGCTTCAGGCAGGCTCCTCCTCACAACCAGCATCAAAAGAGGCAGAGAAGGCGACAGGTTGGAGGAGGCGGAGGCGGGCAGGGGCCAATGATGGGAGGCTGGTGGGCAGCGGGAAGGAGGAACCTGCAAACACCTCCTTCGCCTTCCCTCCCTCCGGCGTGCGCCTCAGGTTCCTCAGCTCAACGTCCCCTGAAAGCAGTTATTTCCAGCAACCAGGGAGGGAGGGAAAGGTATTTTAAGCTAGCTGGGGCTCCAATGTTTTAATTATTTACCATGTTGTTTCTGTGATTTGGTTTTAAATGCTTTTAGGATGCAATCCTACGTGTGTTTGGACGGGGGGGGGGAGTCCTACAACTCCCAGCATTCCCCAGCCAGCCATGCGCAATCCTACGCACGTTGAGGCAGAAAAAAGCCCCGCAACTCCCAGCATTCCAACAGCCAGCCATGCTGGCTGGGGAATGCTGGGAGTTGCGGGGCTTTTTTCTGCCTCAATGTGTTTAGGATTGTGCCCTGAGCTGTTGATGTTTTCTTTACTGTACTTTGAATATTGTTGTCTGCCTTGAGCACTAGGCTGGTAAAGGGAAAGACAGGATAATATACATTATTCTGATAAAGAAATATTGCAACAAAGTGATAGAGAGAGGAGGGGAAGCAGCAAGTTTCGTAAAGCCCCTCCTAAATTTGAACCAGATGATCCACGGGCTCTCTATTTGCTATGTTTCTACTACATGCATCCCCCCCCCTGCAACCCAGAAGGTGTATGAGTCAAACCGGTGTCTCTGCACCTCCACCCTGCGAGGTAGGACAGTCTGCAAGATGCCCTTTTGTCTCTATTCCTCACAGGTAGCGCCACCACACCTCTCTCACATCCTTTTTTCATACCCCTTGTGCTGCCCGCAGGAGGAGACAGGCTTTTACATATATATGGAGTAGGAGAAGGCCCTTGGGAGTTCCTGGCATAGCTGGGCTGATGTTGCCTCTTTGCTTTCCGCATGAACACAAAGGAAAAGTCTCAAAGTCCACAAAGTTTTTCTATGGGGCTCTGCAGTTCCCAGGGAGGCAAATTTATTTCATAATGGGCATAGGGCTGGAAGGAGGGAGGGCTCAAGTGGGAGGGGGGGCGCTAAATGTCTGTATCTCGCCCCCCCCACATTATAAGTGCATCATCATTTCTCAGTAAAAGTAACTGCCTTTACAAGCATTTAGTAAAAGCTGGTGCTGCTGACAGCTGGAATTTTTCCATACAAGGAGAAATGTATCTACAGCATCCATTTCTAAGGGTAGCTTGAGGCCTTGATTACTTTGAGGGACATATCTAGATGGACTCTTTGACCTCCTCCTTCTCCCGTGGTCAGATCTCCCCCATTTCTGTTTTAGGCATTTTAGATATAAAAAGGTTGTAGGCCACAGAGCAACATGCTCAGATTTTCATCTGGAGGCTACAGAAGCTTCTCACTTGTCCCCTAGCACTGTGCCCCAGTCAGTAAACTTGAACTGCTCTGGACAGCTGTGAAGAGTGAGAAATAATAAGCGCTTTTGAAAACATTTGTCCTTGCTTGTGTGCCTCCTATTTGTGATGCAGCTGGTCCAAATTAGCTCTGAGAAGATGTTGTGCAGCTGTTTCTCTGAAGCATCACCAACAGGCAAATGACAGCACAGCCCAATATCTCCCTGATCTCTGTAGCTTGTTTTGTCCGTACTCTGTCATGTTTCATCTCTACATATTAAGTCTTTATTTTAAAGTATTGTCCCTGGGCATGTGCTCAAAAGTTTACAGGGACAACCTACCGCACAGTAAAATATACATATTTTTTTTCATTTTCTAGTTGCCCCCTGAGGATTGCCCAGAGAACTTTTTATTTCTTATGGCAACTTGGTGTCCTCTCCTTCTTCCATAAAAAAAAATATGTCGCCTTTTGGGAATGGATGTTACCATCCAAAGTCAAGGCCAACTTCTGCAGGCAAAAATGTCCCATTGCAGGCAATGTCCCATTGACATATGTGAAAGATGTGTTTCTTTATCATTTGTACAACTGTTCTGTTAGGATTTATTTGCTCAAAATAAACAATGTACCAACCCAATACACAGGAATATATAAGAACAACCATAATGGGTCAGATTAGCATCCTATCTTGCTCAGTCTTGCTCAGAACTGTTAAAACACCCCAAATTTATTTATTTATTTATTTAGTATATTTGGCAAGCTCAGCACATACACCTGGCCTTACAGCAAGATGGCTGTTAGTTCACTCTATTGTTCAGCCTGATACACTTTCAATTGTCTATGAAGTGTGTAAAGTTACCTTACTGTGGGATGAAAATCAGTTTAACCACCGGACAACAGCTGTAATGTGTGTTGGAATTGCAAATATTGTTATCATTTTGGAGTTCTGTGAATTAGACCAGACTATCACAAATTTTGTTTATTCAGGAACTTGAACAGTGTCTGGGCTATAATTAGATTATTTGGAATCTTTCTGCTTATTTACTGTATCTCTATGTGTATGTTGTTAGGGACTCGGTGTATCCCTCCCAATGGTGTTGAGAATCTTATCTTTCATAAATTTGTCTATAAGTGGAAGGCCACTTCACACTACAAGAGCTAGTATTTACTGACTAGGAACTGTGAAATGAGAAGACCCCAGTTCAAATCTCACCTTAGCCCCAAACTCCCTAGGCAAGCCATGACTCTCAGCTTCAGGTGCCATCTACAATATTGGGATAATATTACTGCCATACCTTGTAGGATTATTGTGAGGTTTTCTAAGACAGTGTAAGTAAAGTGTTTGGAACATTCATCAAGCACTATGTAAATGCTAAAATGTTTGTCTTTATAAAAATGCATTCTCTTAACAGCACACCAGTGTCTAAAGATATGTGAGTGATGTGATTTATCTCCAAGACAAGGCTTGAAATTGCCACGATTATTTCCAGCATTTTGCTATACATGGGTCTTCTCTGGCTTACGCTGGCTAGAAGACAGGAATGTGTTGTAGTTATCACATTATGCATTCATGTAACTTCAGACTTGAGGGAATTTATCTGAACCCTTAAAACGTCATATGAAAAGCTGCCACACACCCCACCTCACTTCGTAAGAATTTGGCATGACCCGATGTTGCTGCTGCAACATCTCCTTTGCTGCTCAGATAAGCTATTTCTTATCAATACAGAGAGAGTCCACAGTTAAGCATCTCCAGGGTCACAAGACTGGAAATTATGTAAATCCTGGATAGAGCAGAGTAGACTTATGATCTGAATTAACAAAGGATTTTTGAGAAAATCAAATGAACCTTGAGTAAGCCTGACCTCCCCAGATTAACTAATGTGACCCTTTTGATAAAGAGCAATTCACACAACATACACAGAATAGCTTGACTTCACTGGAGCATAAACAGAAAAGGGTGCACATGCCTTATGTGTGCAACAATGGTGCAAGTTTGAAGCATTCAAGAAAAACATGTTCCTTCAAGAAATGCAGGTTGTAACACAGTAGAGTTAAGCATCTATAACTCCAACTGACTTCACTGGGGCATTGTGGACTTAAATGTGCAGTAGCTTGAAGCCCACAATAGAGTTTTTGGAGGCACAATGAACAGGCAACTAAAATAATCAGTGGGTGGATAATCTTCCTCATGAAGAACCCTAGTAGGAGGGGTAGTTTTGAAAGAAGAATTTTGAAGGAGAAGATTTAGAGGTTAATAAAATCATGATGTAGAGAAAATGAGTAGGAAGAAATTATTCACTCTCAAAATACAAGAATATGAAGTCATTTTATTAAACCGATAGGCAGCAAGATTAAGGCAAAGGAAGAGTGATCTATATAAGACATAGTAACCTGTAGGTTCTATTGCCACAGGGTGTTGTGATGACTTGTAGCGTATAATGGGTTTATAAAATATGAAATAAATATTAGTTCCATTCACGGAGCCGTTTTGGTTGTTGTTGTTGCTACTTAGCTAGAAAAACAATCACAGATTTATAATCAGTATATCTCTGACTTGAGGATGCTGTGGACAGACAACCGGGAACGGGTATCACCGTCATCTTGCCCTAATTATGATCTTGGAGCACTCGGTTGGCCATTGTGAGAGAATAGAATATTAAGGTAGATAGGTCATCATTCTGATTAAATATGGCAGTTCCCACAATCCAAAATGTTATCAAGTAGAGGTACCTTTTCTATTTGAAAAAAAAGTCCAGGAAAGAATAACATCCTCATCTTTAGAACGTCTGCAATCAAATTAATAAAGCATCAGGGTAGCAGTATTCTTAAACAGCATCTGTGCTGAGATGGGTTTTCTGCCCCACCTACATTTTGCTTTGTGATTACAACTTACCGTATACACCAATGACAGGATCTAAAACAATTTGGTTGGCACCAAATAATTAACTTATTATGGCACATATATATATATGCTAGCTAGAACCTTATATCGGTCTTAGTTCCATGGCTTCTCTCCAAAGAATCCTAAGTGTGATGAGAACATTCCTAAGCTACTTCAGAGAACTAGAGTTTCCAGGGAAGAGGGAATGACCATTGGAACAGGTTAAGTATTTTGTAAATATACCCTTTATGTTTCCATTAGCAGGAACATAATGAAATTGACTGTATCATATACTCACAATTTTTCATACAAGGTGGAACATGGTTTTTTCCCCCTTATTAGTTGAGAAATTAACTGCCTTGCATAATGTTTCCAACTTCATCAGTTTCTTCAATGATTGTGTGATATGCTCCATTTTGTACAATTATCTTATTGTATGCAGCCTACCCCATTATTATCAAGCTGGATATCAGTAAATTATTCAGGCCTGTGGCTTACACTGTGTATTCAGGCCTCTGGCTTACGCTGGCTCAGCTTGTCTGAGCGTGGAAAGCTAAGCAGGGTCAAGCCTGGTTATTACTTGGATGGGAGACCCCTCCTCTAGTTTCCTGCATTGAGCAGGGGGTTGGACTTGATAGCCTTTTAGGCTCCTTCCACCTCTATGATCTATGAAATCTATGATCTATGGCTGAATTTATATTTGGGATATACACACAAAAAATCTTTGTTTTCGTTATTATTCCTATTAATATTTATGTACAATTAGGCTGATTTGTCACTGGTGACCTATGATTTCAGGCACAAATACTTTCGAAAATCTGGAATACTTTTGGAATGTTCTTCATCTCTCAACCTACATCTATTCATTGCCTATCAAAACAGCACCGATTCTTTTCAAAAATACATGGGAGCATCTAATGGATTAACAATATTTTTTATCTAACTGCTTTATAACGCTTTAAATGTACTTCAAGAAGAAAATTCAGGGGTGAATCAAAACAGACAGCTAGTTTATTTACAACACATTACAGTAAAGGATACAGCATAACAGAAGGGAAACAAGATAAGAATCTATTATTGACAGTAAGACATCTACATTAAGTAGATTATTCCAAATGTTACACATTGTGATTTATAATAATATTATCATCAGGTTCATTCTGATAATGTGCTGAACGGCTATATATATATATATATATATATATATATACACACACACACACACACACACACACACACACATATAATCCAATATCATCGGTCCTACAAGTGGTGGATGATTTCTCATTTATGCATCTTTAAATATACTTTTGTAACTTTGATGTTGAATATATATATGAGATTTCAGGATCATCTACTTTGCAATATCTCATTTTATTTATGGTAGCTTTGCACAATCACTTTTGAGGCTTCTTTTAGCTCCTCACTTGCAGTCATATGCGAGAAGCAGAATATGAGGCCTTTCCCCCCCTTAATCCACATGCTTCCAACACCAGCAAAGTAAGATCTGCAATCTCACTTGCATGTGAATCTTTCAGCATGGTGGAAAAATTGGCATGTACCTTTACAGGTAACATCCCAAGTAAAAGCGCTTTATGTACCAATCATTTCAATTTAAACTGATGCAATTGACTAAGGGTGCAATACTGTACACACTTACCTAGGAGTAAGCCCCAATACACTTAATGGGACTTACATCTGAGTAGGCATGCATGCATGCATAGGATTGTGCTGTTAGGCTGTCTTTGCAGGGGATTGCTATATATTAAAAGGTAGCAAGAAACATACGTAACAAAAGGGACATTTATGCTGCTATTTCTATCAGTACAGCACTGGAGGCTGTGTGTATGCTCCACCTGTGCAGACACCCATGCATCATTCAAAATTCTGCTCATTATACTTCCAACATCCAGGTTTTCAAATTATTAGGATTATTTAGGGTAGGATCCTACAGTTGGCATTTGGCCAGCTGAAGGATGTAGGAAGCAGCGAAAAGGCTGCTCCACCAGCAGAGGGGAAAGCTCACAGGCAGGCACACAGGACGGCACTTTCACTGCTTGAGGACCCCCACTTACACCTGTGGAAAGCAATTCAGGCATGAATATTCCGCTGCTGGTGGTGGGGAATGAAATGGGGTGTTCCAGGGGCATTATTTATTATATTTATATCCCGCCTTTTTCCTGCATGGAACCCAAAGCCGCTTATATAATCCTTCTCCTTCCCTCCATTTATCCCTCACAACAATCTTGTGAGGCAGGTTAGGCTGGAATCAATGACTGGCCCAAAGTCACCCAGTGAGCTTCACAGCCGAGTGGGGACTGGAACTGGGATCAACATTCTAACCACTATGCCACACTGGCATGTTAGGTTCCTCCAAGGATATGCAGGATCCTTAACCCCCTTGTTCCTCTGGCATCCCTCTAAAAAGGACACAAAACTACACCAGCCCTGGGGCTGGCATAGTAATTTCCCTCCCACCATGGGAGGGGAAACTTCAAAAACTGCCTCCCCCCCACCTTCCACCCTGGCTGCAGCAAGGCAGCAGAGCTCTGGTATGAAGCCCCACCCCTACTAGTATCGTTCTGTCAATTTTTAAAAAATATTGGGCAAAATGTAGGGATGTTAGAAAGCAGGCAAAGATTACTATAAAGCATTGCTTTCAAGATAATCCCTGAGCCTCCGTGCTGGACTGATTTGGTATACAAAGTGAAATAAATACATAAGGTGCTAAATTGGACCAATTTCTCTTGATGTGGGTGGTATATGAAGCTGAAGAGATGGGCTGTTCAACAGCCCACTGTGGGTTATTTATTTAACCCAGGGTGAGGCTGTGGCATGTGAAGCCACCCTTTTGAAATTGTAGCCCCTGCTTGGGAGTTGTCGTGTTGTGCAAACCCAGCACGTGTGGGTTATGCGAGGGTTAAACAATATGCATATGCAACCTGGTGCCCACGGGTGCCACGGTTCATTGTGGGTTAAATAACCCATGATGAGCCGCAGCGTGTTGTCCAAACCCGGTCACTCACTGGGGGTATGTGAAGCTGAAGAAATTTCCTGCAGAGTTTTACCAGTAGAAGCTGGCGCTCAAAAAGGTCTCTTTTTTATTTACGTACTTTGAATCTTGTGCTTGCTGTGCACAACAAGGCAACAACACTCTAAACTACCACAAATATAAGATTCACATGTTAAATCCAGTTGTAAGACAGCTTCATAAGCCACTGAAATAACTAAGTGCATCACAGTTTATAAGGGAAAAAAAATGTAAAGTATACACTGATGAAACATTACAAAAATACACATTTAAACCGAAAAGTTTCAGGGCAAAAATACAGCCTTATATATAAAGTGAAGCCTCAGTGTTTAATCGAAGAGTAATTGTTATGCCAGTACAATTCATCCTGAAAGGCTGGGGCCAAGTAATTTTCTCAGGACAGTCAAACTGTAGCATATCTTCAGTAAATTCACCTTTGTAGTACCAGAGAAAACATGACTAAGGATCCCTGTGCAATTCATGACACTAGTGAAATTAAAACACAGTACCTGCTTCCAATTTTTTTAAAAAGTTGGCTGATTTTTTACCTGACTTTTAAGGTTGTGAATGATGCTGAGAACTGGCATCATGATTCTTTTTTATTGGATCATCTTCTGCTAGAAAGTTCTTGCAAGCTTTGAAATTTCAGAGATCTTGATTATGAATGGCTCCAATAAAGAAGTTTTATTTATTTTGATCTTGTGGAACAAAATAAGAAAGAACTTTCTACTCCAACATTACATTACACATGATCTTAAAACAGTAATTTGCTATAACTGCAGGAGCTCTTAGTCACCCAAAGAGCCAATACATTTCCACTACAGGGCGAGTTCTGCGCACATATTTCTTTGTGTATGCAGAGCTGCTCCACCATTGACATGAATGGAGCAGCTTGCATATGCAGCTCTGTGAATGCATATGGCGCTCTCAGTTGGGAAGATGATTAATTGCTACATCTATCAAGAGAGGATCAAGCAATCAAAAGTTGCCCAATCTTCCTTTCATAGAGAAAAATTTTATTTATTTATAAAATTATTTATACCATGCCTTTTAACCAACAAAATTAACAACGTACTAACAAATACACAGTAGATCATTTACTGATCAGATCCATTGCTGCCTTTCTTCCTGTGTTCTTATTTTGGAAGACCTGGCAATGTATTTTTAATTGGATTTCTTAATTTTGACTTTGCTGGAACCTTAGTTCTTTCCTCTTTGTACAGTGTATTTTGGAGATGCTTCATGCTTGACAGTTTTGTTACATAAATATAACTTCTGTTGAGAAAAAAGTGTGTTCTCCATTGTGTTGTATCTGTTACACATGACATAATGTGTGTGTTCCTACTTAGAAATATTCCACACCAGTAAAGTATCCCTAGTTATCATCACACCATTTCCCATGGAAGTAAGTGTTCTCAGGGTGGTTTTGCATATTTGTCACATTTCATTAATAAACCCTTAATGGGAACTGATGAGTTCTGTACAGAGAACCTCAGCCATAGCAAAATGCAGTTCTGGCTACCATCAGAAAATGTAAACGTTACTCCAAAAACAAAAAACACTTGAAGCTTATAAATGGCAGACTCACAATTCAGCAACAAAACGTCACACAAAGTTGCAAGCTACTCTATGTTCTGGCTTCTTGATGCATTGAAAGTTAGCAGATGCCACTTATCTGCTTCATTGATTTTATTACTGTGTGAAAATCATATGACAATTGGACACACCTCTGTGGACTATGGCTTTCCAATATGTGTACACTGGGTGTGAGCACACAGTGGAACAGATGTGTCTGCAACTGTCACATGTCGCAATCTATATGCAGTTTGCATTATTTTTCCTACACAAAATGCTTTTTATATAGGAAATGTATTTGAAGCAGCTCTAAAGTAAATTTTGTTATCAACAAGAGTATTCAAAAGCAACGTATCAGTTACCAAAGTATTTTCCAGCAGTGTTTTAAATAATTAATTAAAGCCTGATTGTTAAAAATTTTAAAAATCACATTGTGAGAAAAGCGGATAAGTAATTTTAAGGTTTAAAATTGGCACAGTAACATTTTTGTTTGTTTGGATAAGTGCACTGAAAACAGAACAGCCTTCATCTTTCTTGATACCTAGATATGTTTACTGGACATGATCCATCCAAAGTTAGCCTTGTTCAAGTCCCATTGATTTCAATGGGAGAGTTAAGCATGTCCATAAATGCCTCATATTAAAATTAATTGAAATTTAAAGTGCTTAACTTTAGCTGGATTACATCCACTATAAGATGGAGTAAAATGTGGATCTATCTTGTTCACTGTATGTTTTCTATAGTTCTAGCAATAGTATGTGGTAAACAGCTGGACCTTGTGAGAACTTGTTCATAGAGGGACAACAAAGTGATGCATGTTTTTAGCATTGTTTTGTGGGTATAACACCTTTCAGTTTCAAGATGATTAGTAAGAAGGAGGGGGCTTTTGAAGAAAAATGAATGTGGGTAGATATCAAATGGCAAATGCCAACATCTGCTTGTTTTTTATATTACTATTTTACCAAATCTAGCATGGAAGGGAAAAAATATCTTAGAAGAAAGAGAGAGAGAAAAGGGCAATGCTTTGAAAGGTTTTGCTGTGTCCTACATTTTGGCCCTGTTGTTACTGAGCCTGCCATAGACTTTGTCATTAAAATTCTAATCAGGATTGACAGCAACCAATTAAGTGTCAGAAGAACAATCTGATAGACACTTCTTTCTGTGTCTATAGGCAACTTCAGATAAGTTTCATCTGTCAATCAGATTGTTAAAGATTGCTATTTCCTGCTCATAACTGCCTGCATTAAATGTCTCTTTCAAAATTCACTCGGGATGCAGAGGGAGTAAGATTCTCCCCACGGCCATCCCCAAAATGACATTTATGAATTTGGAATAATCTATGAGAATCCCTCAACATAGTTTAACTGCTACCATTGCAACAGAATGGGAGTACGGTTGGATTAAACAGCTAATTCGTTGCTGCCATCTCCCTACAATTTTAAGGTGATGTAGGTGCCTAATTTACAACAAATCTGTTTCTTTTATGGGTGGAAGGCTATCTGTGGGCATGCTAGTAGACTGTTCTCTGCTTTCAGTGCTCCTTGCTAGTCATACAGATGATAGCACTTCATTGGTTGGGTCTCTTCCCTTCTTATCTTCACCCCTTTCGAGGTCAATGACATGGACCATTCCAGGCTTCAGGAGCAAATCATCAGTCTCCACCTGGCTCCTGGTGTCTTCTACCTCTATGTATTTCCCTTTGGATTGCTGGCTTGTTTTAGTAAAGGCTTCCTTGAACCGGTGCTTGAGCTCAGAATCAGGACAATAGACATATTCATAAAGGGCACCTGCAAGAACTGCTCCTATAATTGGTCCCACCCAATATATCTGTAAAAAATGGGGGGAAAGAAACATAAAACGGAGCATAGAGCAATGTTTCAAAGAAACTGTAGACTCTTATTTCGCATATTACGTGGAATGCCCTCCCCAGAGAGGCTCGCTTGGCATGGCACCTACATTGTGGTCTTT
Source organism: Shinisaurus crocodilurus (assembly GCA_021292165.1). Taxonomy (NCBI): domain Eukaryota; kingdom Metazoa; phylum Chordata; class Lepidosauria; order Squamata; family Shinisauridae; genus Shinisaurus; species Shinisaurus crocodilurus. The sequence continues at coordinate 163,975,901 of CM037880.1, forward strand.
TCGGTGTCAGGTGAAGACCTTTTTATTTTCCCAGTCTTCCAGTTTTAAAAAAATGTGTTAGTGCATTTTAGATCTTTGCACCGCTTCTGGCTTTTATCTTCTTTTTTTTGTTGCTTTGGTTTTTTTCTTTTTGTTTTACTATGTTGTTTTACTATGTTTAAGGTTTTATATTTTGTCTTATGAAATGCCCAGAGAGTGTCAGTTAATGGGTGGTTTAGAAATGTAATTAATAATGAAAAATTAATCAAGCTGGAGCAGCATGGTTGGTACCTCTGTCAATGTTGGTCCCATGCTGTTGCGGGAAATACAAAGCTGAACAACCGATCTGATCTAGCTGGATTTGCATGTATCTGTGACAAATCAGCAGTATACTTCCCCCAAGGGGGCAAGCATCACTGGCACATTATGTGAGCTCACAAGTATAGCCGAGTCATATGAACAGAAGGTTTATATGTTCCTGGAATGCTGTGTTCTTACAGGCACACACACACACACACACACACACACACAATATGTGTGTGTTTGCGTGTGTGTGTGAATGTGAGTGGGGTGCATGCCCGTGGTGGCTCTGTCCAGTTTGGGCAGTGGCTCTACACACTGCTGGCATGCGGCCTCTGATGTCCCAGCCCATGGCCAATTCAGCCCTTGGGCCAAAAAGGGCTCCCTGCCCCTATCTTATACCAAAGAACCTTAAATATGCTGAATGCAGAATAACTAGTATTCTCTTGAATTCTGATTGTATGTTGGTCTGTTAACGGTCTCTGCACTGTCCATATTCATGAATCAGCCTACAACAGCTTTTAATGAAACAGAATCAATACAACGATACAAATGCTTGAAGTCAAACGGGCTGGCATGATAAATGCCAGTTGACTCAGCAGTTTCTTAATAGTGCTGTTATAATTCCTTAACCCTTATCAAACATGTAAACTGATGAGCAATTCAAAAAAAGCCCAAATACTCACATAGACATAGGTAAGATTCACCTCCAAGTTCTGGGGTCACCTTCTCACGAAGCCTCTGAAATCTAACTGATTGGCTCAGTTAGTTGCTGCATGTGTGACTGTGGAGGAACAGAATTCTCCTCCATTTTTGTATGTAGTTTTGTTTTTAGATATTAGGCACTTAAATCTTCTTTGTGTGTGCTGTTCAGTTTTAGACAAAAAGTTAATAGTTAAGAGGTCAAAGGTTTAGTTAGGTTATAGGAGTCAAGATGTTGTTTACTCAGGAAGCCAAAGTTTTGCAGGAGGTTCAGCTGGAGGTTAGAGGAAGGAAAAGAAGTTTGCAGCAGGTTCAACAGAAGGGCAAAGGAAGAGCTTAAGATAGAGAAACTTAGTTTGCAGAAGTGAACAAGAAATGACAGAGACGGAGGGAGAGTCAGAGAAATAGAGGGAGAGGGAGAGGGGAGAGGGAGAGGGGGAGAGAGAGAGAGAGAGAGAGAGAGAGAAGGCAAGAAAGAAAGTGGAAGTGGATGAGAGTGGGCTGACACTGATATTGACTGGATACGGGACCTGGGTGAAATAGGTACACAGTCTAGGTATGTTAGCTGGATGTGTTTATCCCTGTTTATTTTATTACCCTATTGCTCTTATAGTCTTTGGTGTGTTGTATGTGTGTATCCATTCAGATTTTAAAGCTTTTTCCTTTTAACATTTTTCTTTAGCAAAATTGTAAACTTTGTTGTTTGAAACCTTGTGGTCTCTTTTCTTTTGGGATACCCAACACACGTCTAATTGCCAACCCCCACACTACCTAAAGTAGATATCTGAGACCCAGAGAGTTTGATTGAGGCAGCCAGAGAGAAAAAAAAGATCTCCACCTGGTGGCAGTGGAAAAGGCCACAGGAAGGGAAGTGCAAAAGGGAGTGGGGACACACCATTTGGTCTGTTTCCCTTTCCACTCCTGGAACAGGGTGTTGCTGGTCGATGGAAGTGATGTTTGTGGGAACATCCTATATAAGTTCTCACTGTCTTGATTCTGTTTCAGTTCAGAACAAAAGGCTTGAAACAGTTAAGGTGCAATCCTATGCATGTTTAGACAGAAAAAAGTCCTACAACTCCCAGCACTCCCCCGCCAGCCATGCATAGGATTGCGCTCTTAGGGCGCAATCCTACGGCCGCTAGACAGAGTCTAGTCAGCCACAGTATAATTTGGAATCCGAGCTCCAACCTTGGAAACTTGCTCCTCCGCCCACCCTCGCAGCTGGCATGGAAAGAATCACGCCGACTATGGCTTGGAGGTTGCAAGAGCGACCTTGGAGATGGGCTTTTGGGGGCGGACAGGGGAGGAGGCAGGCTCTGGCCACCTCTCCTTGCTCTCTGATGCGCCACACTTAAATGGCTGAAATTGGCCGTCTAAGTGTTTTGCGTGGCAGGAGGAGTATGGGGGCAACCTTCACCTCCGCGCTCGTCCCGCCATGCATAGGATGCTCGCAATCCTCTGAGTTCAGAGGGTTACGGGCAGCCTCACTGGACTGCACTGCCCATGTCTGTTTTTGACTCATGTGGGACACTACAAGTATAAGTTGGCCTAGCAACTTCAAAAAAGAAGAGAAGTGATACATGCAGGAAAGCTTCTAACAGTTTTATTATTCTCAGTTTTTTTTTAATGGAAACAAATCCAATATATTTTTTTAAAAAAATCAAAAGTATGGAACAATTTCAGTTGTTAAGTGCTCTTGAAAAATAAGAAATACCCAAACATAATCACTTACCCAGTGATGTTCCCATTTGCTCATGATAACTGCCGGTCCAAATGACCTAGCAGGGTTCATGCTGGCACCCGTGTAGTTGATCTGCAGTATAAAAAAAAAAAGTTTGAATGGAAGGCAGGTAAACATTACTACACAACCATTTAGCATCCACATGTTTTATTGTCCTTGTGGGGGAACCAGCTTTGTGCTGGCTCTGCTCCAAATCCCTAAGAGGAGCCTCTTGTCCTAGTTTTCCTGCCACAAATGCCACTTTCTCCTCATTTCTTTTGCTTCTGTGTCAGCAGGTAAGGTGACCAGAAAGCATCTCTCAGTGGGCCAGATTTGGCCCAAGGACTTCCAGTTGCTGAACTCTTTCCTGAAGACTTATGCTAGTCATAGGGAGGTGAGCATGAAGCAGAGGCAGCAACAGAAGCCACAATATGGGCCAGCCTTTCCAGGACTGAACATTCCTCTGGATTCTTCATACTGCATGGTATAAGTCAAAGAGGTAGGTGGTATAAGTCTTATCCATGTTTTGCTGTTCAGGGTGGTCAAGCTGGGTATGCATTTTGTGGTGCTCAGAGATAAAACAGTAAGACTAGCACAGTAAGACTTGGGGTGCTTTCAGATGGAAGGCTCCTAGTGCTAAGCGTCAAAAGCATTGTACCGTGATTCCATTTTTTTTCCTTACTGGATTTTTTTTTTTTTCTGGTAAGAAAAAAAGATGGAAAAAGTGGTGGGGAAACACGTGAAGGTTATGAGTGGAAGAAGACCATATCCGGACCCCTTATAAAATTCTGTGTGAATGTGGCAGGGAGACTGCACAATAAAAACCTCATCTGGAAGCACCCCGGAAGGCTAGGGAAGAGGACTTACTACAATTGCCACTCCCCAGAATTTCCCTTGTGCTGCTGTCAGTCTCCTCTGGAGGGAGGACAAAGGAACCAGCTCTGGACCATCTAGCCTGATGAGAAAACCCTGCCCCCTCTGAACTGCATTTAAGCCAGGCTGCTGTGGCCCTTGGAGTGCAGCAAAACTAGTGCTAGCAGCGTGGGGTAGCCCATCATGTAGTGGTAAATTTTGAAGTGCAGGTGTCTCATCATGACAGTTCTCATAGCCACGCCCCCAAGGAGATCCCCAAAATTCGGGCAGCTGTGTTGATGCATATCAATCAACAAACCAGTTCTAGTAGTTTTAACTTCACCAGGAGCAGGTCTTTGACTCTTTTGCAAAACTGATGGGTCTTAGGAAATGGAAAGTACAATGACTGATTGCTATAAGGAAGTCTGGGATATAGCCCTAAACGATAAACTAACTTGTAGTATTAAATGCAAAAAGGGACAGTTAAAAAAGTATAATTTTATGGATATATGTGGAATTCAATTGATTAAGGGGATAGAAGTATATTAGTTGGTCCCTAGGCGGGTGGGGAGGGTGCACCCGCACCGTATGATTTACTGTAATTGTATGTTTTTGTTTCACATGTCAGTCAGTCAGTCAGGCAGGCGATCACTCATGACCGAGTAAGATTGTCTTCCAGGATAAAAAAAAAAAGAAGAAAATTTACAAAAAGGAGATTTTAAAAGGAGGAAAATTCTAAAGAAAATTGTGTAGACTCTAGCGATGGGTCCGTAAGTGACTGTGGAGGCCAATTCTAGATCCACACAGCTTCCCACAGTGAGGACACAGGTTACCAGATGGAAGATGGTCCTGTTTCACATGTATGTAGTTTATAATAACTAAATAAAATAAATTTAAAACCTGATGGGTCTTAATTGTTCATTCAAGACCAAGATACCCCAAAATACCCTGCACCACAACAGGCAACAATCTATTGCTGGGGTGGGGGATTAATTTCCCTAGCACCTACTGTGAGAATTATCCTATGTTCATTGAATTGTTGTTTTATTTGAATGTCCTGATAGGTTTTGTAATACAAAATACAAACTTGATGTATTTATTGTTTATTGTGGGCACAGTCTACCGTGGAAAAGCGGCATATAAATCAACTGAACTATTTTACTCTGGCCAGGAACACCCCACAGGCCAAGCGAATTATGTTACCCTTTCCCAATACAAGTGTGGTCAAGGTGCAATTGACTCCTTGCAGTGGATGGGGATCCAACCCAATGAGTGAGCTCATGGCTATCTTCATAGACTATTTATTTTTAATACAGGCAGTCCCCAGGTTACGAACGAGATCCCTTCGTAAGTCTGTCTTTAAGTCACATGTGTACGTAAGTCAGAACAGAAGCCGCGCAATGTTTTCAAAGTGTTGCAAAGTATAGCGCATGCGTTCGTATATGTAAAAATCTGAGTTAAATACAATGGTTTGAACTTACAAACCATTGTATTTAACTCAGATTTTTACATATATGACGGTCCGTTCTTAAGTATGAGTTGTCCATAAGTCGGGACGTTCGTAACCCGGGGACTGCCTGTAATTATATTTTTTTAGTATTTCTGTATGTACACCACGGATGTCACACAACTGTGTATGAAAAATACCTGAGGGCCAGTGTGGCGTAGTGGTGAGAGTGTTGGACTGGGACTCGGGAAATCTGGGTTCTAGTCCCCGCTCAGCCATGAAACTCACTGGGTGACTTTGGGCCAGTCACTGACTCTCAGCCTAACCTACCTCACAGGGTTGTTGTGAGGATAAAATGGAGGGGAGGAGAAGGATTATGTAAGCCGCCTTGGGTTCCTTGAAGGAAAAAAGGCGGGGTATAAATATAATAAATAAATAAATAAATGTAGACATGTCTAGAAAACCCAGTTGGGCCAGGTTTCATCAGACACAGAAATTTAAAGACACTTCACATGTTTGCTGCAGGAAACTCTAGTGTTTCCACTACACTATGGAGCAACCCTATGAGATAGGCTATTTCACAAATAAACAATGTCATTTCAATGCAAGGAGATCTGATCTGGACCAAGTGAGTCCAAAGATACTTGGCACATACAGTCTTCTTCAATAATCACTCAAAATGTACTATGGCTGTGTATGTGCTTTGGAATAAGATTACTAACGAGCAACTTAAGCATTGTAACTACATGAAATTTACAACTAGTTATCTGGCAAAGCTTATGGGAGTAGTTGGCAACTTACAGCAAATAAGTGTCCTATTGCAACCGACAATCCAATTGCTAGCGCCACTGAACCAGTGACATCACTTCGTTTAGAATCACAGCTGGCAAAAATAGTAAAAACCAGCTGGAATGTAATTATCAACTCCACCAGTAGTCCGTGGCCAGCGGAAAGATCTGCATGTACCTAGAAAAGGAAGCACACCGGAGATCCAGGCAGCATAAAGTGTGAACTTGTCTTGCATATGAAAATATCATTTCCTCCCCACTGATTAAAGCAGTTTTAAACCAAATGAATCAGCAGTGAACTTAAGAAAAGAAAAAGGGGGCGGGGGAAGGGGGAGAAGAGTAGATTGATTTAAAGCCTTTTAAATAACAGCCTTCTGTGCTACATGGCCAGGAAAACACTTGGAGGCACTGTTTTGTGCTGGTTCCAGTCCTAGATGGGTGGTTCGAAAAGGTGGTGCTAAGGGAATCCTGTTAAACTCATTGGCCATTGACCTATAGAGTCCCAGAGAGTTCCATTTCCCTGCCCTCCCCCATGCGGTTTACCCTCCATGTGAAGCCCCCGGGAGAGAAATTCCAGGGATGCAGAGTGCGATATCATAAATGTGTCTCTCTCTTTTCCATCAGATTTTAGGGAGGCTGTTGAAGTCCCAAATCAGTACCTGAGGTCTGTAATGCACTGGATGGGAGCAAACAAACAAGCTTAATCCAGGCAAGACAGACATGCTTCTGGTTAGTAGAACTGTCATTCTGGAAACAGAAGTTCAGGGGGATAGCACTCTCCTTGAAAATTTGGGCATCCTCCTGCAACAAGTGTCTAGGTTGTGAGGTTGTGGGTGTGACTAGAATACTGTCCCCATACCCAGCTTAGGCTGGTAAACCAGCTATGCCCATTCCTAGGGAAAGCAGATGTAGCCATGGTGACAAACACATAGTCCCATCATGTTTCGATGACTTGCAATGTGCTCTATGTGAGGTTGCCTTGGAAAATGTCCAGAAACTTCCATTGGTCCAGCATGCAGTGGGCAAGCTATTGACCAGAGCTAGTCATCCGGAGCATACAACTCGTGGCTCAGTGGTAGAGCACATCCTTTGCATGCAGAAGATCCCTGGCATCTCCGTAGGGTTGGAAAAAATCCTGCCTGAAAACCTGGAGAGCCACTGTCAGTCAGTATCAATAACACTGGGATTGATGGACCAATGGTCTGCCTCAGTATCAGGCAGCCTTTCTATGTTCCTATGACTCCCGTATTAACACATTTCATATGTTTTCAGTCTATTTGCAGGATCAATTCAAAGTACTCCTTTTGACCTCTGAAGCCCTAAATAGCTTAAGACTAGGCTATGTACAGGAGTCTTCTCCTATATTAGCCTGCCTGTTCTTTAAAAATTGATGGAGAGGCTCTCTTTGACATCCCACCAACATGTGAGTTGCATTTGGCAAGGACACGAGAGACAATGGGTCTACCCAATGGCTGTGCCAAGACTTTGGAAGGCCCTCCTCAGGGAAGCTTCCTCCCCCCTTGATGGCCTTCTTTCTTCAACTGGCCTGTCAAGTTGTTGGTCTTAACACCCTGCCTGCACTGGCTTCTGTTATTTTATCTGCTGTCTTTTATCTTATATACTGTCTATTTGTTTTGCGTCAATTACTATATTTTTATTGTTTTAACTGTGCTGTCAGCCACCTTGGGCATCTCTGATAGAAAGACAGGATAAAAAAAAAATTCTAGTTCATTTGATAATAATCCACCAGGAAAGGCTGCAGAACTACCATTCGTTACAGTGACATGTGTAGAAATGCCACAAAAGCCATATTGAAATGAAAGGAGGCTGTTTAATTTGGTGAATTGCACTCATGGAGAATTACTCTTAAACTCGTGAATGTAGCATCAGTGGCAATCAGAATGACCATATTCCTAAAGGGATAGCATTGCTGAGGAAGCCAAAGGTCTACGGAACAGTTACTTTAATCAAAGGGATAGTCCAGATATAGTAATACCTTGGATTGCAAGTAACTTGGTCTGAGAGCGTTTTGCAAGACAAGCAAATTTTTTAATTTTTTTTTTACTTGATAAATGAGCAAGGTCTTGCAAGACAAGTAGTCGTAGGGATGTAACCGCTCGCCTCGAGCGGGCGTAGCGGGCCGAAATCGGCCATGCTCATGCCCGCCAGAGACTCTCTTTGATATAAGAGTGTTTTGGATTACAAGCACTGTTCCGGAGCTAATTATGCTCTCAATCCAAGGCATGACTGTATTTACAAATTACTCCATGCAGAATGGACCAGTGGTTCCCAGGGTCCTTGAACATGGAAGAAGTGTTGTTCTGAATACAAACAACTACTGCTTCCCAACAGCAATTCACTTGACTTGCGCTTACACAAACTACATAAGGGGGCATGTTCAGGCATGCATTACTTCCTCAATGCACCTACATCCTGAGGATGTTTGGAATGCTCTGTTGGTTAATATCTGAATGGACCCAAAGTGTTGCTCTGATGAGAAAACTTTGCCTCCGAACTCTTTTTTTTTAATTTTTAAAGTCCTATCACTTTTGTAATATGATTGCACTGGTGTTGACAATATTCATGTGGTGCGGACATGCACCCATGGCATCCGTTATGCTATTTTAGCTCCCCATGATGCTATCTTATGTGGCTTCAGGTCAGGCTACGTATTATGTTAATTCTGTAGCATCTAGCTGAGGATTTTTTTTAAAAAACTCTAGCTATCTGTGCACAGCCCTGATTTGGATCAGGGCCATAGTGTACCAGAAGGGGAGGATTAACCCCCCCCCAGTTTTTCTAGAACATTGCACCCCACCATTTGCCAATGCACTGGGGTTAAAAAAGAGAGAGAAAGAAAGTCTCCATTGGCATCAATGGAGGCTTTTTTCTTTTCCTTCTTTCTCCCCCCCAAAAAAACCTGGTGTGTGTGTGTGCGTGTGTGGGAGGTTTAATCCCCCCAAGTGCATGGTGGTCCTGATTTGAACTGGGGCCATTCATACTTACTCTAGAGTTAAGAAGAGATTATCTTCAGCTACATGCCATGCAATTAATGTAACATAGTTTGACTCTTAGGGAATGATGCTATGGCCCCTAGACATCATCGGGGGGGGGGGGCATAGGATAGCTCGGGATTCCCTTCCCGACTGGTGCAGAAAGAATTGTGCCGGCTGCTCTCCGAGGTTGGGAAGGCGACCTCAGAGGGGGTGTTTGGGGGGGCAGGGAGGGGAGGAAACTGGGGTGGCCAGGATATGAGGTATCCTGAAGCTGCCCCAACCTGCTTCCCTCCCCCTCCAAAATGGCATTGTTAGATGGCTGAAAACGGCCGTCTAGCGAAAGTGCAGAGCGGGAGGAGCAGGGAGATGAAGATTGCCTCCACCGCTCTACATTGCATGCCCATAAGCGGGTTTGGGGACTTACGGCCATCCCCATAGGACTGTGCCCTTAGTGATGTTAGCATCATGTAGCAGGGATAGTAATGTGACATCCAGGTTTTAAGCACAGGCCTGTGGCTTATGCTGGCTCAGCTTGTCTGAGCGTGGAAAGCTAAGCAGGGTCAAGCCTGGATATTACTTGGATGGGAGACCTAGTTTCCTGCACTGAGCAGGGGGTTGGACTCGATGGCCTTCTAGGCTCCTTCCAACTCTATGAGCTATGAAATCTAAGTGTTGAGTTGGCATAGCCATGGCCAGCATCAAAGATAAGCATGGTTGGGCACCTGCTGAGAGCCCACACCCCAACTGAGGCCTACTGACAAGAGTCCCCTGGAATTGCTCCTCCTCTTCACGGCAACTGGTTTGTTCACCTGTCTCTTGTTTTGGCCCAGAGAACAGCAGTGGTGAGAAGGAGGAGCAGTAGATACCACTGTCTACTTCCTCTCAGGTTCTCTGCCTGTCAAGCAAGTGGTAGGAATGACGAGAAATAGGATGAGGAGCAATAGCAGCTGGTGACAGTGGTGGTGAGAAGGTAGAAGCACTGATGGGAGGGGTGTCCACTGGGGATGCCTTGCCCAAGTGCCCTCAAAAACCTGGAGCTGGCACTGGACATAGCAGTTTCCATGTTCTACCCTAAGCAATTCTGCACTAGCGTAGCAAGCCTGAGCACTGGGATTTTAGTCACTGTCATATACGGCAGACCAGATCTGGCCTGGCATAAGCTGCAGTCTATTGTGTACATATATAGTTCAAGAGGAGAGCTCATTTGGGGGGGGGGGGGGATGGGATTTTCACATGATATTCTTAGGACATGCCTGATTTTTTTCTTCTCCTTAGGAATGTAATTTAGTGTTCTATTATAAATCCATTAATTAGCTCTAACTCAATTAATTTCAGTTTCAATTAAAAATAGGCAGCATGCAGCTCAAGTGTATTTTTATGCCCTGCAGCGTGGCTAACTGATGGGATTCCTTATTAACAGAGAACAAAGCTGGAATCTAAGGCACAGAAATGTGCCATCTTAAATGTATGGAGTTTTCAGTCACCACCATAACGACATAGATTTTTCGCACTCTCATGGTTTCATCTGAAAATCACATTTCATGTGTGAATGTTATATCTGATATCAAATCATTTTCAAAAGTTCTTTAAAAAGAAGATAGCTATTAAAGAACAATTGTTGAGCATAACACAACAGCTGCCAGTAGGATAACTCGATGGGTCATATAAAATCACTTTCTTATTTTGAATTAAAGAATAAATGCCAACTACTATTCAATAAGTGCTGATACAAGGTGTGTGTGTGTGCTATCTATGAAACAAATTTTTAGCAGTCACTTCATAATGGTGATACACATGGAACCTGTTCTTATGAATGGATTTATGATGCACTTGGCAGGCACCTGCCTACCAGGATTTCTTTTTAAAAGTTTCTTAAGTGTATGCGAAGTCCATTCATAGAAATGGATGCCATGTGGGTCTCCACCTCAAGGCGACTAGCCAAAGATCACCTTTGTGTTAAAAGACAGTCATGTGAATCAGGGCCGGCGCTACCGCTAGGCGAACTAGGCTACTGCCTAGAGCGCATGGCTAAAGGGGGCGCGATTCCTCGGACGCCGCCGCCCCTTAAGGCACCTCCTCCCCTCTCCGGCTGCTGGAATCGCCGCTGGCCCGGGGGCTGTGTGCTACGCGAGGCCGAGGATCGGCCTCCAGGTAGGAGGGAGGGAGGGAGGGAAGCATCGTCTCCCCGGCGTGCCTGTGCCCAGCCCCAGCCCCAGCCCCGCACCCGCCAGCATTCCGGAGATATGAGCGCTGCAGACTGCAGTGCTCCCCCGAGCGGCGGGACGGGCTGCAGGCGGCCCTGGGAGAGGCTGCGTTGGTGCCCGCGTCGCTCCTGCTGCTTGCTGTGCCGCCTGGCGCGGCGGCTGCGCTCCAGCCCAGGCCGGGCGCGGCGGCCCCAGGGCGTGCGGAGGCGCCTAGCAGCCCGCTTGGCCGGCCGAGCCGAGTCCCGAGTCGCTCGCCGCCCCTCCGCCTCCGCCTTGCGGCCGCCGGGTACAAACCTCCCGCAGCTCCTCCGTCGGGCGGTGGGAAGGGGCTGGCCTTTTAGGTCCCGGCCCGGGGCGGCGTTCCTGCGGCGGCTAAGGGCGGCGGCCGAGGCCTTCGGGGACCTCCTGGCCCGGCCTTCCCCGACCTGGTGCCCCTCGGCTGTGTGGGACTGCGACCCCCATCATCCCCAGGCAGCCCGGAAGCTGTGGCCAAACCCAACTGGAGGGCGCCGGGTTGGGGGAGGCTGTTCTAAGGGACTACAGCTCCCAGCATCCCTGGCTGGAAGCTGTAGTTTAAAGCCCTGGCTTGCCTGCCCCTGCTGAAGCCCGCCCTTGGACTGGCAGCTCTCCGGGGCCCCGGAAAGAGAGGGGGCTTTCCCTGCCTGGACGTGCTGCTGGAAAGAAGTTCTCCCTTCTTGCCTGGACGTGCTACCGAACAAAGCAGGCGCCCTGCCGGGGGCTCTTGCCAGGGGAAATCCTCCGGAGCTTTCAGTGAGGAGCAGGAAAACGAACGCAGCCGGGTCCATCTCTAAAGGGCTCCAGCGGATAATCAGGCCAAATTGTCTTGTTCCTGGGCAGGTAGATGGAGGAGATGGGCCTGTGAGAAGATGCCCAGCATGCCTTTGCTGCCTCAGTTCACGGGGCTGAGCTGGGAGTTCAGAGCAGGGGGCAGCCTCTGAGACCTTGGGCCTCTTGTGTACCTGGTAGCTGACCATTTTGCAAATCTGGGAACAAGTGTGCTGCCTCTGTATGGGCTTCTTTGTACCCACTGAGCTCTGTGAGACTTGCTTCCTGGTAAACATGCCATTGGACAGGCTCCTCCGCACCACCTGGTGCCCTCTGGATGTGTTGGATGTCGACTCCCATCAGCCTCAGCCAGCATGGCCAATGGTTAGGAATGCTGGGACGTGGTCCAGAACATCTGAAGGGCACCATGGTTGGGGAAGGCTGCCCTAGGGTCTAGAGGAGAGGTGATCATTCTTAACGTGAGGGCTGATCCCCAGATGGCCCGCCCCCAAGAAAGCCTGTAAAAGGATGTTGTGCTTCAGGCGTCTGTCCTCTGAGTTTGGCTGTTTTCCTAGCTTTGGTTGTTTCTCTCCATTGGGCTCTCTTGCTCCCATTCCTCCTCCTCCACCTGTTGGCACTGGGCCTTTGTCAGCATCCTGACCAGCAGGGTCTGGAACTGATCAGCTGTAAGCAGAATGCAAGCAAGCTCCTATGGACAGCCATCTGGGCACACGTTGGCACCTGAAGGGTGGTCAAACCCTGCTGGCTGCTTGGTAGGATGATAGATGAGAGCGCTCTACCACCAGCAGTTTGGTCATGTGTGTACTTACAGCAGACTTCCCTAACCTAGCCCTTCAGATGGGTTGGACTGCGGTTCCCATCATTCTCAGCCAGCATGGTGATGCTGGTTGGGAATGATGGAAGTTGCAACCCAACCCATCTGGGGAGCACCAGGTTGGGGGAGGCTGACATAGGGATTTCTTTCTGTTTCGCACCAAAGTTGGAGGAGCTTTCTAAATGTGAACTTTCTATATAGGTAGTTCCAGAAGAAACTGTGTGCAGTACCAGGAGAAACTTAGCTGTATTTAGCCTGCAACACAGTGTTTGTAGGAGCAAATTCTCTACTCCTTCAACTTCTGCTGTATTAAGAATGAGTCCTGTGTTGAATCTGCATTAGCACAAAAAATTTACAGCTTGCTATATCGTATGTGTCAAGCCTGGTTATTACTTGGATGGGAGACCTCTCCTCTAGTTTCCTGCATTGAGCAGGGGGTTGGACTCGAGAAAGAAGTTTTTTCAAATTAAAATTAATAAAAAATTATCTGCGTTCAACAATGTGCCAAGAAAGACTGGTTGGCTTGGCAACCATTTCTGAGTTAGCATCTTCTTTAGACATTAAAGAAATGGTTTGCCAGTTTGCCAAGAAAAAGGCAAGGAAAATGAAGTTTTAAACATTAAATGTAGTTTCTGTCACACTTCACTAGGAATTTTTCTATATAGCAAATTGGTACTACATCAACATGTTTTTTATGTATGTTTGTCAATGTTTAGGTCAATACATTTTTTAGGTTTTGCCAATTGACTTTTATTTCATAATGGGCTATAGGGCTGGAGGGAGGGAAGGCTCAAGTGGGTGGGGGGGCGCTAAATATCTGATCTTGCCTAGGGCACCAAACTGCCTTGCACCGGCCCTGATGTGAATTGCACGAGAAATCGCCATTCCAAATTTCAAGGCACCCTCCCAAAATATCAGCATGCACATTATTTAACCTGGAACATCCTGTACTTTTCTTTTGCTCGTATAAATAAGGATGTTTATAAATTTAAACTCTGTTGCAGTGCAATTCTATGCATATCTACTCAGAGGTAAGTCCCACTGAATTCAATGAGACTTGCTCCCAGTCAAGTGTCTGTAGGACTGGAGCCTTACAGCATGATCTGATACACATCTATTTGGAAGTAAGTCTCATTGATTTCAAGTGTATCCACTCCCAGAGAAGCTGGTATAGGATTGCAGCCTTGGTCTTTCAATTCATGTCCCCGGGTGTCTTCTGACAAATCCATACTAACGTGTATGTTTTTTCATATATGAGGTTTAAATTGCCTGGTGCTGTTCGTATGAACGTCTAATTGTTCCTAATGGAACCAATGGAAAACACAAGTGAGATATTTGTAATGCAAATTAACATTTTTGCCAGTGCAAATGTAATTCAAATGTGAAACTGCACTGGCAAAACATGATCATTTGCACTGCAAACTGACTGAGGCAAGAACTGCTTTAAGAGCTTCATCAGAAAAAAAAAAAAGATACAGCATTTTATTCTGGGTTACTTAACTGTCACATTCTCCCAGTCCCTCCCCACAATTCCATCTTTTCAGTCCTCTCTGAAGAAGTCATTCTTCAACCCTTCCTAATGCATAACCATATCCAATGCACAGCTAATCTATATTATCCATTCACCCTATCATATGTAGGTAAATCAACTCCTTGGATTTAAAATAGAGGCTTCCCATCTGATTTAGGTTCCGATAGGTTTATTATGTTCCATAAGAATATGGAACTCCCAAGACCTCTACCCTACCTGGGTAACTCCCAAGCCCCCTACCACTCTCTGGGGGGTGACAAGGTAGAGGATTCCTGCCCCTGCGATGGCACCCAGGCATTGGGCTGCAATATAGAAAGCTGACTTGGCAAGGCTGATCTTCCGAGTGCAGACCATGGCAACAGTCACCGCAGGGTTAATATGGCCACCGCTGATGTGTCCAATGCACTGCACCATTGTTGCAATGCTGAGACCAAAGCAAAGAGAAATCAGGACCATGTCTATGGGCAGAGGTTTCTCGGTTCCACCCCAGTTGATCGTAGAGCCAAGGCTGAGGAAGACAAAAATGAGCATTGCCAAAAATTCTGCCGAAACAGCTTTCCAGAAGGGCTGAGTCCAGATGCCTTTAAATGCCACCATGATGGCCTCGCACTTACACAGGCGTCCACACTTACTGAAAAGAAAAACAAAGCAACGTCACAAGCTGACCCCGTAGCCTTCAGATTTGCTCTAAATGATCATTGCCTCCTCTGCAGAGTAACAGTAACAGTGACAGGCTACATTTATTCATAGGGACCCGACACATTGTGTCCACCATGTCTGGGTGAAGCCATGCCCACTGGCACCTCTAGCCATGGTGCACCCAGTGGAGGCTGGCGGCTCCAATGTCAGTGGGGCTGTGTATCCACTCCGGGTTTCAGTCTGAACTTTAAAGGAGCTATCCATGGTGCTGAGCCCTATCCCTCAAAAAGGTTCATCATCATGGATGGCTCCTTAAAAGTTCAGACTACAACCCGGAGTGGATACACGGCCCCACCGACATTGCAGACACCAGCCTCCACTGGCTGCACCCCTATAATCCGGCTGAAGGAGGGGTCTGTCCACTCCATTCCCCTGAAGGAGGCTGCCCCACAGCAGGGGGGCAGGCATATAACTCTGTCCTTCATCCTACTAATATCCCCTGACTTCAAATTGTATTGACTGCAAAGCTATGCACTGGTTAGGGAAGTTTGCCCCAAAGTGGCTGAAGATGTAACTGTAGACTTCAACTACATGGACACATTGAAATTAATTAATGCATTTAAAAAAAAATACCCCTGAGGTGCATGCCCCTGGGGTCCCCTTAGTATGCATGCCAAGTTTCAAGTGTCTCACCTTTTGGGCACAATGGTGTTGATAGGCAGGCAGGCAGGCAAACTGACACACATCCTCTATTATTACTGAAGACTAGCTAAGAGCCCATCAAGTTCAAATGGGGGTGATGCGGGATTTAGAGGCCCAGTCCTTTCCTCAAGCCCACTGCCACTTACCACATGCACCTCCTACTTCTCCACTGCTACTCCTCACCCTCCCATCCATGGATGAGGTCATTGCCATGGCAGGAGCAAGCGGCGCAATATCATTCATATCCCAGAATGACCAAACAATGAGAAGGAGGTGAGGAACACATTGTATGTTCCTACCCAGAAGCTGCATTCCGTTTGCCTTCAAAGGATGGTGAGGTTCAAGGCCCCAGCAAATGCCTGAGACCACACCAACAGCATTGTGCTTTCTCTTTTTGTATTCAGCACCCAAGAAAATCATAGGCATCATGACAGAATTCTTGGTTGGGCACCCTACCCTTTTCAGGTAGGGGGTTCAACTGAAGGTGAATTGAAAGCATCAGCATGGCCACCTTTTGCCCTCCTGGGATATTTTTTGGAAGGAGGGAAGGAACTGGAAACATATTACATCACTACCCTGGAGTCTTGATGAAGAGGACATTGCTGTCCCCTCCACCCGATGTCCCCTACTGATGGGGTTTGAACATTATTATGCCTAGTTGTCCATGCAATGTTGCACTCCCCAAGTGCACCACTTTTGTTCCTCCAATAAGAAGAATGGCAACCCCTCATTTATATGAGCTATGACCTCACATCTCTACGCAGATGAGGCACAAGTTCCCACTTTGGAAGTTACAAAGGAAGCATGAGTCATGTGCACTTCCTCTTCCTCACCCCCTTCTCTGTAACATCCAAACCTAGCCTAAGTAGTAACTGGAACCTATGTGTGGCCCAGCCCAACACTTTTTCTAATGCGTCACACATCAGAGCTACCAGATTTTTCAAGCAAGGGAGTCTTGAACTTCTGGCTCAGAAGCCTGCGGGCTCCTGGCTCAACAGCCTGAGCGCAATCCCAAGGAGCCAACCTAGATCTTGAGTTGCCAAAGGACTGAGCCCTTTTGTACTGTATTTAACCACATCTGAAAACAGTATTCCTCATTAGGATCCATTTCCAAGTTTCCCGGCTAAGGGTTGGCAGCTGATATTTATTTATTAGATTTCTATACTGCCCCTAGCTGGCAAGTGCCCCCGGGGCCGTTTACAATAATAAAACCAAGCAACAAAAACAACAACAATAACAAACTCACAGAATTAATACAATACTAAACATTAAAAACATTTTTAAAATATTGAAAACAGGAGCAAGCAGTAATATTAATAATCAAGCAACACATTAATGATTAAATGCCTGTTTAATGAGGAAGGTCTTAACCTGGTGTCTAAATGTATACAAGGATAGTGTAAATTATGCAGGCCAGACCAGTGACACAGAGGAAGGGGACCCAGCTGGAACAGGGAGACCAGTGGTGCCAACTGTGGAGGTGGTGAACCCAGGCCCAATACCAAGCCTGAGCAAGAGCCCATCAGCCAGGAGTCTTTGAACCAGAGCTCACCAAACTGGGACCTGCCACAGAGACTGCACTCTGTGAGCCAGATTCCACTGAGCAATTACACCCCCCCCCCATTACACCAGGGGTCTCACACACCCGAGTCCCTGCTTGCCAGTGCAGGCAATGCAAAGGGCATGACCTGACAGGGTGCTCCAGGCCAGAGGAATATTCCTTTCAAGGCCCTCCACTCTTCAAGCAGGGGTGGAATCTAGAAAAGGTAATCTGGACCAAGAGGGATAAAAGGCCTCATTTGAGCTCCACATCTGAGTAGAGCAAGTTATCTGCGTAGAACTATCCATGGTTCTGCAATGCCACCCTGATGCTGCCTGCCCAACTAAGGTACCCTCAAGGTGTCTGTCATGCCCTGTGGGTGTCTGCTTGTGTCCCCATTGATGGAGTTTGGACATCCTGCAAAGTTGTCCAGGGCACCCATTTGGGTTGTTCTACATCAGGGGTGGGCAACTTGTGGTCCTCCAGATGTTTTGGCCTACAACTCCCATCAGCTCTAGCCAACATAGCCGATGGTGAGGGATCACAGGGGTGGTAGGCCAAAACATGTGGAAGGCCACAAGTTGCCCCCTGTTCTACATAATGCTTTCACCAAATGGAGCAAATAGTTTGTTTTTAATGATGGCTATACTGGCAGAAAACTTGAAATAGTAGAATTTTATGAACTCAACAAATACTTCTGCAGGAACTTGTCTGGGATTAGATGGACAATTCAACCCTGGTGTGATGTTATTCCCTTGTTTGTCGGACTTAATTGGCGACCAACAGTCTACCCCACTGACTTCAATCTAATCCACTAATTTAGGCAGGACTAAATCTTAAAGGCTGTGCTGGAAATGTTTTGCTTTTGCCAATTTAACAAAATCGGTATCATTTTGGTCCAAATTTTGGCCATTATGCTATGATCTCACAATTCTCTGTGCTTAGCAGCCATTATGCACTGTAACTGCAAACTATGAATGGATTGTGATTGGCTGATACTGTTCACCTGACAATCTTTACTGGCATAGAGACCAAAATTCAGTCAGCAAAAACCGCCCTGGAGTTCACAGGTTGGGTAGTGCAAGAATTGGCTGCCAGTGTTATTCGAAAGTGCAACATGAATAGCTCAGTGTTCACTGTTGATTTATGAGACTTCAGAAACAATGAGACTTTGAACACTGTTAGAAGGGCAGCTTTAGGTGGGTATCATTAATGATCAAGCTGCAAGAAAAAACATTAAGTGGCTTGGGATGATGTTGCCATCATTAGTTGATGCTTCAGTGGAGGCCATGTGAAGACAGTTTGGAAACTACAACTGGTATAGAATTCAGCAACTAGAATGTTTGTGGAAGTTAGATGCTCAGGTCAGATTACGCCTTTTCTGTAGCAGTAATGTTGACTCCCTATCCATTTCTGGACCTAGTTCCAAGTTGCTGGTTTTGGTCTTCAAAGCCCTAGATGGATTGGGATCATGTTTTGGGATCACATTATCTGAAGGACAGCCAATGCCTGCATGAGCCTGCCCAAGCAATAAGATCAGCAGTAGAAGCCCTGCTTTTTCGTCTCGCCAGTGAGAGCCATTAGGCTGGTGGGTACTAGGGACAGGGCTTCCTCAGTGGTGCCCCCGCTTTGGAATTCCCTTCCCACAGTGATACCTATGACTTCTTCACTACTTGTTTTTAAAAACACTCTGGAGACAACCTTATTCCGGTCCGTGTCTGGTGGTGGAGGCAATGAAACCCAAACGTTAGCTGCTGCTGGGCTTTTTAGCTGTTTCCCCCTAGTAACCGAGCATATTTGCTCCTTTTATTTGGAAAATTTAAACCCTTAACACTAAGTGAGATAATTTTCAAATGATTCACAATGAAACTAAATATTAACAGGGTGCAATCCTATGCATGCTTAGACAGAAAAAAGTCCTACAAGTGGCTGGGGAATGCTGGTAATTGTAGAAGTTTTTTTCTGTCTAAACATGCATAGGATTGTGCCCTTAAAGATTCAAGAGGGATAGAATTATAAATCCAATAATCACCAAAAAGAACAAAAAACTTACAACTCTTAAAATTAAAAACTGGAGACTACAAATTCCCAAATATTTTAGGATTAACAGGTAGTAATAGTATTTTTTTTTTATAATTTCCAACAATTGACGTCCTTCATCAATAGACCGAACAACCACCCAGTCTCTTCCCATAAACACATTCAAACAGAATGGGGTACCCTACCTGTACCTAATGTTTCATGCAAACAGATCATTAGAAATTTCAGATCCTTTCTCCTTCTAAATATCAAAATGTAGGTCTGCTTGCACTTCAACTTTATTTTCCTCATTGGTTAAAGTCGGTCCTGACCATACTTTCCTTTGTATTACCTTCTTTATCTTAAAGTTAATCAATTTAATAAAAAATATTCTCTGGTTTTTTTAAAAATTTCTTTTAGCATAAATTGAGTTAATCCTAAGAGCCTCTTCAATTCCAACTGCACATTCCTCTTCAAGTTCTAAAGATTCTTTTAGTTGTTCCTCCAAAAATCCTACTAAGTCCTGCCCTTCCATGACTTCTTCAATAACTCTCAGTTTTAAATTACATTTTCTTGCTTCCAAATTCAATTCCTCTATCTAAATCATCCTTATGATCATGATTCTCAATTGTAATTTCCTGAATTAGTACTTTCTGCTCTTCTTTAGCTGTATTTAATTCCTCATTGTTGTCCATACAGTCCAGAACTTTAGTCTGCACTTCTGTTATTTTAATTTCAAATACGCGTTTCTTAATTTACCAATCTTATCCAATCTTCCCATATCTCTTTCCTGAAGTAATTTACTTTCAGTGCAATCCTATGGCTGCTAGACAGTGTCTAGATGGCCATAGGATTTTTCGGAGACCCAGCTACAAGGTCGGAAAATCGCTCTGACTTCGTAGCTGTGTCTCTGAGCTTGGAGCACCTCCCCACTCCCCCCCACTGCAGCCTGCAAGGAAAGAACCGCACCAGCAGCTTCTCCGAGGTTGCAACCTTGGAGAGGGTGTTTTGTGGGAGTTCCAGGGGGTGGGAAGGGGAGGAGACAGGTGCCGGCAGGACACCGGGTATCCTGGTGGTGCCTCAGCCTCCTTTCCTCGCATTCTAAGGTGGGACACTTAGCCGAAACTGGCCATCTAGTGTTTTGCACGGTGGGAGGGGTGGAGAGGTGTCCTTCGCCTCTGCGCTCCTCCTGCCCTGCATAGGATGCCTGTAATCCTACAAGTTCGGAGGGCTATGGGCATCTGAATTGGATTGCACCCTTAATCTATCTTCACTCTCTTTCATCTTATCTTCTATAGTTTTCTGAAATACCTGTTCAATAGTTTTAAAATTTTCCAAAAAAATTTCATCAAATTCCTGCAGACCTTTTGTAAGAATAAGTTTTATGCCCTCTACACTTAGAACTGATTGAATATTGTAATCTTCTCTCTCTCTGATTCTATCTTCTTCCTTCTCTTTCTTCTTATCTCTTTTTGGTGGCATTTTAAAATAATAACTAATTTCCCCTGCTATAGGTTTTTGAGTTCATCCAATCAACTGCTTTACTTGAATTTAGCACTTCATTCATTAATCAAATTTTTGTTTTTGAAATTGTAAATGTAAGTTCTAGAGCAGGGATGGAGAACCTCCAGCCTGTTGCAGTATATGGCCAATGGGAGGTCCCGATCTCACCTGCCAGCTTCCCTCCTGTCTTATCTCTTATCAGAGATTGGAGATACGGGATTTCCCTCCCTCCCACACTGCAATGAGGCTTTTAAAAGCCTAACTGCACTGTGTGTGGACATTTTCAAGGATGATTTGCAGCTGGGGAGGGAAGATCTAACTCTCCCCTCCCCAATGCTCCCCCGCCCCAAATTGTCCCTCCCATGCTGTAATTGGGCTTTTAAAAAGCCTCAGTTGGTGCCAATGGAGACTTTTTAAATGTAGCATTGGGGGCATTGGGAGGGGGTCACTGCTGGGGAGGGAAGGGCTAATCCTCCCACCCCCAATGCTGTGTTTCCCCCCAAATCACCCCACCCCCAGTGCTATGAGGCTTTTTAAAAGCCCCCATTGGCACCAATAGATGCTTTTTAAAAACCTCATTGCAGCAGGGGAGGAGTTGTATGTGAGCGAATGGGGTCTGGGCAATCCTGTTGGGGCCGTATGCCAGCAGTGAGTGGCCTGCCCACTTTGGATGTGGCCCTGCTAGGGATGTTGAAGAGATCCACAACGGATTAAAATGGGTTCGGATTTCTATGAATCCGACCCGTGGATTCCACAGCAGACCATCATTTCCCAAGTTGCACAGATTCCATGGACTTGTGGACTGTTTTTTGTTTAACTTTCCAGAATTTGATGCAAATTTAGTATAGAAAAAAAAACAAAAAATAAAAAATGCCAGCTGAAAATGCACATTTCCCGCATAGGCCAAAGTAAAATATGCATTTGGGGGGGGGGAGTTGCGCATTTTGGGAAGTGCAAATTTGCATAAGTGAGCATGAACGCAAGTTCGGGAAATGAAAAAAATCCAAGTCTGTCAATGAGCAGATGACGGAAGGCGCCTGACAACCTGCAAAATGTAGACTGAACAGATTTAACAAAATCCGTATTTCCCTTGGGCTCTGCCCATGGCTGGCATGCAGCCCATTGTACTTGCCCAGAATGCTTCTCTGGGCAAAAAAGTTTCCCCACTCCTGTTTTAGAGTCTTGAAAGCCACTTTGTGAGGGCAGTGCACCCTGAAAAGTAGGTTTTAAAAATCGCTTAACTACATACAAAGCCAGCATTTGGGTAACCTGTTACAGAGAACCCTTGCTGTCCGTATCTTGAAGCCAATGCTTCATGGCTTAACTCTACCCAAAACTAGTGGCTGTATTCTATTAAGCTTCGTCCAAGTGGGGTAGCGTTTTAGCCTAACAACCCTGTGAGGAAGTTGGGTAACACCCGAAGAGTTTTACACCTAAGCAGGGACTGGAACCTGGCTTTCCCACACCTACACCCAACAGTCTTGCTTCTGCAGGGCACCAGCTCCGAAAGAGGAAGGCTCATCAAGAACACCTATCTTTCCCCCTACCTTAATGCAGCTCTCCTCCAAGCCACTCCCATCCTGTGCCAGGTGCAATCCTAGAGACCTGGCACCCTCTGCAGGTTTGTTCTTCCCCGGAAAGTATACGCATCCATCCCTACCGGCGGGAGCGGCAGCAGCCGTGTCTTGCTGCCAGTTCTGAAAGAGCAGCTATCCAGGCGGAGCGGGCGTGTGTTTTACTGAGCGCCAGTTAGTGACGGAGGGAGCCGGGGAGGGCAGGATGGGCAAAAGAGAACAAGCAAAATATTATCTTTGCACGCACGAGGAATGGCATCCTTTCCCTTTTCTTGTGCAAAACGTTCAGGGTTTCGAAAGGTCAGCAAATGCTGAGGGAGACGGTGTTGGGTGTTTACAAGGGTCTGATCTCGAGGTGGAAGCAGGATTTTGAAGATTAGTAACTTTTTATCTGCAGGGATCGCGCCTAGAATACTCCTGAAAGAAAGCCAATTTGAGAATAAGAGTTGGAAATCGCAGGCCGTTCTCTTCACTAGCCCCTCTTGTAGCCTGACCCAGCGGTATCTATATTGACGAGGCAGAGTTCATGACCGGGAGCAAACTGCTCGCAAAGGAATATTTTTAGGCTACCGTCCAAATAGGTGAGAAAGACAGGGACTGCCCTTGACCTTTAGCAAATACAAATCGTCTTGGTTTAACGTTTCATACTCGCACAGTTATATACGCGCCAGCGAGCGAGCGCGTACATTCCAAATGCACGAGACGCGCAAGTGCAGCTTTCTCACGAAACAAATTAGGGGTGGTGGTGGAGAATTTATGCTGCAAAAACTAGTCGCGGACATTTTCTCCGTCCGGAGAGCGAAACAAAAAAAAGATATGCAGCCTGCAAGACGATCGGTTTGGGAGGTGGGAAAGCTAATGATGATGATGATGATAATGCCAGCAACTTACAATTGGGCGTGAAAGCGGAGGGTACCAATCCAATCGCTTGAGGCAAGAAGACGGCATTAGAGGTGCTGCTGATTTGTTGCTCCGTGGGACTGGACGGGAGAAGGCGGCAGCGGGGGAGGGGATGGATCGTGCAAGAGCAGCGGAAGGGCGGGAAAGGCAGCGAGGGGCCCGGGCTGCGGAATCGGCGGCGGCGGCGGCGTTCACAAGTGCCGCGACGGCCGCGCAGGGTCTCCCTGGCTCCGCCCCCTCCCTCCCAGGGACCGCGTCGAGGGGCAATCAGGCCGCGGCAGCAGCAGCGCCTCCTTCTCCCGCTTGACGTGCGTCCCGGGGATCAGCAGTTAGCAGTAGCCAGCTGCATCTTCATGCCGCTCGGGCCAAGAGAGCACGTCGGGCCGCTGCCCACGCCTCGCTCGATCGCCTCGCCCGACCCCGTAAAGATCGTTCCTTTTCTTTGCGCGATCCTAAATAGTTCTGGGAGGCACGCGCAAACCCTCCCAGCTGCGATCCCGTCTGCTCCGTTAGGCTACCGGAACGGAGTGGGGCTTGTTTATTTGTGTCCCCCCTTTTGATTGAACTGCTTTCCCCCTTCGTACCAAGTGCCATTTTTGCCTAACTGCCGCCTACATCCAAGCCGTTTCAAAAGAAACGTCGCGGGGGGGTGGGGTGGGAGAAGGCGGACTGGACGGCGCGGCGGAAAACAGCCAACTTTGTGCATTGCTCGAAAAGTGCCTGCGAAAATTGCTGCCCCCTTCGACCCAAGGCATCCATCCGATGTCTGCCCTCGCCCTCCCCAAATGAACCAGCCTGCCCACCCCCCACCCCACCGCCATCAGCTGCCTTGTCTTTCCTACAGTTCGACGTTAAGCAAACATTTCAGCGTCCTAAAGCAACACCGCCTTGGCTCCCCATCGAGGGCGGCGAGGCGCCTGACTCACCCGCAGCCTCCGGATGCTGCTCTGCCGCTCATTCCTTCCCGGGTTTGTGCGCTTGGGAGAGACGGAGCTCGACCAGGGAGGAGTGGCGGAGCCCGGAGTGCGCTGTGGAGTCGGATTACTGCTCCTACTACTCGTCTGATGGCGGAGTCCCTCCGAGTGGAGGGGCTGGAAAGATTCGAGGCGACCAGATGGCAGGTCGCGAAGTTATATTTGAACTCCAAATAACTTTCCCTTACCTGATCAGCTTGTATGTTGGAACCGCCTCTAGAAGCACAACATCTTTTTTTTTTTTTTTTTAAGATGGTACACGTAGCGTTAATCAAATCACAGTCGTATGGGGAAAAGCAAATACAAATCTCAGACCCTAAATTGCAGCACAGATGGAGCATTTAACAGAATTGTAACCCAGCTGAATATATAAAACAGTTTCTGGTCATGTAGAGCGCTTGTCCACATGTTATGTTAGTGGTTAAGATATCCACTATATCTTATAGTGACCATCTTAGACACCTCCAGCATGGGTTGTTCAAACCTGTAGTAGCTTGGCAGAGACATGGCAGATTTTTGTAATAGCAACAGAATGATGAGGTACCTTCACGCCACAGTCTTGGTTTCTGGCCTCTCCCCCAGCCTTGTTTTGTCCCTCCCTTGTAAACAGCAACCAGGCGGCTTCTGCACAGAGCAGGAGTGGGGAAGCACAGGCCTGGGGCCCGATCTGGACCTCTGGGTTTCCCCAGACAGCCATGCCCCCTTCCCCAACCCCGTTTCCCCCAACCACTGAGAGTTTGGTGGTTTCCTGGCTTCTGGGAAGTCCCCCCCCCCCATTCTAAAAGGTCTAAATGCCTCTCCTAAGGCTGAGTTCCTTGCAATAAGAACTTTAAGCGAAAATATTCTGGCATTTTGGGCCCACCCCTTTTGTCTTTGGCTCCATGCGATGGTCCTCCTCAAAGCTGTACATTGGCTTCCCATTCGCTTGCACATAGCTGTCACAAACCCCTTGTCCTCATCTTCAAAACTCTCTATGGCCTTGCCTTACCTTAACCTACCCTATTTTTTGCTCTTATTTCTCGATTCATCCTTGCACTCACCGGTCTCTCCTCCAACAGCCTGAGCCACCCTTAAATGATGCCATCCATTTTTTTCTTTGCTGTCCTATATTCCTGGAACGCCCTCCCAGAAACACTTATGTGAAGCCAGTTGTCCCACTTCCTCTCAATCTCCCCTCAGAGCTTACCTTTCTCATAAAACCTTTGGCATAAACTTTGAGCCCTCATCCTGAACTGAACTGAAGTCAAAGCATGTGTAACTGCATTTGTTCACATCCATCTTTTGGTACTCTTGCCTCTTCCACTCCTCTCCATTGTTTGCTAACATCTCTCTCCCCTTCCCTACTTCTCCTTCTGTGCTTAAGGCCAAAATGGATGTGATGCAGGAGATCCATGATTACTTAGTTAATCATGTTAAGCTGTTATTATGGTTATTATTAACTTTCAAGCAGCTGCAAGGGATGTCAATTTTTGAATGGAGCAATAGAATAGGGGAAAAGGGAGTTTAACTCTTTCCAAGAAACAAAAAGGCAACTGGAAAACTTGGCAGTTCCCAAAATGTTTCTCACGGAGGAGGGAAGTTTCTTTGTGTTTGTGTACTACGGTGCTTCCAGATGGACAGCTCCTAGCACTACCGATGAGTTGCAGAAATAACTTCTTTTTTAAAAACTAAGGAGTACACATACAAGTGAGCTTCCCTTGATAAAGATTTTTTTTTAAAAAAATGCAGTCTGTGCAGTAGGCTGTTTTTTGGGGAGCTTCCAGGTGGAGGGCTCCTAGTGCTACCAATGAGAAAGGCTTGTGCAGCTATTCCGTCTTTTCTTTCCTAATGGATTTTCTGTGGTAAGAAAAAAGACAGAAGAAGTGGTAGGAAAACACAGGAGAGTTACAAGTTGAAGAGGATGACATCTGCTCCCCCCAATTCCATGAATGAGGCAGGGTGATAGTGCCATACAAGCCTAATGCAGAAGTGCCCTTGGTGTTTTCCTTACAGCTGCATTTGATCCTGTTTCTGTGTCTAACCCTTCCCTCCATGCCACTTTTCCTGATCTAAGTTATGTCACTGCTCCGATCAAAATCAAAGTCTCTTGCAGGTGCTTTAAATAAAAATTAAAAATCTCAAAGATCATATCATGGCGTGTGTTTTTTGTTCCATAGGCTGGAAGCGCCTTGGAACAGAAACCTGTCCATTTTGGGATAATGAAATTTGTAAGAAAAATATACAGTTATGGTTCTGTATAAATGATAACACTAAATAACCGTGCTGTGTATCTATCTATCTAAATTTATTTCTAGGCCACCTTTAAGGGTGGAACCCTCTAAGGCAGCGTACGAGATAGAAATCACACGAAGTGGGTACAATTTTAAAAAATGTGTATGTTCAACATACTTATGTGGATATGAATACGATGATAAGCAATAGTACCCAACCATCAATATTACAGGGTGGGGGGAGTTAAAAATAATTGCATTGGACACTAAAGAAAACACACACACACAAATCTATAATTATGAAGAAAATGCTAATGCTATCCATTAAAGTGTTCAATGATACTGAGAAGATTGTGTCACCAAAATTCTCCCAAAGTGTAATGGCTAATGCTGCATGTAAAATCCATTAACACATATTAAATACATGTAACTGTATTTGATCACATCCATTCCTCCCTACGCCATGAACCCCTTCCCTCTGTTGTCTTCCCTACCGTCATTTAAGAGACAAACCAGACAAGACATGGAATAACCATGGATCAGATTTCCCAGTGTTTTCACTTTTCTCTAAAAGCAATAACAGAAAGCCCTATACAGTAATACCTTGGATTGCAAGTAACTTGGTTTGAGAGCGTTTTGCAAGACAAGCAAATTTTTAAATATTTATTTTTTAAAAAATGACTTGATATACAAGCGACGTCTTGCAATACAAGTACTGTAGTATGGCTTAAATTAAAAATCTCTGTACAAATTTTTTTTGGGGAATTTCGTTTTGATATAAGAATGTTTTGGATTATAAGCACGTTTCCAGAACGAATTATGCTCTCAATCCAAGGCATGACTGTATTTGATCAGAGCAGCAGACCTGGCAGAGGGTGGGCTAACCCTTCCCTTTGTGCCATTTCCCTTATATAAATGCCCCTCCTGAAGCTGCTATAGCAGAAAACATCCTGGATAGCTGTAGCTTGTTTTCTGCAGAGCTAATAGCAGCTTTTGGCGGGGGCGGGGGGGGGGGCGGGGGGGCAGAGGGATAATTTAGACTGGAAAATGGGTCAGGGAGAGAAGTTAACCACCCTCCCCCAGCACTGCTGCTCCAGTCTAAACTCGGAGGTCCCTGTGGTTGGAGACCTGATCACATCATCTCCTATCTTGTCTGGTTTGACCCTTAGACTGCAAGCTCCTTTGGTGCAGGGGCCTATCTTTTTATATTTGTGTATAAAACAAACGCTGTAAAATGCATGCATATCGATGATGCTATATGCACATACATACATAGTACCTCCTCTCTGTGGCTGCCTGCCGCACACTCACTGGCCGGGGAGAGAGCTGGTGTGCAACCAGATGCTGTGGCTGCTCCTCCTCCTCAGCCTTACCATCATTGCTGTTTGCTTGCTTGCTTGCTTGCTCACTCATCCCCTTTGAGCCAGAGGGAGAGGATGGGTGAGCAAATGGACAGCAAAGGTGAGAAGTGGTAGGGTCAGGGGGATGTTGATGGTGGATCCCTGCCTGTTTTGACCATGCCAGCCCATCACTTGCCCTGGATATCTGACTGCTGCTCTTGGCCTTTGCTGCTAAACTTTTATTACGTGTTTCTAGATTACAAGTGGTTAGATTTCGATTGTGTTTTTATATCGATCTATTGGTCTTTGAGTTGTTTTATTTTAGATTGCAAGCTGCCTTGCAGATCTTGAGGTAGAAGGGTAGGAATGCATTAAATAAAACAAAATGAATGGAGGATGTATACACATACCTTAAACACCAATGTACACATGACTTTGGTGCAGGGGCCTTGGCCCAATCAGGGTTTCCAAAGTTCCCTGATAAGAGTTGTGTACATGACATCCATATTGTTTGCTGCAGGAAACAACCAGAGCAACACAAATATTTACTCAGCAAATAGCTTGCTGCATAAAGTGTGGAGCTGCCCTAATGTCTGAGTCGTCATGTTACTGTGTAATAAAATTAGTAGTTAAACAAGCCCTACATGACTATTGAAAATGGTAGTATTTGGAAATGAGCTTTAGCATAAGCTTTTCCATTACAGGCGCACATACATTTTTAAAAAAGGGATCCAGGGCGGATCTGGGAAATTGCAGCTTAATGTCTGTTCCGAGTAAATTGGTTGAAAGCATAATTAAAGATAAAATTAGTAAGCATACAGAAGGACAAGCCCTGCTGAAATAGAATCAACATGGCTTCCACAAAGGTAAGTCCTGTCTCACTAACTTTTAAGAGTTCTTTGAGAGTGTCAGTCAGTAAACATGTGGATGGGGGTGATCCAGTAGACATTTGTTGGATAATTAAAATTGCAGTCAAAACCTATGGCTAATGTTTCACCAGGTAATTGGGTGAAATGGTTAAGATCACTGATACCTTCTAGGGTGGTTTTCCTAGAAGGTACTCAGTGAATTATTAACAGCCTGAACAGGAAGTGGGCGTTGCTCCCAGCTTCTTCCTCTTTCTGTTCAGACTGGAGTGAGCTTGGCACCACCAGGTTGTTGTCTCCACGTGGTCCTTGTAGCAGCATGTAGCCAGAGTTGCTGGTCTGAACTCCACAAGTTCAGACCCCAAGTATTTCCAAATGAACTTGTAACCAACTGTAAGAAACGCTTTTAAGCCTGCCTGAATGAAACTGCATAATCTGAGTGAGTAAATGTTACTTTAAACTTTTACAAGACTGTGTCTCTGATTATTGTTCTGAGGGAGAGAAAAGGGGGCAAAACCAGGGAAATCCAGTCTGCCTTAAAGCATCCTGGATTACCAAATGCTAACTGGCTAACACTAGCCAAATCTAAGCTTCTTTTAAGCTGGAAAGGGACTCTACTCTGCTGATCTCACTAACGTGAGATAGGAAGGATATTACTACACAATATATCCTCTCCTAGTATCTTTTTCAAGTCCCAACAACATTGTTTACCTGGACTTTCCAAAAGGCTTTTGACAAAATCCTTCACCAAAGACATCTGAATGAACTTCGCACTCATGGAATAAGAGGAGAGGTCCTCTTATGGATCAGTAACTATTTAAAGAACAGAAAGCAGAGAGTAGGAATAAATGGTAAATTCTCCTAATAGAGGGATGTAAACAGTGGGGTCCCACAGGGATGTGAATTGGGACCAATGCTTTTCAACTAATTCATAAATGATCTGGAATTAGGAGTCAGCAGTGAGGTGGCCAAGTTTGTTGATGACACCAACTTATTGCGGGTAGTTAAAACAAAAATGGATTGCAAAGAACTCCAAAAAATTATCTCCAATTTGGATGAATGGGCATCAAAATGGCAAATGCGGTTCAGTGTAAGCAAGTGTAAAGTAATGCAAGATGGGGCAAAAAAAATCCCAACTTCATGTAAAAACTGATGGGATCTGAGCTAGTGGTAACTGACCAAGAAAGAGATCTTGAGGTTGTGGTGGACAGCTCAATGAAAATGTAAACCCAGTGAGTGGCTGCTGTAAAACAAGGCAAATTTCATGTTAGTCATAATTAGGAAGGAATAGAAAATACAGCTGCCAATATCATACTGCCCTTATACAAATCAATAGCGCAACCACACTTGGAATACTGTATACAGTTCTAGTCACCACACCTAAAAAAGGATATTGTAAAGTTGGAAAAAGTGCAGAAAAGAGCAACTAAAATGATCAAGGGGCTGGAGCAACTGCCCTATGAAGAAAGGTAATGACATCTGGGATTGTTTAGTGTGAAGGACTGCCAACCGGTCCTTTTCTCAAGACCAGAGATCAAAGGTGCAAAACTGCCAGCCTTAGCTCTGCCGTCTTGACTTGATTCTCTCAGGGCCTTGCCCTTGGTCTATACACTGGATTTAGCACTGAACCACAGAGGAACCACACACACCGTGTGGGGTAAAACCAGAAAAGTTTATTTAAGGTAAACAGATTACAATAAAAGGTGGGGAATGAGGGAAGAGGGAGAAAGGTGGGGAGACACTTTGGCACATACAAGTAGAGCTATAAAACAACAAAACTAATTCTTTTACTATATAACTACCCAGGCATTTACTCCTTTTGCTTGGGGGTTGGTCTTCATTAGGGCTGGACCGGAAAAAAGGAGAGAACTAGGTTCTCAGGATGCAAAAATCTTTATTAAAGGAGCCCGACACGTTTCGGCCTGTGTATTTTTCAAGGCCTTCCTCAAGGGGTTGTAAAAGAGTCTGCAGATTACTTAAACAACTAGTGTCTTTCACTGTTTCAATGGCGACTGAAAATGGCGGTTTCAAGGCCTTGAGGAAGGCCTTGAAAAATACACAGGCCGAAACGCGTCGGGCTCCTTTAATAAAGATTTTTGCATCCTGAGAACCTAGTTCTCTCCTTTTTTCCGTTGCATTTGGATGCTTATCTCCTCCTGTTTCTGTCGTCATTAGGGCTGGCCTCAGCCAAAGCCCTACTCCGCGCTTCTTCATGTCCAGACATCAACAACCCAAACCAGAAGCCACAGCAGCAGTATAGATCCCCCACCCCTCCTTTCAGTAGCCCAGCTGTCTTTGGCCAATCAGGATGAACTTCATCTGGGCCAGGTAGGGGAGGGGTGGCTCATGACTAGAGTGCTTGGGCCACATTTGCATGCAAATAGCTGTGGCACGGAGACATCAAAGACATGGAAGTCTCTGAGGCACCATCAGAGAAAGCTATGTACATTTGCATGGGATTCTCAACCTCCAGCTGGGATTATCTTGTTTACACGTGTGGAGGTGTGTGTGTGTGTGTGTGTGTGTGTGTGTGTGGTGCAGGAAACTCTGATGCTTTTTCTTCACATTTAGTTTAAAGGAAAGGCGAGTGAGGGAAGACATGATAGAGATGTACAAAGTTATGCATGGTGTGGAGAAAGTGGATGAGACATTTTTCTCCCTCCCTCATAATACTAGAACTTGGGGTCATCCTATGTAGCTGATTGGTGGGATATTCAGGACAGATGGCCACCAACTTTGATGGCCTTAAAAGGGGATTAGATATTCATGGAGGATAAGGCCATCAATGGCTACTGCAAGGAAAAAAGGCGGGGTATAAATCTAATAAATAAATAAATAAATAGCTATATGTTACCTCCTGTATCAGAGGCAGTATGCCTATGGCCTCAAGTTGCTGGGGAACACGAGCAGAATGGTGCTATTACACTGTCCTATGTGGGTTTCCCACAGGCAGCTGGCCTGCCACTGTGTGAACAGAATGCTGGACTATATGGACCTTTGGTCTGGTCCAGCATGGCTCTTCTTATGTTCTTATTTAACATATTTCAGAGTTTTATTTAAGAAAATTTCTACCCTGCCTTTTGGCCTCCAAAAGACTCCCCAAATGGTTGCTTCCAGATTAAAAATAAATATAATAAAAATAATAAAAGTTAAAAAGTACACACAAGACATCAGTTACCACAGCAGCAAGTGAGGAGCATAAAACAACTGGATCACTTTAAAATGCATTAAAATACATTGACACAGCAAGCGTTTAAAACAGACTAAAGGCATTGTAGACTGAAAAAGTCTTTGCCACCCTCCTAAAACTCCAAAAGAGAAGGGACCATCCAAACCTCTTTTGTGAGATACCGGTAGTTCTACAGTCTTGAGTGCTGGTACTGAGAAGCTCTGCTCTTGTGTTCCCACCAAATGCAGCTCTGAAGGCAGCGAAACACAGAGCAGGGCCCCAGATGTTGAATGCAGCAGCATGCAAATGAGCAGGTTCATGTGGGAGGAGGTGGCCTCCTTGGGATAAACCCTTCTCAAGCCATTTAGGGCTATAGAAGTAAATAACCATTACTTTGAATTGTGTCCAGAAGCAAACTGGAAGCTAGTGCAAAGGGAGAACTGTGGTGTAATATGTTCTGAAAAGTGAACACAAGGAGAGACCACTCATGCCACTGCATTTTTCACCAGTTGGAGTTTTCAGATACTCTTCAAGGGTAGCCCTGCTGACTGGGGAATGCTGGGAGTTAGGACTTTTTTCCTGTCTAAATTTGTGTAGGATTGTGCCCTTAGTTTATTAGCCCAATAGCCCATATTGAACCTATCACTGCACCAAGACAAAAACAGTTCAGGACCTCCACACTTTCCTTTGCATTAGAAGAAAATAAAACAAAAAGCTGGATATTTTTTGCATATTGATGACACACACAACTCCAAATCCCCAGACAACCTGGAGAGCCACTGTGGTGTAGTGGTTGGACAGGGACTCAGGAGATCCGGGTTCTAGTCCCCACTCGGCCATGAAGCTCACTGGGTGACTTTGGATGAGTCACTGACTCTCAGCCTAACCTACTTCACAGGGTTGTTGTGAGGATAAAATAGAGTGGAGGAGGACCATGTAAATTGTCTTGGCTTCCTTGCAAGAGGAAAAAAAGGTGGAACATAAATGTAATAATAATTTAAAAAAACCTCCCCCAGCCATTTCATGTAGATGTTAAACAGCATGGGGGACAAAATAGAAACCTGCAGGAATCCATGAGCCAGGGGTGGGGAAGCTGTGGCCCTACAGAGGTTGCTGGACTACAACTCGCATCATTCTTGACTACTGGCCATGCTGGTTGGGGTTGATGGGAGATGGAGTCCAACAACCTCTGGAGATCACCAGGTTCCCCCTTCCCTGTCATAAGGCCACAGGTTTCACCAGCGGTTCCACAGCATCACCTTCTGCCCACTAAGTAAGATAGTAAAAATGGCAGCCCCAGAAGGGTACTGTGACTGATGGCACTGAAAACTCCTGACAGGTCCTGCACAATCAATAGGGACGTCCCCCCTCCCATTGTCCAGTTCCGAGTGCAGATTCTCAACCAAGATCACTAAAGCTGTTTCAGTTCCAAAACTGAACTTAGGTTGGAAAGAATGCAAGTAATCAGCATCATCCAAGAAAGCCCGGAGTTGAGCTGCCACTACTCGCTCAAGCACCCTTCCACAAAATGGTAAATTAGACAGAGGCCAGTAATTCCTAATAAGGGTGGGATCTAATAGTTTCCCACACCCCCAGCAGAGGTTTAGTCACGGTTTCTATCAAAACAGGTGGTACATACAACACATTCTCATTGTCTCTATGGAGTACATATCTGGCATGTGGCCATAGCTGAGTGGTAGAACACATGCTTTGGTTTCAGATTCTTAGAGGGCTACTTCCAGTCAGAGGAGTCAGTACTGGACTAAATGGGCCAATAGTATAAAGCAACTCCTTATAGTTCATATCTTTAAAAACAAATGCATCTCATCGCACAGATGCGCAGTGTTCTGTCTCATATTCTAAAACACACTCCGCACTAATCCAGCTTTTGTTTAGATCAAATCTTTCCAGATCCATAATATGTAAATGTGGAGAAACGAGCCTTTGGGGGTACACACACACACCTCAGGTGTGAACCGGCTGGGGTGGGGTGTGCATAGTTAGCGTGTAGAGAAAAGAGTTTTTAGGGTTCCTGCATGCATGCATGCAGGAACAAACAAACAAACACACACACACACGCCTCCTCATGAGTAAACCAGGTGGGGGCTGGGAGGAAGCAAAAGGTGATGGAACATAAGATGGGGCCTGGCGCCCAGAGGTCTGGAGGAGCCAGGCTGAAAGCATTCATATGCAGATGTAATGCAGATAGTTCAAGCCATGACTCAGGAGTTCCCTTCCCCCTGCCTGGGCAGTTCCCTCCCCCCTGCCTGGCCAGGTGAAGTTCAAATTGATTGGCTGAAGCAAGAAGGTTACAGAAAAGGGGAGGGGGAAGAGTTTTTTCCCCACGTGTAAGCCCTTGTTCTTGGTCAGTCTTGGTCTTAGTCTTTTGGGTGCCTGCCTGGCGGTTGGAGCCATGGCAAGCCAGCGAGGGGCCCGAGCCTTTAGGGGGGGCCCCCCTCAGGAATCGACCCCAGGCAGCCTCTGGTAAAATTGGCTGGTTTGAAGGACTGGTGAAAGCAAGCCTTGTAAGAGTTTACCCATCTTAGACCGTCGGGTAGGTGTGGTAATTCTCTATCGGGTGGCAAGGCTGTGCTGGATCTAACCCTTTGAAGAAGACACCCTCAGGTAACAGGTGTGTGCTTGAGAGATTTTAAGGAATCAAGTTTTCTTATTTTGCAGCTTTACTGTGTACTAAAGTGTTTCTCTATATTGTGTGCTTCTCTTATTTGCCTAATCTTGTTGTAAGATGCTACCAGAAATAAACCTTGTCTTGGTTTTACCCAAATGGGTTTTGTAGTGCTCTGTGAGTTCAGTATCTAATTCCAGGTTACAGAAATATGAAGGCGAGTCCCTAAACAGAGATCCAAGTAGGATTGCAGAGACAGCTGAGGCTGGCAGTCTGGTATCTTGAGATCTCAGAGGGTCTTGGTTCCTTTGCCAGTAGGCAAGGGTGGGGTAGTGGCGGGTCAGCCAGCCCCCCCTTCCGGGCCACATGGTGGCAAGTGCTGGGTTTCCTTTGAAGGAGGAAAGGGTGGGAGTCTGGCGGGTCAGCCAGCCCCCCCTCTTCCTCCACATGGTAGCAGCGGTGGGATTCGAAGCTGAACCATAGAGTGTGTGCATGTGGGCAAATGAGAGAAATTTGAGAGACGTTTTAGTACATGGTAGAGGGTTTGTTATTTTTTAGAAATAACATGTGAGAATGAGCCTTAGAAAAACATTCAGATTGCTGGAAGGGGCTACCCCAGTCTGGGGAGCCTAGGAGTCCAGCAGAGAGCGTTGAAGGCAAGAAATCTCAACTGACTGGAGTGAGTAAGCAGAGAAAGCAAAACTCCAAAAAGTTCCAGAACAGCTTGTGTGCCCAGCAAGTGGGCAGAGGGCAGCAAGTGTGTGATCCAAGAGAACCAGGACTGGAGGGGCCCTTGGCAGAGGGCTAGAAGCAAAGAAAAAGTGTGCGTGTGCGTGTCCCAGAGGCTGGGAGCAGCGGTTGCCAGTGAGAAGCAAGGATCCTACCCATCCAGTGCAAAAAGCGGGTGAGCAGATGGCGGCTGTGTGATCCCAAAGTTTGGGGGCTGGGAGAGCCCGGGAAGAGAAGAAGAAAATAGTGTGGGCGTGCGCACGTGTGTTCCAGGAGGAGGGAGAAGACCAGAAAAACCTCTCCTAAGAGAATGGTGAGCAAAACGTTGAGTTTTGGGACAGCGTTTGATGAGTAATTTTAGTTGTGCTGTGTGCCCCAGAAGAGTCAGACTTTGGTGGGGGGGAGGGCACAGTCCTGCCCTACATCTCTCCCACGGGAGAAGGACTCAATATTTTGAACTTAAGACTGTCCATTTGCTCTTGGGGGGGGCATGGTGAATGGCTAGGCTGGGCAGCAGCAAGCAGAGGGGGGGGGCGGACATCAGGAAACCCCCCCCCAGAAAAAAGAGACTTTGTCCTGTGCTGCAAGAAGTATCAGCAGAAGAAAAAGGAATCCCCCCCCCCAAAACATTTTCTGCTGCCACTTGGAAAACAGCGGACTCTGACTTGTTCCTCGGAGGGGGAGGGGAGACAGGTGATTCAAGTTGTCTTGTTACTGGGCGGGCGATCCCAGTGTGGGCGGCGGAGAGAGAAGGGGATTTCCCTCCTAGCTGACAGAAGCCCAGACAGAAAGATTTTTTCCTTCAGGTGTCTCCCGAGAAGAAAAGAAGATTGGTGGTAAAGCAAATGAAAACTGATGGGTTGTTCCTCGAAGGGAGGGGGGATGATCCGTGATCCAAATGTAATTGTGTTATCTAGATTGTTGCTAAGGGGCCCAAGGGCCAAGTGCTCCCAGTGTAAACAGCTGAACTATTTGTGAGAGATGGACTGACCCGGGTTCAAAAGCTTCCCTAGCCAGTGACCCTCAGTCCCAGTCACGCAGGCGGAAGGAGGAGATAACAGCAGTTAATAAAGATTAAAGAGTTTATTTGTAAGACCCAATTACATGGGATTAAGGCAATCAATGCATCTCTACTCACTACATCATTGCAGACTCAAATCCTATACCCCAGTGGTAAGGCTAGATGAAGTGAAGTCCAGAACAATAGACATGTCGAGACGAGACGAACAAGCAGCAGAGAAGAGAGTGAAGCTATCAGCAAGTGTGTTAGCTTTATACCACCTATAAATAGGATATTACTCACCCCAGTTGTATAACCTATTCATCAACATGTTTACCGCTAAACCTGTCCAAGGTTGCTGAGTCATATCATCTCGAGACTATGTCTCGTGACCAGAGACCTTGTATACTTGAACTCAAGAGACACTCACCAGGTCAGGTGATAATCCCGATGTCAGGTGGTAATCTCGTTCTGCCTATGCAAAACCCAACATCCCCCTGCTTTTGCATTTGCGCAGAACGTGGTTATTTACCTCATACAACAGCAACAGCTTTGTTGACATCTGATGCTGTTCTTTCATCTATGGACTTTGATAAAAAAAACTTTTGCAGGAATGACTTTACCTGCCAGAAATTTGAACCACCATCAAATCACTTCTGATGTATCCCTCCTTATGACACAGTTTTATTTGCAAACCCAAAACGTTGTGTATTGCTATCTGCCTGCAGCATAGCAATCCTGCCTTGGTTTCCTGAAAAAACTGTAATAGGTTTTTCACATCAATCTCAGCATCATTTAAACATTTTTACAATTTAAACTATTTAAACAAATGCAATAACTATTCAAGCTTTACAACAGCATAATGGCATAATACATAATACAATGCATTCAGTTCAATTTCAGTTGAACTCTAACTTTCAGATGATTGTTTCTAACAAAATCAATCAAACAAAGTACGGTTATAAAAATAACAAACTTCAGGTGTGTTCTTGTTGATCTTACTATCACAACCACAACTGGCATTTCTGTGAATCTGTAAGCCACCTGTGCTCTGACTTGTAACTCTTAGTCTGAAGTGTGATGTTCCTTCCAGATAACACTCAACTCCTTTTCAGAGCTCTCCAAGCATGTCCTGTTGGTCTAACAGTCTGCCCATTACACTGACAGCAATATCTGGCCTTGTTGCTTGTACAGTAAAGCTCAACAGCCCAATGCTTCTGTGTAGCATTCAAACTGCTTTTCCATCAGCATGTGCCTGAAAATCCTCAATTATTTGGAGTTTCTCACTGAGTTAACTATCTCCAAAATTCTCAATCACATCCATGATATTTCTCTGGTTTGTTGCAGTAAGATACTGCCCTCTTGGTTCTCCCTCAACTTCTATTTACAAATAAACAGTTGATCCACCACCAAGCAGTTTCAATTCTCAAATGAAATTCCAAACCCTGGATCAATTATATCATATTGCTTTTATCTGTCCAGAAAAAAAACAATAGATCATCCAACTAAACAAACAGTCTATGTCCCTGTTCCTCCTGTTTAACAAACAAACATTGATCTGCCTCTCTGTGCAAATCTCAATTCAGCAATGTTTGAGTTCAAAACAGAATTCCAGCCTCCAGCTGATTCTAACTTTTCCTAAAGAAAATCTCAGACAGTTTTCCATTTAAAGACTTCCTCTCATTTAAAATGCTTATGTTCCAATATTTCCAATTGTGAAATATTCATACATTTTCCACATTCTTAAACATCAGTCTAACTGTTTCCAAAGCAAATTGTTGTTGCAATCATCTTATGATTATCCAGCTCCTTTTAACTTGAGCAAAATCACAAGCAACCAATCTTGCTATTTTACATTTAAAAAATCTATCTGGTAACAATGAGTTCCATGAACTGCTGTTTGTTTCACCCAGCTTCCATGTTTTGTTCTTTATCCAAAGAATTCAACTCAGCTTGCATAGCCTGAAGCTATGGTTCAGCTTCCTTAACAGACAATTTTTTCACCTCTTTGAAATTTTGAAGTTTCAAATGGCTTTTCCTGCAAATTCTTCCTGATATCTCACAGGTTGACTCACCTGTTCCTTACCTCATCAGTTATCAGGTTCCTGTTCCAATAAATTTGCACCAATGATGAACAATCATTTGTTTAGCCTCCTCTAAACCAAATGTGTATCAGAGTTTGTCAAATTTACCTGACTGTCTTTCAGCAAATGCTTTTCTATTCTGACTCTGAACTTGATGCATCTCCTGCATTAACAGAATTAATTTTGAAAAATGATCTCACTTTTTCATTCAGCATTATACTCAACACTTCTAGATAATCTCACTATCCAAGTGTTGTTCATGTGAAACACAATATTCTCATTTCTAGAAAAATCTCATGTAAGCTCCCTTACAGATTTCTTCTAACTTTGAGGTGTATGTACCTACATATCAGATCCAAGATCCTGAAATGTTTCTCCAGAAGATTCTTCCTTCTACACTACTTTCTATAAGGTGTACAGTTCATCACAGAACTAAAACTTCTATCATGTACATAATCAAAACATTTAAGAGCTTCTACCCAAACCTCATTATCCAAATTAGTATCACCTCTTCTGAGTGTTTGTTTACTCTTCCACACAATCCATGTGTTCAATATCACATTCTGTTAGAAATGCATCAAAACATGCACTGAATTGAACTTCCCATATCTCAAAAGAAATAGGTAACATGGGTAATATGCTTGTTTCCCACCCAAGCACAAAACACCTTGACTCTGTTCAATACTCCAGCTTTCTATCTAACATGTACACTACCTGTACTTCGTGTATTGATCAATTAACATCATGAAATAACGTGCCTTTCCTCTAAAAACCATCAGAGTTCCCACAAGATTACCAAGAACAAATTTAAATGAAATGAACTGGTTTTTCAGCTTGCCTTCCAGTTTACCTGTTGAAGCTAGCATACCTTGTTTATGTGCACAAAATTACCTTTCATGTGAAAATTACAATTTCCAAATGCTTTCCCCACCATAGTTTGCATTTTCTTTCACAAGCCTGTGAATCTAAATGATCAAACATCATGTGATATGCATGCATGTACATGTCATACATATAAGCATTTAACCTTTTTATAGTTGCATCAGTACAACTCTCCATTTCTTTATTACACCATTACAGTATAAAAGAAATAATCCATCTCTTAGCTTTGCCATATAAACATACCTACTAATTATGCAGTATTTCACATTTTGCTACAGAGAAAATCCACAATATACTCAAGTCATATATACATTCAGTACATTTCCTGACATTTCCAAGAGCATATATTACACTTTCTTGAGTCCAAGTTATCCAAACTTTCAAGAAATACAGTTTCAAAACATGACTGTTAAACTCCTGACCA
Source organism: Shinisaurus crocodilurus (assembly GCA_021292165.1). Classification (NCBI taxonomy): domain Eukaryota; kingdom Metazoa; phylum Chordata; class Lepidosauria; order Squamata; family Shinisauridae; genus Shinisaurus; species Shinisaurus crocodilurus. Next base: position 164,015,222 of record CM037880.1, read on the forward strand.
TTTCATAGTCCTCTTCCTGCTTATTTATGTCCAACACAGAAAGCTTCGTTTAAACAATCCACTGTTTTCTGTCCAAACAAAATAATGTCCATTTTGTTGTGTCCTGGGTTAAAACACAAAGTTTTTCCCTTCAGCAGCACCCCTGCTGATTTCAAGCTCCTTTCTTCTGTGATCCCACATGAAGAAATTGAAGAACAGCTTCCCATTTTAAGCACAGCTTTCTTTGTTCAAAAACTGCCGCGCTGTTTTTCTCCTGCTGTTTTAAAACCACGCCTCCGCTGGTTTGATACAGCCTCCCGTGTAGTATCAGGTTTCCCAAGATACATTCCTGTCACATGTGACTTTGCTGCGACATGACGCTCCAGACGCTTTGCCCACGTCAGACGTAATCCACGCATTTGTAATCCAAGCCACTTGTTGATACAATGCAAAAGATAGCTGATCCGCTGCTCTGTGAAGAAGCAAACTGTAAATGAAATATGATCCTCCTGCTGTAGCCTTGACTCAAATGAGTAGACACAGAGCCTCCTGGAGATTATTTCCTTGCCCGATACAGCTCCTTGACAATCACTCCAGCAAGCTGTGGAAAACGAAATCCTTGTGTCCAGCATTGATCACTTTTCAGCCTAGTAGCTGCCCGAACCGGCACCTCCGTTCCAGCTGCTTTTCACAGTCTGTAGCCTTGGATTTTGCCAAGCCTGGCACCTCCGTTCCAGCTGCTTCCAAAACGAAAAATCCTCCATCTCTCTGTTTCTGCATTCTTCAGTTGTGCTGCATTCCAAGCCGCTTTTATCAGCTCTAGCAACGTTGCCTTCCCCGGTTTGTTTACAAACCGTTCTTACAAATAGTAAATATTTCTCTTAACCCTATAACTGCCGAATTTTTCCGTACTGCGTCTCTGTGGCTTATCTGCCCATCTGAGATAACCATCAGGCTTATCTCTGATCCTTATCTGGGCCCATAACCAGATGTGAGAGATGGACTGACCCGGGTTCAAAAGCTTCCCTAGCCAGTGACCCTCAGTCCCAGTCACGCAGGCGGAAGGAGGAGATAACAGCAGTTAATAAAGATTAAAGAGTTTATTTGTAAGACCCAATTACATGGGATTAAGGCAATCAATGCATCTCTACTCACTACATCATTGCAGACTCAAATCTTATACCCCAGTGGTAAGGCTAGATGAAGTGAAGTCCAGAACAATAGACATGTCGAGACGAGACGAACAAGCAGCAGAGAAGAGAGTGAAGCTATCAGCAAGTGTGTTAGCTTTATACCACCTATAAATAGGATATTACTCACCCCAGTTGTATAACCTATTCATCAACATGTTTACCGCTAAACCTGTCCAAGGTTGCTGAGTCATGTCTCGTGACCAGAGACCTTGTATACTTGAACTCAAGAGACACTCACCAGGTCAGGTGATAATCTCGATGTCAGGTGGTAATCTCGTTCTGCCTATGCAAAACCCAACACTATTGTGTGGTCTTGTGTCATGTTTCAATTTGAAAATGAAGATGATGAAAAATTTTGAATGTAAAAGGTCTCAAGAGGCCGGGGAACTTAGAGGCGGGAAAGCCCTCTAGTGGCCGAAAGCAAGATTGCCAGACTGTGTGTTCTCAGTTTCTTAGGAAACTGAGTAGAGCCTCCAAAGCCAAGCATTCAATGCTGAGGGAAAGTCATCCCGTGCAAGTTTGGGTGGTGGGCAAAAAGAGCCAAGCCCAAGAGGCTGGAAGATTGTCAAGCTGTGTGTTTTAGAAAATGCAAACCTTTGGGAAAAGGGGGGTGGTGGGAAGCCATCCCATTCAAGTCATTGTGTAGAAAGTGCCAAATGCAAACCTTTGGGAAAAGGGAGTGGTATATTCATGTTGTTGGGTGGTGGGAAGCCATCCCATGGGCCTTTGGAGGGGGTGTGTGATGGTATTGATGGTATTCACATCGTTAGGTACAGGGTGGCAGAAGCAAGCCTGTAAAAGCAAACAAAGGCGAATTGAAGAGTCACATTTCAGTCCATAATCTGCCCCCTACAGGCTGTGGGAGAAACAGCAACCCTAAAAAAGTTTTTGTTTTGTTTTGTTTTTTAGACAAGAGTGCCAGACAGGCAACAAAGGGTTGAAGGTTCTCATTTGAATTGTAATTGATGTTTCTTGGGTATGCAAACCTGTAAACTTCTGATTGATAGTTATTGATTGTGTTTTGCTGTTTTGATGTTTAAAGATTTTTAGAATTAAGATGTTAAAGCTGTGTTAAGACTATAGTTAAGGTGTTTGATGTTTGATGCTTTTTGTTCTGTTCTGTTTTTGTCTGTGTGTAAAAGAGAAGAGATGCCTAGTAGTAGGAAGCTAGCGCAAGCTCGTTTCTCTGTGTTTTTTGTTAGTATAGATGAAAGGAGAGGGTTAGCCCCTCTTTTCATCTTTTCCCAAAGGAAAGGGTGTGGAGAAACGAGCCTTTGGGGGTACACACACACACCTCAGGTGTGAACCGGCTGGGGTGGGGTGTGCATAGTTAGCGTGTAGAGAAAAGAGTTTTTAGGGTTCCTGCATGCATGCATGCAGGAAAAAACAAACAAACACACACACGCCTCCTCATGAGTAAACCAGGTGGGGGCTGGGAGGAAGCAAAAGGTGATGGAACATAAGATGGGGCCTGGCGCCCAGAGGTCTGGAAGAGCCAGGCTGAAAGCGTTCATATGCAGATGTAATGCAGATAGTTCAAGCCATGACTCAGGAGTTCCCTTCCCCCTGCCTGGGCAGTTCCCTCCCCCCTGCCTGGCCAGGTGAAGTTCAAATTGATTGGCTGAAGCAAGAAGGTTACAGAAAAGGGGAGGGGGAAGAGTTTTTTCCCCACGTGTAAGCCCTTGTTCTTGGTCAGTCTTGATCTTAGTCTTTTGGGTGCCTGCCTGGCGGTTGGAGCCATGGCAAGCCAGCGAGGGGCCCGAGCCTTTGGGGGGGGGCCCTCAGGAATCGACCCCAGGCAGCCTCTGGTAAAATTGGCTGGTTTGAAGGACTGGTGAAAGCAAGCCTTGTAAGAGTTTACCCATCTTAGACCTTCGGGTAGGTGTGGTAATTCTCTATCGGGTGGCAAGGCTGTGCTGGATCTAACCCTTTGAAGAAGACACCCTCAGGTAACAGGTGTGTGCTTGAGAGATTTTAAGGAATCAAGTTTTCTTATTTTGCAGCTTTACTGTGTACTAAAGTGTTTCTCTATATTGTGTGCTTCTCTTATTTGCCTAATCTTGTTGTAAGATGCTACCAGAAATAATTGTCTTGGTTTTACCCAAATGGGTTTTGTAGTGCTCTGTGAGTTCAGTATCTAAATCCAGGTTACAGAAATATGAAGGCGAGTCCCTAAACAGAGATCCAAGTAGGATTGCAGAGACAGCTGAGGCTGGCAGTCTGGTATCTTGAGATCTCAGAGGGTCTTGGTTCCTTTGCCAGTAGGCAAGGGTGGGGTAGTGGCGGGTCAGCCAGCCCCCCCTTCCGGGCCACATGGTGGCAAGTGCTGGGTTTCCTTTGAAGGAGGAAAGGGTGGGAGTCTGGCGGGTCAGCCAGCCCCCCCTCTTCCTCCACAGTAAATATCTTCAAATTTTCAGCACTGTAATCTTAGCTGGGTCAGTTCAGTAAGCCTTACTAGATGCATCGTCCCCTGACATTTAGATCAAGAATTCCATGGGAAATCAGTCAAGAGTTTTTGACATGGCTGCTGGCCACAGTCCAAGGAGTTTACTTTTAGCATCGTTCTCCAGGATATGCAGAAGATGTCCCCACAGAAGTTGCACACATAATCCTGTGCTAGGGAACTAGAAAATCATTCATTCAAACACTTCAGATTTTGTTACAGCTTTTATTATTTATTTATTTATTTATTATATTTATGAATCGCCCATCTGGCCAGACATCCGGCCACTCTGAGCGATGTACAATGCAATAAAATACAGGGACACACACACACACACACAGAGTATAAAACACAATTAAAAATCCTAACCCACCCCATATTCCTACCTGAAAAGCCATGTTTTTAATGCCCGGCGGAAGCTAATCAAGGAAGGGGCATGACGGAGGTCACTGGGGAGAGAGTTCCATAAATTGGGGGCTGCCACAGAAAAGGCCCTCCTCCTAGTCCCCACCAGCCTGGTTTCAGCTGGTTTCACAGCTTTTAGGAGAAACTGGTAGCAGAGTGGCTCGTTTCCTGGCCTGGCTGGGACCCAAATAGTTTGTTTGCCACTCCAAAGATTGTTTAAAAAAAAAAAAAAGACAGGAAAAAATTGTAGTGGAAAAACAAAACCATAAACCAAGTCAAATGGAGAGTACATAGAGAGATGGAAAGTGGTACATTTGGAAAGGCGTCTGGTAGGGTTACTTCATTTTTTTGAGGAACAAAACCTTAAGATATATAACCAAGTCATGTAGCTGCAGGGAATACAACTCACAAAAGTAAATCACCAAGTTGCTATGGTAATTAGGGCAAGAGCGCTTTCTTAGAATGGTGTTCAAAATAAGAGTGCACCCAACATACGTCTCATTAGGGGATTAGATGCTTTCATTCTGCACATTGCATCCCGGTAATCCTTGTAAACTGACAGTGTTTTATGTTCAGACTGTGTTGGACCATTGTTCCTATACAGGATGACTGTAACAATTGAAGTACCAGGCAGTGCAGTCTCTGCAGTTTATCTCAGGTTGTGGAGTTGGCCCAGGAATTTTTCCTCCTGCAATGAGGTGTACAAGAAGCTGCTCTGTGGTCACACCCTAAAGTGAAATTCAAGAGAATGCTATCTCAAGTTTATTTTTGTTAAATGAAATTCAAAAGGAAGCAAACATTTAGGGAGGAGAGGACTGCAAATGTATGGCATTCAGAGCATGACTTTAAGGGGAAGAAGCATTCGATACTAGATGAGCTAATAAATACATGCCTTTTGGAATCTGCTTTCGCAAACACATTTCTATCAGACAGCAACAAGCAATCCAACAGGGTTATCCATTTGTTGTACACACTTCACACATCTTTCCTCTAGACTGTGCTACTGTTTGAGGGACATCATATTATCCAGGCACTTAAAAACACAATCCTACTTTATAAGCAACATGTGGCATTCATTCCTCTGTGTTGAACGATGGTTGGGACTGCTCAACTGCTCAATATTTTATCAAAAGGGGGAGGTGGTTTCAGTTTCAGTCAATCACAAAAGTATCTCTGCTGATAGTAAGCGAGTTGCTTAGTGAGATACTTTAGGATGTTGGAAAGTGGCCTTTAAATAGCCTGAAGGAAAATTGGACCAAATGGGATGATAAATACTGTTGGACTTCCCACAACATGGTTTCCCCACCACACACACATTTTACATGCCAGTCATTCACAATGCCTATCTCCTTTCCAGTTTAGACTGTATCTGCTTACTTGACTGCCAGCGGTGAGCTTTTACTACCGTTAACACTGCAGAGCCGAAGTTAGATTCTTTTCAACTACACGCATCATTGAAACAATTATCTATAAGCCTCCAGTTGTGAAACCTTTAAAACTGGAAATGAGGAGGAGTAGGTGCAAAAACACAGTTTAAAAAGTGTGTGTGCATGCGTGTGTATATCTGAGAGGTTGCCTGGTTCCTTATCTGTCTCCCCAATCTCTTTGATGTTTAGGGGAGACCCTTCTGGTGCTGCTGCACACTCCTTTGATTAATCTGGGGGCCACTGAGAAAAGAGCATTGTGTAGTTGCTCTGCTCGCTGGAATTAGTTATTTATCACATCTATATACGTACTGCCTTTCTGTAACCAACCAAGGCAGTTTACAAGAATTCAGACAAGAATAATAAACAAATACAAACATAATAAGACATTAAAACCCATCTTAAAAACCACAGCATTTTAAAAAGCCACATTAAAAAGATGCATCTTGACCCCCCTTCCTAAATGGGGAGAAGGGATCAGCCGTAACTCTACAGGGAGTGTGTTCCAGCTTTAAGGGTTAAAACCAACACCTTGAATTGAGCCCGGAAAACAACTGGCACCCAGTGCAGATCTTTCAGTATTGGAGTGATCTGATCCAGTTTGCAGCCTAGCTGCTATATTTTGGACCAACTGAAGTTTCCGGATGCTCTTCAATGGTGGCTCCACATAGAGTGCATTACAAAATAGCCTAAATGTGATGTAATCAAGGTATGGATAACTGTAGCCAGATCACACTGACTCAGGAATGACTACAGCTGGCGTGCTAGACGTGGTTGTGGAAACGCACTGCTTGCCACAGCAGCCACCTGGAGATCCAGGGGCAGCACAGGATCCAGAAGCTCTTCCAAGTTACGAAACTCATATTTCAGGGGGAGGTTGACCCCTTCCAAAACAAGTTGAATTCCAGCCCACTGGGATTCAAGGCAGGCACCCCTGGAATTAAGGCAGGCACCAACGATTGAGAGTTTTAGGCACATGGTAAAAACATGGGTTTTTTTTTTTTCACCCAGGCCTTTTTCAATTAATTTCTGTTGATCAAAGATACTGCTGGTTACTCTTTTAGATATGTATACAATGAAATTGATATTTTAATGTTTTTTTATATTTTATTGTATTTTTATTTATATGTGATTATGGGGTGGTGTTTTGGTACACTGTTTTAGTAAATTTATACATATCTTTTTCATGAGCACAAACATTGCAGTTTGAGATGGTTGAAAAACACAGCTAGGAAATAATCAAGGAATTATTTGGATCTTGAATGTTAAGCTATTTATCAAAGGCTTTCTTGGCAGTGTCTAAACTTTGATGACCTAGCAGTGTTTTGCTAGCTTCTTTGTGGTTAATTAAAAATCCCCACCTTCCCAATTCAGTCAGAACAGGCCATGACATTCCTAAAATATCACGGTGGATGACCTGAACTTGCAACTTTACAGGGCAGTGAGAAAGCAAATCAAAGCAACATTACCTCAGCTGGTTTGGGTGGAACCATTTGTCTCTTCTTGAAATCATACAAATAAATAGAAAACATTTCCTCTTAGTTCCACTGTACAGGATTTTAGCCAAAAGCTACATGAGCGGAAGGCCACTCCCACAATGGCCTGCTCCCACTGCAGCTCACTGCATCCCCCAAGAAGCCTCTCCTGGTGGCTGGGAGACCTTCAGGAAAGGCCTAGGATTTAGCTCAGGGGGCTGCAGTGGAAAAGTGGGGGGCTGGAATTAAGAGGCAACTGCAAAAGCAGGAGATCTGCCCAAGCAAGCTGCCTTCACCCAATTCTCAACAATCCCCCCATTCTGCTGCAGCCCCCGCACCACATCCCAGGCTTTTCCTGAAGTTCCCTTGACTGCCAGGAAAGAGTTCTGGGGGGAGTGGGTGGGATTGGGTTCAAGATGCTGCATGGAGAGCAGGGAGAGGGGAAGTCCTGTTGCACACGTAGCCTTCCACTTGTATAACCTTTGGAACCTTTCTCACAACCAGTGCGAGACAATTTTAGACCCTGAACTTAATGGTCTTATTGGCTCCCCCTTTAGATGGCCACTGTGTATTGCTTCAGTTGTGATGTACACAACTAACATTTCTTTTCTCTCCCCCACCCCTTCCCCATTCCATACTTTACAACTGCTTCTACATTCCTGATATGTTACAGCAAAACAAACAAACAAACAAACAAACAGTTTGGCACCCCTGATAAAAGAAAGAAAAAGAAATGCCCCATAACATGTGTGGTTTTGCATTTTCAGCTCATTTAAATCATAGTGCCATCATGACTATGGGAATACAAAGGAAGCTGTGGTGACCAGTGTGAGCCCCAGTGGTCCCTGGTATGCTTGTGTTGACCCGGTGGTCTGTTTACCTCTGTCCCATCACCTGCAGCTCTCTAGGTGGTCATTTCAGGGGGGCTGTGTTGCGGGGCCCTGGATCTCTGTCCCAGCTGCATCACTGCTCACAACCTAAACTGACTTAGATTTCATAGATCATAGAGTTGGAAGGAGCCTACAAGGCTATCGAGTCCAACCCCCTGCTCAATGCTGGAAACTAGAGGAGGGGTCTCCCATCCAAGTAATAACCAGGCCTGACCCTGCTTAGCTTTCCACACTCAGACAAGCTGAGCCAGCGTAAGCCACAGGCCTGTATCTGTTGAAGGTCACATCTTTTTCTTTAAAAAAAAAAAAAACTTACAGAGCCTGGCACAACACAGCCAAACTGGCAGGGAGGACTGTTATGGGAAGGGTGTCCATAGAAAGACAGATGTTGTGAGGCCAAAGATATGAAATCTCCGAAAACCTCTGGCCTTTTCTTGACTGTAGGTTGGTGTTCTTTTACAGGAGGCCAATGCTGGGCTACCTGTAGTCAATAACCACATGACAAACACACAAGATAGGGGAGATTGGGAATGGATGTGGGTTTATGGAGCCCCAAATGTCTTTCACCAATATATTTAAAGTATTTCTGAATAAATTTGACTCAGGGTAAAAGGGCTCATTTCAGCTGTTAGGGAACTCTCAGCGACCTGGGTTATTTGAGGGTTGTTTCTCCCTCCAACAAGCCATGCTGCCTGTGTTCAGATGACACAACAAGCTGCGCCTGGGTGGGTTATTAGGCAAATGGCATCCAGCACATGCCATGGCTTAAACAAGCCAGTCACGATGAACATGCAAATGAGGCCAGCGAGTTTTTGTTACTAACAAGGCTGAATCTAAGGCTGCAGCGGGTAATATGGCCCTCCATATGTTGGGCAGCAACTCCCAACAGCCTGAAACAGCACAACTAATGGTGAGTGATGATGGGAGTTGTAGTCCAACATCTGGAGGGCCCACCACTGGTCTAAGGAGACCACAGCTGATCAGCAGGCCAGGGTAAAATGTGACTTTTGAATTAGTTCAATGTGAAAAAGTGAAGCAACAAACTAAGAAAAAGAAGGAATGGCTTATCTGTCTTTCCTAAAATGGTGCCCCTCCAGATGTGTTGGCCATGCTGGCTGGGGGTGATGGGATGGGAGTGATAGCCCAACACATCTGGAGGGTACCAGGTTGGGGAAGGCTGGCTTATCTCCTTCTTGAGGATACTTTGAACTCCAAATCATTTCAGATCTTTTAAACTTTGAAATGAAAAAAAAAGTGCTGTTATACAGTGTTTGTGTGAAGTCCTTTACAGTTTTCTAGTAAATGGTGGTGGGAGAGATTGAAAAGACTGAGTAATTTCAGAGCTCTGAGAACCCCTGCATTTTTCACTACCTCTAAGGACAGCAAAGGAACTTTCTGTGAATTGTTTGACCCTAGCAGTTGTTACTGAGCCAAGCCTAGGCATAATAAATGTGAAAAGAATAGAAAGTCCAAGTACTGCCGATTTTACATGACAACTACCCAGCTTCTCTCATTCAGCAGAACCACACAGCTCAGCAAGCAGCACAGCTTTGGCAGAAAGCGGCAAGCACCTAGTAAGCTAACCCTGGCCTGGGAGAGCTTGTTTCTTTTGGCAAAAGGAATGCTCGGAAAAGAAGAGAGATGCACTGAAAGTGAAGGGAGATGCGTGTTTCACATTACCTTTCTGCATGTTATAACCGTGTCTCAACACATTTGCATGGGAAATGTTTAAAGAAGTTTCTGCTCTAATGATTGACCCATGTGTGCTATGAATCGAAGAGTGGCTTGGCAGTATCCAAGTGACTCAGTATTAGTTTCTGCTTAAATGCATTCTTTAAAAAGCCTAACAAGGGCTACATGGGCCTATCCAACTTCTGCGGTCTATGGCACACAGAAAGTGATGTGGCCAGCAGCCATTTTTGACTGTCACAGCTAAATTGATCAATGCAAATTTGGGCAGGATCCAGTTTCACATCATTCGTTCAAAGTTATCAACTCCTCATTTTAACTAACCGTAGATATTTTTCTGGATGTTGGATTTTACTTGCAGAGAAATAATGACAATGATAATGATAATGTATTTATTTCATTTTTATACCGCCCAATAGCTAAAGCTCTCTGGGCCGTTCGGGAGGGAAAGGCACTTGTATGTAAATGTAATGGCTTCCTTATTTTACTTGTAGTCATAGTTCCATGGCTTTGCTTCATGAATATTTATTTGCATGTTTTGCTTCAGAGTGCACTGCATCATGGCTTTGTAGTCTTACAAGTTTGCACAAACAATTGTTCCCTTGCATATGCCCTTTGCTTGCAAGAATTGCTTGCCAGCAGCCACTATAAGAGAGTTCTCTTTTACTGCTTTCTACAATATGCAAACAGCCCTATGTTTTACTCTTAAGGGAATTCATTCAAAACATGAGATTTTTTTGGGGGGGACAACAACCACCCTAAATGTTCTTCTCAAGATTTGGGTGTGACATAATAATCAACATGAATTTTGTCCTCTTCCAGTCCTGGAAGCAATTCTGTATGAAACCTTTGTGTTTGGGCTGCCATTTTTTTGACTGAAAGAGTAAATCGGAGGTACAGTAATACCTTGGATTGCAAGTAACTTGGTTTGAGAGCGTTTTGCAAGACAAGCAAAATTTTAAATATTTATTATTATTATTTTGACTTGATATACAAGTAACGTCTTGCAATACAAGTACTGTAGTACGGCTTAAATTAAAAATCTCTGTACAAATTTTTTTGGGGGAATTTCGTTTTGATATAAGAGTGTTTTGGATTACAAGCACATTCCGGGAACGAATTATGCTCTCAATCCAAGGCATGACTGTATTTAGACTTTTCTTGTGGCCTAGCCATATACTTTTAGCTAAGCTGTATACTTTTAAAATGTATTTATTATTTTATTTGGTTTTAGAGATTTTTTAAAATGAAGGTTCGATCATTACTGAATTGCAATTTTATAAAGTAGTTCCTTGTTCCCCCATCTACACCTGTTTGGCTATATTTTAATGAGGCACTACAGATTTTATACTAAGTGCGCTACACTTTTCAACTTTAAGGTGGTTTTCAAATTCTAAGTGTCCAACACTTGAGGTTTCTTGTAATGGCGACTCCTGATTACTAGATGTCCTCAGTCTCCATCACAGAACATTGCTATGCAGAGCTGCAGCTATTTGAGCTGGAAATTTGGAAGCCACTTGAACTTGCTGGCAACTATGTGGGGAACAAAGAAGAAAGCTGGAAGCAGAGGAAATTAGCAGACAAAGGGAAGTTACACAAAGAGGAATTTAAGAAGGGGAACCACATGGGGGAAAAAAAAATCCCTTCCCAGAACACGATGTTTTGTGAACTGCCTGTATTATTGTGAATTCAGTGCCAAAATGTATTCTCTTGAATTGCCCCACATATAACTTATTTCTGCACAAGAGGACAGGAAGGAGTGTAACCCTGCTGGAAACCTTTAAACCCTGTGCTTTGGCAAGCCCAGCGGTCATTCATGAACCAGGTAAGAGCATTGGATTTTCTTCAGAAAAGGCTACCATCAGCATGTGTCCATAATTGTCAGCAAGGATGAATTTCATCAAGAAAATGGTTCTGCATCTGTGGAAAATTCCCAGACTAGTTGTGTTAATAGGTCAACTGCGTTAAAGAGAACCATGAAGGCTTCTTCTCAGGTTCTTACTAGTGATGGACAAAATAAATAAATTTTATTAATAAATCTGTTATGTCCTTGGAAAGTAAGAATTTCATCTGTGTAATCTCGGGCAAGAGTTCTTCTTTAATTTAAGATCTTGTTCCGTGTATATGAATTTTTGCACATGTGCAGTATCAAACTGAATCTTGAGAGCTATAGAATTGTATAATGCATCATGATGTCATGCATCATGTTATGTACCCCTTCCTGATTGGTTGTTTCCATGTGGCTTTTCTATGTAATGTTTACTTGCTGTCACTGATCGGTATAAGGAGGAGAGAGATATATATTGAGAGCCAATGTGGCGTAGTGGTTAGAGTGTTGGACTGGGACTCGGGAGATCCGGGTTCTAGTCCCCGCTCGGCCATGAAACTCACTGGGTGACTTTGGGCCAGTCACTGCCTCTCAGCCTAACCTACCTCACAGGGTTGTTTTGAGGATAAAATGGAGAGGAGGAGGAGGATTATGTAAGCCGCCTTGAGTTCCTTGTAGGAAAAAAGGCGGGGTATAAATGTAATAAATAAATAAATAAATAAATAAATAAAGATAGATCTGATGGAGGTGTATACAACCTAGATGGCTGTTTCTTTGAACATGATTGGTTTGTGGAAAGAGTTCAAATGCCAACCTTTCTCTTAAGTGTTAAAGTGACACCATCACATTTCCTCCTGTAAGAAAAGGGTTCAACCAACTCAGTGCATGTGCAAAAATGCCATTATTTAGATGCAGACTGTGCAAGCTCTGAAGCTTGTGGTCTATTCTGAAATTAGTAACAAATTCATAAGAAAATGATCCAGGCTTGCTACAAAGGTGAGCATTATGAACACATTAGTTTTGACCAACAAATTGACTAATTATGAAATTCAGTGGCATCACTAGTTCTTACTGGGTTAAGATGTCTTGACAAGTCTTTAGGTGGTGTTTATGATAACAAATCTAACCCAGGAGGAAAGATGGCTGATCCATTCCTTTCCATAAACCCATCTCAAGAAAAGACAAACAATGCTTGCCTCCAAGACTGGTTGGCAGATGGCTTGGGAAGCTTTGTCCATATCCCTAAGCCACTTTTTGCTAAAGGGAGAAAGAGTATGTTGCTTGACAAGTTCTTGGCACAGGCACGAAAAGGAATAGCAAAACCTAACATCAACTTACGCTTTATTTATTTTATTTATTTATTATATTTATTAATCGCCCATCTGGCCGGTCACCCGGCCACCCTGTGGCAAAGCTTTGCCACAGCTTTGTGGTTTTTAAAACAGACCACTTAATGGCATGTGGAGTTCTCAATACATAATTATCCAATGATATCACAATGCAATAATCTCAACAGTCAAGTCTCCGTAATCAAGCTTTTGTCTCATACGCAGGGGCAGTTGTTTCAAAGCCAACTCTTATTACTGCAGTTACAGATTGCTATTTAGATCAGCTTTATAGACTCTTTATAAATGACCACTGTGGTTTTGATGTAGTCATTAAGATACCATGAAGATGGTACAATTATTAGAAAAGGTTGTCTTGTGAATTTCACTCTTAGTTTTGGCTCAAAGTTTCCTTTTGAGTTATTGGGATATTACTAGGACTCAGATAAATTCTGGATTATAAATGCCACCATGCTGAATTTGTCAACATGCTCAGAGGAAGAATTGGGCATATTCTGAAAAAATCAACATACACCCTTGGTGCTCTATGGACATCACTATCTTGGGTTAAGCTTTTATCTCCCATGCTGTTCAACATCTACATGAAATTACGGGGGGAAGTTATTCGGAGATGTGGACTGAGGTGTCACCAATATGTGGATGACACCCAGCACTCTCTCCTTTTAATAAAATCCAGGGGAGACAGTGGCTGTTCTGAATCAGTGCCTGAGTGCAGTAATGGACTGGATGAGGGCCAATAAACTGAGACTCAATCCAGACAAGATGGAAGTACTGTTAGTGGGTGGTTTGTCTGCCTAGCTAAGTGGTGTTCAACCAGTTCTGGAGGGGTTTGCACTCCCCCTAAAAAATCAGGTTTATAGTTTGGGGATGTTCTCGGATATAGCATTGTCACCAGAGCATCTTTTATCAGCTTAGGCTGATATACCAATTATGACCCTATCTGGACAGAGATAGCCGAACTACAGTTATCCATGTTCTGGTAACCTTTTATCTGGATCACTGCAATGCATTATACATGGGGCTGCCTTTGAAATTTCAGCTGGTCCAAAACAGGGCAGTGCGATTGTTAAGGGGGACTGGTCAATGCAATCATATTATGCCAATGCTCTGTGATCCACACTGGCTTCCAGTCCATTTCCAGGCCCAATTCAAAGTGCTGTTATTAACTTTTACAGTCCAAAACAGCCTGGAGACAGGTTACCTGAAGGATTGTCTCTTCCTGTATAATGGGCCATTCATAAGCATTGAAATTTAGAACAACATAACTGTCAATATTAGTAGAATGTAAAAATTCCACATTTCAGCTCCTTTCCTTAAGCTCCAAGTATAAGTGAATCTGTCCAAATGAATAGTTTTCTCTGATTGCTCTTTTATATTAACAAAAAACAATGTTGTTTGGAACAATGCCAACACATCTGAGATAAAACAAGTAAACTAGAATTTGGTAGAGATTTTTTTTTTTATCCATGCACAACTTTACTTGTGAACAGTTGCCTAATGTGGAGAATCTCTTACTGGAAATAGTTAAAGAAGGGATTAGAGAAGCACATTTTCCCTACAACATGGGCAGATTCAGGGACCTGAACTTACCGTTACAAAATGACTTTGAATGATGAATACGTCTTCTGCTTACTATCATCTATATTTTTGTGCCTGTGTGCCTGTGGTTACATATGAGGAACATTTATAACAGTGATGGCAAACCTATGGCACGGGTGCTATCTGTGGGCACTTGAGCCATTGGTCACCAGATCGCGACAAGACTGTCCCCTTCTGCAAAACACTAATGATCTTGTTCTTTCTCACAGTGTGGAACAGAATGATTTTATTCTAGAATTCCTGTTACAGAATTCTTTTCTACATTCTTATCACATTTAAAAGATTTTGAAGAATGATGCACAGATCATGGCTTGGATGTAAAGCCCTAACAGTTGACCTGAGTGCTGCATGTGTTGCTCTCAAACTAACGGAGTATGAGCCAATGTTTGACAAATTATCAGCATGTATGCAATAGCAAAAATCACATTAATTGTGCAAAAGCATGCCCAATGCAAACTTTTACCTAATGCAGTGTTTGCAGTCCAAGACATACGGTAAAGTGTTTAAAATGTGTTAAGCACGTTTAGTTTTCTTGTTTATCTTGCTCATCCTAGTATAGGTTGACTTTTACTTTTACTAATCTGACACCTGTAGAAGCAGGGAAAGGACCCGGGGTAAAGCTTGCCCCATACAAGTTCAGTCTGGCATGTAATCATATTACAAGTTGAGAATCCCTTATCCAAAAATACATGTGCCTAATTATTTAAAAAGTTTGTATAAATTCCCTTCAGGCTATGTGTACAATGTAGTACTATAATAATTTTTTGAGTTGATTTTTTTTTCCCAACAAAAAACTGTATCATTGAAAGCTCTGTTATTGTGTTTTTCTTTTAAGACAAAAGATGTTAATTAGTTCGGACAACTGTATGAGTTGTTTTTCTAAAACTAAAACCTCGGTATTCAGGTTTAATTGCAGTGTTGGCACTTTGAAATAAATAAGTTGGTTTTGTGTTGCAGTTTGGGCACTCAGGCTCAAAAAGGTTCGCCATCACTGATTTATAAGGAATGTTCCATTTATAAGGAACATTTACTATCAATCAAAAGTAAGCAATCTACTTTGGCTTTTTCAGAACTATTACCTCTCCACATTTGGAAAAGGTTTGGGCAGATACTCTCTTACTCAATGGGCTTCAAGACTGAAGTCAGACTTTTATTATGCCCTTTCTTGTAAGAATTTCCCAGATGAGGGAAATGGCAAACTTTCTTCCCCAGGCTAGGACCAGGGCCATGCAATTCAGCAGGTGGTAGGAACCTGGGTAGCTGAAATTTTGGCCACCAGCTAAGGAAGAATATGACTGGAAACCAGGGATGTTGAAGAGTCCTTGGTCTCGAGTCACGAGTCGAGTCACGAGTCTTTGGACCCAAGGCTCGAGTCCGAGTCCTTGGTCCAAAATGGTGACTCACGAGTCACGAGTCACTCCCAAAGCTGACTCCATGAGTCCGTATTAAAATCAATGGGTTTTCCCCCCAACAAAATAAGGCTACTTCAGATGTGTGGCTTAAATAAATTCTAGGCACAAGTGTGCCTTTTTATTTCAAAACTCTGCAACTGATTTTGGCAAGAACATACCAGGCAGACAAACCCAAAATAACCAGGCAGGCAGAGGAGGCAGGGAACCCCAAAGCAGGCAGGCAGAGGCCTTTGTCTTGGACAATTCAAATGGTGGAACTGGTTAAGAAGAGACCAGGCAGGCAGAGGAGGCAGGGAACCCCAAAGCAGGCAGGCAGTGCCCTTTGTCTTGGACAATTCAACTGTTGAACTGGTCAAGAAGAGACCAAGTAGGCAGAGGAAGCTGGGAACCCCAAACAGGCAGGCAGAGGCAGCCAAACCCAAAATGTCTGAAAGGTTGCATTAGGAAAATGATTTTAAAAAATAAACTTGCTGTACTTCCTAAAACTTATCCATGTTGCATTTGAGGAACACGATTTTTTTTAACTGTTTGGCCCCCATTCTGGAACGGTGAGGTCTCATCACAATTCCACCCTCACTGAACACCCGCTCCACTGGTTATGAACTTGCTGGAACCAAAAGCACACTCAGAGCAGCTGCACAGAGTAATCTCAGGTCCTTCCGCTGCCTCTCCCAAAACTTCAAGACCTCCACAGGGCTACCCTCACTGCATTGCGCAAAGACCAGGGCACTATAGGACCGCATTTCTGCGCCAAAGTCCAGTAGTGCAGAGTCAGAGACCGAGCTTGTGTTGGTGGTGATGGGCTTGCAGTATGCAAAGAGAGAGGCTGAAGCGTAGGCCTTTGTCTGTGGAGTGTCTTGGACTGCCTCAGTGCCGGAAGACCGAGTGGGCGATGATGACAAGAGCCCTGCTTGCTTTTTTTCAGTGTGCTGCAGTACTGCTGGAGTTCAGCTAGGCCCTTTTCTTTCACTGCAGCGGTTGCCTCTTTGTTATCGCTGATCTTCTGCAGCCACCAAAAATAATGGTATACCTCCACAGGGACACTTATTGATGCACATTCTCAACACATGTAGTTTTCACACTTCTGCAGCTATAGTCTGCAGCTATAGAATCATCATCAGGCGATCACTCGTGACCGAGTAAGATTGTCTTCCGGGATAAAAGGAGGAAATTCTAAAGAAGATTGTGTAGACTCTAGCGATGGGTCCGTAAGTGACTGTGGAGGCCAATTCTAGATCCACACAGCTTCCCACAGTGAGGACACAGGTTACCAGATAGAAGATGGTCCTGTAAAGGATTCATTTGACGTGCTTTTCGCTTAGCACGTTTCTCCCTTTCACCTTGCACTCGGGCTTCTTCAAAGTCCATGGAACCTTTGTGAAAGGCCAACCTCCATTTAGATCGTTCATGGGCCAGAGCTTCCCAGTTTTCGATGTTTATATTGCATTTTTTTAGATTAGCCTTATGAACATCTTTAAACCTCTTATATTGACCACCGATATTCCGCTTTCCATCCTTGAGTTGGGAGTAAAGTAACTGCTTTGGGAGGCGGCAGTCAGGCATTCGAACAACATGACCGGTCCACTGAAGTTGGCGTTGAAGGATCATTTTTTCAATGCTAGTAGTCTTTGCTTCTTCCAGTACACTGACATTTGTTCGCCTATCTTCCCAAGTAATTTGCAGGATTTTCCGGAGGCAACGTTGATGAAACCTTTCAAGGAGGTGGAAGTGACGTTTATAGATAGTCCATGTTTCGCAGGCATACAATAAAGTTGGTAATACAATGGCTTCATAAACCAGTGTTTTGGTCTTCTTACAAATATCCCGATCCTCGAACACTCTATGTTTCATTCGAGAAAATGCGGCACTTGCGGAGCTCAGACGATGCTGGATTTCACTGTCGATGTTAGCTGTAACAGAAAGATAGCTGCCAAGATAGAGAAAATGAATACTATAGAATAGTATAATATAGAATAATATAGAATAGTAGAGTTGGAAAGGCCTACAAGGCCATCGAGTCCAACCCCCTGCTCAATGCAGGAACCCAAGTCAAAGCATCCCTGACAGATGGCTGTCCAGCTGCACCTTGAATGCCTCCAGAGTGGGAGAGCCAACAGCCTCCCTAGGTAGTTGGTTCCATTGGAGTATTGCTCTAACAGTCAGGAAATTTTTCCTGATGTCCAGGCGGAATCTGTTTGTTATCAGTCACAACCCAACAACAAACTATGGGTTCTCTTCATGGATTGTTCATGGTTAACAAGCCATGGCTTGTTACTGCAACTAGGTCCAGACAGCACCTGCAGGTGGCGTCAAGCAGGGATGTTGACGAGTCCTTGGTCTCGAGTCCCGAGTCCCATTAAAAATATTGGGACTCGAGTCAGAGGGGGGACTCAGTCCGACTCACGAGTCGAGTCATGGAGCAGTCCCCATCCCTGCTGGAAACAAGATGTCATTTACTTGCATTTGCTCTCTTTAGTGTCATCTGCTCAGCATACCATCTCAAATTTCACAAGCTGATCATTTAGGGGGGGGTGATCTAAAATGCAGGATTGATTAGGCCTGCGGACTGGAGGTTCCACATCCCTGGTTTATATGAAAATTTTGTAGGATTCCCCTAGTGGGAAAGTAATTCAGTAGTGATTAACTGCATCAGTTGCTATGGGTCAAACTTAACAAAATGTTGAAGATCAGTGATCAGATTTCTCATCTCTTTAAATTTATTTAAAAAGCAGTTGTGCATATTGCATTGGGGTCTATTGGTGCTGTGGGAAAGGACACGTATTCCCCCCATGTATTTATATATTTTTTAAAGTAAATTACCTCCCAGGCTATTTGCCCTTTTAGGAGAAGTGTATCCATATGTTTTCCAAAAGTGGGCAAATAGCAACTATGTGTGGCAGGTGGAAGGTGTTGTGAGACTGACATCAGGAAAACATTGTAAGGGAAAGGGTTAATTCCCCCTTCCCACAGCACTGTGGTCCCAATGCATTCCTCCATCATCAGGCTGCTTTCTAAATGAGTTTTAGAAGATGGGAAATCCGACACATGGAAGAGGGCCTTTTCTGCAGTGGCACTCAGAACATGGGACACTCTGCCCTGGGAGGTTTGGGTTGTCCCCTGTTTTTCCAGTTTTCCACTGCCATCTGAAAACACTGCTCTTCCAGCAAGGTTTTAATTTTCTGTTGCAGATAATTTTTTTATTTTAAGTCTTGGCTCACATTGTTTTCGGGTTGTTTTTTTTTTTTTTTAAAAAAATTAACTGCTGCATTTATATTTTTATGGAGAAGTTGCTTTTTTATTCAATATTATTGATTTATCAGAGTTATTAGGCAAAACACAAGAGAGGAGGCAAAAAAAGCTTTACGGAGCAAAGAATTCAATAATTTGAGTGTGACCAAGGAGAAGGCCTTTTCTCTTGCTCCCTTCAACCAGCCCTTCATCACAGTCGAGACATACTGAAGGGCAACTCCAACAGATTTTAGAATGTGGACAGGATAGTGCAGGAGGAACCAATCTCTAAGGCTGGAATGGGTAACACGTGGCCTACCAGATATTGTTGGACTGTAATTTCCATCATCTCTCACCACTGGCTAAGTTGGCTGGGGCTGATGGAAGTTGCAGTCCAGCAGCACTGGAAGGCCACACATTTCCCACTCCTGCCTTTCGGTATCCTGGACCCAAGTTGTTTAGGGCTTTAAAGGGAATCACCAACACTTCTAATTGTGCTAAGAAACAGAATGGTACCGATGCAGATGTTGCAGGACAGGTGTGCTTTCCCATGAGTGAAAGCCCACTAACATCGGTGCTGCCACATTCTTGACCAATTGGAACTTTCCAGAGACTCTTCAAAGGCAGCCATTGCAATAATCCAGTTTTTAATTTGATGCATTGTAATGTAAGCCAACTTTAGTGCTTCCATTCTTTGAGGTAGAAAGGTTAGAAAGAATAGAAGTACCCAAATAAATAAATGAATGTTCAGTTTGGCCATTGGTTTCAGACTTCATTCAAAGTGAGGACAGGCAAGGTGAGGTAAAGTAGGGCAGATTTTAAGGCAATTGCACAACATGAGATTAGTGGATACAGTATGTATATCCAATGTACCCTGCATGTGTTTGGCTAGCAGTACTTTACTACTGTTTTACTATATGGACATGGTACAGGACCAGGAAGCCATCGCCAATTGAGGCTTGTCGGACAATATACATGCAGGTAACAAAAAAATGTATTTGTCTACTAGATGTTAAGATGTACCCATAATAGATGAGTGTAATTTCATAATAAGTGGCCCTTAGTCTTCAGCGGACAGGAGAGCAGGAAGAGGAAGTATTCTGGTTGCTCAGATTATCTAGTAGTGACACAGAAATAGTGATGAGAGGTTGTCACAAACGCCTTCAATCCAAGTGGGGGCTGAAAGAGGGTGTACTTCTGTATCTGTTCATCTTATCTTTCTGACACAGCCAGCAATGCTCAAAAGTAGCCTTGATCTTGTAATCCTACAACAGGACATTTCCTTCACCAATTCGCCTTCCAGTGAAATCCATTTGTAAAAGTCTCTCTCCTACTAGGCAGGGAACAAGCCTTCATAGGACAGGCACCTGAGACTGAAGGGAAAACAATGGGTTTTTGTTCTAAATAACTTTTCCTGCTAAAGAACTTGTGAAGTTCAAAACTGTAGAAGTCCTTAAAGCAGAGTCAGCCCAATATTATTATTAACAAATAACTTCAGTGAACGCCTACTAGGTGATGTATGTGTAGAAGCAGGCTAATCAACTAGGGAGCGGGAAATGGTGGATGATTTTGTTTCTTGTGCTTGGTGCAACTACTGCATTTCTAACAGGGTCACATAGTTGGATCGGGGTCATCATCTATGCATATTTGGAACCAACCCAACACTTCCATCTAGATGTACTATGGATGCTTAATATACAGTATACAAATTTATTTAGAAAGCTGGCTTTTAATTGATACATTCATGACACATGGCAGATGAATAGATACAATAAAATCATGCTATTTCAGAGGTTTTCAAATCATTATGAGAACGTCTGGCTTAATGCCATTCACATTAGATCGATTACATTATAGACTCTAAAGTTGTCTAATGTAAAAATGTTTTTCCTCCCAGACATTTCAGTGCAATTAATTTTTCTTCTCTGTTATTCTTATAACTTGTGCTAGTTGGTGTCACTTTAGCTTATGAAAACTACAGTGAATCAGAACATTGCCATTTAAGAAGCTACCTTTCTTCTACTCAGAAGTTAAATGGTAAAATTGCTTAAGCATTAAGCAGAATCAAGGCTCTGCGAATGGTACAGTATAGTTAAACATTAAATAATCCAGATAATAGAAATCATAAATCTTCTGCCTCTCTGTGGCAGGAATCTCTGCTAGGTACTGTCTCACAACTTCTGAATTTGTTCTTTTGTCAGTGGAATGTCTGTCTTTGAAATTGGGAAAGGTCAGCCCCTCTGGAGCACCTATTAGTCGTAAAAAATAATTGGCATCTTCCTCCAACGTTTCAAATTTACCAATGAAATCATAGTTGATAATGCAAGGATAACAAAGTTTGTTGATCTGCTCCCAGTGAGTGTCCATACCTACTGGCCGATGAGGATCCAGTAAATACTGGATGAACTCTTTAAACTTCACTCCTGAGCCTGTTGTCAATGCCCCCCTGTCTGCATTAAGTCTGTATTTCTTGATAATTGACTTTCCAAACACAGGGTGGTAGTAGCTGTTTGGATGTTCAAACTTATCTCGAAAGGCAGATACTAATCTTTCCATGGGATCTCGTACAGATATAACTTTGGTGTATGTCTTTAAACGGGTGTGTATCCCTTTTAAATCATAGCTGTCCAGTTTCTTCAGATGCTTTCCATAGTGCACAGCATCATGGGTAATGTTAGCAGTAGATTCGGCAAGGCCACCGAGGACCATCAGGACCCTTTTCCAATTGGAACAGCCTGCTTTAGGAACTTCACAATACAAAAGTTTATGTTTATCTTCCACATATATTCTGGACACCATACGCAGAAGGTGAGTCCGGGGTCTGTTTTCATGAACATATTTTTTGCAGAAATCATAACGTACAGATCTTCGTTTCTTCTGCATCTCATCTGTGGTTTTCCAGCTATCGTCTTTGATGAAATACATGTTCAAAGGGTTTATGGCTGGTGATAGATTCACTTGCTTGAATTGGTTAAGAATCAATTTGATCTTCTGCAATTCTTCAGATAATCCAGTAGTTAAGGAATCTGCCATTCCTAGAAAAGTGTCAGCTTTTCCCTGAGTATGTCCCCTCTCAAAAAGAGCTTTACTTGGTTTGTGAAGATTCCCAGCAGTGATCCAGTTTTTGGGGATTCTTTCACGTTCCTCTGTAGAATCAAACCTGAAGTCCTGTTAAAAACAGAGAAAGTTTAGAATGTGTCTCTGGTCTATGTGTACAGCCCAACTTCTCAGACAGAAAAAAGTAATCAATATGTGAAAATTTTTTGCGTTGCCTTGCCTCAAATGAAAATCATTCTGACAAGTGTGATCCCATCTCCAAGACCTCTAGAACCACATGGCTATTGGAAAATATATTTTTATTCGACTTTGAGGGTAATACAGCTAAAATTTAACTTCATTATATCTACTCCATAATTCTGGCTACAGAAGCCATGAGAAAAACCAGCCACTCATGAGAGAATGTAACTGATGAGGGAAATATAAAGTGGAAACTGCCAAACAAAATATAGTGGATTCTGCTTAAAACTCTTGGCTTACGTAAGTACTCACATACAGAGAAAGTCCAAAACTATTTCCCTTGCCGTTGGCCAGTAACAGATAAGACACCCATAAAGACTGGCCAAGTTAAAAAGCATTTATTTTAAGCAAATGGGAGACGAAGAGTGTCAGTGGGGCAGCCGTGTCTACTGGAAGATTCTTCCTGCCTGAGACATTCCCAAACATGCACAAGGAGTGGTTCTATTTTTAAAAGGAAAATAATGAATTATATGAATGCCATTTGTGATGAAAAAGAGCTCTACTTAAAAGGTGCTTGACTTTTGCCTTGTCTACTACAGACAGTTTTAAAGATAATTCCCACCTTGTCAGCACTGGGATTCATAATGCCAGTGAACAGATTATTACTACCACATGTTTGTGTCACAGAACCTAACACATCACATGCAGCTGCATATATCTTTTCTCTAATGCAGGGGTGCAGAAGCTCTTTCAGCTTGAGGGCCAAATTCAATTTCAGAGAAGTTCTCGGGGTCAAAAAGAACCAGCATATTTTAGCTTAAAGCTCTTACAGTAACTAAGCCTCAGGAGAAGCATTTTAACTTTTTCGAATGGGGAATAAACTGCACAAAAGCCAGGAAACCAACCAAGCAATGGGTGGTTGGGAGAAGGGGTCACAACCTTTTGGGGACCTCATAGGGCTAGACTGGGACCCCTAGAGGGCTGGATTTGGTCCCTGGGCTAGAGGCACTGCATCCCTGCTCTAGTGTTTTCTTTTTTATAACTGACAGCAGCCTCTGAGGTCCCAAACAGACCTCAGAGGCTGTAAATATATAATTAAATATTTATTTATTTATTATATTTATACCCTGCCATTTTTCCTCCAAGGAACCCAAGGCGGCTTACATGATCCTCCTCCTCTCCATTTTATCCTCACAACAACCCTCTGAGGTAGGTTAGGCTGAGAGTCAGTGACTGGCCCAAAGTCACCCAGTGCGTTTCATGGCCGAGCGGGGACTAGAACTCAGATCTCCCGAAATATATCTTTATATTACTTTAAAGATATAGCTAGCAGCTATGTCTTTATTTCATTTTTACTCTACAGTAAGTGCAGGGGGCTTGATCTGGACTGGGACCCTAGCATGGGGGGTAGGGGGCTTTAGCCCTTCCCCCTCACTGCTAAGATCTCCCATCCTCCTATGTTAGGGTACCGACCTGTGTAGTAATGTGTAGTTTGACCCTGAGAAGTCATATCATATGCAGTAACGAAAGGAACGACAATGTACACAGAATGCACGAGATTACCTCTGCAACACAGAATCCTTCTGCAAACATTGCAGTACTGGCAGCATTCTTGCTTCAGAATGGAACTACCGTAAGTATGCATGATGTAACTTTGCCAGCAGTTGCTGCTATAGGCTTAGTGGAGCAGGGAAACCTTAATAACTTTTTTGAACCGGTGCTCAGAACGTCACCAAACCAAGGAAGAATTGCCTTCCTCAACAAGCCTGGATTAAGTGCATCAGTAGTTTTCACCAAAATTTGTAAGAAATATAAGATATGTCTGTGTCAAAATTGGGGCAAATGTGTTGATTTTCATCACTTTTTAATTTGATGTAACTGTGGCAAATTATATCGGATCAGTTTGAAATGAGGCATATTTGTAGCCCTTATCAAGTTGATTATGAAAGGCAAGTTTCAAATTATTAGCACAGCAGGTTTCATTTTTATAAGCTTCCAATTTCAGAGCTGGAGTCAACATGAGAGTGCCTTAACTCTGGCAGGTTTTTCTTTTTTTTTAAATCACTGATTAGCTCTCAATGCGGAAAGAATCACAAATTATATAATAGGAATAGAAAAAGTGGTGCCCATGAGCACGAATGTGACCCCAGACACCCACCTTCCTTGGTGCTCAGGGCACTCTAACCCCTCCTGATTTAAAGTAACACACTTTCTTACCAGCAGCTGGGATTGATTCTAAGCAAAGTGAGGGCCTCCAGCTGCTGCCATCTTCATTTCCCATGAATGTATCTGGGCCGTACATGGGAGTTTGGATACATACTTAGGAAAGGAAGACAGCAAGCAGCTGCAGGCCAACACTTTCCTCTGTAGCATGTCCAGCCAACAAGAAAAAGAAGGGGGGGGGGGAAGAAAAAGGGACCTCTGTTGCTGCTGTCTGGTAAACTGTGGGGGATGCTAAAGAGCGGCAGGGGATTCACACAGAAAACTGTGGGTTTAAAGGAGTTGTTTAGTGTGTTGGGGCTCATCCCCCCATCTCTGCCTTGTAGCAATGTATAACATACCGGCTGGGGTGCTTGCCTTGTGCCCGGCGAGCACCCCCACCGCTCGACTCCTCGCACGGTGACATGAGGGCTCCTGGAGGACTTTCCTGGGACCCGGAAGTGACGCGACGGGTCTCGGCGCTGTTCCAGGAACTGACGCGACGGGACCCTGGTGCTGCCTTTTCCATGTAAATATCATAGAAAACCACCTTAAAACGGCTGTGCACCCATTTTAAGGTGGTTAATCTATGATATTTACCTGAAAAAAGCAGTGCCAGGGGCCCGTCGCGTCAGTTCCTGGAACAGTGCTGGGACCCGTCGCGTCACTTCTGGGTCCCCGGTGCTGCATTTTTAGCGTAAATACCATAGAAAACCACCTTAAAATGGCCGTGCGGGTATTTACACTAAAACCGCAGTGCCGGGGACCCAGAAGTTCCTCTCCCCGACTCCTCTCCAGGGAGATGTGCTGAGCTGGGGAGAAGGTAAGTGCCGTGGGGCTCGAGCGGGGGCGAGTTCACCTCCACTTCCACCCCGATCAAGATTTCAGGACATCCCTACAGTGTCTTGTACTCTATTTTTTGGGCAGGTTACTTATCTGTTGCGACTAGCCACACCTCCCATGGCAGCCATTTTGTGGTCATACCCAGGAGATTATCTCAAATTGTCAAATGTGCCCACGGGTCCAAAAAGGTTGCCTACCCCTTTACTATATTAAACAATATAATATATTATATGCATTACATTATGAGTGGAAAACCTTGGAACAATTTCAACAAAAGGAATAGAAGATATAAAAAGCCAGGAGATGGTTATCTTCCAGGAACTGATTTAAATAGGTAAGTCAGCTAGGACCCCTGACCAAAGCTCAAAGTTATCCCTAAGGATATTGGGGAGAGGTAACAAAAAGTGACCAGAGGACTTCTAGTGCAGCTACCTGAGAAGGAGAGTATGAACTTGCAGCAAGAGATGCTGAACCACTATGACAGGAGTGACTTTTTTGTTGATGCAGGAACAGGATCAGCTGAGCTCCTCACAAGTGCCTCAGGTAGCTCTCCCCAGGTTCAACTGACATACACAGCAGGAGTGCCTTGAAACTGCTCCCCTCTCAGCTCCCGGAGAGAAATCATCATTCAAGAAGAAGGCAGCATTGATCGGATGTGGAGCGGAATGAGATAGATGCAAAAAACCAAGGATGTCGCAAGGCAAGGGTTATATTATGTAAAACACTATTTCTGTTATTTTGTTTTGTGGTCCTCATACTTAATTTTTCTGTAAAGCATATATTAATGACAGTACTAATATGATCAGTACTGATGAAGAACAGTGGGGCACCACTCTTCAGGGATACTTTATAAGTTTATGAACTTTCCACAGGAAACGGAGTCCCACTGGGGAAGGCAGGGCAAGTGTGTGTGTGTGTGTGGTGAGAGAAGAACAACAGTATGCCACTGTAGTCCTATGCAGTCATTTGCCTGCACATGTGAGGACTGAAACTGTGTAGAGGTTGGGGTTAGATATGCAAGCCCCACCTCACAACGCCATCAAGCACATGGGCTCCTCAAAGAATTTTTGTGCATAGCACTGAGGCAGTGGTTTCCAACCTTGGGTCCCCAAATGTTGCTGGACTACAGCTCCCAGTATCCCTTGTCATTAGCCAGGCTGGCAGGGTATGCTGGGAGCTGTAGTTCAGCAACATCTGGGGACTCAAGGTTGGGAACCACTGCACTAAGGTCTGAAGGGGTTTTTCTTTAACCATGTTTGGGTGAATACACTTAGAAGCCTCCCTGGAATCAGGAACCCACCTTATCAGGGTTCCCAATAATGGGGAAGATTATTTATTTTATTTATTTAAGCTGCTTCTATACCACTCGCTACCCCAGGATTTCCAAGCGCTTTACATGAAAAACACATGCAACACAAAATAAAAACCAGTATAAAACAGTATTAAACAATAAATACCTTTAAAATATTAGAACACAGCAGTAAAACAGAGCAAAAGCAGGGAAAAACTGAGTGAAAAAAATACATTTTCAAGAGGTGTTTAAAGTTCACCACAGTTTCCGCCTCTTGAATCACAAGTGGGAGTGTGTTCCAGGGGGTGGGCGCCACTACCAGGAAGGCCCACTTACGTGCTGTTACCTGACGGCACATGTTTGTCATGGAACAATTGATAAGGCCTCCTCGGAAGATCTCAGGGGTTGATTTGGTGTATATAGGAAAAGGTAGTCAGCTAGGTATCCTGGCCCTGAATTGTTTAGGACTTTGTATGTCAAAAACAAAACCTTGAACATTGCTTGGTAGCTGACAGGCAGTCAGTGCAGTTCTTTTAACATAAGTGTAACGTGTATAGCTAGGTGCTCCACTAAGCATCCTTGCTGCTGTATTCTGTACTAGTTGTAGCTTCTGAACCAGGTTTAAAGGCAGCCCCACATAGAACACATTATAGTAGTCTTATCATAAGGTTACCAGTGCATGAATCACTGTGGCTAGGCTATAGGCATAATTGGTGTACCAACTGGTAATGGGTGCTCCTGACCACTGAGGTCACCTGGGCCTTCAGTGACAAGGATGGATCCAGCAGCACCCCCAAACTATGTACCTGTTCCTTCAGGAAGGCAACCCCATCCAGAATAGGCAAATACCCCAGTTCCCGGACCTGGGAACTGCCCACCCATAGAGTCTCTCCCTTATCAGGATTCAGCTT
Organism: Shinisaurus crocodilurus; assembly: GCA_021292165.1. Lineage (NCBI taxonomy): Eukaryota > Metazoa > Chordata > Lepidosauria > Squamata > Shinisauridae > Shinisaurus > Shinisaurus crocodilurus. The sequence continues at coordinate 164,042,614 of CM037880.1, forward strand.
CAGTTTATTAGCCTTCATCCAACCCATAACTGCATCCAGCCAGGCACCCCTTTTGAATCTGATTACAAGCCTCTTCAGACCTTAGCGCCAAGCACAGGAAGGTCTTTAGAGCTCATGTGCTTGGCAATGTTTTAGGCTTGTATGTGCACCCTGCCCCCACAGTTTTGCCCCTCATGTGAACAGGCTTAATGCCTACATAGGGCTTATATGCTCTCAGATGCTCTCCACCAATCATAGGCTGCTCTTTTGTTCTTGAGACTGCACGCAAGGACTGCTATGGTGCTTCATAGGAGACTGAATAATTTTAGCTTTGAAAATGCATTATGTATTTATAATCTGAGAAAAGTGGAAGACCATAGTGCAATCCTATACTGTCTACTGAGAAGTAAGTCCTCTTGAGTTCATTGGGGTTTATTCCCAGGTAAGTGGGTATAGGGCTGCATCCTCAGTCCATTATTTACTATTTCGTAAATTGTACACAGTTCAAAGGGAAGCTTTGTTCAAGAAATTCCAGCTGACTATGGACAAGCCTACTGGCATGTTGATTAGTTTTTTTATTGAACCATGAAGAAAAATATATCACAAAGGCTGTTGCTAACTTTTTGCTCTTCAGGCTGCAAGGCTAAGGGAAAGTTATGTAAATAAATAAAAAAAAGTGATTGTGCATATGACCACTTTGTTTGATTCTTTTTATTTTGCTGTAATCTTTCATTCCCCTGTATGCTGCCATGTTTTATGCTAGTATTGCAATGGCATAGTGGCATTGTCAATAAAAATCATTAATCATCGCTATATGCGATGATTGTTCCTTTTAGGGACAAGAGGTGTGTGTGTGTAAAAAATATCAGCTGCAGCATTTAATGGGCACCTACTAATATTCATATAGAGTGGAGGTGGGTTCCGTTAAGTGCTTTGTTTTAACCAATCTATCAGCAGGAGCAAAGAGAAAAGTTAAAAGCAGTTGAGCACCTATTTCTACTGATGAAAAATAGATGCCTTAGATCTTGTTTTCATGCTTTCTGTATGACTAAAAAACCTTTGAAGTAGTTACTCATTTGCTAATACAGTTCATTGTTCCTAAGCAAGAGCCCCACTTTCACCCTCAATGTCTTCCATGCACTGCATCATATGTGACATTCCAGGAAGCAGACTGTCTACATGCATTTCTTCTTGCATTCTCATCTTCCTTTACCTCCAAGCACCTCTGAAAGGTTGCTTTATCCTCACAGAAAACATGCCAAAGTGGTTAGACCTCATGAAACACAAAGAGAGTCTGATGCCACCAGTAGATGCTCCTGGTTTCCACACAATGGAAAGTTTCTATGTAACTATAGCTTATCATGTGGATTGCCACCTGCATGGTATAGCTACCATACTGAGACTGTTGAAATGCACCTTCCTCACATGTGTATAAAGTGGGAGTGGGTATCATGTGGCCTGTGGGCTGCATGCAGCCCGCAGAGGGTATCTGTGCAGCCCGCCACAGGTACCCTGCCTCCCAACCTCCTCCCCCACATTCTGCTGCTGCCTCTACCACGCAGGACGTGCAAGGAAAGTCATCCCTGTGCTCCCTATTTGCTAGTAGAATCGGGTGCCTGCCAAACAGCTAGCAGGCACCTGATTCTGCTGGGAAATGGGCCTCTCCTTGCATGCCCTGTTTGCCAGGAGAAGAACAGGTTGCTTACCTGTAACTGTGGTTCTTCGAGTGGTCATCTGTGCATTCACACACATATGGGCTCTCTGCGCCTGCGCGGAGTTTATTCGGAAGATTCTAAAGCTGAGTACGTGAAAATCGAGCGGGAGCCCCTCCCCTTGTGCGTGTCCTAGGCGTGGCTCCCGCCCGATCCCTCAGTTCCTCGAGACCGTGATAGTATACGGCCTCGGCCCGAGGGAGTCATACCATGTAACCTGCCGGGCCGAATGCCGCGGATGACGGTAGACATCGGCCCCAGAGGGGCGAAGGGAGAGAGAGAGAGAGAGACTGGAAAAAAGAGGCAACACCAGCGGGGCCGGTGGGCGGGTTGTGTGAATGCACAGATGACCACTCGAAGAACCACAGTTACAGGTAAGCAACCTGTTCTTCTTCTTCGTGGTCTCTGTGCATCACACACATATGGGCAGAGTACTGAGCTGACTTACCGGAGGCGGGTGGTGGTGTGGCCTTCAGTGCAGCACCGCCGATAGCATGGCCCGTCCGAATGCTGTCGGGGCCCTGGCCCGGACGTCCAGTCGGTAGTGCTGGATGAACGTGGATGGTGTGGACCACGTGGACACCTGGCAGAGATCTTGGATCGGGACCCCCCTGGCAAAGGCGGTGGAGGTCGACTGGGCCCTGGTGGAATGGGAATGAATCCGATCCGGCAGTGGGCAATTCGAGGCGGCGTAGGCTAGTTTGATGGTCTCGACGACCCATGTCACAAAGCGCTGTCTCGAAACAGGTGACCCTTTAAGTCTGCTGCCATAGCAGATGAAGAGGCATTGTGAGGTCCGAAGGGACATGGTCCGTTCCCTGTAGAATGCAAGGGCGTGGCGAACGTCCAGCATATGGAGGGAGCGTTCCACTGGGGAAGATGGGTTGGGGAAGAAGGCCGGGAGAACTATGTCCTGGCTGAGATGGAATGCAGAGACGACCTTAGATATGAACTCGAGGTCGGGACGGAGGACAACCTTGTCCCTGTGGAAGGTGAGGAAAGGTTGGTCGGCCCTGAGGGCGCATAGTTCTGCCGACCTGCGAGCGGACATAATTGCCATGAGGAATGCCGTCTTCCATGAGAGGATGCGCAGGTCGATTGTCGCCAACGGTTCGAATGGGGGCTTCGTCAGGGCACGCAGTACCGTTGGAAGGTCCCACCCCAGCACAACGGGGCGTATTAGGGGAAGGAGGTTGCGGAGGCCTCTGAGGAATAGCTTGACCAGGGGGTCTGTGAAGAGAGTCCCCGTGGGTAGAGGTGGTCGGTGGGCCGCAATGGCTGCCAGGTGCACCTTGATAGAAGAGAAGGCCAGGCCCCTGGACATTAGGGAGTGTAAGTACTGCAGTACCATAGGAACCGGGCAGGAGACCGGGTCGATGTGTTGTGCTTGACCATATCTCTGGAAGGCCCTCCATTTGAACGTATAGGAGCGACGGGTGGAGGGTTTTCGTGCTGGTAGTAAGACTGCGACCACCCCGTCGTGGAGGTTATGCTCGTCCATCACCGGATGCAGCCACGTCGTGAAGTGGAGTGACTGCGGGGATGGGTGGACGATCGAGCCCGATCGTTGCGTCAGCAGGCTCGGGACCGATGGGAGTCGTGTGTGGTCTCCCTGCGACAGGTGCAATAGGTTGGGGACCCATGGCTGTCGTGGCCACCAAGGGGCGATCAGAATGCAGTTGGATCTGTCGGTCTCTATCTTGGAGACCACCTTGGTCAGTAGCGGTATTGGTGGGAAGGCGTAGTGGAGTCCCTCGCACCATTTGAGTTGGAATGCGTCCGTCACGGAGCGCGGGTCCGAGCCCCCGCGGCTGCAGAATCTGTTGCAGGCTGTGTTCTGGGCCATTGCGAATAGATCGATGCTCGGGTGACCCCACCTGGAGAATAGGGTGTTGCAGACCCGACGGTCCAGTTGCCATTCGTGCTGGTTGAACGTCTCCCGACTGAGTGCGTCGGCGAGAGTATTCAGTTTCCCCGCGATGTGGATTGCTGTCAGGGAGATGCTCCTGCGCGTGGCCCAGTGTAGGAGACGCATTGTGAGAGTTAGCAAGGAGTGGGATCTGGTTCCGCTTGCTTGTTGATATAATACACCACCGTCGTATTGTCCGATACTACTTGGACGTGGCGGCGGTGGAGGTGGTGCTCTAGGGCGTGGAGTGCGTTCCAGACCGCTTGGAGCTCGAGCAGGTTTATGTGCAGCTGCTTGTCTTGGGCTGTCCATGTGCCCTGTACAGTGTAGCCGTCGCAATGGGCTCCCCATCCGAGGAGCGAGGCATCTGTGGTGATCGATACCGACAGCTCGGGCTGCTTGAATGGAAGTCCCTGGGTCAGGTGTGGTTTGTGTGTCCACCAGCGAACGGAGTGCCTCACCCTGTGAGGGGGGTGAAGGGTAGCGTTCGGGCTCTGTCATCCAGGGTCGAAGGTGGCGAGGAACCATGATTGTAGGGTCCGCATATGTAGGCGCGCCAGCGGCACGACTGATATGGTCGATGTCATCAGTCCCAAGAGTCGCTGGACGGATTTCGCCGTGGATGTGGCGTTGTTGGCCACCTTTGACGCCAGGGTAAGTATGGGTGTTATGCGCCTCCTGGGGAGGAAGGCCCGGCCGGCATCGGCGTCTAGGATGGCTCCGATAAACTCGATGTTTCTTGTCGGTTGCAGGACGGACTTCGCCTTGTTGATGCAGAGTCCGAGGCTGTGGAGTACGGACAGCATGGTCTGTATCGCCGAGGTAAGTGACGCCTGGGATGGCGCTACGAGTAGCCAGTCGTCCAGGTATGGGTAGACCCAGACACCCAATGTGCGCAGGTGGGCGCACACTGGTGCCATGCACTTCGTGAAGACTCATGGGGCCGTACAGAGGCCGAACGGGAGAACTGTGAACTCGTAGGCCATGGTGTCCAACATGAAACGGAGGTACTGTCTGCTGTCTTGGTGGATCGTGACGTGGAAGTACGCATCTTGTAGATCTATTGAGGCGAACCAGTCGGCCCTGCGAAGAAGGAGCAAGACTGACTGGAGCGCAACCATCCTGAATTTCCATGGCGTGATGAAGTAGTTCACGTCTCGGAGGTCCAGTATCGGTCGAAGTCCGCCTCCTCTCTTCTGTACGGTGAAGTATCTCGAGTACAGTCCGGCATTCTGTCCGTCGGGTGGGACTCGACGGACGGCTCCCTTGGTAACTAGTGCCTGCACTTCTTGAGTTAGAGGTGGTGTGGCTCTGGTAGTGCGGTAGTGGTAGGGAGGAGGGAAGTCGAATTCGATTCGATACCCCTGTTGGATGATTTGGAGGACCCAGCGGTCCGTAGTAATGCGGTTCCACGATGCGAGGAAGCGTGACAAGCGGTCGGCAAAGAAGATCGGTGCCAGGTTGGGTGTGCCGGCTCGGAAGCGTCAAACACGCCGGCGGCCAAAGTCTCCTCATTTACGGGAGCCCCGGCGCCGAGGGCTGTCACTCACGAGGACGACGGTCATTCGACCTGGCTGGGTATGCCTGGAATTGCGACGATGGGTGCTGAAGACTGGGCCAGCGTCGTTGGTAATATTGTTTGGGTGTAGGCGGGGTGAGGCCCATCTTTTTGGCGTTGGCTCTAGCTTTCTGGACTGCGTCGAGTGAGTCGTCTGTAGATGAATGGAAGAGGCCCTCGCCGTCAAATGGGAGGTCCTCGATTTTTGTCCTGGCTTCGTGGGTCAGAGAGGTGGAGCGGAGCCATGCATGTCGTCTAAGGGCTATAGCCGCCGCCATGGACATGCTGTGGCAATCAGCCTGGTGACGCGCTGCATTGAGTTGGAGGTGGGCGATGCTAGTGGTCTCAGACTGGAAGACCCTGGCAAACTCCCATTGTTGTTCTGGGAGGTGCCTGCAAATGGACCCGATTTTGTCCCATAGGAACAGCTGATATTGGGCCATGGTGGCCTGGTATCCGTCCACGCGGATGCCGAGGGAACTGGATGCGTAGACCCTGCGGCCGAAGGCGTCGAGTTTCTTCCCTTCTTTGTCAGGTGGAGTAGAATGGCTCCTCCCTGAGGTGGACAATGAAGACTCTACTATGATAGAGTTCGGGGCAGGGTGTGTGAACAGGAACTTGGCATCGTCTTCCCTCACTTTGTACATGGAGTCCAACCTCCTAGCCATAGCCGGGGTGGATGCCGGCACTTTCCAATTACCCTTCACAGTGCCCATCAGTGTGAGTGGGAATGGGATGGCTGTTGGGCTGGCATCGGTGTCCGCAATCACGTCGTAGATAGGGTTGAGCTCTGTCCTCTCGGGGAATTGTACTTCTATGCCAAGCATGCGTGCCATTTTGCGGATATGCTCGGTAAAGCGGCCAATGTCCTCTGACGGTGGGACGGTATCCCGCAGGGGTGCCTTTGTATCAGACGACGTTGAGTCATCAGATGCCGACATGGCTGAATCCGAGTCATATTCATAATCTTGAAGCGGAGAATGGCTTCGTCGTGTAATTGGCCTCGAGCGGGTCAGCGGATCCCGTCTGGTGTCTCTCGGCCCATGCCTAAGAGAGGCTCCCCTAGGTGGAACCGGGGTTGGGGACGGGGAGGCCGTTCTATGTCTGGTATAGTGGCTATATCTCCGGTCAGTCAGGGGAAAATCAACCCTGTAGTAGAGGTCCGGTTCATCGCGATACACTGTGTAGTGTGATCGCTCGGACACGACCGAGCCGGTTGATCGTTCCCTCTGTAAAGGGGAGTTAGTGTGAGAGTTGGACTGACTCGGGTTCAAAAGCTCCCCTAGCCAATGACCCTCAGTCTCAGTCACACAAGCGGAAAGAGGAGATAACAGCAGTTAATAAAGATTAAAGAGTTTATTTGTAAGACCCAATTACTTGGGATTAAGGCAATCAATGCATCTCTACTCACTACATCATAGCAGACTCAAAACCTATACCCCAGTGGTAAGGCTAGATGAAGTGAAGTCCAAGACAATACATGTCGAGTTGAGACGAGCAAGCAGCAGAGAGATATGAAGAGGAATGACGGAACGGAAGCTATCAGCAAGTGTGCCAGCTTATATACCCCAGACCCTGCACCTATAAATAGGATATTACTCACTCCAGTGTACAACCTATTCATCAACATGTTTACTGCTTCAAACCTGTTCAAGGCTGCTGAGTCACATCACCTCGAGACTATGTCTCCTGACCAAAGGCCTTGTATACTTGAACTCAAGTAACACCCACCAGGTCAGGTGATAATCCCGATGTCAGGTGGTAATCTCGTTCTGCCTATGCAAAACCCAACATCCCCCTGCTTTTGCATTTGCGCAGAACGTGGTTATTTACCTCATACAACAGCAACAGCTTTGTTGACATCTGATGCTGTTCCTTCATCTATGAACTTTGATAAAAAAAAACTTTTGCAGGAATGACTTTACCTGCCAGAAATTTGAACCACCATCAAATCACTTCTGATGTATCCCTCCTTATGACACAGTTTTATTTGCAGACCCAAAACGTTGTGTATTGCTATCTGCCTGCAGCATAGCAATCCTGGCCTTGGTTTCCTGAAAAAACTGTAATAGGTTTTTCACATCAATCTCAGCATCATTTAAACATTTTTTACAATTTAAACTATTTAAACAAATGCAATCAGTTCAGCTTCAGTTGAACTCTAACCTTTAGATGATTGTTTCTACAAAATCAATCAAACAAAGTATGGTTATAAAAATAACAAACTTCAGGTGTGTTCTTGTTGTTCTTACTATCACAACCACAACTGGCATTTCTGTGAATCTGTAAGCCACCTGTGCTCTGACTTGTAACTCTTAGTCTGAAGTGTGATGTTCCTTCCAGATAACACTCAACTCCTTTTCAGAGCTCTCCAAGCATGTTCTGTTGGTCTAACAGTCTGCCCATTACACTGACAGCAATACCTGGCCTTGTTGCTTGTACAGTAAAGCTCAACAGCCCAATGCTTCTGTGTAGCATTCAAACTGCTTTTCCATCAGCATGTGCTTGAAAATCCTCAATTATTTGGAGTCTCTCACTGAGTTAACTATCTCCAAAATTCTCAATCACATCCATGATATTTCTCTGGTTTGTTGCAGTAAGATACTGCCCTCTTGGTTCTCCCTCAACCTCTATTTACAAATAAACAGTTGATCCACCACCAAGCAGTTTCAATTCAATGAAATTCCAAACCCTGGATCAATTATATCATATTGCTTTTATCTGTCCAGAAAAAACAATAGATCACCCATCTAAACAAAGTACATACAGTCTATGTCCCTGTTCTTCCTGTTTAACAAAAATTGATCTGCCTCTCTGTGCAAATCTCACTTCAGCAATGTTTGAGTTCAAAACAGAATTCCAGCCTCTAGCTGATTTCTAGCTTTTCTACAGAAAATCTCACAGACAGTTTTCCATTTAAAGACTTCCTCTCATTTAAAATGCTTATGTTTCAATATTTCCCTTGTGAAATATTCTTACATCTTCACATTCTTAAACATCAGTCTAACTGTTTCCAAAGCAAATTGTTGTTGCACTCACTCATGATTATCCTGCTCCTTTTACTGAGCAAAAATCACAAGCAACCAATCTTGCTATTTGTCATGTAACCTTTTCCAATCTGGTTAGTTTTCACTTAAAAAAATCTATCTGGTAACAATGAGTTCCATGGACTGCTGTTTGTTTCATCAGCTTCCATGTTTTGTTCTTTATCCAAAGAATTCAAAACAGCTTGCATAGCCTGAAGCTATGGTTCAGCTTCCTTAACAGACAATTTTTTCACCTCTTTGAAATTTTGAAGTTTCAAATGGCTTTTCCTGCAAATTCTTCCTGATATCTCACAGGTTGTTTGACTCACCTGTTCCTTACCTTATCAGTTATCAGGTTTCTGTTCCAATAAAATTTGCACCAATGATGAACAATCATTTGTTTAGTCTCCACTAAACCAAATGTGTATCAGTTTGTCAAATTTACCTGACTGTCTTTCAGCAAATGCTTTTCTATTCTGACTCTGCCCTTGATGCATCCCCTGCATTAACAGAATTAATTTTGAAAATGATCTCACCTTTTCATTCAGCATTATACTTAACACTTCTAGATAATCTCACTATCCAAGTGTTATTCATGTAAAACACAATATTCTCATTTCTAGAAAAATCTCATGTAAGCTCCCTTACAGATTTCTTCTAACTTTGAGGTGTATGTACCTACATATCAGATCCAAGATCCTGAAATGTTTCTCCAGAAGATTCTTCCTTCTACACTACTTTCTATAAGGTGTACAGTTCAATCACACAGAACTAAAACTTCTATCATGTACATAATCAAAACATTTAAGAGCTTCTACCCAAACCTCATTATCCAAATTATCATCACCTCTTCTGAGTGTTTGTTTACTCTTCCACACAATCCATGTGTTCAATATCACATTCTGTTAGAAATGCATCAAAACATGCACTGAATTGAACTTCCCCATATCTGAAAAGAAATAGGTAACATGGGTAATATGCTTGTTTCCCACCCAAGCACAAAACACCTTGACTTTGTTCAATACTTCAGCTTTCTATCTAACATGTACACAACCTGTACTTAGTGTATTGATCAATTAACATCATGAAATAACGTGCCTTTCCTCTAAAGACTATCAGAATATCCACAAGATCACCAAGAACAAATTGAATGAAATGAACTGTTTTTTTCAGCTTGCCTTCCAGTTTACCTGTTGAAGCTAGCATCCCTTGTATATGTGCACAAAATTACTTTTCATGTGAAAATTACAATTTCCCAATGCTTTCCCCACAACACAGTTTGCATTTTCTTTCACAAGCCTGTGAATCTAAATGATCAAACATCATGTATATGCATGCATGTACATGTCATACATATAAGCATTTAATCTTTTTATAGTTGCATCAGTACAACTTTCCATTTCTTTATTACACCATTACAGTATGAAAGAAATAATCCATCTCTTAGCTTTGCCATATAAACATACCTACTTATTCAGTATTTTACATTTTGCTACAGAAAAATCCACAATACACTCAAGTCATATATACATTCAGTACATTTCCTGACATTTCAGAGAGCATATATTTTACACTTTCTTGAATCCAAGTTATCCAACTTTCAAGAAATACATTTTCAAAAAACATGATTGTTAAACTCTGACCATTTGCATAGTCCTCTTCCTGTTTATTCATGTCCAACACAGAAAGCTTCGTTTAAACAATCCACTGTTTTCTGTCCAAACAAAATAATGTCCATTTTGTTATGTCCTGGGTTAAAACACAAAGGTTTGTCCCATCAGCAGCACCCCTGCTGATTTCAAGCTCCTTTCTTCTGTGATCCCACATGAAGAAAATGAAGAACAGCTTCCCATTTTAAGCACAGCTTTCTCTGTTCAAAACTGCCGCGCTGCTTTCTCCTGCTGTTTCAAAACCACGCCTCCGCTGGTTTGATACAGCCTCTCGTGTTGTATCAGGTTCCCGAGATACGTTTGTCACACGTGACCTTGCTTTGCTGCGACATGACGCTCCAGACGCTTTACCCACGTCAGACGTAATCCACGCATTTGTAATCCAAGCCACTTGTTGATACAATGCAAAAGATAGCTGATCCGCTGCTGTGTGAAGAAAACTGTAAATGAAATATGATCCTCCTGCCTGTAGCCTTGACTCGAACGAGTTGACACACAGAGCCTCCTGGAGATTATTTCTTTGCCCGATACAGCTTCTTGACAATCACTCCAGCAAGCTGTGGAAAACAAATCCTTGTGTCCAGCGTTGTTCACCTTTCAGCCTAGTAGCTGCCCGAACTGGCACCCACGTTCACAGTCTGTAGCCTTGGAATTTGCCAAGCCTGGCACCTCCGTTCCAACTGCTTTCAAAACGAAAAATCCTCCGTCTCTCTGTTCTGCATTTTTCAGTTGTGCTGCATTCCAAGCCGCTGTTATCAGCTCTCAGCTTTAGCAACAAACCTTCGCCTTTCCGGTTTGTTTACAAACCGTTCTTACAAATAGTAAACAATTCCTTTAACTCTATAACTGCTGAATTTTTCCGAACTGCGTCTCTGTGGCTTATCTTCCCATCTAAGATAACCATCAGATCGTAATCTGATCCTTATCTGGGCCCATAACCGATGTGAGAGTTGGACTGACTCGGGTTCAAAAGCTCCCCTAGCCAATGACCCTCAGTCTCAGTCACGCAAGCGGAAGGAGGAGATAACAGCAGTTAATAAAGATTAAAGAGTTTATTTGTAAGACCCAATTACATGGGATTAAGGCAATCAATGCATCTCTACTCACTACATCATAGCAGACTCAAAACCTATACCCAGTGGTAAGGCTAGATGAAGTGAAGTCCAAGACAATACATGTCGAGTTGAGACGAGCAAGCAGCAGAGAGATATGAAGAGGAATGACGGAACGGAAGCTATCAGCAAGTGTGCCAGCTTATATACCCCAGACCCTGCACCTATAAATAGGATATTACTCACTCCAGTGTACAACCTATTCATCAACATGTTTACTGCTTCAAACCTGTTCAAGGCTGCTGAGTCACATCACCTCGAGACTATGTCTCCTGACCAAAGGCCTTGTATACTTGAACTCAAGTAACACCCACCAGGTCAGGTGATAATCCCGATGTCAGGTGGTAATCTCGTTTTGCCTATGCAAAACCCAACAGTTAGATCTGTAGCCCCGCTCTACTGCCTGTACAATGGCAGGATCCGCCTCAGGTCGTGGGCTCGACACGATGGTCCCGAGGTGTCCGGCGTCCTCAAGGGGGCCCCGGGCATGGAGGGACTGTCTTGTATGTGGGGAATCAACTATCTCCTCTTCGGACATCGATGCCAATGCGGCCATCGGACTTGCAGCCGGTCTCGGTGTTGGGGAGCGAGAGCGCGGCCTAGTAATCTCGGTGTCGACGGGTCGAGGCCAGGGTTGCGGGCTCGACTGACTTCGTCATTCGGCATCGAGGGGCGTAATATCGATAGGATTGTTTGTCGGCGAGGTGTGGCGTCACTTTGATTCTTTGGGCTTTTTAGAGTCCTTATGCTTGCGTTTGTGGGCGCTCTTCTCCTTGTGGGTTTGAGGAGGAGATGAGGAGGTCTCTAATGACTTGCCTGGCGTCGACGGACATGCCGTGACTATATGCGAAGGAGGTGTCCTCGGCCGAGGAGACGCTGCCTTCTGCTGCTGCGGATCTGAGGCAGCTATGAGCGCTTTGTGCCAGAGACCGGCCTTAAGTTTGTTGGCTCTGTGTTTGCGAGCCTGGCGGGTAAATGCCTGGCAGTGGTGGCATGTCTCAACCAGGTGGCCCTCGCCTAGGCAAAAGAGGCAGAGGGAGTGGCCATCCGCCGGAGGGAGTTTTGCTCTGCACCTAACGCATTTTCTGAACGGGGTGCGTGGCGCCATAATTAGCGTTAAGCTCCCTCTTTGCTTCACTGGGTTTTAAAATTTTTTTTATTACTTTCCTTTGTCGCTGAACAGCGATGACTCAGCTTCTTTGAAAGAAAGCATCTTCCTAACGACTGTCCGTGAGAGCGGTCGAAGAGGAACTGAGGGATCGGGCGGGAGCCACGCCTAGGGACACGCACAAGGGGGAGGGGCTCCCGCCCGATTTTCACGTACTCAGTTTTAGAATCTTCCGAATGAACTCCGCGCAGGCGCAGAGAGCCCATATGTGTGTGATGCACAGAGACCACGAAGAAGAACTGAGAGTCCTGATAAAGAGGACACACAAGGAGAGTCATCCTCGTGTGCCTTCTTTCCCAGCAGGAGGAGGGTGAGGTTAAAAACAGCTACAAAGGGGAAAGGTAGAATTGGGTTGGATCAGTGATAATAGGGGGATGAGAGGTTTTAACTCTTTCCTCCTGAGGAATTTCCCTGATTGTGAACTTCCTGTTCCCCTCTCTCCCAGGAAGCTCCTATTAAGCCTCGTGGGTGGGTGGGGGAGTCAGGTACCTAAGGCAAAACAACAACAACATATCAGGACAAAAGACCTGAAAACATACTACCTCCTTTTAGCTTCTGATTTGTTCATATAGGACAGTATAAAGTCACATGCGTTAATGAAATGAGGCAGTTAGCACAATACAGTACAACAAGCTGATTTGTGCAGGCAGTAACTTGGATAAAGGGAATTAATCTTTAATTACATTTGCCCATTCTTATTAAACTACTAATTAATTTTCCCCATTGTCTTTCCTCTTCCAGCCAAAATATTATGTATTTTTTCTTAACAAGTTGAACTTCATGAAGGCTGAGAATCCTGAGTCTTTGCCAGCCTAGAAGTATTTCTGCATTAGGGCTAGGCTCTATGATTCTGTAAATTGAATCCATTCTGCTCCCATCAGCGGGCAAATATACTTATTTACATGCATGAAGCTCTTAGCTCCAATCCAGAGAAAGTTAGTCACACATAAATTCTATTGAAATCATTGCAGTTACATGCCACTAATTAAGCTCCATTGATTTCAAGGGATAGGGACCATGGGTGGAGACCACTGTGCTCTTTTAGATAGCAGATACCAAATGTTTCAAACCAGCTACTGGAAAAAAAATAAAGAACCAACCCAATCCACTGGCTTCAGTGAGTTCTCTTTTTTTCAACTCCACAAACTTTTCATCTATATTCAAAAACTGACTTTTTTGAATTTTGAAAATAATAATTTAAAAAGTTCAACCGCAAAAATAAAAAATTACAAACGATTCTGTTCATTTAGAAAGGCCAAATCAATTTGTTTACCTGAAGTTTTCAGCTGAAGCTGTTGTACTGCTTTCACTAAACATTTAAAGAACAGTTCTAATCAAGAGAAAATCCTGCTATTTATGTCATCTCCCACATGTCATGTGGACAGAATCACTTCTAATCAGCTTACTTATAGTCACATTGTTATTTATTTTATTATTTCAGGGTTGTTGTTTTTAACTGAGCATTTAAGAGGGGATTCAAACATGTATTTGTTTATGTGGAGAGTTGTGTGGGCAAAGCCACAAATTTTCAGATAAATTATTGAATGGATTTCTTCCTAAACATTTTATACATAATTTGTAATCTCATGAACTATGCAACTATGCCCCCCCATAGTCTCTCAGTACCTTCTTTTCTATAATTGCACCCCACCCCATAAGCCAGTAGCCCAGTGCCTTGTATTTCCCATTTAGAACCTACAGGCCTGTGGCTTATGCTGGCTCAGCTTGTCTGAGTGTGGAAAGCTAAGCAGGGTCAGGCCTGGTTATTACTTGTATGGGAGACCCCTCCTCTAGTTTCCTGCATTGAGTAGGGGGTTGGACTCGATATTGTAGGCTCCTTCCAACTCTATGATCTATGAAATCTATGACTAAAAGATACGTAAAAACAGTTAAAATACCTGATTGATTGTCTGCTGCTGTAATTTTTCTTCAGACACTGAAAAAAAATAAAATTAGAAATAAGATTATTATTATATTTCACTGAAGTGATCTCATGTGTAAGAAAACAGGATCAAGAAGAAATTCGCAAAACAAAGTGTGGTAGTATGCAGGAACATCCAAATTATAGTGACTTTTTATAAAGAATGTTCCAGATTTTATGGAATTTTCACACACTAGTCACAACTTATTGGGTGGGATCCAGATTAAGGTTCCTTGAACTTAGTTTCCCATTGAAATCAATGAGATCTCAGTTCAACTAACTTAGTTTGGATTTAATCCATTGTCTGCCTACAGTAATGCTCAAGATGCCTAGACTGTGAGCAATACTAAATAGCCCCTAAAATATTCATTGAACTATTGTGAGAAAAATGATAATAGATAAGATTGGCTTAGCCCCTATGGGTGAGCAGTCTCTGACTACTTCTAGTTCAATCTCTTGAGGTTCATCATTATGTACAGACAATGACTTCCAACAGCACAGTACTTACATTTTATATCATAAGGAATTTTCACACACCGGACCCCCCCCCCCCCACCACCACCACATACCCCTTATGCATTCCATTCCTCTTCGATAGTGGATGCTCCGAATAGAGATAACTTTGCTTCTGCCTTTTGCAGCCATAGCAGGCATAAAATATGGACTTCTTGGTCAGTTACTTATAGCTATGCATGTTCCACAATGGATTCCTGGAATATTTCCTATGCAATAATACTGAGGTTCTGCTGTGCTAGAGGCATATCTAGTAAAGGAGATTTCTTGGCATAATCTGTTACAACACTGTCATATTTCTACCATAATTATTCAGGGCTCCAATCCTGAAAACTACAGAAGGAAATGGGACTGGTGTGTGCACAAGTCACACAGGACTGCAGCTGTAATTTGCAATACCCAATTTGATAAATAATATTTATTAAATATAGCATTCTATAACAGAAAATGTCTGCACCTCATCCGAGGTACGTAACATGGAAAAGTGGTTTGACAGACACAGGAATCTTGTTCTTTAATCAGAAATGACAAGGGAAAGCAAGCAGGGTCACTTAGAAAGGTGAAGGTAGAGAGAGACTAAAATTTCTCTCCGACTCTGCTAATTACCGGTATACAATTTTAAAGAATGAAGAATATATTTAAGATTAAGGCAACAAAGGCATATGTTTACTTTTTATGTGCACTATATTACCCTCACACTGAAAAGGCTTTCACATCATTTGTGGGAATTTCAGTCGAACTCCATCAATCACAGATTTCTGGGCCAAGGATATGTGGATGGCACTCCCTTTACAGCTTGTCAGTGTCACAATTTGTGTAGCTAGAGGGATTGCTGTGGAGCCACATGAGGCAAACTATCAAACTGGCAGGTTTAAAGGCATTGACAAATGCTCTCACTTTTGTTCTTGTTCAAACAAAGAAGGTTGAAGATTTGCCTTAGTATTTACAGAACTGCACATTTTCTCTGCATGCAGAGAAATGGATTAACCTTCTCACTGAAAAACGAAAAGGGCCAGTTCACACAATTGCAGCAATTGGGTGGGTTGTGACATGTCCCAGCCACCCTTTTGAATATTCAAAAGGCGGGCAGTTGCCATGGCTTATTGTATCGTGCAAACCTGGTGAGGGTGTCTAATTGCTACCATTGCTTCCTGAGCACATTCTTTCCAAATATTCATATTCTTAATAACTTTAAAATTGATAGGCTGATTTGAAAAGCTCTCAGATCTAAATTAAGTGACCAAATGAGATTAAGACATACTCTAAACAGGATTTATGAGATTATGGGCTCATTAGGCTGCACTAGCAGGAATAACCGCTAGCACAATTGGAAGCTAGTGCTTCTTACAGCAAACCCAGAAACTAGCCAAAACTTTCTGGGATGGGAGCTCCACTGACTTGTTTTGCACTGGAAATGCTAGTTTCAGCTAGTTTCCGGCTGCTCTAAGAAGTTCTGACTTCCCATTGCACTAGTGGTCATTCCTGCTGGCAAAAGGGCAGCTTTGGACTCTGCCCTATCATCCCCTCCTAACAGTTCCTTTAGTCTATTAACACCTTGGTTCCAGGGACATTTAGTTTGATCCAGTGATGTATACCTGTCAAACTTCCCAGCCCACAAGTAATGCCCTCTTCACTTTGACAGAGGCCTCAGATCTGTTTGTATATCCTTCATGCATGTAGAACTTGGGGCAGCCCACGTGTACTTTGCATGCACAGTGGAGCTACTGGTCACAATCCCAAAATATCCATGCTCAAGATCTGCATGCGTTAATCTGTATGTATTATGTCTTCACATGGGTGGAAAAGCATTTTGCATTGGCAACAGCCCATGCAAATCAAGAAATCAATTTTTAACTCTCCTTGTACTGTAGTTCGGTGGGACATGCTTAACATGGAGAAGGTCCCAGGTTCAATTCCTGGGCATCTTTATTTTCAAAAGCTCTTTGCTTGAGAACTTTAAGAGCTCCTCTCAGAGCAGGCATATTGGGCCTGATGGACCAGTGGTCTGATTCAGCAAGGCAGTGTCATATGGTACTTTCTTTAGAATGTTTGACTTCCCTTTGAAATCAGTGTGGTGCAGTGGTTAGAGTGTCAAGACTAGAACTGGAGAGACCCAGGTTCAACTCCCCACTCAGCCATGAAGAGCTCACTGGCTGACCTTGGGCCAGCTGCTACCTCTCAACCTAACCTACCTCACAGGATTGTTGCAAGGATAACAATTGGGGGAAGAACCATGTATGCTGCCTTGAGCTCTTTGGAGGAAGGGCAGTATATAAACATAATCTATCAATCAATAAAAATGCCTCTTCTTCAGAAATGAATAACTTAATGCCATGGAGAAATGTTTTAAAAAGCGAGTTGTCTCTTTTACAAGTAAGCTGTATTTGTAGCTCTTGCTGAGGGAACATTTCTCTCTTCTTCCCTGAAAATGGTTAAATCTGATTTACAGAGTCACATGCACACCCATTTCCTATTGTCAGCTATGGAAGATAAAGATATGCAAAGGCAGGCAATTTTGTATATGATAACAAGGAAGGCCCAACTGGGCCATGATACTCAACTAGTGGATCATAACCTATGATGAAAGCTACAATTGTGCTCTGAACTGCTGAGTGCTTTGAATTTGGATTTAGGTTTCCAAACCACTTATTTTCAAGCAAGATGTTTAGGACTACAATGTAACTATTTTCGTACAGGTTTAGACTTTAAAGTAGTAACTTGTCTAATGATCTCTTGCAATATCTGCCTAAAAGGGGGGTGGGGGCATCAAGATTACTTATTGCTTGAGAACTGCAATAGAGGATTGCCTCTTTATGGTAATTACTTACTGTGTAATGGTGTACTGTTTTGTTTTGTAGATACAAGTGTTACTTTTTTTGCTTCAAGAAGGAAAATAAAACATTATTTAGGCAGACTTTCAGTAGGCAGTACTGTGTTCACTGAGAACATTGTGACAATTGAAATCACATCTTGAGGCTAATTTTCTTTTAACCAAATAAGGCACGCTCTCTCTCTCTCTTTTTTTGGCAATAAAAGATTAAGGAGTATGTGTTTTAAACATCTTTTAATGATGTACAAGATGCTAGGAAAGACCAATGTTTGCAATCTCTAGCTGGATCAACTCAATTTTGCTCAAAGGTTTGTGGACTTTGAATACTGATGCTTTCCTGCTTCCCAGTACATTTGTTTTTAGGCTATTTTGATTCACTTTAAAGGAATTTTAATAACTTTGTGTTGACAGCATAGACAGCTGGGGCTGAGAATTAAAGGAAAACTCACTTGCTGACTGAGGAAGGAAGTGACATCAATGAGTTTTTAAAGACAGCCCAGAGGGAAATCTGAGTTTGTGTATGTGGCCTCCCACTTCACTGTATTTACAGGGATGCCTACAAATGCAAATTGGATCATCAAATGTATGGTATCTACCTCAAACCAACCAAGAAATAATAGAACTAGAAAGGCTTCTAAGGACTGGCAAGAGGACTACTGGCCTAAGAGGCTTCACTACCAAGGGCAGTTTCTCCTAAATACTTTTATTGACACCAGTATCTCAGACATTCTTGACACCCACACATTTGTGCCCATGTTCTTTCCTAAAATGGCGACATTCTACAACATTCTAATTTATTTCATTATTACATTTATATCCCACTATTTTTCCTCTTGCAAGGAACTCAAGGTGGCTCACATGGTCCTCCTCCTCTCCATTTTATCCTAACCAAAACCCTTTTGAGGTAGATTAGCCTGAGAGTCAGTGACTGGCCCAAAGTCACCCAGTAGCTTCATGGCTGAGTGGGGACTAGAGCCTGGACCTCCCGAGTCCCAGTCCAACACTCTAACCACACCACACTGGTTCTCTTTTGTGGTATTGCAATAGGTGGGCAACTTGTGGCCCTCCAGATGTTTTGGCCTATGATGCCCATCAGGCCTAGCCAGCATAGCCAATCACAGGAGTTATAGACCAAAACATCTGGAGGGCCACACTTTATCAACCCCTGCAATAGTGTACCAAAAGCTATGTCAATTACTTAAGACTCAACTTACTGCACTAGCACCCAAAATCTTAGTGTATTTCTGCACAATTAGACAAAACAGGTCACAGCCACATTTATCCCTGGCATGCTACTTCTATAAGGTCCAAGAGAGCAACAGTAGGTTATCATCATATACCAACAACACTGCTATGGAAGCTAGTCCAGAATTTTATACTTCCAGGTTTGCTAATTTGTAGCCATTAGTTCTAATATCAACACCCTTCCTTAACCTAAATCACTCCCTCTCCTCTAATGTTATTACTATATCTGCTAAATTTGTAACAGTACTTTCATGCTGTCTCTCTGCCGTTTCTTCTAAGCTAAATATATCAAACTCTGTAAATAAGGGTTTTTCCAATAAAGGATTTCAATCATTGTAGTTATTGTTCTTTGCACCTGTTCCAGTTTGAAGGCACCTGCTGCTCACCAGACAGTGGTCGGAATAGAATGGAGTGACCTCATAATGGACCTGCTTTGTAGTGGAGGGTTGGACTTGATTGTTCTTTTCAGCAATATAATTCCAAGATTGGCAAATTGCTTTTTTGCTGAAGAATCATGCAAGTTAGTTGACCAAGAAATCTAAAACACCTTTCTCCCTAAAAACAGCAAACCATTATTAATTGGTCAGATTTTTCTTTCAATATTAGCACATAAAGCAAATTCTGTTCAAGTAAGTCTTCTCTCCACATTTTTAGAGTGCATTATAACTTCATATTTATTCACAAACTTCTGGGCTTATTATGCAACTGGCTATGATGAAAAGGCCCACAATGCATTAATTACCTTTTCCTTAGTATTGCATAATCCTAGAAAGCTGTCATGGTGCCAACTCACCAGTTACCCTGGCAGCGTTAAACATAAAAATGGACCCCAAGTTGATACTGATTGAACCAAATGAAGGCAAGTTGGCCATTTTCAGAGCGTTTGAATTCTCACCGCATTCTATGCCTTTCCCTAGCTAATTTTTGGTGATTACTTTTGATATGAAAACAGTCCTTTAATTGTCAGTCTCTAATAAGGATGCAGAGCGGTTCCTACGAGGTTCAAAGGATCCTGGGAACACAAACATTTGCAGAAGCTGATGCAGCCAAATATCTTGTGCTGACCCACGTGTGCACATTCAGCTTCTGACTAATGAAGTCATTATAAATAATACAAAACAGGAGCAAAATAACATGTTCTCCTCAGTATGACAGTGAGAGTCTTGTGTGAATAGAACTTGGGAGTACACATTCATTAATGCCTTTGTGAATAAAAAAGGAAAACTGAAATTAGATTTCAAATGTGAGCCAAAATTTGTATTAGCTCCTTGTTTAATCAGAATAAAATCCAAATGTTATTTATAAGTAAACCAAGAGAGATGGCATAGCATTGTGGCTAAGAGAATGAGCTATTAATCAGAAAGTCCCCCGGTTAGAATCTTGTCTCTGCCATGAACCCACTAGGCGGCCTTAGGCAAGCCACTTCCCCTCAACCTTAGTCTTCCCATCTGTAACATGTGGAATAATACTGACTTACTTCACAGAGTCCTAAGGATTAAGACTAAGATAATGCATGTAAAGTGCTCTGGAACACTTGAAAGCACTATACATTGGATTTACTCTGATGTGAAAGGGAAGAGAGCTACAGGGTGTGAGTCTGGGGTTGTCTGGTTTTGTGGCTAGGGTGAGAGCATAGAAGGAGAAACTTTCCTAGATGTGATACAGGGTGTAGGTGGGAGAAATGTTAAGTGGCTCTGTGAGAGAGCAGGGATAGGGCTAGCATGAAGATCTTTAGGGAGGAGGCAGAGTTTGGTGTTTGGTTTTCACCTGTTTAGTTTTAGCTTGTTTATATGTCTTTGTGTGGTTTATATTGAATATAATATGGTGGGGGAGGGGGAGATGAGGTTACCAGAATTCCAACTGTGATGGGCAGGGGGAGTTATGACAAGGGGGTTTGTATTGTCTGGGTGAGGAGACATGAGGGACACTGGTTGGAAGTTGTCCCCTTGAGCAGGGCATTCTCCATCCACCAGAATTCAGTTTGCCCTGTCAGCCTGCCCTCTGGTCTGTTGGTGCTGCTGCTTAACATCAGGTTGGTCCAAAATAAAACCTATACCACCCACAATTTGATCGTGGATAAAGGGGTTGACCTGGCATGTATTAGTGAGACTCTGATGGGGAGCTGGGTGGGGAGCTGGGTGGGGCGGGGCTGCCTCAGTTCCGCCCACCTGGGTAGTACCTGCACAGATTGGAGGGATGGTGTTGAAGGGTGGCTGTGGTCCATAGAGTGCTACAGTGGATCCACTCCTACCTCCAGGGCAGGTGTTGAGGGTAGCATTGGATGAATATAGCTTGGGCCCATGGCAGTTAAGCTGTGGGGGTCCCATAGGGTTCTATTCTGTGCCCGATGATGCTACTCAACATGCATATGAAGCTGTTGGGGGTAGGACATTTGGAATAAAGTTTCACCAGTATACTGATGATACCCACCTCTATTTCTCCGTATCATTTGAGTCAGGAGTGGCTGTGGCTGAGCCAGGAGTGGCCCTGGACCAGTGTCTGGATGTAGTGGTGGGCTGGATGAGGATCAATAAGCTGAGGTTGAATCCTGACAAGATGTAGGCACTGTGGATAGGTGGTTCCCTTGTCCAGGATTTAGGGAAGTTGCCTGTTCTGGACAGGGATGCACTCTGTCTGAAGGAGCATGTGCATAGCTTGGGGCTGCTCCTAGACCCATCACTGTCAGTAGAGGCACAAGTGGCTTCCATGGCCAGGAGTGCCTTTTCCCAACTTTGGTTGGTTCACCAGCTACAGCTGTTCCTGGACAAGGATAGCCTGGTCATGGTGATCTATTCACTTGTAACCTCAAGGCTGGACTATTGCAATACACTTTACATGGGACTACCTTTGAGGTTGCCCAAGAAGCTTCAGCTAGTGCAAAATGCCACAGCTAGGCTGCTGAGAGGGACAGCCTACCAGGAGCATATCAACTAATTTGGAAAAAGTTGCACTAGCTGCCTATAAGCTACCAATCCAAGTTCAAGGTGCTTGAGCTGACATAAAAAGCCTTACATGACTAAGTACCTGGATACCTGATGGAGCACCTTCTCCCTTATGTACCTGCCTGGATATTAAGATCTAGTGGGGGTGCCCTCTTGACTGTGCCACATTTGCCTGGAGTCCAGTACATGGCTACTCTGTGAGAGGGTGTTCTCAATATAGATTCCCCGATTGTAGAACTCCCTCCCCACTCATATATGGTCAATGCTGAACCTTGTACACTTTCAGCACCAACAAAAGGCCTATTTGTTCACTCAGGCTTTTGACTGAATCTATGTTGCAGCATCTTGCAAACTTACTTATCTGTGCTTCTGTTCTCCCTTGTTTTACTGTTTGTACTATTTTACTGTGCTTTGTTGGTTCTGTACCCCACTTTGGGATTATTTTATAATGAAAAGTGGGTAATATATTTCATAAATCATTTAGTCAACTAAATAGGGACAAGGGCGCACCAGCTTGATTACCTTGATAATGGGTAATCAATGGGTTCTCTTCCCTCTTTTTGATACCCACCTCTGTTGACACCCATCCCCTTACCAACAGTTTTTCACCCTTTCACAAAAGGGTGTGAAAATTTGCTAGAAAGGGGATACACTTCACAAGGGGCAACAATGTACCTGAAAAACACCTGCTTCAGCTCAACTTTAGTAGAAATACAGATGTGCATCCTGGAGATGCCCTCATTTTGGAGCACTTGTATCAAGACCAATTGGACTTCTCAAAGATTCTAGCCTGAATTGCAGAAGCAGTAGCATCTAAGACATACAGCAAGCAAGCCAGCCCAACTGTCGACTGTTGGCAGCAGATCAGAAAATGTGGTCCCAAACTGAAACCTCACTGGGATGCCTAATTTTCAGCTAATTCATTTCAGAAATAAAACCTGTCAGACTGCCAATAAAACAAGGAAGAAAAATGAGCAGCAGGAGGGGGGGGGGAACTGCTCTTCCAGTTTGCAACTAATGCTTTGCTCTGGCTTACAGAAATATTCTTTGCTAGTAGCTGTACTAATAGCCTGCACCATACAGACTTGCCCAACAGTGGCAGACTTCAGAAATAAGGTGGGTGGCTACCAGGGAAAGGGCCTTCTTTGTGCTGGTGCCCTATCTGTGGAACTTCCTTCTCATGGCTATTTGCCATGCACCTCTTTGCTTGCCTTTAGGCACTAGGGAAAAACTGCTCTTTACTGAGGCATTTCAGTGATTTTTGATCAATTTGAATCATGCTACTGGTGTTTTGTTGTCATGTGGATTATGTTTTATGTTTATGAGCTTTTTTTGTGCTGATTCTTTTAATTTGAGCCATCTTGGAGATTACAGTTAAAAGGAGAAGAAGAAATATTTTCAATCAATAGTCATATACAGGGGTAATCAATTTAGTTAGAGGGGCATATCCAGACAAATCAACGTGAGTGCCAAATGCATAGTGGTTTCCTGGGATTCCTGACATGTACCATCTATGGTATTTTACCTGCACCTAAAAACACACTAATCTGCTCAGTGGAAGAATATTATTCCTACCCCACAGCTAACATTTTTATGGCAATTGTGTGTGCTGGCTGGGCTGTGGTGCTTTCCTAGATACTAAAATACAGTAAAGTTCATGTAGTCTTTAAAAAGGGCTCTGGACGGGCGCAGAACCCATGTGTGTGAATGCACAGATGACCACTTGAACCACAGTTACAGGTAAGCAACCTGTTCTTATTGATAGATTTTATAATGCTCCCTTTTAAAATGGACGTTTCCCCAAGGCAGCTTGCAATTGCTGTCAAACAGATCTTAAGAACCAGTATTTACAAATCTTTTAAACTGGTACATGGGTAGATGTTCCTTAACCATAAAATATAACTTTCTTTTAGGATATCTTGCAAACCTGGAGAATGAGTTAGTGAAAGAGCTCACAAGTCTGTTCATAGCATGAATGTATAAATAGTTTTGTCTTTGAATTGTAGAAACTGAGGGCTGAGTGCACTGGAAATGCCAGGTACTTTGGATCTCTTAATCAGGGCCAAGGTGCCACACCTTGTACTGGTAAGTAGAGGTTTATTTTGGAAATTTACATGTAGTGAAAAGATGTTGCCATTAGAACCCTTACTAGTCTATTTCACACTTAAGTACTCTTGTATCAAGAAATGTGTCTTTGTAGTCTAACCCCAACATATCTAAGAACTGGTGCCTGAGTTTTGCATTCTTCCTCCTCCCTCCCAATCCCATTTCCTTTTGTATCATGTCTTTTAGATTGTAAGCCTGAGGGCAGGGACTGTCTTATTATTAATCTTTGTAAGCCACTCTGGGAGCCTTTTCTGGCTGAAGAGCGGGGTATAAATGCAATAAATAAATAAATAAATAAATAAAGAGAAAAATTTTAAACTACAGAAAATTCACTTTTTCCTGTCTCCCCCAGAAATGCCTGACTGTTTTAGGAACACTGTAGCCTTTTCCTTAGACCTTGCAGTCAATACTGCAGAGAGCCAGGGTGGCGTAGTGGTGAGAGTGTTGGACTGGGACTCGGGAGATACGGGTTCTAGTCCCCGCTCGGCCATGAAACTCACTGGGTGACTTTGAGCCAGTCACTGACTCTCAGCCTAACCTACCTCACAGGGTTGTTGTGAGGGTAAAATGGAGAGGAGGAGGAGGATTATGTAAGCCACCTTGGGTTCCTTGGAGGAAAAAAGGCGGGACATAAATATAATAAATAAATAAATAAATAAATAAATAAATAAAAATACATTCCAACGCTGAAGCATACAGCTGTAATTAAAAATGTAGCAATGGAAAATATTATCCCACTCTCTGCCCAAGTCTATTTCACACCCATTCTGCCCAGACTATTAACTGCAATGCTTCTGCTTTGGGGACCATCCTGCAAAAGGTAATATGTGATTATGATACAATTTTACTGATTTTCTGGATTATCCTTTACTTTGACAAACTTGTACAGGCTGGTGAGCCATTCAGCCATAATAGGTAATACCAATAACAATGAAACTCTTAAAACTGAATAAATGAAGATCCAAACTGCACCCCTGTCAAAGCCAATGGAGCATTTACTTAACTAAGTGCTAGATTGGACTTGTAGAAAAGGTGCAACTAAACATAAATAATATTTTGATTAATCCTGGGGAAATGAAGACTAAAGTGTTAAGGGAGAGAGCTCAAAGAAATAGGCTGTAAAAACACTTTCTTCTCTACTGTTCCACTGAATTTTATTATTAAAGTAAAATAAAGAAGCATTCTCTAAAGTATCTTATTTGTAGCAAAACATGGCTATACCTAGAATGTGGAGGCAAACCAGACCCAGACATCTTTATATTCATTTCTAGTGCATGAATTTAAATGCTGCTTGTACCAACACCACACAAAGACCTTTAGCAATCAATTGCTGCAGGGAGATAATTTTACCTACATTTTGCATAGTTGGATTATGACCTTTCAAGGCTTGTACTTAGATCTAGCTGCATTTATTGGAAATAATTTGTTAAAGGTCATTCATGAATGGTTTTATATATGCAAGAGATCAAGTTGGTACTGCTTTACATGCTAAAGTTCAAAAGGAATATGGAAGAAGATCATGATCACAGCAGAGGAGTTGTTTTTTTAAAAAAAACTTATGGAAAATTAAGAAGTTAGAATTTATCTTCAAGCTGGTTGGAGTCTTTAAAAACATTACAGTGGTAAACAGGCACGTCAAGAGAACTGTAGGTTTGATGATATTCAACCTCCCCCGCTTGCTCCACAGCTGCTGGTTATCACCTCACCCTCACATTCTCAAGCCTCAGTTAGCTCCCTTTCCCTCTGTACTACTAATATCCTGCATTCACCTTCCCCAACCCGACACCCTCCAGATGTTTTGGACAACAACTCCCAGCATTCCTGACCACTGCCCAAGTTGGCTGGGGCTGAGGGGAGAGCTATCAGTGAGATGAGGTTTTTGCAATACAGTACTGCCCAAATTGGCCAGCAGAACAATTTCCAGATTTGCTGGGAATACATACCCAGTAATCAATCTGATAAATTGTAGGGCCCTTAGGGATGTACGGATTTTGTTAATTCCATTCTGGCTGTGTTTCACTGATGGTTGGGCATCTTTCTTAACATCATATGCTGATTGACAGAATCAGACTCTTTTTACCAGAACTTAGTTCTACTCGTGCTAATTCAGATTAGAGCTAATGCACACTTGCACTAATCCACATTAATGTGAATTAGTGCATTTGTGCAAGGGCACATTAGCATTAATGTGAATTAGTGCGGATCCCTCCAAAAGTGGGGGGACGGGACACAGTCCACCAGTGCTGAGCCACTGCAGAATACGCAAGTCGGATTCATAGAAATCCAAACTCCTTTGAATCCCTTACAGCTTTCTCCGACATCCCTAGCCCTGGCCCAAAGGGCCTGCTCATACGGAGGTTGCTACGGGCAGGCTCCGTGTAGCCAATATTTGGAATGCCACTTGTTATTGTGTTTAGTAAAAGAACATGTTTCCTTCCAATTGAAAGAAAACCACCAGATGTGGAACTAAAGCTGCAATCCTAAACACACTGACTGAACTCAGTAGGATTTGCTTCTGAGTAAACATGAATAGGATAGTATTGTAAAGCCTTTAAAAAAAAAACCTACGAAAGACATATATTGATTTTGCTATTATTACCATGAAATTGTGATTTTTTTGCAATGAAATGTATGCTGCAGAAGAAGTCTGAAGGTTTTAAAAATGGTTCCAGAACAAATGCTTAAAAGAAAGTTAAAGACTCTTGTACAGTAAGACTTAAAATTAATTTTAAGGCCAATTTAAGAAGGGCCATTCACTTAATTCAAATGCTATGAACTAAAACTTACTCTTTCTCCAGATTGTCTGAGTGTGGAAAGCTAAGCAGGGTCAGGCCTGGTTATTACTTGTATGGGAGACCCCTCCTCTAGTTTCCTGCATTGAGCAGGGAGTTGGACTCGATGGCCTTGTAGGCCCCTTCCAACTGTATGATCCTATGAGCTACATACTATGAAATTCCCCTGGATATTTTTTTATTAATGCTTTACATAAATCAATACACAATTATGATCAGTCCAGCCTCAGCAAATAGCAAGTAAATGTTCATTTTGCATGATCAAAGACACAGCAGCTCATTCCTTAGTACTCGTTTGAGCCACGCAACGCTGGAGAAAGTGGAAAAGAGATACCTACCTCTTTTCAGGCAATTATTTCCCCTTGTATCTCGTTTTATATACCTGCTTGTGCATCTATTTCCATTTTTTAGCCTACTTTTCATCCAAGCTGGGAAGAAGTGCAAATTGTTTATAAACAAATTGTTTGATAAACAGACTTCTTTTTGTTAATATACTGTGTCACTGGGATGTTTACAACTGCTGGTTTCAAACATGTTCCCCCTTTGGATTTCAAAGATAACTAGCTCCCAAGATCACAGAAAGAAGACAAACATTTTCACTAATTGTGGCATGGTGCCATGATTACATGACACAAGTGATATTGGCTGGAAAAAATATTGTCCAAACCTAAAGAAAAGACAGATGAATGAGATAATGCAATACAAAAGGCAACATATATGATACAAAGATGAGGGAGGCTTCTGAAATTTTCTCTCTCCAAATTTTCCTCTAGAATTAGCAGTTCTGATTTACCCTGTCCTAGTCACAGAATGACATGGATGCATTTGTTTTCTGTCACTTTTTTCATGCTTGGATGTCCAGAATTTGTAATGACTACTTCACACTAGCAGTTCTTTTCTTCCATGCATCATTGTTTTTCCCATTCAACTAAACCATGTTGTTGAGCAGTTGTGCACATTTACTGATATATTTTGAGAATGTGATCATGTGCACAATGACACATCACCAGAGCTTGACAGCTTCCATTTTGTCTTAATCTGTCAACTGATTGACTTTCTAGTGCTCATCTAGTTCCTAATTTTAAGCCCTCTTCTGTCCACTAGTGCTCATAGTAGGTTCCCATGATATTTGTCATATGTCAATTTTTATTTTTTTCCAGTATGTGATTGTACATATGACTGACTGCATTGAGTACCTTGGCAGCTTCCATTTCACCTGATTTTCAGTTGGCTGACTTGCCTGCTCCAGCTTGCTGGTGCTTAGAGACTGTTGTAGAGGAGATAGGCACTATTTTTCTCCCCAACTCAGGTCTCGAGGTGTAGCATGTGGTATAAATAATTGCTTTTTAGTAGGACCCAATGAGGAGCACTAGCAAGCCAGAGGCGGCTTAGAACAGAAGATTAGAAAAGCACTAGTAAGTCAGTTGATGAAAGCTGTAAAGAACATTGTTGTAATTGTCTCTATACAATCACATCTCAAAACAATAAAAATTGCTTATTCCAATGTGCATGGCTGCTCATGTGGATGGCTTAGCCACTGGGGGTTGGGATGGGGGGGGGGGGGACAAATGGAAAGCTGTAGCAAATGCAAATGGCACATGTGTCGATTCCAAAATTCAGCAGAGAAATTTTCTATGAATGATCAGAAGGCAGGTGAGCACAGCTAATCCACAGAAAACTTACAAAATAGAATGGAAATCCAGCAGAAACCAAACATCAATTTTCCTAAAACAATGAAGAGTCTTGTGGCATCTTAAAGACTAACAAATTTATGATGGCATAAACTTTTGTGGACACTGTCCATTTCATCAGATACATCATACATCTGATGTTTTCACTGCAACAGACAACATGGCTACCTCTCTGGAAATCAGTTTTTTCCTATTTGTTTAGAAACAGAGAAAGTCAGATGGAACAACTTAGATTGGCTTCATATGATGATAATGACAATGACAACACTTTAAGTGCTTTAAAACGTCTAAAAAAACACAAAACTTTAATTTCAGACATATTTATTTCGTAGTAAATCAATCTCTGGTATTCTAAAGATGTCAACTAAGTTATTGTAGATATTCATGGTCTAATTTTATTATGGTGAGATTTGTTTTTTCTTTATAAAATAAAATCAGGATAGAAATATGGAACAGTAGATATATATGTGAGATAATCTGCCACAAAGATGTTTTCAGCCACGTATAATATGCTAGAATACAGTGTGCAATCCCCAAAGTGACTCTAGAGAAAATCTGAAAGTGGTTATATATTTTGACATGACAATCAGCTTCTACATGATCAAGCACTGTTGAGAATCAGAAAAGTAAACTATGGCAAAAGACAGTGCAGATTTTCCTGCTGCTGTGGCAAATATTTATTTTTTAAAAAGCACATCATTAGGTAAAATGACAGTGGCACAATTATCACTCTGAGTACTCCCAGATGTGCCACTGTCATTTTTCAAAGTGACAGTATTTTTACCATTGGCATGCATATCTATGACACAGGCCCATTTATTTATTTATAGCACAACCTTTTTGGCTGCAAAGGCTGCATGTGATGTTGGGTTAGGGGCAAGGGTCTCCATGCACACGCCCGCATGCACACAGCTATGCACTCACACACAGATATACATATACATCCCAGTGACTGTAATACAGATAGTTATTTTCTTACTGAAAGAGCAATCTGTATCAGAATCTCTTGCTGCGGGTGGGTTGATGGCAGTGGGATGGACAGGGCACCCTTGGGGGCCACAGTTAAGGCCCTGGGGTTGTACACCCCTGGTTTATAGTTATAGCCATAGAATGAGGGTAGGCAACATGGTGCCTGTGGATAGGCACTTTTCTTGCCCCTCCCACTTTTTTTTGCTTTTTTTGGTGGTGGTGCAGGCTGATGCTTTCCTCTTCAAGTGTGCCTAGCCACCAAGAAAAAGAAGGTGGGGGGGGGGAGAAAAGAAAAGGCACTCCTGTCACTTCTGTCTGGTAAACTGGAGGGGTTGGGTACAGAGAGCCGTCGGGGACTAGGAAAAGAACTGGAGGGGCTAGGAAGGGCAGTGGTAAGCTAACTGGGTGTGATGGACCAGCACCCCAAGCCATCATCCTCAGAGGATTCTGACCCCTCATCCACAGAAGTGGCTCTGCAGTCAGTAGAAGATTCAGCCATAGAAAGGCATCACGAGGCTTCCATCTCCTTAGAATCCAGTTCTCCAGAAACCCCAGAGGGCAGCTCTCCTGCATCCAGCGGCAGTCCCCAAGTTAAGAACGTCCGACTTACAGACAACCCATACTTAAGAATGGACTTCTGGGTTCCCCGGTGCTATGTCGTTTACGTAGAGTACATAGCGTAGTATACAATTTGAGTAATTTACGCAATTGGCATAAATGCCGATTTGAACGTATAGAATGCTATGCTGTTCCGACTTACATACAAATTTGAATTTAAGACATTCTTAAGAACGGCACTCATTTGTAACCTGGGGACTGCCTGTATTAAAAAACATAAACAGCCACAAAATGCTCTTAAAACATATTGCTTTTTGTACTTTAATGTTGAATATATCCAGGAACAGGCATTTGAACAGTACTGAGACTCCTCCCCTGCTCCCATCTGAAATGGCATCCTTGATTGATATAACTTTTACCTTAGTGACGAAACATAACCTAAGCATATAGCTTGAAGCGCCCTCCATATCTGAAAGTAATTATTTTTCACATAAAGAAATCAAATCAATGAGAAAATACATCAAGTCCAGAATTTTTTTTTGGCTGATGCAAAAGGTAATACTTGGCATTCAAATGTCCAAACCAATGCACATATATATTTTTCTGAATCCTTAAAAGAACCCTGCAAGGTAGGTCAGTATCACTGCTCTTCGATTAATTAGTAATTAATCAAAACTCCTGTTTAATTAGTAAGTATTGACAGGCTCACATTTCCAGTCTAAGCACCAGCTATTCAACAAGAGGAGATAACTATTAACTATTACAACTGTGTTCTAGCACAGTATGAGGACTGACATCAAAGTAAAGAGCATAGGAGTCCAATATTTGCTCATTGTGACTGGCAGGAGCAGCAGATTGGCAAAGCACTGCAAGCCATCGAGGGGTCTCTCAATAGGTTCTCCGCATAGGCTGAATACCTTGCCCACAGGGCAAAATAAGGAGA
Source organism: Shinisaurus crocodilurus (assembly GCA_021292165.1). Taxonomy (NCBI): domain Eukaryota; kingdom Metazoa; phylum Chordata; class Lepidosauria; order Squamata; family Shinisauridae; genus Shinisaurus; species Shinisaurus crocodilurus. Next base: position 164,073,258 of record CM037880.1, read on the forward strand.
GGGAGGAAGGGCTTTGGCCAGTTGCCCCAGTACTTATTACTACCAGTTAATGCAACCTAGTAATAGATACAAGAATAGCTTTTCAGTCAAGCTAGCAAAGACCCATAACAGTTGCAGAATTTCAGAAACATAATAGACATTTATTTCACAGGAAGGGGCAACTCTGGAAAAACAAAAACAAACAGTTCCTGCAGTAACTCTACATTTGCATCTAATTTTATATAAGTGCCCATAATTCTACGTGCCAAAGATCTAGCATAACGAATTACAGGCACACTTGCAAGACATGACACTCTTCCACAGACTGCACTCCTGTGCCACATTCCTCCCCGCCACCAACACACACTAAGTTGCTGCCTTCCTGCTCCAGGACAAGAAATTGTGACCGCCTATGCTTATCTTAACTAGAGTTTGCAGCATCCATCTGTACAATGCACCTGGGGTTGACTGTGGACCAAGCATTACCTTTCAGATGAAAATAAACTCTTCCTGGAAATGGTTTTCTTTTAAATTCTTCTCCCCAAAGGGCCCCTGGATCAGTGTCTCTCTTTTTAAAGTCTTCTTTGACTCTTTTCTCTCTTATTCAAGCTACTATGGAACATGTAAATTTTGTTAATACGTTTTTTGTTTTCTCCTACTACTGTACATACACTACAGTTTCTTTTCTTATTCCTTTCTTGGCTTAATTACTATCATCTTCTTCTCTCTGGTTTGACTCTTTCTGAAGGCAAAGCTAGATATGATGTTGGGAAATCCATGAAGTGAACCCCATGGAACGCAGTGGGACTTACTTCCAAGTAGACATTAATAGAATTGTGCTATAAACATATTTCTTGCCCCAAGCAACCTCTGCTTCTCTTCTTCCTTCCCCTTCCTTTTTAGATTGCAAGCCTGTGTGTAGCTTCCCCCCCCTTAAACAAATTGTGTACAGTGCACAGTGTCAGAGGCACTTTTATAAATAAATATTATTCTTAAATACACCACTTTCCTTTCAAGCTTATATACTCAAAAACAAAATATAAACACAACACTACACTAGTGACAATATGCATTGTTTTCCCAATGCAGAGACCATCTCTGTGTAGGCAAGAATGTCTGAACTAGCCTTAAGAGCAGCGTAACTTGTATCTGGTGAACTCATGGTAGGTCAGCTCCACTGCTAAAATTACATGCCAGATTCAGGGCCTGCTCATGCACATGACTGCTTTAGTATCATGATTTTATTTGTATTTTTATAATTATTGTAAAATGTGTAGAGAAATTTATTTTATGAAGCTTTAATAAATTTGTCCAATTTCCTTTTTAAAGTTACCTGTATGGTGCAGTGTATATTGGCAATTTAAAAATATGTGGCAACATAAAATGTAAATGAGAATACATGCAGCTAGTTCAGAGAGAAGACCCTTAAATGACAAGACTCTTGAAGCAGTTTTGCAGTTCACATATTCTTTCTCTAAACTAAGCTCATGCACTGGCATTAGCAGGTTACATTTGCACAGATTTTCGGACATCGAAATGTTTTGCCAGAGAGCGTCCTTTTTTCACATACAACATGAAAAGGGTTTTTTGATATATAGTATGTTGGACATTGTACAAAATGGGTTTTCAACAAAAAATAAACTGGACTTCTAGTGTTGTGCATCTCAAATGAAGTTTTATCTTATATTAAATTTAACAGATTAAGGGTAAGGGTACAATCTTATGCATATTTAGGCAGAAAAAAGTCCTACAACTTCTAGCATCCCTCCAGCAGCTGTGTTGGCTGGGACATGCTGGGAATTGTAGGCCTTTTTTCTGTCTAAACATGCATAGGATTGCAACTTAAAATGATTAACCCTGTTAAACGGTTCTTTACTGTACTATGTTTCCAAGAAGAAATCAGCTTTTGCAGTCACACTAAAGCTGCTTCCTTTTTAGGTGCATCAGTTAGCACTTCTGTATGCAATTAAAACAGAGTTTTCATAAAGGGGAACCTTATTCACTGAAATAAGTACTCCATTTTCAAGGAACAACCCAATAAAGATGATTCTGTGTGGTGAAGTGCCCTCTAGTGACAAAATAAAAATCAGAAAATGTTCTGTAAAAAAATGTATCTTCCCATTGGTTTTCGATTTTTGTTGGGGGGAAAAAACACAGCTTGTATATGCGTTTGGTTCTTCCAAATTAGGCTGTTACTGTGCTATTTATCCCCCTGCCTCATTCACAGAATTTAACAGAGGTTAGAGTGTTGTACTGAGACTCAGGAGGGTTCTAGTGCCCTCTCGGCAATGAAGCTCACTGGGTGACTTTGGGGCAGTCATTGACTCTCAGCCTATCCTACCTTCACAGGGTTGTTGTGAGGATAAAATGGAGAGGAGGATCATATAAGCCACCTTGGGTTCCTTTGAGGAAAGAAGGTGGGATGAAAGTTTAATAATAAAATAAAAATGTCATCTTCTACTTGTAAGCCTCTTGTGTTTTCCCACTGCTTCTTCAGTCTTTTTTCTTATCACAGAAAATCTGTTAAGGTGAAAAAGGAAGAATAGCTGCACAATGTCTTTTGATTGCTAGCAGCTCTCCATCTGGAAGCAACCCAGTTCTTGGCATCTCGATAAGGCCAACTCTTAAGAACTCAGTTATCAGATTAATCATATATTTGAGGTCAAACTGTAATAACCAGACACAGTCAGCTAAATTACAGCATTATCCAATTTACTTTTTTCCTGGGGAACAAAGATGCAACAGTTTTAATATTTATCTTACAGCTGCTAGCAACATAAAATGCTCAATAAAGCAATGGTATCATTGGGCTCCACAAATTGGCAGGCTTTGGTAGCCAGCCACTATATGTAGTTGCCCAACACTTCCCCAACAAGTCCTCTCATATGGGCAGAGGACTTGGGGTGGGCTCAGTTTCTCACTTCATGCTGGGAGGCAACTTGCTTTGAAGTGGTAAGAACCTCTCTCACTGCTTTTCCCAGGTTCTTTGCATTTGTGGCAGGGGGTCAGGGAGGGGTGGGATTTATCTCTAACTCCCATCAAGAACTGAAAGACTGACTCATCCCCCTCCAAGTTATCTTTCATGTGTGGAGCAGGACTCAGAGGGAGTTGTTCACAAATGCAGACACCAGGAAGAGATTCCTGGTTGCTGATGGTGACCAAATGGCCCAACTTGTGTAACCCTATCAGCAGCATCTATTAGAGATGGATGGGAAAGAATACAGAAACACCAAGCAATGCTCCTGGTAAAAGTAGTACATTGGCAGGCTTGCACTTGACTACAAGGCTCTTCTTGATGGAAAGAGAGCAAGAGGCAACTCAAGGAGAATTGTGGCAAATGGAATAGTACAATGATATTATAGGTGCAGGGTTTATTCTTATTGACCCCATCACAGACCCCATCACAGACCCCATCACAAACCCCATCACATAGTGACAAGCTATTGGATAGAAGAGTCTCTCTCTCTGTCTCTCTCTCTCAAAACATAAATATACTGTTTCTACCAGCAAATAAATCTTAACAAGTCAACATGAGAATCACTTGTGGGATCAGGTGCGGAGAAAACCAAGCAAAACTATTAGTAGTGTGACAAATAGGTGCCTGTACTTCCAACCCTGTATAGTAGGACATGCTGCAAGACACTCTCTGCTGTCTATTTAGGGGTATTCACTGCCACCAGCAGGAGATTATTAAATCTCAGCTTGACCATGTGTGAGATTCAGACATTTACACTTACGGAGAAGGACAGGCCCCTTTCCAATGTTCTTTTAATCTGCCAAGTAATTCAGCACATGAGTCAGATCTCAGGCTAGGCAAAAGAACTGGATTCTATTTTCCAATCTATATATATAAAAGAAGGTGTCCTGACTCCTGACTGACTGACTGATCAACGCCCAGCTCAAACCGTTTAATCTAGGAACATGAAATTTTGAAGGGACATTGCTTTTATGACGTAGACCCCCACTAAGGAAGGATTTTGGGAAATTCCATCCCTAACGGGGTGAAAAAAGGGGGCAAAATCACCCCACTCTCATATCTGCAGTTCTGCAAATAGGCCTCACCTCATAATTGCTGCAGGAGCCAACTTGCTGCAGGAGCCAATAGCAGCAATTATGCAAATAGCCCATGCACTACTTAGAATGTTCATATGAATTCCTGCAAGGGCCAATAGGGCTGGGTATGCAAATCTCCCCTAGGCCATTTAGAATGTTCTCTGAGGCGGTGAAAAGGGAGGGAAACTTTTTAAATGACTGACTGTTGTGTGGGGGGCATTGTTGCATAGGCTCCATCACGTTTTGACGGATCTACCCCAGACTTGGCATGCTCATTCTTCATCACTTGTAGACTCAGGATTAACCTGATTTTTCTTTAAGAACAGGTATTTCTGTCACAAAAGATTTCTGCTGCCAACACCCAGCCTAAACGTTACACTTTCAGTCAGAGACACTGCATCTTTTCCATACGTGTTTCTTTTAAAAACAATTATACCAAATCCTAAAATCCACACAAGCGCAGCCGCGGGCAACAGCTAGTTGTGTATATAGTTGTCCTGAGTTCTTATGAAACCTAGTGTTCGTTGCATACCGGGGTCCAAAAAAGCCCTCCAAAGAAGTGCCTCAGGCAAAGAAAAGTTTGCATTTGAAAGGCTTTTGTCTTACTAAATGCCCCCCCCCCCCCCCCCGCTGTTAGGATCAGAATAAGAATGGATTTCAGGTTTCAGGTACTTAAGGTAAGTAAAGACTTAATCTTTCCTGCAGCAATGTAAATCCAGGCAATCTGCATAACAAAAGAAAGGCCTTAATGGTGGTCAATTAGCATTTGAAAAGCCAAGAGAAAGGCCTGAGGCCTGTAAACTTTAAATCACAGCAAAGCTTTCCCTCAATGGATTTCTTTTCTGTTTGAAGGAGGTGTTTGCTATTGTTCTTGGCTATCAAAAGAAACTAAGATGACCTGTGGATGACCTCCTATTGTTCTGGGATTTTTCTGGGATAAATTGGACCCCATAAAATGTATTATTATGCTAATTTTGGGGGAACTTTTAAGCCTTGGGCATGTTTGGTTTATAGAAAGAAACAACACCTGTAAAAAGCAGGTGGCTGAAATTTGGTAATATTTTTTACTAAACAGTTTTAGACAATGTCCTAAAAGCAATTGCTGGTATGTCTTCTTATGTGTAAATTACACAACAGAATGTGAACCTGGGGAAGAAAACCACCCCAGAAAGCAGGATGAGGGAACTACGTAGAGAATTTTAGAAAGGGTCAGTTGCTTTTTTGTTTAAAAAACAGAATGAAACATGGAATTACTTAAAACTTTACCTATCAGGAACCTAAATCCTAAGCACAACTTACCAAAGCAGCTTGCAGGTGGGGTGGGCACCTGGGACAGTGCAGTGCACAACAGGCTAGTCTTGACTCTTAGCCAGCTCATGCGTCCTTGAGGTAGCTCCTGTATATACCTATTTAATGTGTGTCTGAGTCAGGGTGGTGGTGGTGAGGCAAGTCTCAGATGTGGAGTAATGCAAGGTTTGGTATCTACAGGGGGCTTGGCATACCTGGATATTCCCTTTGCTCACAATACATGTTCTAGAAGGAAGGAAGAAAAGATTGGGTATGTCACAGTAGGCTACTCAGCCTAGGATGTTTCAGACAACTCACCACCAGGAGCACTGGGATTTCATGCCAACAGAAAATTCTGTCTTGAAATTCCAGAAGGGGCCAAGTCCCCCTAAATCAAGCTAAGGTACAATTAATTTTAAAACGTTCAGCCTTAACGAAAAATTCAGAAACTAATTAGCAGCAAGCAGAAATATTCTGAGAAGATGCCACAAATACCTAATGCATTTATGGAAAAGGTAAGAGCAGCTAAGCAGCTGACTATTAATACATTTAGGGTGCAACCTTACACATGTTTAGACAGAAAAAGTCCTACAACACCTAGCATTCCCCAGCTAAGACTGCTGGCTGGGGAATGCTGGGAGTTGTAGGACTTTGTCTAAACATGCATAGGATTGTGCCTTTAATATATATGACATAAGAAAGAAGCACTGATCCATCTTTTTGGATTTTATATGTGAAATAAGGTGCCTATTAAAATAATGAGTGCAAAAAATAAAGTTTCAGAAGCAGTGAGTATTGGTTTGACTAATGTTTACCACTGCTTAGGTAACCCGCCATGTTCATGAAATTTGAAGATACTCTTAATTGCAAGCTTTGAAAATAATGTCCATTAAGAACATTACTGCTAATTTCTTTGCTCATTATTGCTCATTTCTCTCATGCACTCCATTAGGAAGTCCTGCATACATCCCATTGAAATAACTATGGTACTAAGCATTTCCTATATATTTTAATGGGTCTTGAGGAGAAAAACTTGCTTATGTTCTACATTTACAAATTGGTTGGTAGATGAAGAGTGGGATAAAATCCTTTAAAAATGAAATATTTTTATATGAACATTCATGTGTAGTTTAGAGATATTCAGTTTTAATTATTCTTAATACTCGTGCCTCTAAAAATAGGCATTGTTGAGACACCATTATTGAGAAGAAGTAAATCAGAATATTTCTAAACTATACATGAGTATTCATATAAAAATATTACTGGTGTATCTTACCTTTTCAGTCATTTTTCAAAGTTTTTTTCAGTCATGGAGTTATAGCAAACTAACAAAAATGTACGTAGATCTTTTTAAATACACAAGTATCTTTTTCATCCAATGTGTTTTATTACTACTTGCTTCTGCATTATGATTATTTCTTTAAAACAGAATCCACTATAAAAGAATTCCAGACTTCAGAAGTCTACCTTTGCTCTAAAACTGGATAATATTAATACATTTTCATCTGATTCTTTATTGCAAACCTTATTTTGCCTAGTTTTCATATATTTCTTTTTTTAGATGCAACTCAGTCTTTTTATGTATAGTATTATAAGATTAAATTCTTTAAGCTATAACCAATTGTCATGTCTTCAAGATACCAGCAAGGGGAGTAGTTACACTTTGGGAAGCTTTCTGTTTGGCTGAAAGAAATTATGCGGAAATAATAAACATATTGGTGTTGGGATTTATAAACAATGGAAAGGACAGATATTTTGATGTACCAACTCACCGCCCCCCACCAAAACCTGATTTTTTAATGATTGTTCCTGAATGAGAAGGGAAACACAAAGGAAACTAACACGCATCATTAGAGCAACACATTAAAAATAGCACAGTGTGTTAAGGGAAAGAAAGAAAAAACTTCATCATGTCATTTTCCTCTCTTTTTTAACCTTCAACAGCAAATGGCCATAACCTCAGAAGGCACATGTTACAGTTTCCTAAATTAATATTCTGTGGAAGAGGCACTGCATGTTGCAATCACCCCCCCCCCCCCCATTTATATAAATCCTGGCAGCTACTAAAAAAATGAAGGTTCTGAAAATAGAAAATGGAATCCCAAGTTTCTTTTAATCATATGTATAAAGTTTTAAAGTGCTTTGCAATAATTAAGTCCTCATAGAAATCCTTCTGAAGTCAGAATGACAATTATTATTATGTTTAGATGGGGAGCTGAGGCTGTCTGAAAGACTGACATGTCCAACAGCATCTAGCTTGGGACTTGAACTTGAGCCCCATTTCAACACCGTTCTCAAATGGATTAGTCTTGCCTCCATGCAGATGAAATAAATCAGTGCTTTCATAAAAGTCTTTTGAAGGTATTTGGTGGTTTACTGTATGGTTAAAAATAATGCTGTCTGATCTTTCTAAATCCCAGAGAACTTGTTCAGTTGGAGGAAACAAAAGGGGAATGACCAGCCATGGCATCCATGTTATCTGTAATTCTCTTACACAAGAACCTGTTGAGTTGAGATTATGCTATCATTCATGTTGCCTTGCCCCATGTAGACAATATACATCGTGAGAAGTGGTACTTCCTAGCTGAGAGTCAGTCACAGTCACACTCCCACAAGGGCACATATACCGAGAGAAACAGAAGTTAAAACAGTGTCTTTGAAAGAAAAGGGAGGCCTGCTGCACCAACAGGCCTAGGTGCAAGAGGCTGGAAAAGGCAAGCAATTCTTGCCTATTGTTTTGTGGTGGTTGGGTTAACTTTGGGTTGTTTAACACCTAAACAACCCAAAGTTCCTGGGTTGTTCGAATGTCTGACTGCCGTCTCCCAAAGCAGTTACTTTATTCCCATCAGACATCACAAATTGTTGATTGAAAGCGGAAGCAACAAGCGCATGGTAGGTAGTGCACTTGCTTCTGCTTGGCCACAGCAATTCCTGGATTAAACAACCCAGGAATCGCTGTTATGTGCGAACCGGGTGTTGAAAACTGGCAGTAACAGTGAATATAATAATATTTATTTACGGTCTACTGACCACACCAATACACACACACACACACACACACACACAATACAAACAAGATATACCAGCTCTCAGTTATACACTCGGAATAAAAACATACACAATAAAACAGAATCAGGTAAGCATAGAAGGCCTAGTCAGATTAGCAACATTCAAGAATTTTGCAACTTCCATAGTGATTACGGTAAGCTATTTGAGCCATCAAGCAGAATGGTCAAAAGAGACTCTAAAGATTGTCCAGGGAAAGTTTGTGTGACTGGGTGTATTAGAGTCTCTCTAGTCCCTCGATAGAAACTGCAGTTAAAAAGAACATGCACAACAGATTCCACCTCCTCATTGTTGCAGGGGCAGCATCTATTTTTCACTGGGATTTTACTGTATCTACCATCCAAAAGTTTGGAGGGTAGAACATTAAATCGAGCTAAGGAGAATGCTCTCCTGTATTTAGGGATAGATAACCACTCTAAATAAAGCATCCCATTTATAGGATAAAGGCCCAACAAACCCAGCGACAGAGGGGAACATGGGCCCTGGGCAAGTAGCAGTAACGAACTGTTCATAGCTTCTCCTGTCTCTTTCACTGCAAAGCCCAAGGAAGTAAAGGTGGTGAACATCTAGGGGAGGTGGGGGCCTGATTAGTAGATAGGTTGTAGAGTTTCAACTGTCCAGGATTATTGACTCAAGGCCCAAAATGTATCTCAAGCGGGATCTTTAATGCACAAGAGAAAAATCCCAGAAACAAATGTAATGTTGTAGTTTAAATTCACATATTCTCCTCAGTAATATCATGAAACATTATGGCTTCTTTACTCTCCGCTGCAAAACAAAACAGTAACACCATAGACAATATATGACATTTTGCCAAGAAGGAGTGACCTGATATACCACTGCTTTTGAGTTCCACAACAAAGGCACAATATAAATGTTATATATATATGTATCTATTCTTTTACCCCCCAAAATCATGAGTATTCACTGTAAGGGCAATTTAGCTCAGTTACCTGCACAAAATCATGGAGAATTATCACACATGGGAAACTTCCAGCTAATAGCTTTAAAGAACATGAAGTAAACATTTTAATGGAAATACGTTTGCATTTCAGGAAAATCGATAGACCAAACGTCATACACTGAACTCCATTAGGAAATACATGTATCAAGTCAACAGACAATTTGCATTAACATAGTGGTCATGGACCATAGTGGACCATAGTGGTCATGGTCATTATTTTATGCTGATTAATTCAGTCATGCAGTACAAAACCTACTTCTTAACACATTTTCCTCACGGAAAATATATTTTGCCTACTGAAAATACAAATGGCTGCATGTCCTCTGGACTAAGCAACCTTAGTTTGTGTGAAGATTAGCTGTGAACATTTGATAGTTTTCATGTAACCAGACTGATTTTTAGGATGTGTAGACATCACCACTGGCCAGTTGTATTGTACATTGTACAAACTGACCTGGTTCAGATGACACAACAAAACCATGGGTTGTTGTGAATGCATGGGAGTGAGCAAGTAAGTGTGCTGGCTCCTGACTGCTCGACCACTTCTGCTGCACTGAACAACCAAGGGATGGAGTGCTAAACCATGGGTTCCTCACCCAACAACCCACAATTCTGGGTTCACATGTCACACTAAACAACCCAGGAATGGAGCATCCCTGGAGTGTTTAGCACAGCAGAAGTGGTTGAGTGGTTCGGAACCAGCTTGCTTGCTCCTGAACAACCTATGGTTTGTTTAACTCTCAGTTGTTATGTCATCTAAACCAGCCCACTGTGTGACTGAGACTGATTTTTGGTCATGTGAATCATGCTGAGCATAAAGCCCGACAAAGCCCAATTTTTCTAATGAAAAACTTGGAAATTTGGGAGAACACAGAAAAAAACCTGTTATGTAATATGTTCTCTCTAATAATGAGCTAAATGCTTTTTAAGACAAGGTACAAGGTTTTCTTCACTCAAAAGCAGTTTGAAGATTTTTATGTTAAGGCAATCTACAGCATTAAAGAATGATAATTCCCAAGTATACTGTAGACATATACAATACTAAAATCCACGATGAATCTCTGCACCTAGATTTCAATTTTTTCAATGTTGTTATAAGGTTTAACATGTTATTCAAATATGCTACTGGTCCTCAATATTGTGACAGTATGACACTGTCACAAGAAATACACACTTTCTTTCATACAATTTTTTTCTTTACTATAAAATGTGTAGTTTCTATTCTCAAGTTTTATTTTTTCCTACTTCTCAGATGACAAACACTTAAGATCCTCCACAGATATACTACTGATGCAGTTTCTGTGATCACAGTGACTCCAAAGTGCTGCTGCAGTCATGGAAAATGCAGTGGGACTGTATCTGTGGGATGCTGGTCCCAATGGCAGCTGGTAAGTACCGGGCCAGGGGGGCAGAAGATGGGCCACTGGAAGAGGCAGAGCCAAGGGGTCACCACTGTACTGGAGAAACAAAGGCAGAGAGCATAAAAGTTGGCCATCCATGTAGCATAGGAGTTTGTTAAAAGGCATAGCAAAGAGAGATTCACATAGTAAGTTCTCCCTCTTTCAGTGTGCTCGAAAGACACTGAGACAACCAAAGGACAACTTTCTCATGTGTGTAGAATAGCCATCTGTACATCATATCACATGACAAACCCACCTGTGTCTATTTTGCTGTGTGTGTGCTCATGTAGCAAAATACCATTATTGGTTACCAACACAGCAAAAAAATAAATAAAAAGAGTACATTTTCTAGATGCCATAATGTTGCAAGACCCTTTACTACACTTTGCATTCCTCACGTTTTGTCCCCTGATAACATTAATAGCTCAGGAATTTATTCCAGTTTCAAAGGGCTAGATTAACTCAGTTAATAATTCTTATGTAGTGTTTCCTGGGTAGACCCATTGGGCAAGGCAGTCTGCATTTGAAACGTAAGATTTCATGAGCATCTCCCCTTCCCAACAATTGTAATTTCACTGTAAAGCTCCCAAGCCTTTGGCTACTAATCCTTGCCTGTCCTTATGCTTTGCGTTTCCTTTTGTGTATATTTCTCTTTAATAATGAATTACTATTACTGCTATTATCGATGAAGCACCTCAGAAACAAGGGACTGTGCTGTGACTTAAAAGGAGAGAGGAAAATTAACCACAGGCTTATGGTGGTTATTATTTTATTAATTTATTATATTTATTAATCGCCCATCTGGCCGGTCACCCGGCCACCCCGGGCGATGTACAACCAAAATAAAACAGTAAAACAATACAATAAAATATAATAATTAAAACAGTATAAAAATTTCTTTTAAAATCCTAACCCACTCCATATTCCCGCCTGAACAGCCATGTTTTTAATGCACGGCGGAAGCTCATCACAGAGGGGGCATGGCGAAGATCACTAGGGAGGGAGTTCCATAACGTGGGGCCGCCACAGAGAAGGCCCTCTTCCTAGTCCCCACCAGCCTGGCTGCTCTGGCTGATGGGATAAGGAGAAGGCCGTCTGTGGCAGATCTTGTTGAGCTGCCTACTTGATGTTGCTGGAGGCGCTCCTTGAGATAAACTGGGCCGGAGCCATGTAGGGTTTTAAAGGTCAAAACCAACACCTTGAATTCGGCTCGGCAAGCAACTGGTAGCCAGTGCAACTCCTTAAGCACTGGCGTGATGTGATCACGCCGGCGGCTGCCCTTAATCAGGCGAGCCGCCGCATTCTGTACCAGCTGAAGCTTCTGAACCGTCTTCCAGGGTAACCCCACGTAGAGCGCATTACAGTAGTCTAGGTGAGAGGAGACCAAGGCATGAACCACTGATGGGAGCAGGTGATTAGGAAGGTAGGGGCGCAGCTGCCGTATCAGATGGAGTTGATACAGCGCCGCCCAGCTCACAGCTGACACTTGAGCCTCCATGGACAGCTGGGAGTCTAGAATGACCCCCAAGCTGCGGACCTGGTCCCTCAGGGGTAGATGTACCCCATTCAGCACCAGGTCAACATCCCCTAACCTCCCCTTGTCCCCCACCAGAAGTACCTCGGTCTTGTTGGGGTTCAGTTTCAGCATGTTCCTTCCCATCCAGCCAGCCACTGACTCCAGGCACTTGGACAGGGTCTCAATGGCCAACCTCGGTGAGGACTTAAAACAGAGGTAGAGCTGTGTGTCATCCGCATACTGATGACACCGCACCCCAAACCTCCTGATGATTGCTCCCAGCGGCTTTAGGTAGATGTTGAATAACATCGGGGAGAGGATGGAACCCTGCGGCACCCCACAAGTCAGCAGCCGAGGGTCCGAAGCCTCCTCCCCAAGAACTACCCTCTGGTACCTTCCAGAGAGGAAGGACCGGAACCACTGCAATACAGTGCCTCCCAAGCCCAAGCCCTCCAGGTGGTCCAGGAGGATACCGTGGTCAACAGTATCAAAAGCCGCTGAGAGATCGAGGAGGACTAGAAAGGAGCATTCGCCCCTATCCAAAGCCCTCCTCATATCATCCACCAAGGCGACCAAGGCCATCTCCATCCCATGTCAAGGCCTGAAGCCCGACTGGCATGGATCTAAATAATCGGCTTCATCCAAGTGTGCCTTCAACTGCGCACCCATCACCCGCTCGATCACCTTGCCCAGAAATGGTAAATTGGAGACTGGGCGAAAGTTGTTTAGATCCTGGGGATCCAAGGAGGGCTTCTTTAGAAGCGGTCTTATTACCGCCTCCTTGAAGGCTGATGGCATCACTCCCTCCTCGAGGGAGGCATTCACCACCGCCTTGATCCCCTCACCCAGTCTCTCCCTACAGCTCATGATGAGCCAGGACGGGCAAGGATCAAGCAAGCAGGTGGTCGGCCTCACAGATGAAAGCACCTTGTCCACTTCATCAGAAGGAAGAAGCCGGAACCGATCCCACAAAACCGGTCTGCCATTGGCCTCCTCCCGCTCACTCCCTGTGTCCATGACACACGATGATATTATCATCATCATTACTACCACCATCATCACCACACTCATCACAAAATCAACCTTAGTGTCATACCCTTATTAGACCAACCACAAGATCACAAAAACTGTGCAAGCTTTTGAGATCTCCAGATCTCTTCATCAGGCAAGACGTTACAAAAAGCAGATGGAGAGAAAAACAACAAAACCTGACTTGAGGTGAAGTCAGTGTCTGTATGTTCAGAGTCCCAAGATAGGGGAGTGGTCTGAAGACATTCAATTTAGGCTCTAGCAGATCATGTAAGGGTTACAGGTTGGACTGGAGCAGTGGAGCTGCCCCAGGGTTGCTGAGAACAAGAAAGGGAGGACATGCAGACAATGTGACAAGAAAGGTATAAAAGTTGACATTTTAAACAACATGGGGACACAGACTTAAATGCATATTACACTCCCCATGAATTTTTCCAGTCACAACCCACAGAAATAGAGAGTTTAAACTCACATTAATTCATCCTATTCTAAGCCAGCCAGCCACAGACCCCACACAATGGGGGTTCATAGATTAATATCATAGAGTTGGAAGGGGCCTACAAGGCCATCAAGTCCAACCCCCTGCTCAATGCAGGAAACTAGAGGAGGGATCTCCCATCCAAGTAATAACCAGGCCTGACCCTGCTTAGCTTTCCACACTCAAGACAAGCTGAGCCAGCAGGAGCCACAGGGTTAATGTATTAACTGAACTTATTTTTACCCCACCCCCACAGAATTTTGTTTTTAAAAATGCTAAGCAATTGTTGTGGACTTTCTATTGGACACAGCAACTACCAAGTTATAAACATTTGGATCCAGGAGACATCGTATATTGCACCAGGATCAAGCATAACGGTGATCTGGCACTGTTATTTATGCTAACACCTGAAGCCCTGAATGTGTTCTGTTCTCAAAATATGAATGGCATGGATATTTACTTTCCACAGCATGGGGAAACAATGGTAATTTGCCAAAAAAGTCCCATATTTTACTTATGGAAAGTTCTGGTCTGTTACAGCCGGATTCAAGCCATGACTATTCAGAAGTAAATCCCACGATGTTCAAATTAACTTGCTTCCAAATGAGTATGCACAGGATTGAACCTTATCCTTCTAATAAGTAATCTTGCATACACATGAAGATCCAACAAGATATATGTAAATTATCTCCAAGCAGCTATGATTCTGAAGTACACATGCCATGTGGGCTGCACAACCAAAGATTTTGGATTATGGTTGTATAAAAGCCCTATTTATTCACAAACCAATAGGTTTTATTTATTTCAGCATTCGGTATACTTGCTTCTCAGCAAATCTATGGATTTCAGAATGGGTTACTTTATTTAAAACAATGATTTAAATTGTCTTGATTTTAAAGCAATACTACTTGATTATAGTAGTAGGCGATCACTCGTGACCGAGTAAGATTGTCTTCCAGGATAAAATTACAAAAAGAAAATTATAAAAAGAGGAAATTCTAAAAAAAATAATAATTGTGTAGACTCTAGCGATGGGTCCATAAGTGACTGTGGAGGCCAATTCTAGATCCACACAGCTTCCCACAGTGAGGACACAGGTTACCAGATGGAAGATGGTCCTGTAAAGGATTTGTCTGATGTGCTTTTCGCTTAGCACATTTCTCCCTTTCACCTTGCACTCGGGCCTCTTCAAAGTCCATAGAACCTTTGTGAAAGGCCGACCTCCAGTTAGATCATTCATGGGCCAGTTTCCCAGTTTTCGATGTTTATATTGCATTTTTAAAAATTAGCCTTAAGAACATCTTTAAACCTCTTATACTGACCACAGATATTCCGCTTTCCATCCTTGAGTTGGGAATAAAGTAACTGCTTTGGGAGACGGCAGTCAGACATTCGAACAACATGACCGGTCCATTGAAGTTGGCGTTGAAGGATCATTTTTTCAACGCTAGTAGTCTTTGCTTCTTCCAGTACACTGACATTTGTTCGCCTATTTTCCCAAGTAATTAGCAGGATTTTCCGGAGGCAACGTTGATGAAATCTTTCAAGGAGGTGGAAGTGACGTTGATAGATAGTCCATGTTTCGCAGGCATACAATAAAGTTAGTAATACAATGGCTTTATAAACCAGCGTTTTGGTCTCCTTACAGATATCCCGATCCTCGAACACTCTATGTTTCATTCGAGAAAATGCAGCACTTGTGGAGCTCAAACGATGCTGGATTTCAGTGTCAATGTTAGCTGTAACAGAAAGATAGCTGCCAAGATAGAGAAAACGATCAACATTTTCCAGTATTGCCCCATCAAGCTGGATAGATGGCATCACCAAAGGGTTAACTTGCACTTGCTGATGAAGCACTTGCTGATAAAAACACTTTGGGTTTTTTGATGTTAAGTGAGAGACCGAGTTTTTCGTATGCTTCTGCAAAAGCATTTAGGATAGTTTGGAGATCATCCTCTGAATGTGCGGAGACCACATTATCATCAGCATCCTACTTGATTATAGTATCTCACACTGGATTGTCCATAAAACGTATTTTGAATCCATAGCAATCGTTTTCATAGCTTTGTACTGAACTTTATATGCTGTACTGAATAACTTATTCTATAAATGTTTTCTTTCAAGATGTTACTAAAACCACATGTAGAACCAGGTAGATATACAGCTTATATCCTACAGGATGATTCAGAAATCAGCCACAATGATTTTCAGAATGGTTTACTCCTATGTAAGTATGCACACAACTACAGCCTTATAAATTTTTAAGCCTAATGAGGTCCTCTGCCATTATCCATTATGCCATTATTATTAGTGTTGGAAGAATTCCTAGATAAGACTTCCTCCTATGTCTAAAACGATATTTCTTTTAAGTAAGAACTTCAAATAATGTTTTATGTGTATGTAGTACACTCAAGACAGGTGCTTTCCATCCTTTTTATTAGATATATCTAACTCTATTCGGTCTTGAAATATAAAGGATCCCCCAACCCCATGTAAACGTAATACACTGAAAAACGTTTTGCTAAAGCTATCAATTTTTTTAATCAATATATTTCCTGAAGCTAACCCCATTTTTATCCATGCTGCAGCTTTATAGGAGCCTTGGTGGTATGTTTGTCTTTTTTCCACTTCATAGACAGGTGCTAAACACACAGTTTGCTTCCTCATTTATCACACTAATGAAGATGCTAATTGTTCATTTAAAATTTGGACCGAAGGATAATATTTGTGACACAAGATTATCTTTCCCCAACCCAATCTGTTTGTTTTAATTTGTCAATGTCATTTTGGCCCTTCAACTAATTAACCATTTGTATCTTTCTCCTCCAAGTCAATCTGAATGGATTTTTCAGGTAATCTTTCATGCGTTATGTGAAGAAATGCCTATATATAACGTGGTTGTTCTGTAATTTGTACTTTGTGTAGCCTCTGTGAAGTTACAATGTATATGAGCATTCCTGAGGCCTTCTTTTGTTTCTGTCAAAGGCCTGTGTATAGTTGCTGAATGACATTCTGAAGGGAGAGAGAGTCAGTCACTTTGAATATTGTTACATGGTGCCTGAATCAGGTAAATTCAATTCTGATTGGCTGGGGATTCTAGCTAGGTGGAAAAGAGCAGTCGGGAAATGACAGTTAAGGTATGACAGCTAACAGTTGGGGGGGAGTCAGAGAGAGTCTGTGGAGAGGGAAGAAGGTTTGCTGGTTGGTGTGTGGTGTTTGAGAAGAACAAAGAGAAAGCTGAGGAGAAAGTGAAGGCTTGAATATTAAGCTATTCTTTCTCTGTGGGATAACTTTAGGTGGCTGGCGAAGATCAGAAGGTGGCTGTACAACTTAGCACAAGACATTTAGTACTAACAAAGAGGGGAAAGGGGAAGAGGGAAGATAGAGAGATGCCAGGCAGTTCACTACAGCCTCAACTTTTGCCATCTTCATGTTATCACCCCATACCCCTCCAGTTCCCTTCCATCCACAAAACTATTCCTGTATCCATCACCTTCTAACTTTCTCATTCACTCCCTTACCCGTCAATATACTTATTTATTCAACTGTTTATATGCCACTTTCCAGGTATCTAACCTCCAAAAGCAGTTTACAACACATTAAAACACATTAAGATGCAAATAAAACAGGGGAAGACAGCAGCAGGGAAGGAAAAGACTTCCATAAACGCCAAACAAAATCACCACATAAAACATACTAAAAACTTGGGGTTAAAGGTCTTCACTTTGTGCAAAAATGATAACACAGTTAATGCCAGCTGAGCCTCCTTGGAGAGCACATTTCTGTTTCACCACAACAGAAAAGGCCCTATTCTGGGTCACCATCCACTGCATTTCAGACTGTGGGGGGTGGGGGGCTCATAGAAGGGTCTCCAATGAGGATGTTCATACCAAGGTAGGTTCATGTGGGAGGAGGTAGCCCTTGAGGTAATCTGCTCTCATGCCATTCAGGGGTTTACAGGTTAAAGCAGCACCTTGAATTGGTCCCAGAAATGCTTCAAAAGCCACTGCAGCCATTCAAGGCTGCCAATATGACTTTCATATACCTGGTACCAGTTTGTATCCTACTTGCTGTATTTTGTAACTACTAACAGTAATTTCTAAACTGTTGGTAAGGGCAGCCCCATGTATAAACCATTGCGATAGTCAAAATGGGTTGAACGACTACGGTCAGCTGTTGTTGTTGTTGTTTTGCAAAGGAGGGGAATTTGGGATTGTAAATTCTGTGGTATCCTCTATATGGGCATATTTTCTAGAAGAGACATGTTTACAGTTCCCAGGGCTGGTCCAACCTGCACACACACACACACACACACACACACACCCGCCCCCGAAATCAAGGCACATAGTACGCAAGGACAGCCAACTTGTTTGGGCAAGTAAAACAGAAAATCCCACAGGCACCTCACCCCCCCTGGCAGTAAAAAATGTAATAAATTAAATAACTAACAATCTGCTGCCCCTTCATGACACCCAAAATCGACTGGCTGAGATAGCTGCTTCACTCAGCCCAAGGGTAGGACCAGGCCTGCAGTCCCTCATTTTCCTGTAGTTTTGATTCTGAAGGTAATTGTAAGAGGGAGCACAACATCAATTGGAAAGTTCTGTCAGCCTCTAAAATGCATCTTTGCTTTCCTCAAGTTACCCAGTATCAAATTCACACCATACTAGTAACCCATGAAGAACAAGCACAATCTATCAACTTTCAAACCTCTTCAGTGGAATCCTCACTAAGTAAGACACATGGAAGCTTCTCCCATCCTCTGCCATCTGTTTCAATAAGGCGCATGTCAGTCATGCAGCATGTCTTAAGCAAGTCTCCAAACATATGAGGAGTTACATCGATAAAGATATTAAATACAGGGTCAACCTGTGAAAACAGGTTTTAGTCCCTTGGCTGGCATAAATTACTCTTGGGTTTAAAAATGCTCTTGCATTTTCTTAGTGAGTTTCTTTTTTCTGTGAAATTATTTGTTGTTACTTCTAGTATTTTCTAGTTTATCACTCTTAAATGAAGGTATTTTGGAAAGTTATTAATAAATTGCACTGCAGGAACAAAACAATGATCTCCGGAAGCAAAATGGTGTGTAAAGTCTATCCTTTGTAACTGAGCCCAGAAAAGTAATGATATTCGGAAAACAAATAGCCTTTTATATTTTAACCTCTGGGTAAAACTACCTGTATTTTTCTGAAATCAAATGAGCAAAGTATAAAAACTGACTAAATTCAGCCACATTCATCCTTCTGTACTTTGAAACAAAGCAGCTGAAGCTAAGTGCTATTTGAGCAGTTGCTAGAACCTTTTGGTAGATTTCTGTAATATAATAAAGACAGATCAGTGCCTGAAAAATATTATTGCCTATGGGCCTGGAACAATGTGAATTCTGTGTCAGGCAATGCAACATTGCTTCTCAGATAGCCAAGGGACAACAAAGATTAAGATCTGAATGTTACAGATGAATACTTAAGAGATGTGCCTGGCAACTGAGTTCCAGATCAAAGTGCCATTACAGCTTTACAGTCCTTCAGTGAAGAGCAGCAATGGAAATGTACTGTTGTCTTGAATGATCTCAAACACTGATCAGGGTCTGCATTGTCACTAACAGACAAAATGGATGATAGGAATTGTTCACTTTGGGGTATCAAGAGCACATGCAGCTGGGAATTGGGGTGAAAGTATAGTCAGACAGAGGTACATTATCATTGTGTCCTCCCCCCACCTGCTCAAATACAGAAATGATAAGACATAAGGGGGGGGGGAGCACCAAGGGGAAATGTATACAAATGAAAGGCAGTGAAAGATAGGTGTGGATCAAAGGAAACCAACTACAGGTTGAAGAAAAAAAGGCAGATAAGAGTTCAATAAAAGAGCCTGACATATCAAGTCAAAGGGGAAAAGCAACATAAAATTTGAAAGTTGAGTATGTATGAAAGCCTGACTTAAATATAAGTATAATCTCTTTCATTTATTAATATATGAGAGAGAGACAAAGGTAAGTATCAACTGGTCACAGTACAGTGTAACCAAGCGATTAACGGTGATAAGCAAATGAGCATACATCTATGCAGTTCTGTTCTCTGTCAGACCCCCTTCTTCCTACAGAAACAATTATACAACATGTGAGCCATACAGAAATTGCTTACGCATGTAAGCATTCCACATTACATTCATATCTACCAGTCCATTTGAACATAGACTGAAAGCACTCCATTAATTGACAGCCTGGGCAAGTGTTCTGTTGGCATGCCAATGCTTCATGTGAATGGGCCAGTACATGTGGTACTTGCATTTAAAGTGATGGGGCACATGTGAAATAAAAGAAAAAAATCTATAAGAACCTTGTAACTAAGAACTGGTGCCTGAGTTTTGCTTTCTTCCTCCCCCCCCCCCCAATCCCTTTTCCTTTTGTGTCATATCTTTTAGATTTTAAGCCTGAGGGCAGGGACTGTCTAATATTAATCTTTGTAAGCCACTCTGGGAGCCTTTTTTGGCTGAAGAGTGGGGTAAAAATGCTGTAAATAAATAATAAATAATACACACATAAGCACTTTATAACATGCCACTTATAAGTCAGGCTTTTTAAAGTTGCAAACTCCTAACAGCCATCTTATGAGCAGCAAAAGTTCTCTGGGACCGCTTTTCTCTTCCCTAGCAAATCACACCCCTATACTTACGCACACAAGGGCAAAAGGAAGGGGGGGGGGGTAAACGACAACCAAAATGGTCAAAAGGCTGGAACAATTCCCCTATGAAGAAAAGTTATAATATTTGGAGCTTTTTAACTTAGACAAAAGGGGGTGTAAGAGATGTGATAGAGGTGTACAAATTAATTATGCATGGTGAGGAGAAAATGGATAGAGAGAAGTTCTTCTCCCTCTCTCATAATACAGTACTAGAACCCAGGGGGGGGGGTCATCCCATG
The DNA here is from genome assembly GCA_021292165.1 of Shinisaurus crocodilurus. Taxonomy (NCBI): domain Eukaryota; kingdom Metazoa; phylum Chordata; class Lepidosauria; order Squamata; family Shinisauridae; genus Shinisaurus; species Shinisaurus crocodilurus. Next base: position 164,093,952 of record CM037880.1, read on the forward strand.
AAGCTGACTGGTGGGAGATTCAGGACAGATAAAAGGAAGTATTTCTTCACACAGTGCATAGTTAGCTATGGAATTCACTTCCACAAGATGTAGTGATGGCTGCCAATTTGGATGGCTTTAAAATGGCATGACACAAATTCATGGAGGAGAAGGCTATCAATGGCTACTAGTCATGATGGCTACAGATTATCTCCAGTATCAGAGGCAGTATACCTGTGTACACCAGTTGCTGGGGACACAGGAGCGGGAGGGTGCTACTGCACTCCTGTCCTGCTTGTGGACTTCCCATTGGGGCATCTGCCTGGGAACAGAGTACTGAACTAGATAAGCCTTTGGTCTGATCCAATACAGCTCTTCTTATGCTCTTAAAGTGGATACAGTCATGATGGGCAGTGCTGGCTGTAGGTTTTTGAGGGCTCTTGTGCAAGGCAACCTCAATGGCCCCCCTCCCTTCGTGAGACTACCTTCTCATCGCCATTGTTACCTTATCCTCTTTTTCATCATTGATACCACTTGCTTGCTTGACAGGCAGACAGCCAGGGAGCAAGTAGGCCGTGGCATCACTTTTTGGCATGAAAATTACAGGTGCGGACCCCCCAACTGGGAGTGGGCCACAGTGGAGGACAAAGGGTTAGAGCCCTCTACCTCCCACACTAGGGTTTCAACCTGGATCTGGCCCACTGCACTTACTTTAGAGTAAGGAAGACATGGCTGCTAGTTATGTCTTGAAAGTAATGTGTAGCCTGGCCCTCATTGAGACATTTTATTAGGGGGAAGGGGAGAGAACTTTGCACTAGGTGGACAAGACTAAAATAAAACAAAACAACAACTTGAATAATTAAAATTCCTAAAGAATAATTAATACACAAGCAGGAAAAGGATAAGAGAAATCAAATACAAAATCAGGTCTGAAATGTAAGTGAAAAATCTGATTTTTTAATAATTTTAATACAGAACCAAAGAAAAGGCCAGAGAAATATCTAGAGAGGTGGGCAACCTGTGGCTTTCCAGATGTTTTGGCCTTCAGCTCCCATCAGCCCTAGCCAGCATAGCCAATTGTGAGGGATGATCAGCGTTTTAGGCCAAAACATCTGGAGGGCACCCCTGCCCACCCCTGCTCTATATTCCACAGATAAAGAGCTGTGAGAAAGAAAGCACAGAGAGAGGCTAAACAGCAAAACCGAGTGGAGGTTTAGCAAGATTAGAGCCGCAATACTATCAGGGCCGGCGCTACCGCTAGGCAAACTAGGCGGTTGCCTAGGGCGCGCGGCTGAAGAGGGCACGGAAATGCTGCGCTCCTCTTCGCTGCCGCTGCGCCGCCCCCGCCAGGCCTCCGCTGCAACGCCCCCGCCAGGCCTCCGCCTCCCCACCCTCCTGCCTGCCTGCCGCCGCCGCGCCTCCCCCGCCTGCCCGCTCGCTCGCCTCTGCGCCTCCCCCCGCCTGCCCGCTCGCTGCCGCTGCGCCTCCCCCCGCCCTCCCACTCGCTGCCGCTGCGCCTCCCCCCGCCATCGCCACCCCCCCAACCCCCCGTCACGTCATCGCGTCGCTTCCGGAGCCCCGCCCGCGTTGTTTTGGTGGGAGGAACCAGGGCAACAGGGCTTAAACAGCCCTGTTGCCATGGTTTCCCCGGCAAAAAACAGCGCGGGGGTCCCGTCGCATTGCGTCCTTCAGGAGGAGGAGGAGGAGGAGGAGGAGGCGGCAGCAGCAGCAGCCGCAGCAGCAGCCGCCGCCGCAGCCAGGGCGGGGGGGGAGGTAGGTTGGTGGCGGCGGCGCAGGGTTTTTTTTTTTCCTGCTTTGGAGAGGGGGGGCCCCTAAATATTTTTTCGCCTGGGGCTCCAAACTGCCCTGCACCGGTCCTGAATACTATGCATGTTTAGACAGGAAAAAGTTCTGACTGGGGCATGCTGGGAGTTGTAGGACTTTTTTTCTGTCTGAACTATAGGATTGCATCTTAAGTGTTTGATGAACAAAGGAGCTGAGAGAAGGGGAAAGATCATGAAGAGACAACAATAAGAAGTTTAAACAATACAAAAGACAGAGACAGACAGAAAATCATACTTCTACAATCATAAGAGCTAGAATCTTACTTTAGGAGGGGAAAACATACAAGCAAAGCTTTCCAATTCCGCATGAGTTGCCATATTCTGCATGAAATTCCACCTGGATCAGTAAGTGGAAACCAGTTTCTACTGCACAGTATCTCAATTTATTCAGTATACCAATGGTCACAACATAAAATTCAATAAGCCAAGTAGAAGAGCTGCATGGCAATATTTTCCTATCTGCATTTTGTCAGCATGAGGCAAAATGACAGTTCCTTCTGCATTAGTCATTTATCATTTCAGATTTGTTTTGCTTGCATAAACACAGCTATGTTAAAACAATAGAATCTCTTGCTTTTCCAAAACGGTGTTCCATAGTTCTTTGGTTTGTTTTTTTTAAAAAAAAACTTGCTTTCCATCTTAAATATGACTGCCTGGAAAATAAAATTTGCTTCAAAAATGCCATTTTTGTTCTTGTCTCTAACTCATGGGTCTTTTTGCATGTCTCTCTCTAGTGAATCTTTTAAAATCCACTTTGTTTTAACCAGGAAAACAGTCCATATTAAGCATGTGGCTTGCTGGTTTCTTTTAGCATCTTAACTTTTATTAACCTTAAGGAACCAGTAGCTGCTTTAGGTTAGAAAGAAACACAAGGGCACTGCAGTGTGAGTCTGGTGGCGGTGATGATTCAAGGAGAGTCTAGCTTATCACTGGCAGTTTTTAATTCAACATAGGCAATCAGGCCACTGGCTAAATTAGGCATCTGCAATCAAAATGTCTTGAACAGGAACAGACAACATTTTAAAAAGTCTTAGGAACACGATGAGAGATACAAAAGTTATTGTTGCAGCCAACATTTGAAAAATCTTGTGAGAATTTGAGTAGGTACTTTCAAGATCATGATAGCTATGGAATAGTGGGCTTGGTCTGATACGTTTGTTATAATTCCAGATATTTTATACTAAAACATTAGCAGCTACTCCTTGCTGGTGAACCCTCGACCAACCGCTCTACTTTGACTAGTCTGGCAACTGGGCCATGGTCACAGTGACAATCCTGGTTCAGAATTACCATTGGCTTGAGTTAGGCAGACTAACAGGCTGTACAAATTGAAAAGTATCCAATAACACTGGACAAGCAGGAGCCAAAGTTACATCCACTGGGTCTGTATCAACTATAGCATCCAAGTCAGAGCGGATCTGAGTGACTTTGTCTGCAAAGTGCTGAGCAAATTGTTCACAGCGGGCTGTTGAAAGGTCTGAGTTTTCCTCTTGTGGTCTGGTGTGTAAAAGACCAACCAAAACAGCTCTGCAGGATGGCTCTCTGCAGATGCAATAGCGGCAGAATTTTTGTGGGTTTTTTGCTGCCTGTATTGCCACAGAGTAGAACTTTAAATAGCCCGGGTTCAATTGGATTCACTGAGTTTTCAGAGAACTATGCTCCAGTAGCCGTCTCACTTGTTTCATTGCAGCCAGCTCCCTAGAAAACCAGGGTGCTGGTGTGGCTCCACTTCATGAGAGATGACACTCAGGAGCGACTGTGTCATCCTGACACCCTGGCCATTTTTCTGTTCCTGAGATCAGCCAGGGCTTTGACAGAATCGCCTGCCGAGGCAACAGGAAAATCCCCAAGAGCTATCAGGAAACCATTTGGATCCATCAGCCTCCTGAGGTGGACCATCTTAATTGGCCCTCCACCCCTGCTGAGGTTCTGAGTGCCAGCAAGTCTAAACCTCACCAGGTAGTGATCTGTTCATGACAACGGAACTACAGAGAATTCCTCCACACTATCACCCCATCCAGCACAGAACACGAGGTCCAGAGTGTGCTCAGCAATATGGGTGGGGCTAGATACCATTTGGGACAGACCCATGGTTGTCATGGCGGACATGAAGTCCTGAGCTACTCCTGACAGGGCAGTCTCAGCATGGATGTTGAAATCCCCCAGCACAACAAGCCGAGGGGTCTCCAACACCAACCCTGAGACTACCCCGGCTAGTTCAGGAAGGGAGACTGTTGAGCAGTGAGGTAGACGGTACACCAACAGAATCCCTGTTCTGTCCCGGGCACCCACCTTCAAATACACACACTTGAACCCAGCTGACTGTGGGATAGGGCACCTGGGTCAGGGGGATAGAATCCCGATAGACCACTGCCACTCCACCTACTCACCGCCCAGGACTTGCCTGCTGCTGGACAGAGAACCCAGTGATATATATCACTGAAAAGGAATAGAGAAGACATAATACAAGTTTGAGTGGGGGGTGGCGAGGGAAGACACAAATCCAGCAATGGAACACACTGCAGCAAATGTTCAAAGTGAAAAATCCTGCAGAGCAAGAATCAGGCATAGTTTCAGCAGTTAACTTTGCATGGCATTACCCCACTCCAACCCTAAAAAACTTTTGCAAATCAAGAGTAATAAATTGAAAGTACTGCTTTGACATTGAACAGCAACTAAACAGTTCTCTGCTTGTTCCACACAGGCGAGAGGACAGTATAATTAAACAGTTCATAAAAATGGATTTGACAGCAGCTGATCTATAGTCTTTGGTGTACACATTTTGCCCCTGAACTGGAATGGTTTTATTTCTGCTCTAGTTATAAAGGTTGATAAAACATTCAGGCTTTAAAAAAAATTAATAAACTCCTTGAAAAAAAAACTCTGGTTAATGATCCTTGTACTTGATTATTAGATTCCAAAAAATCTGATAAGGACATCCTAAACACTGCCCAGATTGTCATATGTCCCTTATTATTTTAAAAAACCCTTAATTCCATAGAATAAAAATTTAAGCCCTTATTTCAGAGCATTTCTGATCTAAAGAATTAACAGTATTTCAGTTTTAATGTATTTCAGTGTTGTTCTGGCAAGCTTAAGACTGAAGAAGAACAAGAGATGAACTTTAAATAATATTTTTTAGAGAGTAAAACAACCATGAGCTCCTTGATATATTCTCAAAAATCCCATAATGTTCTACATAACCAGCCAGGGGCAAAACAGACACAGCTAAGTGCTTTATAATACTTCTTTCACTTTCTTTCAAGTGCTAAATGGGTTTTCTGAATGAAGTCCCCCTGCCTGATTAAAAAAAGTACACATATGATGCAAGAAAACCCCATATTGACATATTGGATTGCACTTATATTTCAGTCAAGCTACGAAAGCATATAGCTTGCAGGGCTTAGGATGCACTAAAGGAGTACAAATGATTTTTGGAGAAAGCTCCCAGAAAATGTACAATAGGACACAAGGTTATTGATCCCTGTCTTTTGAGAAAACCCTGCTGTATAGTAAATGTAAAAGGGCACTAGAGTTGTTTTATGAAAACATTAAATGTTAATCATATGACATGGTATTCAAGTTCACCATAAAGCATTAACTAGTTGCAAGAGATCTTTCACAATTAGGGAAGTGTGTACAGCAAATTAGATTATTTCACATTATCAGGACTTGACCCCAAAATAGTGTTGAACCTGGGACATGAACACTGGTACCACAAGCCCTATGAAAGGAATCACAGGATGACCAGCTTGGTGGCTTACAAGAACCCTCTTGAACATCGACAGCAGCAAGCAGGGCATGTGGCATGGCCTAAAATCTATAAAAGCTTCCAGATCAGGCCTGTTCTTTGATTTGCATGACAAGGACATTCAGGTTGCTGTGTTTCCCAGCCACAAATTTTCTCCTTTGTAGGGAGGGGAGAGCCATAGTTCAGAAACTTTATATGCAAAAGGTCCCAGGTTCAATCCCTGGCATCTCCAGGCAGGAATGGTAAGACCACAGCTTGAAAAACTGTAGAGCCATTGCCAGCTAGTGCACTGACCTAGATGGACCAATGCCACTGCATTGAACCAGATGGACCAATGGTCTGACAATATAAGTCAGCTTCCTATGTTCCTAGTGCTGACCCCTTGGCAGGACTGGGGACTGACACAGGTATTGAGAATGCCTGTGCATATACACGCAGACACACTCAACTGTTCATGAAGTATAGAGAAGTCTTTGTCTATACTATTTTCCTCTTTCATACATATTTCTGTATTTTAAAATATCCTTTATTCCTTGGTGTTCATTACAAGCCTCACTATAAGACCAGATCAGATTATTCTTCCATAATCACTAACCTAAACTTTTCAGAATTTGCTTTTACTTTCCATACTTCTATCTAGCCACATTTACTAGAGTATGGTTAATCATAGCCTGTTGCTAGGATACAGAGGAAAGTTCATTTAAGCTTAACATTTCTCTTTGCAAAATTGTGCTATGAGGAATGCACAGGTTGATGACAAGGAAATGACCTTGTATAAACATTTAAAAAAACAACTACTAAACCTAAAGAAATGTGAAAAGTATGTGTGTGTGGGTGGGTGGGTGGGGGGTGGGGGGCAGACAGAATTGAATGTTTAGCTTGCAGAGCACAGCTTCACCCGGAAAAGAGATTTTATGAAAAGTACCAGATGTGTGAAATTAAGGGGAAATATACAGCTTTATAAATAAATACTAGGGATATAGTAAAATATTTGACCACAGTACAATCACATCATTATTTAAAATATTATTGATGATGGGTCTGGCCAAAGATGCAAGGAAATGCGTAAAGATGCACAGAAGTCTTTCCCCATAGATTGTCCTCATTAAGGCAGTAATACAATGAAACTGCAAAAACAATTACTTTAGCCTTCATATTCTAGGTCAGGCCGTTGTCTCCCAGTTCCGCCCCGCACCCTGCCACGCAGTATGCGCATGCTGTTCCCAGAAACTCTCCTTGCATGCTCCGTTTCCCATCGGAACCAATTCTGCTGGGGAACAAGGTGCATTGGGCCATGTTTCCTAGCACCACCAGGATAACGGGAAGGATGGCACATGAGGAAAGTAATTCCTGCATGCCTTCTTTCCCAGTAAGATTCCTGTGATGCGGAATGGGGCTAAAGCCTCCTCTTCACCACAGCAATGTTTGGCAGCATTGTTTGGAGCCGTTTCATAGATTTCATAGATCATAAGAGTTGGAAGGAGCCTACAAGGCTATCGAGTCCAACCCCCTGCTCAATGCAGGAAACTAGAGGAGGGGTCTCCCATCCATGTAATAACCAGGCTTGACCCTGCTTAGCTTTCCACACTCAGACAAGCTGAGCCAGCGTAAGCCACAGGCCTGTTTCAAACATCAGAACCATCATGTAAAAGTAGCCAAAAGCAGAAACCCAACGGTGTTGGAGGTGGATATGAGTGCGTGAACATCCCTGACCTCACATGCAAGTTCTGCATAAAGTGCCAGGGGCTTCCCAATATGTGCGATGCGGGTGTACAGCCCCGAAGGCCACATGGGGTGTTGGGTGGGTGGCCATGGTCTGCACATGCGTGTGCTGCTTACACCCACCCACATGCCTTCTGCTGAAGATCACTGTGGTGGGAAGGAGACTTTAACCGTGTGTGTGTATGTGGGGGGGGGGAGGCTTTAACTTCTCCCCCAATCCAGCAATATGACGCAACACTGCTGGGATGGGGGCAAGGTTAAAGTCTCCTCCACTGCTCTCCTGGGAAAAAACAAAATCACCACCCGAACACCAAACAGCAATAGTAAAAAAGATCCCACTGGCGCCATAAGGAACACATTATTCATAATTCACTATGAAATCACCAGAAGGCAGAAGATTTAATAGCAGGGCAGTGTATGAGCCTATTATTGTATTTCTTGCACAATCCTTATGCATTATAAGGCTACATGTTGACTCATATTCTGTCAGGTATTCTGGTAAGTAATTATAAACACAGTCTATTTGACAACTAAACAAAGTCTTTGCTTTACCCCCTTGATTAAGAAAGCTACTCATGAGTAAGTGTTCCCTGTGCAGGAGGATGCACACCCAGAGGGCGTGCCTAGTGCCATGAAGGATGGATAGGGGAGCAGCACAGCCCTGTTGCCCCTGGAGAATGCCTACGCAGGGCTTAAGTCTCATTGAAATAATCTGGATTTATTGCCAAGTAAATGTGCATAGGATTTGGCTGTAAACACTGTAGTAATCTATTTGCCTAAAGACAGGCTAATTTTTTTCCACATTCTATTTGGAGTTAATCAAATTTATAAGTCTTGTCACTTTTAAAGAACATGCAGCCATTTCCAAATATATTAAATAGTATAAAACTGAAAATTATGGCTCAGGCATCAGATGAAAAGTTATATTCACCTAATTTAAAGTTTCTTGCTTTTTCTTGCTGATACGGCAGCTGCGCCCCTACCTTCCTAATCACCTGCTCCCATCAGTGGTTCATGCCTTGGTCTCCTCTCGCCTAGACTACTGTAATGCGCTCTACGTGGGGTTACCCTTGAAGATGGTCCGGAAGCTTCAGCTGGTACAGAACGCGGCGGCTCGCCTGATTAAGGGCAGCCGCCGGCGTGATCACATCACGCCAATGCTTAATGAGTTGCACTGGCTACCAGTTGCTTGCCGAGCCGAATTCAAGATGTTGGTTTTGACCTTTAAAACCCTACACGGCTCCGGCCCAGCTTATCTCAAGGAGCGCCTCCAGCAACATCAAGTAGGCCGCTCAACAAGGTCTGCCACGGACGGCCTTCTCCTTATCCCATCAGCCAGAGCAGCCAGGCTGGTGGGGACTAGAAAGAGGGCCTTCTCTGTGGCGGCCCCCACATTATGGAACTCCCTCCCTAGTGACCTTCGCCATGCCCCCTCCGTGATGAGCTTCCGCCGTGCATTAAAAACATGGCTGTTCAGGCGGGAATATGGGGTGGGTTAGGTTTTTAATGAGAATTTTTTATATTGTTTTAATTATTATATTTTATTGTGTTGTTTTGTTGTATTTTAATTGTACATCGCCCAGGGTGGCCGGGTGACCGGCCAGATGGGTGATTGATAAATATAATAAATAAATAAATAATAAATAAATAAATAAATAAATTATTAATCATACAAGCTAAAATATGACAATCTATGGACAATTGCTGCGGACAAGGAGACAAGAAACACTTATAGTCTGTGGCTCAGATCTTACCCAGCCTAGATTGTATGTCTTTTAGAACTGCCCCTTTTAAAGGCCTGATCCCCACATTAAAGAAGGGCAGTACATTATGGAACCTGCTGTCCCGAAGAAAATATTAGCACGGAGAGCCATAGCGAGTAAACAACCACCAATGAAGACAACCCCATCTTCCCAATGGCAACCACTGCCACTACCACAACTATGGGACCTGAAGCACTTCACGATTACAGCTATGAAAATACATCATCAGAAGCTGCTGTATCTGAAAGGTTTAGTTCACATACTAGAGGTTTTCACACAAATGCAACATTAAAGACAACCAGAATATGAAGATGTAAAATTTCTAGAAATTTTAAAGCCATGGGACACCCCCCCCACACACCTTCTCCCCCCCCCCAAGTTTCTTAGGGAAAAACTGGAAATGTTGGGAAGAAATGAAACATATACAATTCGTATTCTTATCAAACCTAAACTTATTTTACTGTTTTAACATAAAATGCACCATTCATAGCTTAGCATATACCATTGTATTATTTGGCATATTTATGAAATTTACAGAGCAATCCTATGCAAGTTTAACTCTCTATTTAGTGGAGCTTATTCCAAGTAAGCACATACAGGATAGCAGCCTCAACGGTATAAATGCCTTACAGTGCAATCCTATACACGTCCACTAAAAAGTAAGCCCTACTGAGTTCATTTGAACTTACTCTAAGGTAAATGTATAGGATTGCAGCCTTAGTTTTGTACAAGCAAAAACAGCAAACAAAAGATACTGCTTCTAGTACTGAAAGAGCTCAAAGGTCACGACAAAGTTGCAATCAGGAATTCACAAGATGAAGGCCATGCATGTTTCTCTCATGAAGATGGCAGTACCCTCTATGTGCAGAAATATATCTTCAATTTGTTGAATCTGCATTCTGCAGTGTACACAGAAAGCCCCTACCTTGCCACGCGTAGCTGCGGCGGGGGGGCAAATTTGTGGGCGGGGAGAATTACGATCAGACCATAGTGGTCTGATTTGCCCATCCAATCAGGAGGCAGAGTGGGCGGGGTGGCACAGCCATTATCAGGCTTGCACCCACCAGTTACTGCCTCCTTCCCAAAGCGGCTCCCTCCCGCCCATCCCTGTTTACAGTGTAGGTTTTACTGGTCGCCTGTTTCAAGGGGCCGAGTAGGAATTTTGGTTCATTGTCCTAATTGGCCGGGGGCAGTGTTCGTGTTTTGCCTACTCTACACTGCATTTCAGGTTTTGGGTGTTTAGTTCCATGTCCAATTTGGTCACTTTGGCGGTCAAGTGCGGGATTAGGCAGTTTAGGGGCTCGGCGATCATCCTATGGCACCTTTTAGGTGAGAGGCGTGCTCTAGGCTCCCACAACCGATGCCTCACAGCTCGGCTTTGGGGAGATAAGGCATGTCTCTGAGGTCTTCCTTCATCACCTGTATCGGCGCCTCACGGCCTGTGCGAGGCTGACAGCAGGAAAGACCTCCCAGCACCGTGTGTGGTAAGCAAGGAGGGGATGACTTGATGCCGTCACCCTCCTTTTGGGATGTTTCGCCCTATTGCATTGGCGACCGGCGTATAGCCGGTGTAAATAGCACCCGCACTTTTCGATCCCTTCGTAGATCTCCAATTTATGTTATTAATAAATGTGGCCCTTCATTACCACTATTTGTACCCTACAATCGTGTCTGAGTCGTTATTTCTCTTCTACGCACACAAACTATCACTCTCTAATGCTGTAAACTGTCTTACATAAAAGTCTTCATACCGCAAATTTTGAGTAAAAAAAGCATTTCACTCATTCAAAAAAAAAGAAGAAAATATTTCACAGTTGTTGATATTTTTTTTAGTGTTTCCTCAAATGTCCAATTTTTCCATTGGAAAAATTGGGGAGAGGGGAAGAAGGTAAAAAAAAAAACACAATTCCCTTTTCCTGAATTTTTGTGTGCCTTTACTATGCCATGGAGCTCTTTAGTGATATAAGAACTGGATGTCACTGCAGCACTTGCCGAGGTGTAGGCATATTGCTATGCTATGTGTTAAGGAGTGTGCAGGCTCCCACAGATTGACAGTATTCCATTCTCTCCATTTCTTCGGGCCGCTTACATTCATACTATTTCTCACATTTATTTTCATTTAAGCTTAAAACCCAGAGCTCCCAAGGGAGCTAATCACTAAGAGTGACTTCTATCAAGTGAGCAAGACAGACATAGAATTGCAATATTATATTGTCCCAGCAGAAAGGGATTGATATTCGATTAATTTTTAAGCTATTGAGAATAGCTGAAAACAAGCATACAGGCATGTTATCATGTTGAGCTAGCAATAAAAACAAAATCATAACATCTAGTAAATACATTAATGTTCATAACTCCCTAACAGCTTATGTGGTTTAAAGAACATTTACTTGTAAGTCATACACCAATGTTCTTGCAGAAGTAGCTTAGATTTTTTTCTGTCCCTCAAGTGAATTTATGGAACATTCTGAAAGCTATCCCAGGACTTAAAATGCTTATGCACTTTACTAAAAGTGTATTTAATAAAAGATTTGAATTACAAGGTATGATTCCATGAGATTATATCAAGTAATGACATTAAGCATAATTTAACACAGACTGGGTTTGCACAACACAACAACCCATCATGGGTAACTAGCCATGGTGGGTTGTCGTGTCATCCAAACCCTGATCGCTTTCCACAGGGCGGTTGTTTGACCCATGATGGGTTGTTGTGTCATCTGAACATGCAGAGCAAATTCGTTGTGGGGATTGGCAAAATTTGTTGTGGGGATTGGCAAAACCCCTACAACTCCTTGTAATTTTGCCTGTGCCGCCACCAGTGACAACTCCTCCACTGTTGCCCAAGCAGCACTTTGAAGCAACCGTCACTGGTTTGCCACTTAAAAAAAAAAAAATTGGTTCCAGAAAATTGTGCAACTGCGTTAGCAATTTTTAAAATTCTTCTTTTTGTCAGTCTCTCACAGGTGTGCAAGTGTGCACTTACGGCTGCCCGGTATCTGTAGTCCTGCCTTGTAAGTTTTAGCTTTCAAAGGGAAGTGGAGAAGGTAACAGACTGACAGGATGAGACTGCATATAGGCTAATTTGCACACAGTTGTCAGCTGTCAATTGCCTAGCTGTCAATTTTATTTATTTTATTTATTTATTTATTATATTTATACCCCACCTTTTTTCCTGCAAGGAACCCAAGGCGGCTTACATAGTCTTCCTCCTCTCCATTTTATCCTCACAACAACCCTGTGAGGTAGGTTAGGCTGAGAGTCAGTGACTGGCCCAAAGTCACCCAGTGAGTTTCATGGCCAAGTGGGGACTTGAACCCAGATCTCCTGAGTCCCAGTCCAACACTCTAACCACTATGCAACACTGGCTCAATTAACTAATTGATAAGTAAAGGGGGAAATGGCAAAAGTAGGTGTACCAAAAGGGGGTGGCAACAATATGACCCCTTAACAATGTAATCATCTGGCTTTTAAATGTTGAACTGATCGTTCTCAGTGCCACCTTTTCAACACTTCTCCGAGTCTCCAGCTACTCCAGAAAGAGAAGATGCTAAGTGCCTCACATTGTATGTCATATTTAGATTGACTGGTGGTGTTCTCTTATATAGGACTTTAAACAACTACTCGACAATATTATTTGGTTGTTCTTTGTCAGGCAACAAAGAAGCAGAGTTCTAGCAGGTTAATCTTTTAATATATAAAGTGCCCATTTGTACTGCATACACATGGTCCACCATATGATTCAATTTCTTCCCCTTCAGGTAAATATCTCTGTGAAATGTGGAATTCTAAAACAAGGCATTAAAGTCTACCATGTCTGTCATTCTAAGCATGCATACTTGAAAGTCCCACTTATTTTAAGGGATTGGATCCCATGTTTACTTCCTTGAATACTTACTTGCTAGGTTCTAGTATTGTTATTACAGTTGTCAACAAGTTTTACAAAGCAAATCTATGGAGGTGGGGAAGAATCCACAGCAGATTAATTGCCACTTCCTAAGCCCTGCTGGACTCGTGCTGGTCAGGGTGGAAGGAGAGGAGCAGCAGTTTTTTCCTTCTCTCCTTTTATTGGTTTGTTGAACATTTCCCTTCCATTGCCTACAATGAAAGGGGAATTTACTACACCAGCTCCAGGGTTGGCATAGTTCACCCCCCTCCCTGCATTCTGGGGACATGTTAAAGAAATGAGGGGGCTTTTGATCTAGTGGATCCAAAGCCTCCCTGATCAGCTGCCCTTTTGCCCTTATGGTAGCAGCGCATCGCCGGTGGGGCAGACATAGCAGTGGAAAGCTCTTCTGCCATCCAGGGAGGACCTCCACAGGTAGACCTCCATCTCTACCTGCAGAGGAGGTGGTGCACAGTATCCTTGGCTCCTGGGATGCCCTCCCAGGACCATAGGATTACACCATTCAAGCGGAAGAAAGAGAGGAGGTAGAGCAGAAAAACTGTGACACAGTATATCCTCCCACTTTGAACCAGTAATTTGAACTTCAGATCCTCAGGTCCAGTTCAACACTTTTCCCAGTGAATGTTCAATATATGGTAAAACATCACACCAAAGATTAATCCCTCTGTCAGATCAACATGGTTCACACTATTACTTTGGGTTAAACAAGCTTAATCTTATTAAACAACCCATGGGCTGTTGTTGAGTTATTTGAGAGCTGTTTCCCCCTCCAACAAGCCATGGTACCTGGGTTCGGACAACACAACAAGCTGCACCCGGGCGGGTGATTAGGTAAATTGAGCCCAGCATGCGATGCGGCTTAAACAAGCAACTGTGGCTTGTTTAACCCACGGTGATGTTGCAAACTGGCCCATTACGTTAATAGGGATGACTGGATACCTTTTACATTGCATAGGAAAATGAAGTAAATGGATCATCATTTTATTGCTGCTTTATGACATGTAAACCGAACTGGATGTAGGTGCCCCAAACTGGCCCTGGCTCTTAAGACTCTATTCCATGAAAAAGTGGTATAAGCTTTCTTTACAGAATTAACCTGCCCTTCTAAGTGTATTGAAGACATTTATATCCGACATTCCATTTAACATAGATGCGTAAGTATCACATACCGGTAATTCACCATGGAATCACTAGAAGGTTTAGGATTTAATATCAGGGTGGTGTATGGAAACACTGTAATTCTTTCACAACCCTAAAAAATCCATAGGGTTATACATTGACTTACATTCTGTCACATATTACAGTAAATAAATAAAAGCAAAGTACATTTGACAAACAAATGAAATGTTGTCATTTCCCCCCTTGATTAAGAAATCAAATAATCACACAACTCACTCATTGCAATGGTTTTTCAGCCTATTAAGAGTGGATTAAGGAGGATTTTGTGCACAACAAATTGAATTTATATTCCATTTTAAAAGGTGATGAGTATATAGGTTTGCCTGCATCCTAAAAAAAACCTGGAAAATATTTTTTGCCAGTCATGAATGTGAAGTTTTTTTTTGTTTTTTTTTAAACATGATTGAAGTTATTCACGTTTGTTCTTTTCCATCCTGAGATAAGAAGCAAACATGATCTAAATTCACTTTTAATCAGAGAGAAAGGAGGTATCACAATCCCCTTTGCAATCAATGCACATTTTTGCCAATGGTTAATAGGCATTTTGCCTAAATACATTAAGTAGATATCCTTCAATTTGGTCTATCCGTTGATTTTTCATAATAGCATGTCTATAGGAAATTCTGTCTGTCTCATTTCTAACCTCATTAAAAGAGATAGACCACATTGCTTGAAGTCTATATTAAGTCTGTTAATCTCCCTCTTGCAGAAGCGTGCTGCTCAACCAACCCCCAAGAACTTCAGACCTGTGACCTCTGCTACTAGCAGAGTCAGAGATATCCAATACTTTAATCATTTATTTTAAAAAATAACTCTGAACTAAGATTACTCCCAGGGGTGAAGGAAGGCCAGAATAAAACTAGAAATATGTTCCATTAGTAATCATAAAATAATGTTTTCTAGATTACTGTTATGTTTTTTGGCATGCTACATGTTCCCAGCCCATTCAGTTTAAGAAAACAGAAGTCAGAATACTTCAGCTGAGCAAGCAAGGAACAAACATGTAGCTTTTAAAAGGACAGCACAAATCTCAGAAGTAGAGAAAAACATTTTGAAAGACTAACTTCAGCTATGTACTTGGGACTTACTTTTGAACAAATGTGCATAGCACCAGACTGCATGCCATAAAATATCCTCTAATATGAAGCCATTTACAAAGTCTACAACACAAACTAGTTAAGCTCTTGAAGTGCTTTATAAGGACTTCCTACTCAACTGCAGGGTCTGATACTTCATTGTTAGTCATGGAGAAATTAGCAAACACCCTCAAATGTGAATCTCAGTATATTATCCCTATCTACTGCACTGTTCCGATGATTCCCTCTCCTTTCCATACTCATTTCTGCCTTAGGTAGAAGAAAAAAGTATTGCTTCCTTGATTTTCATGATGTTTGGAGAGGCAGGTCAGAATAAGTCCAGGAACTTCTCCTGCACAAGCTTCATTGAAACAGAACCACAAAGAACATAACAACTGTTTTTATTTCAGTGGGACTGCTGCAAATTCCTGGTGGGACTGTTTCCACTGTATCAGATATAGACAGATAGATATTCCCATCCTTCTCCCACATTGACAACTGTGTTGCATATTTAGAACAAAAAAGGCTGCTTGCTACCAACTAAATTTAAAATTCTTGTATTGGAAAAAAAATATCAGTTTCTCTAATGACGAATAATGGTGTTAAGTACTAATAAACCTAACTTTAGGACCTTAATGGACTTATTTTAAATTGACAAATGATTACGATTCATGATCTGTAAAAGCCTTACTAACTGTTATGGGTTCAAAAATATTCCTACACATTTCAATTTTGTATATAGATTTATGACTGTTGGACTCTTATCAAATGAGAAAAAAACTTGTGAAAATCCTAAGACATGTTCACTGCAAGCACAATGTTAGGGCATTTGTGGGGTTTTTATGGAAGTTGTAGATTCTTTGTGAAAGGTCATATCCTACACAGATATGTAGGAAAACTAGTTTTAGGAAATATAATACAGTAATACCTTGGATTGCAAGTAACTTGGTTTGAGTGTGTTTTGCAAGACAAGCAAATTTTAAAATATTTATTTAATTTTTTTTTAACTTGATATACAAGCGACGTCTTGCAATATAAGTACTGTAGTACGGCTTAAATTAAAAATCTCTGTACAAATTTTTTTGGGGGGATTTCGTTTTGATATATGAGTGTTTTGGATTACAAGCACGTTTCCGGAAAGAATTATGCTCTCAATCCAAGGCATGACTGTAGCTTTTAAAAAAATCAAGTTAGTACACACAACTGAAAACACAGGGGTTCATGGAGTGTAACAGGGTGTATGCTTATTATATAAAATATTTTTAAACAACCTTTCAGGGTAAAAGCCTTCCCAGGGAGGCTTCCATTTATCAATATAGCTAACAATAAGTTTCAAAACAATAAAATCATAATACTAAAAATTAAACATAATATAACCTGCAACACCAAAAGCTTCTCCAGCTCAGTAAAAGCAATAATTAAGAGATAAAACCATGCTATGAATTCAACAACCCAATAAAATCCTGTTTAAGAGAACACAACAGAAAATGAATACATTTTTAGAGCCTGATGAATGATCAGATAATAGACCAGAGTCTCAGAGTTTCAATAGCCCAGGAAATTCAGTGACAAGCACATGAAGAAACTAATGGTGTCACTAGGCTGTGTGAAGTTTCCTAGCTAGTTCTGGACTCTTGTACACCCAGTTGCAGCTAGAGTTCCTACCCATACAGCTTTCAAGGAAGTGACTCTCTGTCTTGAGTCTCTCAGGCAATGAGGCAGGGATGGGCAGGAAGTGCAGATTTTTTCACTCCCATTTTAGATGAACCACAATTTAGTGTCTTCTCAACCCTATGGTTAGTTCAAACAAGTCAGCTTCATAAACTAAGGTTTGAAGTTGGCTTGTTTCCACTAACCATAGTTAAAATTAACCATACTTTGTCCATCCTGGGATGACATGGCAAGCTGTGGTTAATCTAAAATGGAAGCAAAAGCTTCCAAACTTCTCCTCATGGCCTTGTTGGAAGAAGGGAGTGGGGAATGCAAGTCCAAGTCTTGCTGCAGTTTGTTCTCAAAACTCTAAACTATGGTTTAGTGTCCAAACAAACCTTTTATGGCCACTTAAAAAGATTCTCTGTAAAGCCTGCCAAAGGCTTCCTATCTGCTGGTTCAAAAAGGCCTACCATTTACAGATCAATGAAACTTCACTGGGCAGTTTCACTGACCTGTAATAGGAATCCTCCACAGCTCTTTGGAAAGGGCTGTGAAATCTCAGTCAAGCTTAGGGAAGGGTTTCAGTAAACGCAACCATCACCCATTCCTTCCACAAGACACTTCCATGATTTTCTGCAGTGTTTCATTTGTACAGTACTCAAATTCATTACATACTTTATTAAACAAAAGAAGATTTGTGTTATGCAGAATCCAGTTTAATATGACAAATTATTATGCTACAGTGACTTATTGAAAGAGGATATTCCTTCACTGGAGTTAAAGGATAATCAATCAGCACAGATTAAATAAGGAATTACAGTAAATGTATAATTTGATGAATGAATGACAGTAGTGACCTCTAAAAATATTTTTAAGCAGTTTAAAATGTGTATGCCAGAAAGAGAGACAGATGATTAATGATAAATACTTCAATATTTGCAATACATGCAAACCTTACTGAAAGATTTCAGGTTAACAAACTGTTCTTATGAATATATTGTTGGTTAAAGATGACTCACTTCTATCCCTTAGAAATCCTTGTAACTTCCCCCCATAAAGTTAAGTACACTGTAAAAACATGGTGAAGACACTAATACCACAGTAACATCCAAGCACTGCACCTGCACAATTGTTAATCTTAAACTTGCCTATTTTAAAGCAAACTAGACACATCATAAATGTCTTTTTTTTCTTTAATATGTTTCTGAATCGCCCCTTCACTCAACAGCATACTCAAGGAGATTTACAATAAAACCATAAAAATAAAATGCAACAATTCCAAACAAAAATGAAAACAGAAATGATAAAATACATGCACTGCAATAAAACAGGGGAACCTTCTAAATTAACTTTAAAATCAGTAAAGCTAGGTGGAACAATATGGTTTTTACCAGCCATCTAAAGGCCATTAATGAGGGAGCAGAACTTGTGAAGGCAGTTTTACAACTCCCAATCGAGTGATCGCCTATTTAAAATATTTTCTACTTTTGATACCTTTTTCCTTCCTCAAAAGAGAACCATGTGGGAACATTTGTTTCAAATATGGTAGAAAGAGCATACGTCTCAAAATTCCATGCTTACTGCTATTGGGTTCAAAGGTGCTATGCTACTTACATACCCCACCTCCTAGGATTAAGCAGCAATACCTAATTATAAGTAAAAAAGGATAGCAACAGTTCTATGAACAGTTTTATATGCACTCATTTTGAGACAGAAGTGGATTTTAGTGGAATTTCCAAACCTGAATTCCATCCAAATGTTGAACAGAGGCAGCATAAGAAGTGAATCACAACTATTTTGTGAAGGAACTATAATTGAGACGTAAAGCCTGCTTGTAAGAATGAAACAGTGTAAATAAGGAGCCAATGGCTTCTCAGAAATCAAGTAGCAAGTTGCATTTCAAAACCTGGTCAAATGAAACAGTGCTCTCCACAGGCCAAACTACAATGAATTCACAGTCACCATGTACACAATACTGCATGTTTCTTGAAATACTATTTTATGGACTTTAATATAAATGGGGCATACTGCAACCTTCTAGGCATTTTCTGTTTGGTGACTGCATGGTGAATCCAGCAAAAGCTCAACCATTCTCCTGTGATTTCATGAAAGAGTTTGACATTAGTGGATGGAGTGCTGGAAATGGGCCAAGGTGAACTGGATTCTCATCACAGTTCAGCCATGGATCGCATTAGGCAAATTAATTCATCCCAGCAAGGGAACACTGAGGGTCTGTACAAAAGGTACAGGGTCTACTTGAAGCAGAATGGAACCAGACAGCTGGCCTTTAACATCAAAAAGGTGGAAGTTTTAAACTGAACCTGGGGGAAAGCTGACAGGAGCTGAGCAGTGTCCAGTTCAGGCTGAATCATCCCCCAAACTGGAGTGCTTTGTTTTAAAGGAGAACAGACACCGCAGGCATAACTGAAACCTGGTGGAATGAAGAACCAGTAAGACAGACTCCTCTCAGGATACAATTCTATAGGAAGGCCAAGGAAGTGCGTACTGGGAGTGGAGCCTCTACATAAAAAATGGAATAGTGTTAAACAAACTAGAAACCTCAGAGGTGGTAGACTTCTCCATGGAATCACTGTGGGTGACAATACCAGGCCCCAAAAGTAATTTAGTACTAGAGACATGCTATCGTCCTCTTGATTAAAATGTGCTTGGTGATTGTCACATGGGGAATGAAATCAGGGAGACATCCAAAGAGAAAATGTTGTAGTAATACATGTGGATTTTTTAAAAAAAAAATTAAATCAGATTTTTTATTAAATCTAATAAGAAACATGCTAAACCTATACTTACAGACTCATAAAAATGAAGTTACCTACTGAACAAACACTGGCATTAATTTCAGTTTTTCATATCATATCCAGCCTAACTAACAGCTCTTGCTTCTTGAAAGTTCTGGGCTTTCAGTTTCTCTGAATAAAGTCACATGTTCAAAGATAGAATTGTTGCTCTGTGCTTATGTGGTGGTGGTGGTGGTGGTGGTGGAGGAGGAGGAGGAGGAGGAGTTGGGCCAAGCAAGGCACAGGAATTAGTTAAGAACGAAAGACAATATAGCAGGGTGGATAAAAATAGATGCTTAAAATAAATTTTAAAAATTGAATTTAAAAAATTGGATTCTTTCAACCCAGTAACTATCAAACTTTGCTTTGAAATATATCAGTAATGGGCGTTTCGTTTTTGTTCGCTACTTTTTTTTTTTTTGTGAGGGCAAGGCTGGGCCAAGACAGAATGAAGCCGAAAGAAGCAACACTGGAAAGAAAGAGAGAAGACAAAATTTATCTATTTACAGTATTTGTATACCACTCCATATCTAAGTAGACTTTGGAGCGGTGAACAATAAAAAAATAAAAACAGATAAAAGAAACGAAAGCAATACATTTCCCTCATACTAAGGCTGCACTCCTATACCCACTTACCTGGGAGTAAGCCCCATTGAACTCAATTGAACTAACTTCTGAGGAGACATGTATAAGATTGTGCTGTTAATCTCAAACTGTCATGGGTGCTGGCCATAAGAAAGATCCTGTATGGGAGTATTTTAAAGACATTCCCCCTATAGGTAAAAAGGAAAGCATGCAAAATCTACACAGTGAGTCAAAGAGACGTAAAGCCTGCTTGTAAGAATGAAACAGTGTAAATAATAGTCTATTTAGTTGTAAATTAACATGGTTTAGTAGTCAGATTTGCACCATTGTTCAGGGAATATATGAAAAAAGTTTCAATGGGAAACATGATTTAAATCTACCTTTTTTCTTGCTGACCTTCACACAGACTGAATAAATTCATGTTCTGGTCACAGTAAAGAAGAACATAAGAAGAACCATGCTGGATCAGACCAAAGGCCTATCTATTCCAGCATTCTGTTCCCACAGTGGCCAACCAGATGCTCATGGGAAGCTCACAAGTAGGACAAGAGCTCAGTAGCACCCTCCGACTCATGCTCCCCAGCAACTCATATTCAGAGGCATACTTCCTCTAATACTAGAGATTGTAACTAGAAGCCATTAATACCCTTCCCTCCATGGATTATCTAATCCTCGTCCAAGCTGGTGGCCATCATTTAGAAAATAAAGCTTCCAATATCATATGTCCTTATACAAAGCTTCCAATAACACAAATCTATGGTGTGACTACACTTGGAATATTGTATACAGTTCTGATCACTGCACCTCAAAAAGGGTACTGTAGCACTGGAAAAGATGCAGAAAAGGGCAACCAAAATGATCAGGGGGCTGGAACAACTCCCCTATAAAGATTACAATATTTGGGGCTTTTCGTCTTAGAAAAATGGTGAGTAAGCCAGAGGGCATGCTAGAAGTGTACAGTAATACCTTGGATTGCAAGTAACTTGGTTTGAGAGCGTTTTGCAAGACAAGAAAATTTTTAAATATTTATTTATTTATTTATTTTACTTGATATATAAGCGACGTCTTGCAATACAAGTACTGTAGTACGGCTTAAATTAAAAATCTCTGTACAAATTTTTTTGGGGGGATTTCGTTTTGATATAAGAGTGTTTTGGATTACAAGCACGTTTCCGGAACGAATTATGCTCTCAATCCAAGGCATGACTGTATATAGAATTGTGCATGATGTGGACAAAGTGGATAGGGAGACGTTTTTCTCCCTCTCTCATAATGCTAGAAAACCTGGGGTCATCCCATGAAGCTGAATGGCGGGAGATTAGGACAGATAAAAGTACACAGTGCATAGTCAAGAGTATGGAATTTGCTAACACAGGATGTAATGATGGCCACCAGCGTGGACAGCTTTAAAAGGGGATTAGACAAAATCATGGAGGATAAGGCTATCAATGACTGCTATACATTGCCTACTGCATTGGAAGCACTATGCCCTCTGAACACCAGTTGTTGAGGGGGTGCTACTGTGCTCATGTCCTGTTTGTAGGCTTCCTATAGGGATCTGGTTGGTCACTCAAATGGGAAGAGTCCTGCACGTGAGTGAGCACTGTGAGTACAGTACAAGTAAAAATAGAGCACCCTGCACAGCTACAGATTTCTTAATTTATTAGGAAGTCATTGATAGATTTCTTTTGTTGTGGAGGCATTTTAAGTTTCAGTAATTACACAACGAAGCATAGAATGGGATTCTAGACTACCTCATCTAACAAAGCCTTGAGATCTTGCATGTTTGATGCTTTAGACTTAACGCCACCTTAAAATGGGTAATAAGGGTTTGATGTTGTGAAGATGGGACTTGTAGTAGCTGAGACTTTAGAAGAAACCCTGTTAGATGTCCCTTCCTCCCCCCCCCCCATTGCTGTTTAGCTAACGGATTTTTACTGTAGTCTTTGGAATGTACTGGGAGGCTGTTTGGGAGCACCTGGGAGATAAGGGTGAGCTGCAGAGCTGGGAAGCAAGGTCAGGCGTTAATTGGGATGAAGTCATGAGAAAGTGTCTACAGCTGAGAAAGGGCGGGGGCCCCTCCTTCGACAGTTAGGAAGACAGGATTGGTGAACGCTGGGCGGGAAACTGGACCCTGGTGACAATAAAGGAGCTAGGGAAAAAGGCTTCAGTGTTCTTCCATTGGGGCGTGGATGCTGGGAAGTTCCATCTGGGCAGGTATGCCACTCTGACAGGGTAGCTAGGAAAAGCTAGGCCTGGTTTGACTTGCTTTGTTCCTGCAGACTCTTGGGGTTTGTTTTTATGTTCTTTTAGAGTCCCTTTTTATTCCCATTCCCTTTCCCTCACAACAACTACCTCACCCCCCTTTTCCCCTTACCTTCTTTTAGCCCTTTCTTATAAGGGATTATTTTACTTATACTGGACACTTGGAGACCCTACACTGACTAATTTGTTATTTTTACTTTTTAATAAAGTCTCCAACTTAATCTTGGCGTGTGTTCCTTTTTGAGAGGTGGGGGCTGCTACACCAGTTTGGTGTATGGGACCTTGGGAGGTGTGTGCCAGTCCAGGGAACTTTGGGACTGTGGCCTGCCCTGCAGGGTTGGTGTAAGGGCAGCCTCCTTCACATGGTGGCTTAGCGGTCGGATTTTGCAGCCCACCTGAGGAACATTTGTTTGTCAAACCAGGCAAAGGTTTGTTATTTTCCAGATAGGGAAAAGTTGTTAGGGCAGAAATGGAGTCTGCTCTGTTGGATCAGGACCGACCCCTGCTGGGAGCAGAGGCGGCAGACGATCTGCCGGTGTTGGACCGGGAGGACATTTTACCAGTTGAGGCTCCTCAAGTCGCCCCTCCTATTGAAGTGACTGTCGATTGGGAAGGCGCGGAGGGCGAAGAGAGAAGGGTGTCGATCCCATCTCGCTTGGCAGACTGGATGGTGGAACCTAGGGGCCGAGAGGAGATCCCCAGGTCTCGGAGGTGGAGCACGGGCAGTGGCAGTGACCAGGGAGAGGAGGAGGGAGCGACAGCGGTTCTCCTCCGGCGGACCCGGAGGATCCCGAATCTGTCTCGTCCCAGATCTACTTCCAAGGAGAGAGAGAGACAAAACGACCTGTCTCGCCCCGGGCCCACATCCAGAGAAAGAGAATTACAAAAGCAAGTTGACTTTCTGCAGAACCAGTTGGCAAAACATACTGGAACTGTTCGTCCTGAGAAGCCAAACTTCAAGGACCTGCCTCGTTTCCATGAGGGGCAGGATCCGCTGGAATATTTGGGCTTGTTTGAAATTGCCTGCGAAGATGAGCGTATTCCCCGTGGCAGCTGGATGTCGGCCCTTCGATCACGAGCCTCAGGCTGTCTGGCTCAACCGTTGTATAGCGTCCCGCGAGAGGATACGCATAATTATGGACAGTTTAAAGAACTGGTCAGACAAACTTTTTGCCTTTCGGCCGAAAGGTGTCGGCAACGGTTCAGAGAGATTAAGGCTGAGCCCGGTGAGGGTTTTGTCTCCACGGCAACGAGGCTGCGGAGGTCCTTGGATTTATGGCTGGAGACGGCTCAAGCTGTCTCCTTTCGAGATTTGCGAGAGCTGGTGGCCTTAGAACAGTTTTATGCCGTTCTCCCCGAAGGAAGGGCAGCGCTGGTGAGTGACCAGCGGCCCACCAACCTCCGGCAAGCGGTGCTGCTTGCGGACCAGATGGGAGTTTATCGGAAGGGGGGAAGCAGCAATCGAACCACCCCAGCCAAGCCGGCGGGAGGCGGCGGGAAGAGTGAAACATCCAATCCAACTGGAGGAGGAATCGGGCCCAAAGCTACTTCAACCCCGACGACGACCGGATGCTTCTATTGTAAATCGGAAGGGCATCTGCGTCGAGACTGCCCCAAATTAAAGGCCAAATTGCAAAAAGAAACAGCTGCTAAAGTGGGTGCTGTGAGACCGGTGCCTCTCGATGACTCCCCCGGAGAAGCCTCAGATTGGAGTGAGGTCAGCGAGGGAGAGGGAGAAGATCCAGCCCCACGTATCCCGGGAAATGGAGTAGCGGCCCGGCATTCACCGTCATGGAAGAGAAAGGAGCCGGCGATGGCTTTAGTTCAACCGGGACAAGTCAAGTGGAGCCAGCTACAATTCTGTGAGTCTCTTAAAATTAATGGGCAATGGGGACAGGGTTGGAGAGACAGTGGGGCTGCCCTTTCCGCTATTGACCGGAGTCTGGTGAAGCCAGAACAGATGTTAGAGGGACAATTTTTTACCATCACTCCTTATAACTCTCCCCCCATTGCCATGCCTTTGGCTAGAATACCGTTAGAATACAAAAATTGGAAAGGGGAATTGGACTTGTTAGTACATGAAACTGAATTTACTACGTTTCTTATTGGAAATGATCTGGCTTTCTTGGCCAGTCAAGCCCCTGTTTTAGCGGTGACTCGGAGTCAGACAATTAAGAAGAAGCAGGTCTCCCCAGACCCCGCATTCCCTGCCCCGATAGTAGAATCTTGCCCCCCGGCTGAGGGAGAGGCGACAGCTACGGACAGACGGGCAGGGGAGGGGGATGGAGACCCAGCAGAGCCAGAGTCAGCTAAACAGCAGGGAAAAGATTTATTGCCGGCAGGCGAAGAGGATGTGGACCAGAAAGATTTTGTGTTTCCCCTTCAGCCGGGGCCCGAAGAGCTGGATGGGCCTTTGGATCTGTTAGAAGAATGTCAACAGAAAGGAGGGATAGAGGAAATACCCTGGCCTTTAACTTTGCCCCTACAGCAACGCCAAGGATTGCAGCAATTAATTACAGATTTTGCTCCTTTGTTTTCCAGCATTCCAGGGAGAACGACGTTAGTACAACATGCCATTCCGACAGGGGAACATGCCCCCGTGCGCTCCTATCCCTATCGAGCTACCGGCCGACATGCAGAAATTATTGAACAGGAATTACAGTCTATGTTAGATCTGGGTGTTATTAGACCGTCCCAGAGCATGTGGTCTTCTCCTATTGTACTGGTGAACAAGAAGCAGTCCCAAGAAGTGAGATTTTGTATAGATTTTAGAAAAATTAATGAATTGACACATCTAGACCCCTACCCCATGCCCAGAGCAGACCATCTGATAGAACAATTGGGAACAGCCAAGTACATTACCACTTTAGACTTGACTAAGGGATACTGGCAGGTGCCTCTGGCGGAAGAGGATGCCCCCAAAACTGCTTTTGTTACCCATAAAGGGCTATTCGAATTCACCGTCTTGCCGTTTGGGCTCCAATCGGCGCCATTAACCTTCATGCGTTTAATGGATAAACTGTTGAATGGGCTGGGGGCCTTTGCCTGTGCTTATTTAGATGATTTAGCCATTTTTTCGCAGACTTGGGAAGAGCATCTGGATCATCTTCGGCAAGTGTTTGAGGGGCTTACAGAAGCTGGGTTAACAGTGAAAGCTCAGAAATGTCAATTTGGCTTGGGGGAGGTGGTGTACCTTGGCCATAGGGTGGGGAGTGGAAATATTAAGCCTCTAGAAGCAAAGTTGGAAGCCATCCGAGATTGGCCTGTGCCCCAAACTAAGAGACAAGTTCAATCTTTTCTGGGGCTAGCTGGCTACTATCGGAGATTTGTACCCCATTACAGTACTATCGCTGCGCCTTTGACGGACTTGTGTCAGAAAAGAAAACCAGTGCAGGTAATTTGGACAGAAAGGTGCCAGCAGGCCTTTGACCTTCTTAAAGACAAATTAACGGCAGCACCTATCCTGAGAGCCCCTGACTTTTCTTCTCCTTTTGTGTTACAAACAGATGCATCGGCAACTGGGGTTGGGGCGGTGCTGTTACAGGAGGGACCAGATCGGCAACTGCTGCCAGTGGCCTATTTGAGTAAAAAGTTGATCCCTCGGGAAAGAAATTTGTCCACCATTGAAAAAGAATGTTTAGCCATTGTGTGGGCTTTGGGGAAATTACGGCCTTACCTTTGGGGGAGGTCGTTTCAATTACAGACAGATCACTCTCCTTTGTGTTGGCTAAACAAAATGAAAAATTCGAATGGGAAATTGTTACGGTGGAGTCTGGCCTTACAAGATTATACATTTTCCGTAGTTCATATTAAGGGGAGGGAGAATGTATTGGCTGATAGCTTGTCTCGGATTCACACTGAAGAATAAGTAGAAGATGAGGTCTGGCAGGAATTCCCTCCCAGTCTCATCTCCTTAAAAGGGGGGATGTGAAGATGGGACTTGTAGTAGCTGAGACTTTAGAAGAAACCCTGTTAGATGTCCCTTCCTCCCCCCCCCCCATTGCTGTTTAGCTAACGGATTTTTACTGTAGTCTTTGGAATGTACTGGGAGGCTGTTTGGGAGCACCTGGGAGATAAGGGTGAGCTGCAGAGCTGGGAAGCAAGGTCAGGCGTTAATTGGGATGAAGTCATGAGAAAGTGTCTACAGCTGAGAAAGGGCGGGGGCCCCTCCTTCGACAGTTAGGAAGACAGGATTGGTGAACGCTGGGCGGGAAACTGGACCCTGGTGACAATAAAGGAGCTAGGGAAAAAGGCTTCAGTGTTCTTCCATTGGGGCGTGGATGCTGGGAAGTTCCATCTGGGCAGGTATGCCACTCTGACAGGGTAGCTAGGAAAAGCTAGGCCTGGTTTGACTTGCTTTGTTCCTGCAGACTCTTGGGGTTTGTTTTTATGTTCTTTTAGAGTCCCTTTTTATTCCCATTCCCTTTCCCTCACAACAACTACCTCACCCCCCTTTTTCCCTTACCTTCTTTTAGCCCTTTCTTATAAGGGATTATTTTACTTATATTGGACACTTGGAGACCCTACACTGACTAATTTGTTATTTTTACTTTTTAATAAAGTCTCCAACTTAATCTTGGCGTGTGTTCCTTTTTGAGAGGTGGGGGCTGCTACACCAGTTTGGTGTATGGGACCTTGGGAGGTGTGTGCCAGTCCAGGGAACTTTGGGACTGTGGCCTGCCCTGCAGGGTTGGTGTAAGGGCAGCCTCCTTCACATATGTCTTTTACTAATACACTGCAATCTGAAAGTACAAGAAAAGGGTTTGAATCTGCATGTGATGCTAGAGAACGAGAAGGGTTCAAACTGAAAGTATTTCAAGAGATCTCAAAGGTAGCTGTCCTGTAACAGAAGCCCTCCAGAGCATTTTGAGAGTGATGAGTTGACAAGTCTTTCTCTTTTTTAAAAATAACGGAGTGACAACAGCTGTTTAACATTTTGCTGAGCATGTATGCCCTTTGTGAGTACTAATTTGAAGTTGTGTCATTCCCAGCAAGAGTTCATCCTCCTAGCATAGCACATGTCATTTTAATCAGCGATAAAACATAACTTATAGCAGACACAAAAAGGCTGAATAACTTGTTTGGGGAAAATCATTGCAACACAGAACACACTGTTACCCATCTACACATTCTGCATTATATCCAGCTGGCTACATTTTATACACAGCACCCAGAGAACTTCTGTTAGTGTAAATAAATAACTATGTCCTACTTGAAACTCCAGAATTGAAAGAGCAACAAAATACCAAAAACCTATCCCAGATAAGCTTCTCCGTATCATGGAAATACAATGAACCTTACAGATACAAGTTACTCAAAGGCTTTGTTTGAGCTTTTACACTGGTCCAGCAGATCTTCATACTGCAAAGCCTGAATAATTGCTATTAAAGTGGAAAGATAACTACAGTATTTTGGCTGGTTAAGAAAAAGAGCTGTGGCATTCAGGGAATGATCCTATGGCCCCTAGATATTGTGTGTGTGTGTGTGTGGGGGGGGATAAGAGCGTTCAGATTCCCAAATCTGAGGTCAGAGACAGTGCTCCAACCTTGGAGCTGAGGACTGGAGCTCTGATCCCCCCCCCCCCCCCCGCAGCTGACATGGAAAGAACTGTGCCAACTGCTCTCTGAGGTCAGGAAAGTGACCTCGGAGAGGGCTTAAAGGGTGTGGGGAGGGGAGGACACTGAAGCGGCCAGGATATGAGATATCCTGACAATGCTCCAGCCTCCTTCCCTCCCCCTCCAAAACACCCCAGCTAGACAGCTGGAAATGGCTATCAAGCAAAACTGTAGAGCGGGAGGAACTGGGAGGCAACGATCGCCTCCGACGCTCCTCCCACTCTGAATAGGATGCCTGTAATCCTCCAAATCCGGGGTCATTTCTGGGCTCTGTTCGCAGCAACGGGCCTTGCATGAGCACATTTACTAGTCAGTGTCCTCCTAATCAAAGGATTGTTCCTTTAACAGTCTCTGTATAGCAGAAGTTACTTCTTGG
Source organism: Shinisaurus crocodilurus (assembly GCA_021292165.1). Lineage (NCBI taxonomy): Eukaryota > Metazoa > Chordata > Lepidosauria > Squamata > Shinisauridae > Shinisaurus > Shinisaurus crocodilurus. The sequence continues at coordinate 164,122,462 of CM037880.1, forward strand.
GTTCATACAACTACGTTAGTCTAGTAGGAGATTAAACCTTGTTAATTATGGGATAGAAATGTTAACTGGCTGTTAATTGTGAGAGCTGATATTGGTACAGATGTATAAAGATGGAAAGGAGTGAAAACACATTTGTGCCATAAGCACAGTCACTCTATACGTTATTAGTCTACTGCACAGTAAACAGTAGCATCACTTCATAGCTTTCTCCAGAAGCTTTGAAATTCAAATATTACCTCATTATTGTGATAATGGAAATTGCAGCTCTACCACTACTGAAAAGAATAGAAAAGCTATACTGGAGCTTACACATCTAGAACAGCTTTCTGGATCAAAGCAGTATTTAACCGGGCACATAAAAATCTTCTGATTTGAGTGTACCAAGAAATTCAGAGTGTGAAATAATTGCCATGAATGTGTTTGTAGATGGTCTTTCTTGTTCCATCATACCTGGTGTTGGATGCATAGAAATGGACCTGCTATTATATCCTTAGATCTTGAAAAACAGTGCACCACTGAATAAGGTCCATCTAGAGATTTGGGGTGAGGTATCATCAATAGACAGATGTCTCCCAACTCTATTTCTCTTTTTGATCAGATTGAGGATCAAAACAGACATAGCTAGCATATGGATCAATATTTTACAATAGAAATTGCATGCATGGGGGCACTCATCCAGACTGAGCCCAGTGAGGGAGTGAAGGATTAAAGCCCCCTGCCCCTCATGCTAAAGTCCCAATCTGGATCAGGCCCACTGTGCCTACTCTAGAGTAAAAATGAAAGAACAACAAATGTAGCTGCTTGCTATGTCTTTAAAGTAATTGTTTTGGCCCTGAAGAGAGGCTGTGGAGATGCCAAATTAGTGTTTGGAGTTTGTACAAGATTGGATGAGGACCAATCAACTGAAGCTCAGTTCTTTCATCTGATAAAATGGGGTGAAACCTTTTCTGGACAGGGTTGCACGCCCTCTAAAGGAACAGCTTTGTAGCTTGGGGGCACTCTGAAATTCCAAATGGGCTCCATGGAAGTCCAAATGGGCTCCATGGTTCAAAGCACCCTCTACCATGTATTTCAGGTCTACTAGCTGTGAACACTCCTAGATAGAGATAGCTTGGTGATGGTTATCTATGTTCTGGTAACATCATGATTAAGACAATTGCAATGGGCTGTGTGTGTGACTAACCTTGAAGACTACCATAAAGCATCAGCAGAGACAGCATACAGCAGTTATATTATTAACTGACAGGTCAAACAACATCTCACCAATCTTGAAACAACTGCTCTGGCTACCAGTCCATTTCCCAGCACAATTCAAGGTGCTGGTCCTTACATCTTACTCCAGGGGTAGGGAAAGGATTATCTCTCAAGGGCTGCATTCCTCACTCTCGCTGTTTGGCACCCCCTTCTCTCTGCCTCTGACAACTCACCTCGATCTCTCCCCCCCCCCCACTTCTCTCTGTTAAACACTTGCCACAGAAGTTCACATCCTCTTCTATAGTTCAGGAAGGGCTTAACCTCTGAGCAAAGGAATCAAGGATACCATGCACTGGATCTGGTCCAGAGATCAGACATTTCCCATCCTCATCTTAAATAGCTTGGGACCTGGGTAACACCTTCTCCCACATGAACCTGTTCAAGTTTTAACATACTTGGAGATCTTTCTTCAAGCCCCCCCCCCCCGCCCCACACACACAGAGATTAGGTGGGTGGTGACTGAGGAAAGGCCTTCTCTGTTGTGGAATGATCTTCCCAGGGAGGCTTGCCTGGCATCAATTCTGATATCTTTTCAGTGCCTGGTGAAGATCTTTTATTTGCCAGGGCCTTTTAATGTAGACTTCTAGATCTTTTTTTAAGGGTAGCATTTATTTGTTTTAACTGAAATTGTGCAGGTGCTGCCATTTTTAACTTATCAATATTATTTATGCTTTCACATTGTAATCCAGTTTCTGGCTAGTAAATATTTTTAAGGAGGAAACACGTCAGTTTCTATATTCCCCAATATTTGGCAACAATGTGAGACTTCCAGACTCTGCACATGCATTTTTATTTTTTATTTTTTTGCGCTATCTAGAGAACAATCAAGCGATGGCCTAAACATTCCTACAACACCAAAATATCCAAAATAGTGAAAACAGTGTATCCACTTAAATCACACTTCTGCTGGGATTCTCCCCCACTACGCCCCACAAAACTCTATCACCTCCCACCCACCTACACTCTCCAATTCCCTCCCTAAATCCTCTTCCTTTCTACTTCAAACCAATTATGGAGCATATAAACTGGGTGGTCTATTCTGACCACAAGGTTAAATACCTTATAATCCTATAAATTCTACTTAACAGGACACATACATTTTCAGGTAAGTGCCAAAGAATAGTTGCCTTGGAATTCTTTAGTGCAGCTTCCCCAACCAGATGCTGTGGACTTCAATGTCCATCACCCTCAGTCAGAATGGTCAATGGTCAGAAATCATGGGAGTTGTAGTACAAAACATCTGGAAGGCACCAGGCTGGGAAAGGCTTGTTGTGCAACCACATCATCTTTAGGTGTCTCCCATTTCTCTCTCACTGGAATTGTTTGTGATTGCACCTTTATTTATTAGCATTTATATGCTAATAAATCTGCTAAAAAGCCATCAAGGTTGTGTACAACAATTTTTAAAAAACAACCCGTAGAAATATAAGTAATAACTCATCCTTCTAAAAAATCTGCAATTCCTTTCCCCATTTGTTTAAATAGTCATGGAATCTTACCTAGCATTTCTCCATTAAAATCAGCTTTCCTGAAATCCAAGGTACATAAAAATCCAAGCATGCACTCCTGCATCATTTGTTTTAATTCAGCCTTCCTCACCCAGTAAGCCTTTCTTTAGCAGCAAGACCAGCCCCATCCCTTTCCACCACCTGGGAATAACACAATACCACATGGGCAGCAGAGGGCTGAAGTCTCAAGATGCTTGCAACTTAGGGATTTCCCTTCTGGGGAGAGGGCAAACTGTGCTTTTGTCAATAAAGGTCAATTCTATTAACTCCAATAAAGGTACCATGTGCATTGATAGTATTAAAACAATACTATGAGAACTCTAGCATCAACATAGTTCATTAGTTATTTTACCTGTATGTTGTTCTTCAATCCAGGCTTGCAGGTACATGAAAAAGAGTAGACCAGCTACTCCAAACATTAATACAGATACATAGACTAGTTTTAGGTTCATGGCCCTACTAGAGGGCTACATTTCAACCCACATCAGAGGAGTGCATGGTTTAGTTCTCCGAGGTTTTCAGTTTGGTTTGTATCTTTTTCTTCTCTTGTTTTTTCTGAAAAAGCCAATCTGAAAAGACATAACAAAAAAACCCACAATTTTTCTAGTGTGCTATATATATATATATATTAATATTATGCAATAGTAGCTGTAATTATGCAGCCTTTTGCTACTTTTATTCCAAGTGAGATGGTCAGAAAAGTGTGTATTCACCTGTAACCTTTTCTCTCTGTCTCCCCCCTCAGACACTTAGAAATTTCATTAATAGTTGTGATATTTCAGAAGGTTCAATTTTGGATTTAAATTGGTGGTTTTGAAGTGCTTTAAAAATTTGACACATGCTTGTTCCAAGGCCTCAGGATTACAGAAAAAAGTAAGCAACTGCTCTCATACTCTAAGCAATGACAGAAAGTTTCAGATTAGGGCACATAAGATCATGAGAAACTGTATAAAACCAAACCCCTGGGCAGACCAATCTGTAATTGCTTAGCCTTACAGTCCACAAAACTGTACAGAAAACCTCTCTTACTTGGGTGAAATTCAGAACAAACGTCTCTGACTTTTGAGGCCAGATTTCATCAAAACAAGAGCTACTTATCATAATTCTTCATGTAGCAGACAACAGCTTTTCTAACTGCATACCATTTTGTAGAACTACATGTTGAAGAAGGGAAATTTGTTCCAATTCAGTCAAGTTTAATATACCACACTATAACAGCTGTGGCTACTATAATTCCCATATATTGCCAATTGAGATGATATTAACACAGACTGCTGGGAAGATGCAGTTTTCACTAACTTCACATATGCCTAGTTCAGCGACTTAGTATATGAAGGAGGGGGGGGGGATCCTTGTCAAATTTACAGATGCCACAGAACTGGGAGGGATAGCTAACACATCAAAAGACTGGAATAAAATTGAAAATAATCATGATAGAACAGAAAACTGGGGCAAAACAAAATGAAATTCAACAAATGTTCTGCACTGGGGAAGTGGGAATCAAGGTCAGTATCCAACACTGCTGCTCCACTTATGCTATTGAAATACTGCTAGTGTCAGTCACCTCTGGCAGTATGCCAATAGTATAAGCTGGTGCAACAAGTTTTGCAGTGATGGATACTGTCCAATTTGCACAGGCATAAGATGGGGTTTAAGTGGCCTGGCAGTAGTACATATGAAAAGGATCTCAGGATTGTAGACCTGAGGAGTACAAGTCAGCAGTGTGATGTTGCTGCAAAAATAAAATAAAATACTAATGTAATTTCATACTGCTAGAGATTTCCAGAAACTTAATGGGTTTCTTTGAAAAAAACTGAAATTTTGGGAAAAACAGAAAAATATACAATACTTATTTTTTAAATCCAAAATCATACTGTTATGTTAGGAACAAAAATGTATTATGTATAACTTGGTTCGCTCATAAAATCATTAAAATTATATCATTTAAAAGTAAACTCAATAAATTTGTAATTATTGTCTAAATAAACTATACTTTTATATTTAATGTACCAAACATGATAATTTTATGAGCAAACTAAGTTATACATTTCGGGTTCCTATTTTATGTCTGACCAGAGGGAACTTCAGCAAGTAGTCCCTGAAACATCTGAATCATTCTAGAAGCTAGAAGAAGCAGAAAGAGCTGGAGGCAAAGAAACTGGTGTACAGCATCTGTTCCTCTTTGTGAGGAATTGGTTGGGGCAGAGTTTAGAGAAATCTGGTCTGAAGGAAAAGCTACTGAGAGTTTATTTAGTTGGGGAAGACCCTCTTACCTATTAGAAATGGTAACTAAGCAGATTTAATTTAAGAGCCTTTAAGCAATCTTAACCTATTATTTAAGGAGTTACATTTTATTCCCTTTTGTAAATAATTCCCCTTAATAAACATCTTAAATTTTGTTCATTTTGAAAGCTTGTCTCTAGTGGTGGTGTCAATCCCATGCCTGTGCCATAGGAACCAGGCTACTGAGTTTCTTTTAGTTGTAGAGGGTTTATTTTCATGGCAACAATTACAGGTTTTATAGCTGAGGCAGCATTCCATAATGGTAAAGTCTAATTGGAAACTTTATTAAAAAAACTGTAGGAGTTATCTTTTAAAAAAGAAACACAGAGGGGATAACCTACACATTGTTCCATCACATATGATATCAGTAGTGGGATAACCTACAATGTTTCTCTCACATGTGGGTTTTAGAACTATACTCATTTACTGCTACAGAATCTAACCAGAACAAGCTCAGAAACATGGAGCTCTACAGAACAAAGCCCGAACTATCAAGAATGCACATTTTTGTTATTATATAGTGACTCTAGTCACATGCTGAAAACTGAGCATGACTTGCAGCATCCCCAAATGTCTATAAGTAAAAGATACACTAGATCAATAATGTTAATAAGGAATGTCAGAAATAACTATGCTGGGTATCTTACAGAGAAGATTAAAACATATTTTCCCCCCATGGCTTCAAAATTTCCAGAAATCGCTAAACTTACATGCCTTCCTGTTATATAGTTTTTAAAAATTTGTTTCGGAGGAGTAAAGTCTGGTAGCAATATATGAACACATTGTCTTAAATATTTTATTCATCATTCTAAAAGAAAACATTTCGTAATCCAAAATAGTTCAATTTTCCAGAAAGAAACCTTAAAAAGGTCCTTGAGAAAAAAAACTGGACTATCCTAGACTGTTACACAAGTCAATCATCATCATCATCATCATCATCATCATCATCATCATCATAATCATCATCATCATCATCCAGCCCTCATGTTTCCTCTCTCCCATACTCTGAAACCTCATGGAGAAGAGATCTGCCATTTCCTCCACTACTTTAACCATCCCCGAAAGATGATGGGATAACTATCACAATGCTAGCTGAGGCTGAATGCCAGTAGGATCAGCCAATGAGTATTTGCTTCCCCCCACATTTCTTCTCCTGCCCTAGGATTCCACCCCACACCCCACCCGGCTGTTGCCAGCATGCAGATCCACTCTGCCTCCCTCCTCCACACAATGTGACCTCTGGGTTCCCAGCAAACTTGCACAAGTGGCATGAACAAGGGCTGGCCCCCAGGGCTATCCATCCACAGCATCCCAGTTGGAGGCACATGAAGGAAGTTCATAGATTCATAGATCATAGAGTTGGAATGGGCCTACAAGGCCATCGAGTCCAACCCCCTGCTCAATGCAGGAAACTAGAGGGGTCTCCCATCCAAGTAATAGCCAGGCCTGACCCTGCTTAGCTTTCCACACTCAGACAAGCTGAGCCAGCATCATGTTGGAGAGCCCATGCCGCTGCTGCAAATGAGCTGGGAGCCCAGCACTCAAGTGAGGCGAAGCAGCTGTATATGCTGAAGAAAAAGCAAAAAACCCTTGTCACCTCACAAACAGGTGAGCGAGCAGGTGGCACAGCCAGAAGCTTTCTGGCGGGAGGCAGGCTCAGTTTGGTCCCCGCCTAGATACAGGCCTGACTGAGGGCCCTTTAGTCAAGTGAGTCTGTATCTGCAGTAGAGCTGTGTGAAGTGTATAGCCCAGACACAGGTAGACCACTTCATGTGAAGTTTGTGCAAACAAGGCCATAGGCTGTCTCACTGACACATCTATAATTGTGTGTGTGGGTAGGGTGGGGGTGAGAGAGAAAGAGGAACCCAACGTAGGAAAGTGTTATAATCAAGTCCCTTTTTTAAAACCCCTAATTTTCTAGTTCTTCCCCAGCAATATCTTACATTTCTTATCTTGAAAAAAAACAGGTCAAGTCATTTATAGTGCACCTAAGATAAATGGTCATATACTACTCTCCCCACGGCCTGCCCACTTAGTTCTTGAGGAACCTCTATGACTGTAAAAGTATTTGCCAGCTTGGCCTTGGATGTGACTAGAGCAGGGGTCCCCAACCTTTTTGGACCCACGGGCACATTTGGGAAACTGCTGTGGATAACACCACAAAATGCCTAATCAGTGGATCGTGCTTTGGCATCTTCCTGTCCTGTATATGGATCTTAGGCTGCATCTTATTCAGCAAAAACTTTTGTTTCATGTCTATTGGACACCACAACATCTCTTTAATAAGGGATTGTCTCATCCAGCTAATTGCTGACAGTGCGATACAGCTAATGCTTCTTTATGTCTAATGCTTAAACATATGCTTTGGTATCATCCAGTAGTTGCTTCTTTTGTGGAGGAGGTTATTACATAGATAAATTTTGTACTTGAACAGTCTTTAATATTCACTGATGTACATGCTCTTTTAAATTATTTACCTGCTTCATGGAAATTAACAAATGAAATAGATTTTCTGTGCGCTTTTGACAGCTAAAAGGCTGATATTACAAAATTAGGAGGATAAACACTCACCTCCTATAATGCAAGATTGAGGACCTTATAAAGCTTTTGATATATGAATGAGTAGCATATAGAAAAGAACTTCAAATGGATACCTATTTGGATATTTGGTCCACTTTTGTTGAAGCCTATGTATAATTGCTAGAAAGTTTCATGCATTTCAGACAAATCCATACAGGTATATTTAAAAAATGGGGGGAAATATTGGGGGGAAGCCCATGGGGACCCCTTCGTGGGCACCACTGGAGGTGCCTGCAGGTGCCATAGTGCCCGCAGGCCCCGCGCTGGGGACCCCTGGACTAGAGTGGTGTCTTTGGATGTGAGAACCCCATTCAAATCCCCTGCTTGCCTATAAAGCTCTTTGGGTGGTCCAAGATCAAGACAGTCTCTCTGACAGCCTAACCCAGGTATAGGTAACCTGGTGTCCTCCACATGTTTTGGACCATCACTCTCATAATCCTGACCATTAGCCATTCTGGCTGGGGCTTATGGAAGTTGTAGTTCAAAACAACTGGAGGGCAACAGGTTACCTTCACCTGGCCTAGCCTATCTCACAGTGCTGTTACTAAGATAATCTTCTGAACTGAGATTTTTGAAGGTAGGGTGATGTATAAATGTAGTAGCATAGGAGGCCAATATAAACCCTACACCTTCAACAATATTCACAAGTGGCATAAGTAAACCTAATGCCAACTCTTATTAAAAGCACAAACCCAGCTCTGCAAAGTACATACATCAAGGATTTATTTTTTATTTGCCAACATCACAGTCATTGATTTAAATGACACAAGAAACAACCCTATTAAGAGCTGCATTCTCACCAGTGGCATCAAGTGGAACAGGCTCAAGCCCAAAGCTTTCTGAAGAATAATCTTACTTGCAACACAGAGCCTCAGGAGAAGGAAATCATTAATTTAAATGCCCTTCACCTGCCACTCAAAAACAGCAGGGTGTTAAAGAGTTGACAAAAATGCAATACAGAAGCTTTTTGTAGAATGCAAGAGAATGCAAAGCTACTTAAATTGCTTTTAAAATCTAGCACACTGTAATTCAATTGAGTATAGTACAGAGGGAGTATTAAATTGCATACCAACCCCCCCAAACCTGTACTGACAATCAGTACAAAAAGGGCCCTGGAAAGAATATTCACTAAGAAAAGTTTCCAGCAAACAAAAGCAAAAGTAAGTTATAAGGTAAAACAAGACACTTGAGAACAATCATTTGAAAATATGTGATGTTTTGTTTGCCATTCTGGTGGAAAAGTTTCTATTTCTAGACCCAGATTTATGCACAGAAACAGGTGTATAAACAAGTTCGATCAGGCTATCTGTTGAACACCACATGGTTTGCAGACAAATGCAGTTGCACAAGAATACCAGACAAGATGGAGGTGCTGTTGGTAGGTGGGTTGTTTGTCCGATGGGAAATACTCAACCTGCCCTGGACGGGGTTGCACTCCCCCTAAAGGACAGGGTTCATAGTTTGGGGGTGCTCTGGGATCCTGAACTGTCTTGCTGGAGTCACAAGTGGACTCAGTGACAAGGAGCACCTTAGGCTAATTTACCAACTATGACCCTATCTGGACAGGCAGAGCCTAGCAACAGTGATCCACGCTCTGGTAACCTCTCGTTTGGACTACTGTAATACGCTCTATGTGGGGATGCCTTTGAAAATGGTCCGGAGACTTCAATTGGTTCAAAATAGAGCAGCAAGGCTGCTAACGGGGACTGGCCGACAAGAACACATCACACCAGTCCTCTATCAATTACACTGGTTACCGATTGAAGTCCGGGCCCAATTCAAAGTGCTAACATTAACATTTAAAACCCTAAACTGTCTAGGGCAAGGTTATCTGAAGGAATGCTTCTCCCCGTACATGCCTACTTGAACCCTGAGATCTTCATCGGAGGTCCTTCTCAAGAGAGCCCCCTCTAAAGTAGGAGGGTGGCTACTAGGGGAAGGGTCTTCTCAGTTGTGGCACACCATTTGTGGAATCAGCTCCCCAAAGAGGTGTGCCTGGCACCCATTATTTATTCTTTCAGGCGCCAGGTAAACACTTTTCATTTTCCCAATATTTTAATAGTTAGATTTTTACTTCCATTTTTTACTGTATTTTACTACTGTACTGATCGAACTTATTTATACGCCTGTTTCAGTGCATAAATCTGGGATTGATTTATTTAGCTGTTCTATTATAGTAGTGTATTTTATATTAATGGTATAATTGTGATTTTATGATGATTGTTTTATATTGATTGTGAACTGCACAGCGAGCCTTCCAGCTGATGGGCAGTGTAGAAATATAATAAACTAGCTGTTGCCCGCGGCTTCGCTCGCGTGGATTTTAGAATTTGGTACAATTGTTTTTAAAAGAAACATGATGGAATCCCAGCTCCCCCGGGATTACACGATGGAATCCCAGCTCCCCCCCCCCCCAGGACTACACAATGAAATCCCTGTTCCCTTTCCCCGGGACTGCACAGTGAAATCCCTGCTCCCCCGGGACTGCACAGTGAAATCCCTGCTCCCCCCCGGGACTGCACAACAATGAAATCCCTGCACCCCCCTGGGACTACACAACAGTGAAATCCCTGCTCCCCCCCCCGGGACTGCACAACAATGAAATCCCTGCACCCCCCTGGGACTACACAACAGTGAAATCCCTGCTTCCCCCCCCCCGGACTACCCAACAATGAAATCCCAGCTCCCCCCCTCGGGACTACCCAACAATGTAATCCCAGCTTGCCCCCCCCCCGGGACTACCCAACAACGAAATCCCAGCTCCCCCCCGCCCCCCGTGCAGGCCCCAGCTGCAATGCATATGAACATTCTGTTTTGACTTAGGAGAGATTTGTATATCCGCTCCTGATTGGGCCCCTGTGGCAGCAGTTCATACAAACATTCTAAATGTTGTTGGAGTGATTTGCATAACCGCTCCTGAATGGCCCCTGCGAACATTCCAAGTGATGCCATTGGCTATCATCTATTTTGGGCCGTACAGACGCAGTGATGGCTTTTTCGGAGATTTGAACCCGCCAGTCTTTGTCCTTGGGTGATGGAGAGTATGCGTGCCAGGTTTGGGGTGGATCCATCCAACCGTGTAGGAGCCTATGCGACACACGCAAACGCCTGTACACACACACACACACACACACAGGATTTGGGACGCCCCACACACAACAGTCATTCTCTGACTGAAAGTGTAAGGTTTAGGCTGGGTGCTGGCAACAGACAACTTTTCTGACAGAAATATCTGATCTTAAAGAAAAATCAGGTTAATCCTGAGAGTCTACAGGTGATGAAGAGTGAGCATGCCAAGTTTGGGGTAGATCCGTCAAAACGTGATGGAGCCTATGCAACGCCCCCCCCACACACAACAGTCATTCAGTCATTTAAAAAGTTTCCCTCCCTTTTCACCCCCTCAGAGAACATTCTAAATGATTTGCATACCCACCCCTATTGGCCCCTGCAGGAATTCATACGAACATTCTAAGTGTCCTATGGGCTATTTGCATAACTGCTCCTATTGGCTCCTGCAGCAATTATGAGGTGAGGCCAACTTGCATAACTGCTCCCCTGTTGTTTTGCCCATAGGAGATATGAGAGTGGGGCGATTTTGCCCCCTTTTTTCACCCCCTTAGGGATGGAATTTCCAAAAATCCTTCCTTAGTGGGTGTCTGCGTCATAAAAGCAATGTTCCTTCAAAATTTCACGTTCCTAGATTAAACGGTTTGAGCTGCGCGTTGATGAGTCAGTCAGTCCTTCTTCTTTTATATATATAGATAAATAATTTTCAGTCTTTTGGATTTCATTAAGCAAAATGTTATTGTGTAAACAATAGCTATCATGGCAGCCTTTTAAAGAAACAACCTCCCCATGCAAAAGTCTGCTAATAAACTGATGATGGATTTGTAAAAGTATATACAGAAGTTAAATACTATATGATAATTAAATGCTGCACAAGAAACAAAACTTACACATCAGTATTGGCTGCCTATGTGGTATGCACAAAATGCCAAAGAGTTGTTTTAAGGACCAACCACCCCTCTGTAAAATATCAGTAAAAATTACCTGCATATACAGGGCTCAGACCCTAATACATTTTTGAAGGCTCTGCAACTCTGATGCCAGTGTGCAAGCAAGGCTTGCTCCCTGCCTGTCCCACAGACCAGTATTTCCCAACCTTTGGACCCCAACTCCCATCATTCACAGCCAGCATGGCCAATGACAGGGATAATGGGAGTTGTAGTTCAACATCTGAAGAACCAAGGTTGGTAAAGGCTGCTATAGACAATGGTTGAGTACTGCACTGGTGCCTGCACTATTGACATCATGGAAGAAAGGTAAGTGGTGGAGGCATGGTTGGTAGTTGCTGATTGAAGAACAACTACCTGTTTTAAAATTGTGCACCTTTAATCGGGAAACTAGAATCAGGGTCAAACTACATGCTACATTATAAAAAGTTTTGTGTTGCACAATATTTTTAAACTTTAAATAGCAGCCACAGGTGGGGAAAGGGCACTAACCAGAATCAGGACTGCAGTGCAGCAAGGTGGAGGGCATAAAAAAAAGAAGCTATTTACACCCATGCCTGATCATGATGAAAGCCCCCTGCCTTCAAAGCTGCTATTTCTGACAGGAGTTAAGCTGCCATTGGCCTCAAGCTTGGTTTCATTTTATTTTGCCACCTGAAAATGCATGGCTTTGGCATAGAACATACCACACAAGCCAGAGATCTGTCTCAATCATGCTGACTGAAGTTTCCTTTTCCTACAGACTTATGAAGTCCTAGCTCAAAGATAAATACATTCCTAGCTGCACATCAAGTCAATTAGTGTGGGTACACACTGGCTGGTGATAAGCAATGATTAAGTTGGGTTGGGGTTAAGATTTGTTTTCTTCAGTGTTTAAGGGGGTTGCCCCTTTGGGGGAGCCACTTCGGGGGTGGCACGAGGGCGAGGGCCTGCCCCCGTGCTGATGGGGATATAGGTGGGGCTGGGGTTTTTAAGAGGCCCTGCTTTTTGAAGGGCTTGGGGGTTTTAGGGGTTGATTTTAGGGGTGGGTCTCCCGCCTGATCGACGGAAGAGAGGGGGCATGTGCCTCTCCCAGGGAGATGATGGAGGGAGTTCTGGGGGGCAAAATATACCACTGTTGAGTGGCAGGCGCTGGCAGAACGCTAGGGGCACGCCACGCCAACTACGGGGGACAAGGGATCGATGCTTAATACCTATCCCTTGTCCCGGGCCTTCCCAGAGCCAAGGGATAACTGGGGGATGTGTGGCTCCTCCCCATACCTTGCGTTTGCTGTTGTGCAATGCCAGGTCCGTTACCCAGAAAACATCTCTCATCCATGACTTGATCCTGGATGAGGGTGCGGACCTGGCATGTATTACGGAAACCTGGCTGGACGAGGCCGCTGCTCCAACTCTGGCGGCCTTGTGTCCGGCTGGTTTCTCGTATGCCCAGCAGCCAAGGGTTGGGGGACGGGGAGGGGGAGTGGCTGTTATCTATCGGGAGTCCTTGGTCCTTACCAGACTCCCTCTCCGGGAGACCAAGTTTATTGAGTGCATGTACTGGAGGTTGGGTCCCAAGGGCAGTCTGGGGATTCTGCTCGTGTACCGTCCACCCCGCTGCACGACAGACTCCCTGGCCGAGGTGCTGGAGGTGGTCTCTGATGTGCGTGTGTTGTCCCCCAGGCTATTGACGCTGGGGGACTTCAATGTGCATTCGGGGGCTGTCCTCACGGGGGCACCTCGGGACTTCATGGAGACCATGGCTTCCTGGGAGCTGCACCCTGTATTAACTGGACCTACCCATGTAGCCGGTCATGCACTGGACTTGGTTTTTGTTTCTGGAGAGGGGGGAAATGATCTGGAAATCGGGGGTATATCCGCCACCCCCTTGTCATGGTCAGATCACTATCTGGTGGGGTTGGATTTCTCGATGCCACAACCCCTCTGCAGGGGTGAGGGACCTATTAGGATGGTCCGCCCCAGGCGTCTTATGGATCCGGATGGATTCCTGAACGTGCTTGGGGAATTGGAGCACACAAACGGTAGCTCGGTCGAGACCCTGGTGGACGACTGGAATGCTGCAATCACCAGGGCATTAGACCGAGTTGCTCCGAAGCGCCCTCTTCGCCTAAACAGAGCGCGCGCGGCGCCATGGTTCACTCCGTCGCTGCGAGCTCTGAAACAAGAGGTGAGAAGGCTAGAGCGCCGATGGCGTAATTCCCGCTCCGAAGACAATCGAACACTGGTTAGAGCTGCATCTTCAGCCTACCGGGTGGCGGTGAAGGCAGCAAAAAAGAATTTCTATGCTGCCTCCATTGCGTCTGCGGAGTGCTGCCCCAGGAGGCTGTTCCAAGTGGTCCGGAGTCTGGTCGGTCCAGTCGCTCCGGACCCATTGGAACAGTCTAAAGCCTCCTGTGAGGCTTTAGCGAAGCACTTCGCAGATAAAATCGATCAGATTAGGAGTGGAATATCGTGCGTCGTGGACACAGGGAGTGAGCGGGAGGAGGCCAATGGCAGACCGGTTTTGTGGGATCGGTTTCGGCTTCTTCCTTCTGATGAAGTGGACAAGGTGCTTTCATCTGTGAGGCCGACCACCTGCTTGCTTGATCCTTGCCCGTCCTGGCTCATCATGAGCTGCAGGGAGAGACTGGGTGAGGGGATCAAGGCGGTGGTGAATGCCTCCCTCGAGGAGGCAGTGATGCCATCAGCCCTCAAGGAGGCAGTAATAAGACCGCTTCTAAAGAAGCCCTCCTTGGATCCCCAGGATTTAAACAACTTTCGCCCAGTCTCCAATTTACCATTTCTGGGCAAGATGATCGAGCGGGTGGTGGGTGCTCAGTTGAAGGCACACTTGGATGAAGCCGATTATTCAGATCCGTGCCAGTCGGGCTTCAGGTCTGGACATGGGACGGAGACGGCCTTGGTCGCCTTGGTGGATGATATGAGGAGGGCTTTGGATAGGGCGAATGCTCCTTTCTAGTCCTCCTCGATCTCTCGGCGGCTTTTGATACCGTTGACCACGGTATCCTCCTGGACCGCCTGGAGGGGTTGGGCTTGGGAGGCACTGTATTGCAGTGGTTCCGGTCCTTCCTCTCTGGAAGGTACCAGAGGGTAGTTCTCGGGGAGGAGGCTTCGGACCCTCGGCTGCTCACTTGTGGAGTGCCGCAGGGTTCCATCCTCTCCCCGATGTTATTCAACATCTACCTCAAGCCGCTGGGAGCTATCATCAGGAGGTTTGGGGTGCGGTGTCATCAGTATGCTGATGACACGCAGCTCTACCTCTGTTTCAAGTCCTCACCGAGGTTGGCCGTTGAGACCCTGTCCAAGTGCCTGGAGGCAGTGGCTGGCTGGCTGGGAAGGAACATGCTGAAGCTGAACCCCGACAAGACCGAGGTACTGCTGGTGGGGGACAAGGGGAGGTTAGGGGATGTTGACCTGGTGCTGAATGGGGTACATCTACCCCTGAAGGACCAGGTCCGCAGCTTGGGAGTCATTCTAGACTCCCAGCTGTCCATGGAGGCTCAGGTGGCAGCTGTGAGCCGGGCAGCGCTGTATCAACTCCATCTGATACGGCAGCTGCGCCCCTACCTTCCTAATCACCTGCTCCCATCAGTGGTTCATGCCTTGGTCTCCTCTCGCCTAGACTACTGTAATGCGCTCTATGTGGGGTTACCCTTGAAGACGGTTCGGAAGCTGCAGCTGGTACAGAACACGGCGGCTTGCCTGGTTAAAGGCAGCCGCCGGCGGGATCACATCACGCCAGTGCTGAAGGATTTGCACTGGCTACCAGTTGCTTGCCGAGCCGAATTCAAGGTGTTGGTTTTGACCTTTAAAACCCTATACGGCTCTGGTCCAGTTTATCTCAAGGAGCGTCTCCAGCAACACCAAGTGGGCCGCTCAACAAGATCTGCCACGGATGGCCTTCTCCTTGTCCCTTCAGCCAGAGCAGCTAGACTGGTGGGGA
The DNA here is from genome assembly GCA_021292165.1 of Shinisaurus crocodilurus. Lineage (NCBI taxonomy): Eukaryota > Metazoa > Chordata > Lepidosauria > Squamata > Shinisauridae > Shinisaurus > Shinisaurus crocodilurus. The sequence goes on from CM037880.1 coordinate 164,138,043, forward strand.
CGAGGAAGAGGGCCTTTTCTGTGGCGGCCCCCATACTGTGGAACTCTCTCCCGAGTGACCTCCGCCATGCCCCCTCCGTGATGAGCTTCCGTCGCTCATTAAAAACCTGGTTGTTCAGGCGGGAATATGGGGTGGGTTAAGATTTTAAAATTTTTATATTGTTTTAATGTATTTTATTGCATTTATGTATTTTATTCTGTGTACATCGCCCAGGGTGGCCGGTTGCCGGCCAGATGGGCGATAAATAAATATTAATAATAAATAAATAAATAAATAAGTGCGCAATCTGATGCAGGTTTAGACAGAAAAAAGTCCTACAACTTCCAACATGTCCCAGCCAGCAGGCTGGGGGATGCTGGGTGTTGAAAGGCTTTTCTTCTGTCCACACATGCATAAGATTGTACATCATGATGATGATGATGATGATGATGATGATGATGATGATAAGAGAAACACAACAAATAAGTTGTCTTAATAACTGACTGAGTGCCATTATAATTAGCTAAAAGACAACAGCATCACTACATGAACAGCTGAATTCATCTAGGGATTTGTGAAACTAGAGCAGTTGCACTGATAATTGCTGTCCTGCCTGCCCTATGAATTTTTGAAGAAAGTCTGTTCTCAGCTGGTTCCATATGTGTTTCCATCCTTCATTTTGTTGTGGTTTGTACATACAGTTTTATTCATTGGAATAATGGCCAGGATCCAAAAGACCTCACAATTAGCTCCATCTGTTCAAGGAGGCTTTGTGCTTTTAAAAAAGTTCTTTCCCTGATCCCTTCAGTATCACATGGCATACTGCTCTGATAATTGAGAATACATTTCAAGGCAGTTTTGATATGTGGCATGGTGCTCAGCTGATAAGGGAAAATGTAAAATATTCCATCGGGCATGCCCAACTTCTTGGGCACATCTAAAGTAGGTATCTAGACCTCAGCCAATGTTTTATGAGATATGCAGTCTTAAAGCTATGTAGAGAGTCACCGAGGTAAATAGGGAAATGTGTTCATAATTTTAAATTGGTCTTGCCCAGAGAGTTTGCTTCCATGAAATTCAGTTAGCTTCCAGGAGATGGTTTGGCACAAAAGAACAAAAAAACAAACTCAAAATGGTACTGAAAAAAATAATTTGAGCATTTTTTTTGCACAGGGAAATATGCAGGCATATATTTCCCTGTCCCCGCAAAATGCTCAAATTCGCCAAGACATTGACCAGGGAAGACTCCACATTTCAGGCAGCTGTAAGTGCACACCTGAGAAAGACCAGGGGGAAAAAATTACGGTCACAATTGTGCACATTTCTGCAGCCTGATTTTCTTTTTAAAAATGGGTAATGAGCCAGGGACGGTTGCTCCAAAGTGCCGCTTCGGCATCGGAGGAGCGGCTGTCACTGGCGGTGGCATGGAGCGCTGGAAAAAAACAAACCACAAACAAAAATGGAGTCGCGATAGGAGCAGGGAGGGGGGGAGACAAGACGGGTTCTGCCATGTAGGACCCTGGGATACCGGCTAGAGGATGGGGGGGGGGGAAATAGGGGGAAGGAGGGGTTGAATAACCCACAGTAAGCTCGATTGTTTGTCAGGCACACCATGGGTTGTTCCACCAGGTAGGGTGTCCTGTCACACAAACTCACCCAGTAACTACGTATATGAAATATACAATCTGTATTATGGTTAGCTTACTTATGTATATGGTTGTTCTTTTAGTGCTACTGAAACTATGTTGGGCATTTTACTTCTTTATTTCAAGTACCGTATTTTTTTTCAGTACCATTTTGAGGCTTTGCCTTTTTCTTTTCTTATCTCTCCCTCCCTCTCTTGTGGTCATTGCTGCCTTTTTCTCTCTCTTGGCACAAAAGGGTAAATACTTTGAGAATAATATAGAGCAAGTACAAAGAGAGTATTTGTTGACATAGCATATTACAATATTAAAGCAAAATGTGCAACCATTTTGATGAATGTGCCTGCAGTCACCTCTCTTGGCACCCACCAGGCTGCCTGCCTCTCCTGATCCTTAAGTTTATTTTTGTAAGATATTTTAGAATTTAATAAAAAAATATATTGGGAGGTTCACATGCTGCAAAGTGGAAGGCTGCCCTCCAGTGCCATCTTTGTTTGGGTTCAAAAGAGTGGCTGTGTTTTGGAGCTCAGACCTCACCTCTGGTCTCAAGCCTCTCTCTTTAATACAGAAATCCCAAAAGCTCTGCAGTCATCAGTCCTATCACCTAGGGATCCATTCATATGACAAGTCTGCTTTATCTGAACACAAGGGTTCTGCTGCAGTGAAGCATCTATGTTCCTATGAAGGAGGGATGTGCAAAATGGTGTCTGCTCTTTGTCAAATGGTCCCATGCTGGAACACTGTAAAGGAGCATTGGCTCTTACTGAACTGCACAAGAACCATAAAGCATTGAAGTACAGAATTGTAATAAATAAATGAATAAACGGAACCTCCTGATTTTCAAACAGGTAAGTTTGAGAATGTCAACATCCTAAAACCTACTTCATCATATTATTCCTATTAATTCATATAAAACGACACTATAAATGATCCGTGAAAGTACAGTCTTCATTTATATTCCACAGCACATAGGTTTAACTCTGCTCAGAAGGAGCTGGCCAGCAACCAGACAGCCACTTCACCTCATGCCTGCAGCAACACAGACTGAAATAAACCCATGCTCCAGCACAGAGGAAAGATTTCATCAATGGGCTGAACCACCCAGTGGGGCAAGATATCATTATTCCTATGGGAAACTAAGAGCAGTTGGCCCAGAAGTGTATCCAGGGAGTTCATGACAAAGTTGGGAATTGAATCCAGTTCCAATTCTCATTCTATACCATTAGACAACACTTGCTCTCTAGCCAAAACCTATCAACTGGAATGTTTGATGAAGGCCTTTGCACTAATGCATAGACATACAGAGGGAAATTAGCATATTAATTGCAGTGTACATTATTACAATGCATTTGGTTGACCAACTGTGTGCTACAACTTTTAACACAATGATAAAGAGCTAAAGAGTCTAAGAACTAGCATCTGGGGAATAAGTTTGGTTCCACTAAGTCAGTTATGGACAAACTTACTTTAATTCAACCAAGTACCGTATGTTTATAAAACAGAGGCAGCCCAATTTTATGTATGCTTATAGAGAAGTAGACCTCACTTGTGTTCAATGGAGCTTGCTCCCAAGCAATTATGCATATGATTGCAGCCCAAAGGTTACCACATGTTCCTTTTTGTTATATGCAATGCACCAGTCTGGTAACCGCAAAGGTGATCACTTACAGCACAGACCTGCAAGGGTAACTAGAAACATGTTTTCAGGCAGTGAGTGGAAACAAGATATTAAAGGCTTCAGGATGATCTCATATCCATTTATTTTTAGCATCTGTACCCATTTTAACAACGAAAATATTCAGCTACATTTGTCAAGTATAATTAAAGAGCCCTATATTCCGTTAGCATTTGTTACTTTACGTCTTCAAATTTTATACCCCTGTGGCATTTTGGGGTGTCACCCAATAATATCAGAGTAGAAAGTATGTATTTTAAAGTACAACCTTAAATAAGAAATGAGGAAAAGACTCAGATCACATCACAGAGAATGTGGCTCTGTTTCTAACTCCCATTCAAATGCTGCTACCATCAATTTAAACTTAAGAGCACAAAGGGAGCCATGCTGGATCAGACCAAAGGCCTATCTAGTCCAGCCTTCTCATCACACAGTGACCACACAGATGGCCCAAAGGTAAAACCCACAAGCAGGACATGAACGCAATAGCACCCTCCAGCTTGTGCTCCCCAGCTACTGGGGAATACAGAGGCATATTGTCTCCGATACTGGAGATACTATATATAGCCATCATGCCTAGTGGCTATTGATAGTTTTATCCTCCATGAATTTGTCTAATCCCCTTTTAAATCCATCCAAATTGGTGGCCATCGCTACATCTTGGAGTAACAAATTCTGTTTGTTAGTTCTTGGAAAGAATACTTGAGATGGGATAAGCCACATGTGGGCAACCCACATGGGCTGCATGTGACCCTCAGTCACTCTCTATGCAGCCTGCAGAACCCCTAGGGTGCCCCTCCCTCTTTTCCAACTGATTAGCTATCACTTAGGAGGTGGGAAACAGATGACTGTTTCCCCCTGCTGTGAAGATTGGTGGTGTGTCTCTGTGTGAGAGAGATTAGCGTCTATCCCTCCTCCCAGCATTTCTCATCAAGATTGCTGCTTTTCGGGTGCTATTATCGGTGAGGAAACTATGATCTTGATGAGGACCCCTGGGGTGGGGCAGGGTTAAAGCCTCTCCCTTTCCCCCAGTGATCCTGATGAAAATAGCTTAGGGTGGGGAGAGGCTGGCTCTCTGTGTGTGTAGCGGTGTGTGTGGCTACACAAATGGGTGCATGTGCATGAGTGCATACATGTGCGAGCATGGGTGAGGTCCGAGTCACCACCCATCACCACATACAGCCCTCAGGGGCAAAAAGGATGCCCTCCTCTGTGATATCTTCACCATGGAGCTCTTGCAAGGTGCTTGTAGAAGAATAGTGTTGGAACTGCATTCAGTTGTACGCAGTTGGTAATAAACTGATGTTGCTTCCAAGTGGCTAAGAAGCCAGATCTGAACTTCAAGCAGTTGCATTTCTCCTTTGTAAGAAGTCCACAGAAAGCAATTTTATAACCACCATGAATACAGCAGGGCTTCCATACCAAACAGCTACATGGGAACAGCCCAACACAAGACATCTTAATAGTTCCCACTGGGTGGTATCACACAGTCCAAAAAGTAGGTATGTGCACCATGAAAAGTCACCAACATGCACACATTCTAGGAGTTGCCTACTCTTCCAAGAACCCTGGTACTACCTGGACACTTAAACTTTCTCGTAATGCAATACATCCGTGCACACAACAGTAACACTACTCTGCTGCTTCATTAATGTTAACCTTTTATTTAAACGAATTCTTAACATTGTAACTAGATCTGGAAATGTAAGAACAAACATCCACCTGAAACTACAGTGCTATCTGACACATTAGAAAAAAAGAAAGCCCATATGAGTTACGCACTGAAGGGCACACAACCAGAAAGGCTTAACGTGAGCCAAGGCTGTGCTAGATGCCTCCGATCCTCCAAAAATACTGTCTCAGAAGTTTCCCGCTCTCTTTTTAGGCCAGCTATAGTATTGCATTAAGTTCATGTTATGTGGCCTGAAAACCTGACATAGACTGGATGAAGGTAGGAAACTGAGAGTGGAGGGCCAGATGACACCCCCACCAAGCCATCCACAGGCCAAATGACATCAGGAGCATGAACACACCCCAACATCTTTGGGTCTCCAGCTGAAGCACCAGCTGGAACTCAAGAGTAAGAAAGCCAAGGCACTAGCTGGAGAACCACTCCCTCCAGTCCGTGCCTCAGCTGGGGACCCAACTTCCAAGCCAGGGAAAGCCTGCATGCAACAAAGCCAGGTCCCAAGTGAGGCGCTGGCTGGAGAAGTGCTCCTCCAGCCAGTGCCTTGTTCAGAGCAGCTTTGCCTACCCCACACCTTCCCCTATTGGGGAGGACACAGGGGTGGGCTGTTATCTCCAATCAGTGATTGGAGATAACAGCAGGGATTCCCTTCCCCCGCTAGACTTCTGGTGTGTGTGTGGGGGGGGGCTGGGGCTTCAGGGAGAGGGACAAGCCTCGCCAGAGGCTGCACAGGCAGGAAGTTCCCCATCCCTGATTTAGGAACCAAGTTCAAGGTACAACATTATGCAATCACAATATTGTATCTTTAGTCATTGACTTGTCATCTACTGACCTCTTTGACCTAGGACCAAACAACATGTTTCATGGGAGATCTGCCAATGGGTCTTCCCTGTTTCCATGTATATGTTCATTTACTGAACTGCAGCCATGGAAGGCTGCCAATTTGCTCAAAGCAGTGTGTGTGTGTGTGTGTGTGTGTGTGTAGGTTAATCTAGGTCACACACCCCGGGTTGCTGTTTGTTGAAAAATGTGCAGATAAAAGAGAACCAGGGGTTGGGGGGGGTAGCCAGGAAAAGTGGCACAATGAAAAGGTTAAATGCTCCTTCCCCATGCTGCTGCAGCAAGCAGATACAAGACTTCCCGTGGCTGCTTTTCAGTTTTTTTTTAAAGGGAGATCCAGCATCAGCTATCTCACATAATATGTAATTTGGTCCTTAGGCCTATTCAGGGGGGAAAAAAGGGGGGGGGGGGAGAAAAGAAAAAGAAGTGTTTCCCAAAATATTTTAATGTAGGCATTTTAAATATATGCTGGAGATGCAATAGTTCAGAAGCAACTCTGGTGCATACAATAGAGAAATGTCCTGTTATTGAATTCTTTTAGAACAATGTCATTGGCAGACTTTCATTATCATTAGGGCTAGAGCCTTCATTTAGGGTACAATCCTATGTTTAGACAGAAAAAAGACCTACAACTCCCAGCATTCCGCAGCCAGCATGGATTGCGCCCTTAATCACATAACACTGGTGTATACCCCCACACTCTGGAAACCCCCCAAACCTATTGTCCACTGGAATGCCAGCATCACTTGTAGCAAAGCTTTTTATTTTGCTGTTATAGAAATCATGTCCTTTGTATATAATTGAAGATTGGGTTGAAGACCTTTTTGACTTGTCTGTTGAAGAACAAAAAAATTGTTACAAGAGAGTGACATCAGAGAAATTCAATAGAACTTGGCTGCCTATTCTACAATTGTTCTTTAATTGAATGTTAATCTTACTTGAATCTCACCTATATGCAAAAAGCCCCTCTTTAACACTTTGTTTCATTTCTTTCCTCTAATTTAACATTTCATTATGTTAAACATTTTATTCAAAACTAATTCTAATTAATTAGGGAGTGGTAACTGCATAGGGGAATCAGGAAAGGAAGGTTTGATAAGTCAGGAGAACTCAAAACTGTCCTTGTTTCTTGATTTAGGCAGAATCCAACTTTGCACAAGCATACTTTCTCCTCCTCTTCTCTCCCCTGCACCCCCCCCAAATCTGCTCCAGAGGGCCACCCACCCAACCCCTGGAACAGATTTTTTGGGGGACACAGGAAGCTGCAGGGGAGGAGGAATCACCCCCTCCCCATTTGGCTGATGGACATCCCACAGCAGGAAAGGCTAATTGGATACAACCCTCTGGTTGTTCTACTGAAGTCTTTGTTAAGCCCCTGTTAATTATTCAAAGACCCTGTTTACACCAATTTTCTGGGGGAACACCTGGTGTGACTGAAATGCTTGCGGTCTGAGCTACCCTTTTATTTACAGTGCTTAATAAAACACCTTCCATGACTGAGAGGGGCCTTCCAGAATACATTCTAGGGCTGCCTTTCTCTCAAGCCAAGTAAACCCAGCTCTTATGTCCAATCATCGATTAGAGGAGTTTCACCATAGAGGCAGCCTTTCTCTAGTACTGAGGAGTCCCTTTCTCCATTCACCAAGAGGCATGGAGAAAGGGGCCCCTATGATATCAGGAGTGGGGCTTCAGGAGGGAAGGGCCCATCCCCTGATGTTACCTGGGTCCTGGGGAGTGACCAGAAAGCAAATCTGGCCCCTAGAAGATTTACATTTTTTAAAGAAGTTGCTGGCAGCAAGAGGTGTCACCAGAATTTAAGACACCTATCTTTCTGCCCTGGGGAGTGGAGTAGTTTTAAACTCCTGAAGTAAAGCTACAGCTGGAGACACACTTACTGACAAGTAAGCCCCACTGAACATACGCTACTGCTGCCTTCAGCAGTAGTTTTCTTCTCACCTGTTCAAACAAAGCATGGAGGGGGAGCAGGGCTGCATGCATCAGCCCCACCCCCAATATCTCTGCCAGGTCCAGCCCCAGGTCCAGCCTTCTAGCACTGAAGCCAAAGGTCTGACGATGGATTCTTCCTCCTTCAGAACTTTGTCCGCAAAGGGCAAAGGTTGAGGGGGTGGAGCTAGCAGGGATGGGGACTGGTAGCAGGGCAAGCACATGTAGCCCGCGCCCCTTCCACAGGTTTGAACATGTGAGAGAAAAGCTTCTGAAGAGTCTCTAGTGGACTTACTTCTGAGTATATATGCACAGACTTCCACTGCCTGTCTCCGAGGCTGAAATCCTATACAGACATCCTTGGGAGTAAGTCCGATTTAACTCAATGGAACTTACTTGAGTAGACATGAGAAAGATTTCACTGTCAGGCACTTTCTAAAAAAGGTGCACTGCTTGATAGTGAAGAAGCAACTAAAAACACATGATTTAAAAATATCTAAGCTGATTAACTGTATGAGTTTTAATAAATTAGATTTGTACAAATTTACATATGAACAATCTTTTTAAAGATTGAGGGCACAAGCCTATGACATGTTTAGACAAGGAGGAAATTCCTACAACCCCTAGCATTCTCCAACCAACAAGGCTGGGGAATGATGGGATGTGTAGGATTTTTTTTTCTGCCTAAACATGCGTAGGATTGTGCTCTAAAGTACACTTTTCAGATGGTGTGTGTACACATATTGTAGCAGGCATCATCTTAGAAGAGGTATTCCCATTTGTGAGAATGAAGGAGATGCCTCTCCCATTTGCAGTTTAAGAATTTATATATTTTTTAAATTGTAATGAGTTGGCCAGCAAAGGACATCTTTTTAGTCTAAAGGTTGATTAACCAATCTGTTATTAAATTAATCAAAGGTTGCAGCCCTAGTCAAGATCAGACATAATTTAAAATATAAACATACATAAGCAAATTAAAACAAAAATCCAAAAGGCATAAGAAAACAAATTGTTTGTATTTCTTTCAGCCATAATTTTCACAAGGAAGAGTCTTGAAGCACCTTAAAGACTAAGAGTGCAATCCTATGCATGTTTAGACAGAAAAACCTACAACTCCCAGCATTCCCCAGCCAACCAATGCTGGCTGGGGAATGCTGGGAGTTGTAGGACTTTTTTCTGTCTAAACATGCATAAGATTGCGTCCTAAGGAATTTATCTGATAAAGTAGACTCTATTCCACAAAAGCTTATCCCATAATAAATGTATTAGTCTTTAAGGTGCCACAAGATTCTTTTTGCTGCAACAGACTAAGATGGCTACCCTTCTGGAAAAACTAGATATTTACCGTACTCACAACCCAATCCTATGCATGTCTAGTCAGAAGGTAGGTGGATAGAATTGCAGTCTTAAGCAACCCATTCTGTGGAAATCAAGTTAAGCTCTATTTCAAGCAGTTGTCATATAGAAGTTTATTCTCAAAATAAAGTTAGTGAACCCTTTCAAGAATATAAATATTTGAAAAAGAGGTGCTCAAAGTGACTTGCATTCTCCAAAAATCAGGATTCTCCCAGTTCCTATCTATGCTAAACATGCAATCTTGACAGTGTTTCAGGAAGACTTTGCCTTTATCACTTATGCCTACACAAGGTTAACAACATTTTGCTTTGAGACCAAACATTTAAGTTTGTTGTGGAAGAGTCAAAGTGACATTTCCTCAAGAATCACTTCTTTTGAAGGACAGAAGACTTTGCTTAACTTCAAGGACTTTTATACTCCATGCTGAAGAACTTAAAAAAGCAAGCTGCTTTTTTTTAGATTTCTTGCAATGCTATCTTCATTCCTCCTGTGATACCATAATAGATATTACGCACATATTCACAATATGTGGAGGAAATGCATGATTTGCATTTATCTGAAGACACCTGCTCCATTTCCGGCTGATGTCTGTGGAGTGAGATCTACGTAATTCCACAAACCAAGGACTTCAGGTGTCAACCATTACCACAAAGTTTTGTGTTTTAGAGAGATGTTTTGGGCCCATTCAGCTATGAAAGCACTTTCCAAATATAGACAAACTTTAAAACAACAACAATTTTATTATACGGTCACGGACCCAACAAAAACAATACCGGACATCATTAAAAGGATAAAAACACAATCATGAAATCATTATACAAAAACAAACATTATTAAAACATACACCTATTTAAAACATCTTAAGATAGCTAAAACCACCTCAAACAAAGAGAGAGTGGGGGATCCACCAAAACCAAGATCCTGCTATAGAAGTTACATTTATGATGGAAGAATTGCCTTATAAGTCCTTAGTACAGAAAAAACAAACTTACGGTAGCCACTGCCTCCCTTGTTGGTTTACAGGTCCCTGCCAGGAAGTGTTTCAAGTACAGGTCTGGTGACTTTCCAGGGCATTTCCTCATAATAGGGCCAAGACAAACTTTAAAACAAATCCTTAAGGTATGTAAGCACAGACTCTGCACATGTCTTGGGGAACAAAACAATGGATGCCTCCCCTAAAATACTTCCTTGGGGGGGGGGGATGAATCATACACAGTAAGAAAATAACATTGATGAGATCATACTAATTACAAGAGATCCTGAAGCCCTTTTAGTGGAACTGCAGGGCAAGAGTCACAAGATTGCAAGGCACCTGAAGGTCATCTAGCCCAGCTCTTCAACAGCAAGCCTGCATTCTTTAATGCACAAGCGCACTTGTAGTAAAACACAACACATTTCCAGCATTCAGAATACCGTACAGACATTACCAAACAAGCCTGTAAGGAGGGCCACTGCTATTATTGCCATAGTGCAGATGGGAGGGTGTGGCTCAGACGATCGAAGTGGCTTGCTCAAGGCAACTGAAGTGAAGACTCCCGTGCTCATATTCAGGATCACTGTGGGATTAGCCTATAAAACATTAGAAAGGGCTCCCCTGCCGCATCTTGCCTCTGAAAGATTTTTTTTATAGAGTTGGAAGGAGCCTACAAGGCTATCGAGTCCAACCCCCTGCTCAATGCAGGAAACTAGAGGAGGGGTCTCCCATCCAAGTAATAACCAGGCCTGACCCTGCTTAGCTTTCCACACTTAAACAAGCTGAGCCAGCGTAAGCCACAGGTGCAACACCTGTTGAACTTCTGCTCATCATGCACCCCCAAAAAGCACAGAATCGCTATAGCATCCTAAAGCGTACAAAGGAAGGCAGCTTGTGGGCCAAAGACCAGTGTGCCACGGTGAGAGGGACGGGTTTTATCATGCCCGGGCGGAATAGTTCCTAAGAAAGGCTTCAGGAAAAGGCAACCCACATGGCTCGAGCGAGCCGAGGCAAACAAGGGCTGAAAACGCCCCCCCCCCCCCCGCTACCATGTTGGACGTCCCAGGCCCATTCCTTGGCGGGGGGCGGGAAAGAGACTTTACTCTTCCCTGTTCTTGCAAACAGTCGCTAACCCAAAGCAGCCGGCAAGTTTACTTCAGAGACGCAGCAGCAACAACAACCGTAAGGGAGGGGAAAGGGACTGGAAGGGGAGCGCGACCGAGTCTCGGCACGCGCCAGAAGGTGCCTCGGATTTACTCCGCGCGAGGAGAAAGAAAGGTTCTCCCCACTCCCGGAGAGAGCCACTCACCTTGCGCGCGAGCCCGACGGCTCTGGCTGTGGAATGGCATCGGCGGCAGGGATTCCTCGGCGCTGCCTCCTCCGGCTCCCACAGCCCCGCCCTGCAAACTTCCCAACCTCCCTGAGGACGAGGCGGCCGCTACGCTTTCACAGTTCAGCTCGCTCTCTCGCACACCCACACACGAAGGGGCGGAAGGCTCCCTCCGCCTTCGCCGGGCGCGCTTTGCTTTGGGACTCTCCGGTCAGCGTCCCCGCCAGGCAGAGCAGAATGGAGCAAACCTCCTGCTTCCACCCCACCCAAGTCCAAGGCGTGAGGCGGGCGTCTCTTGGACAGCCTCCTTCGCCTCACTCTTTGAGTAGAAGTGGTGGTGGTGCGGCGGCGGCGAACCCAAAGGAAAGAGACCCTCCCTTTCCCCCTTCCTGGGTGTTGTGCCTTTAAGAGCCGCGTGACAGACAGAAATGCCACAGGTGGACCTTTTTTGTTTTTTGCTTTGTAGGTCAAAGGGCGGGCCTGTAGCCAAGAGGGGGCTGCTACCGTACATTTTCTCTGCCCCACTACATTTCTTTTTTACAAACAGGAAACAGTTTTCAATGTTGTCTTTAAAAGGTCTGCAAACCAGCTGAACTGCCCTCCCACTTCCTCCCCCCCCAAGAACTTTCAGGGTGACTACTGGCCTGCAAAGGGGACTCCTTCAATAAACGCGCTTGCTTTATTTATTTATTTATTTATTTAAATGAATTAATACATTTAAAATTAAAAAAATAAAATAACTAAGGTTTATTTAATTTGGCCTGTATGCCACTTTGGGGGTGACTTCTAAGGCCGAAAAGTGAGGTATAAATATCTGTATAAATCAGTCTATGCATGTTTACTCAGGAGTAAGGCACGCTATGGAGGCTTACTCTCAGGTAAGTATGCATAGGATTGCAGCAGCAGAGGAGAAGGAAGAAGTTTCACTACACAGACCACAGTGCTGGTCTTTTTAAAAATGTAATTTAAAGTTAGGAAGTCGTCGTCGTCGTCGTCGTCGTCGTCCCCCTTATCCAGACTAAATCACAATTTCAGTTTTAATCCAGTGTTTTTGTCCTTGTCCTTCTCTCCGTTGTTTTCCCTCCTGGTTTATTACATCCTCCTGGAAGCTGTTGTCCTCAATCTTTTTCTCTTCAGGCAGAAAGAAATATGGCAAAGGATTTCCAGGCCATTTATAATCTCTGTGTTCCCCTCTGAATCATCTACAATTAACAGATATCAAAGTATGTTGGCCCAAACACTCCTGGCAAAGCTTCATCCATGCTGAGGAGTGTGGAGCTATTTATTCTTGACTTTCATCCATGTAACACTTCTGTTAATTCAGTCCAAAACAGAACTCATCTTTCTTTTGCAACAACATAAAACCACAAACGGCTCAAAATTTTCTTTAGATAGTTCAGTGTGTCTTACATTTGTGTGATACTGGCAGTAATATATGAACAATGCAACCCTACATGTCGCCTCAGAAGTAAGTCCCACCAAATGCAATGGTCCTACTTCCAGGTAATTTGACATAGGAAGTGTGGGGAGAGTCTCAGGCTCATGGGCCAAATCCAGCCCTTCAGGGTTCCCAGATGGTCTCTGAGGTCTGGAAAGCAACCTTGGAGAGGGGTTAAAGGGGGTGTTTTGCGGGGTGGGGAGGAGACTGGAGTGGCCAGGATACAAGGTATCCTGAAGCCTCCTTCCCTCCCCCTCCAAGACACTGTTGCTAGACAGGCAAAAAAGCCAGTCTAGTGGAAATGCAGAGCGGGAGGACAGGGAGGTGAAGATAATTGCCACTTCTCCCGCTCTGCATCGGATGCCCGCAAGTGTCCGAGTTCAGGGGCTTATGAGCGCCCTTATGAGCGCCGATAGGACTGTGCCCTTAAACTAATATATGCTGGCATTTTGTCCCCACTCTTTTACCTTTTACTTTATTATGGTCATATGACCCAAATACTACAAGTTATTATATTATACAGTACAAATCGCACCAAGGATATTACATGAGTACAGGTAAAACAATAATTATCTTCCATGATAAAACATACTTTGAACAAAACCATTTTCACTTATTCCCTACCATAAAAACTCTCCTTTTCATAGCAGCTAAGAAGAAGTTTGTTACTGCAGAGGTGACAGTTGCGTTTTGGTCATTTAGGCAGAAAGTGACCAGCCAATCGTCAGGCATACCACAAAACCTCCTTAGGAAAGGCAAAATTGTGTCTTCCCTTATTTTAGAATAGAATTTGCAATAAAGGAGGATGTGCCTCCGTGATTCAGGTTCCCCGGCCATACATGGGCAATGTCTTTGCTGATATGGTGTTCCTTGATACCTCCCCTGCAAGATCGCTGATGGAAGAATGTTGAATCTAGCTAGCATAAATGCTCTACAAGCTTGTGGGTCGCTGATATTTGAGAGATATGATGCTGAAAGGCCATAGATTGGAGTTACCCCACTAGCAGTGGGGGAACAGGATCTGTTTGCTAGTGAGCTTAACTCCTGTCTCTCAATATCAAGCAGTCTCTGTGATAACAGTCTGAGCACTTGCTGTGGACTGAGGAGAAGAAGAATACAGTCCATGTAGATACCAATTGACCTAATTTTCCATTGCACCAAAGAGGCCCATTTACTAATATAGCTGTCCCTTAGCATATGGCATACATAACTGTGGTCCCCCGATGTAAAGTGTAAGCGCAGCCATAATTTAAAGGTTTGAATCCATGCTTTTACTTCTAGCAGGCCTAATCCTGTTTCCAAGTACATGGCTGCATAACAGACACAATTAGGAACTCCCAGAATGCGTAATAGGAATTTAGTTTGAACTCGCTCTATCCCTACGTCGACTGCACTTATCCAAATAGGTACACCGTATAACAATTGGGCCGTGATTTTGGCTTTAAATACCGGTATTGCAGATGGAACATGTTGTCCCCCCTGCGTGTAGAAGAAACGGGCAATAGCCATCGTACTCTGGATAGCCGAATTAATAGTGAGGTGTTGATGGGCAATCCAGTTAGATTTATACTGAAAGTTTAAACCCAGATAACTGTATTCTTTTACTTATTCCAAGTTAATGCCTCTAAGAGTCCAGCGCATACGTCCCCAAGCCTTGGAAAAAAACATAACTTTTGATTTCCCAAGATTAATAGCAACTCATTTGCATCACAATATGTGGCAAAGGCAACTATAAGACGTTTCAATCCCAACAGCGTCATCCGCATAACACTCTTTTACCTTGACCCTGCCCACCACTGGAATGCAGCCCCCCAATCTTCTTTGAAATTGCATTTGGCCCTAGGATTGAAAGAGGCTCCACACCCCTGTGATACAGGATTACAGGTTAAGGGGGACGACCTCCTTGTGCCTTCTGTTCTAGAAAACTGTTGTAGTGTTTTTAGGGAGGGTCTATATTCGTTCATTGTGTTTATTCTTGCTCATAGTCTTTGATTTTCATAGACTGGCAAAGGGATAGTAAAGTATTTTGTAAAGTTTTTCCCTATCACATAAGACCATGTTACCATGACTCGGGGGATCCGGGTTCTAGTCCCCCACTCGGCCATGAAGCTCACTGGGTGACTTTGGGCCAGTCACTGACTCTCAGCCTAACCTACCTCACAGGGTTGTTGTGAGGATAAAATGGAGAGAAGGAGGAGGATTATGTAAGCCGCCTTGGGTTCCTTGCAGGAAAAAAGACGGGATATAAATATAATAATAAATAAATAAACCATGTATTTAAAAACAAACAAAGCCAAAATGTTTTTAAAAATACAGCTACGTTCAACAAATTGTCTCCGTAGAACACGGAAGCTTGCTCACTAATTTGTGAAATTTTGGTTAGTCCTAATAAAGTTATTGCCCAGCTATTCATTTTGGAATTATTCACCATACACGTTGGTGATTTGAACTGCTGTTCTTTGTCTACAGCCAAAGACAAAATTTTGTCAGATAATGTGTTGAAGGCATCATCTTTTATTTTTGAAATGTCAGTTTTGTTAGTTTTTAAATATATAGCTACATGTTCTTGTGTGATAGTAAAGTGTTTTGTATAGTTTTTCTCCCAACCTTTATATTGTTATAAAATGTTTCTTTTGACCAGGGATCATTTTCCTCTTTCTGTATCAATTACCTGGCAAAGGATAGATCATCCAGTGACTGCCGCTGAAGCCTGGGCCCACAGTTTCCTTTTGCAAGTTTGACCTTGTATGGAATTGTTCTAAAATTACAATGCTTTGACAGCACAGTGCTTTGTATGTTTACTCAGAAGTAAGTCTTGCTGTGTTCAGTATGACTGACTCTCAGGAAAGTCTGCATAGGATTGCAGCTCTAGCCTCTTGAAATTATATATATCCAATGTTACCTCTACACATATTTCTCTATGCCTAATACCCAGCCATCAAAAGTGTTTTCTCTCTTATTGTCGTCATCATCATCATCATCATCATCATCATCATCATCGGATTTCTTAGTTGCCCTTAAAAAAAAAAAGAGTCAAGGCAACTTACAACAAGATTAAAACAGCTAATGACAATTTATTCTAAAATATAATGACCCTACAAACAACTAAACTACTAAAATATCAGTGACAACCAAACACTTCAACTGATTGATTAAATAAAAAACCCGTCATATACCATCAAATGCCTGGGAGTGGAGGGAAGTCTTAACCAGGCACCTAAAAGATGACATTGATCCGGTTCATACATACTAGTAGCAAATTGTGGGTTAATTAATCCTCAATTTACTGGGGCCGCATGCCACCACCATTTTGAATATGCAGCCTCTGTCGGTGGTTATTTTGTAATGTGTAAACCTGGACACTATCAGTTAATTGTGGGTTAAACCCACAGTTAAACTACAATTAGTTCTTAGGTTAACTGTGGATTATTTAACCCACCATTAATCCATAGTGTCCGGGTTTGCACATCACGAAATAATCTCGAACTGGGCCAATTGGAGGTTGCATATTCAAAATAGCAGCAGCCCCTCAAATCTTCAGTTAATTAACCTATGACTTGCTGTCGTTAAGTGCAAGAGGACCAATAATGGCAGCAGGTGGGCCTCATTGGGAAGAGCATTCCACAATTGGGGGCCACCACCAAAAATACCCTCTCTTGTTGCCATTGTCCAAACCTCCCTCAGAGAAGCCACTTCTCATGGAGGGCCTCAGATGTTAATTGTGTTTTTGTAAAGATCATCACAATTTTAGCTATTTCCTTGCTCCCCTTGCATTTCAGAAGGCAGCCACTCAAGTAGCCAAGCACAGAGTAATCTTAGCTCTCTGGAATTAGTATACTGCAGTTATTCTCTCTCCTAATAGAAACATAGTAGTTATCTCTCCTAATAGGAACATAGGAAGCTGCCTTATATTGAGTCAGACCATTGGTTCATCTAATGCAGTTGTCTATAGCTGATTGGGAGCACAAAAATGCCTCCCCAGGTTCCATAGCCCCAATCAAACCCTGTCCCCCCAACATAGGTGCCTTTACCTTTTAAAAAACCATAGGAAATCCCATCAGGGATCACTTGTCAAGTTTGGCCCTGAAATATTTGCACTTGTTTGGCATCAGTAAAGTTCTTTATGTTGGGTTGAGCAAAAGAAACACAACAGCAGGATGCTCTACAGATGGTTACAATAAAAAAATAAGGCAATGAAACAAACTATAGATGAGAATCCCAATTCACATAAGTATGATGTTCCAAATGGGAGTAAAATCTTAAATGCTTCAGCTTCAGGATCTCAACAGAAATGAACACCAGAGCTTCCTTCTTCTTGAACATGTGCACAGGAATTCTTTCTGCCCAGAAAATGATAGAAGCATCTCTCAAGGTGAAATTACACTTCAGATGTTTTAGCCTACAACTCCTATCAGCCAATGGGCTGACAGGAGTTGTAGGTGAAAACATCTGGAGGGCTGCAAGCTTCTCACCCCTGAACTACATGATGTTAAAAACATAGCATGCAGTTGACCCTCTCTTTCTTACTTATTCTAAAGCGTATATGCGGGCAAAAACAAAAAAGAAAGAAAGCCTTAATTGCTGCCAATGGAGTCTTTTTTTTAGTGCACACACCAAGGGTGGTGGCGCAAATTTCAGAAAACACATAGCTAAGGGGGAAGGTTTAAACCTCCCGTACCTGTGTGTAATGGCACTGATCCAGATTGAGGGTCTGTGCACTTACTTTAGAGTAAGAATGAAAGAGAGGGTGAGCTATGTATTTAATATATTGCATAGTTTCACCCTCAGATTTTCTAAGATAGGCCAATGTACTGATGCAACAATTGCAGGAAAGGGGATATCCTCACAAGGTCCTAAAACAGGCACTATATAAGGCTAAAAGTATGGATAGAGGATCACTGTTCAAGCCTAAAATATGAAAAAAAAAGTAGGTTGACAGGATGATGGCGCCAATTACCTTTGATGCCTGAACTGGGCGAATTGAGGCAGCTATTAATAAATTTTGATACCTATTGGAGGACATTCTCCATTGTAGAAATGGCCCCCTGTTTGCCCACAAATGGCAGCAGTGTCTTAAGGACATGCTGGTACATACCAAGATGAGGGGGGGAAATACAATACCCTGATAGACCTTAGATAGATATGTAAACAAAGATCAGTTCAGTTCCACTGTAGAAACTAGTGTGTGTTCCAACTGCAGTAAAATAAAATCATTAATTAATCCTAGTGATAACATGGAGTACTGTATTAAAGATATTTTTATATGTAACACCAAAGGGGATTATATATATTATTCAATGTCCATGCCCACTGCTTTATGTAGAGATGACCACACACATTATATATACCCGCATCTGTGAACATAAAAGTTGTATTAGAACAAGTAAAGTCCAGGCACCTGTGCTTAAACATTTCCAGGAGCACAATCATGATGAGAAAAACCTGAGGTTTTGGCGCAGTGGTGAGAGTGTAGGACTGGGACTCAGGAATGATATCCGGATTCTAGTCCCCACTCGGCCATGAAACTCACTGGGTGACTTTGGGCCAGCCACTGACTCTCAGCCTAACCTACCTCACAGGGTTGTTGTGAGGATAAAATGGAGAGGAGGAGGAGGAGGATTATGTAAGCCGCCTTGGGTTCCTTGCAGGAAAAAAGGTGGGGTATAAATATAATAAATAAATAAATAAAATAAATAAATAAATAAGAGGAAAAAATACAACTAATTAAGGAAGAGGGAGGTCTACTGGATTCACAGACTAAACACATTAGTGCCTGGAGGTCTCAATGATTATATTGATTGTATGGCAGCTATATGAGTATCAATATGATTTTGATTATAGTCTGTTCCTTGATATTATTGATAATATTGTCTTTTTTGCAAATTTTACATGTGTTAAACTCCCGCATGGAAAGCAAATTTTGCATTTTTCTTCAAGTTATGTTTATGGTATGTATGTATTACATCACTTTTTATGGACTTGGCCTAATTGTCAATACATCTCAGGTGAATTCTTTTTAGTTAGTGCTATATAGGCTTACGTCTCATTAGAATGGATCCAGAAGCGCAGGAGGACTACTGTGGAGATATTTCCCCTGAATGTGGATGGTAATCTGAGTGGAGAGTCCCCCAATTGGGTTATTTTAAGATTCGAATATAGAGGGAAAGCTCAGAAACTAATTGGTTTAGGGCGCAATCCTATCAATTGGGGCCTTCTGAGATTTCTATGCCTTGCCGGGCTGAAGCCAGGGCGGGAGGAGCGGAGGAGGTGATCTTTGCTTCCCCGTCTTCTGATCTCCTTTATTTTAGCTAGACAGACTTTTCAGCTCGTCTAGCAAGGGTGCTTCAGAGTGGGAGGGAAGGAGGCTGGAGAAGGCTCAGGGTAAATCATATTCTGGCTGTCTCTGGTCTCTTCCCTTCCCCACCCACTGGCATGTCCCCTTTCCCCCCTCTCTGAGGTCAATTTTCCGACCTCAAAGGGCAGCCAGCACAGTTCTTTCCATGCCGGCTGCAAGGGGGCAGGGGAGGGGGGGGGTCAGATCTTTGACTCCCTCTTCTGAGGTAGGAGTGCTGTCTCTGACCTTGGATGGGATTGTACGGCACCCAGGGGCCATAGGATTGCTCTCTTAATCTGTTTTTATAGATACTTGCTGCTTCAACATTTGAATTTAAAACTTTCATCCAAACCCAAGTGGGCTGAGTAAAGGAGCATTTCACAGCATCTACTCTAACTACGGTATATGTTGAGCTTTATTTGAAGCAAAGTTAATGGCATTTTTACAAATAATGGGGTAAGACCAGTAGGATGTAAAATCAGTATTATTTCTCTACTCCCCAAAAGCATGATGTCTTGAGTGATACTATTTTGGATATTAGATATTTTTTTTTGATCCATGCTGAAGCAAACATTTGAAATCTTGCAAATCTGTCACTGAAGAAGACTATCCAGTGAAAAAAACACGTTTGACAAACAATGTTAAATTCAACAGATTGTCATTGCAATTAGAGACTGTGAAGTTTGTAACAGGCAGGGATGGGGACTCGGACTCGAGGACTCGACTCGTGAGTCGGACTGAGTCCCCCCTCTGACTCGACTCGGACTCGAGTCCCAACATTTTTAATGGGACTCGAGACTCGACTCGGGACTCAAGACCAAGTACTCTTCAACATCCCTGGGCTGTGCCAGAAGGAGTGGAGAGGAGCGTGATTGCCGGCGAAGAGCGCATGGAAGCTAGGCCCGCCGCTGCTCGCCCACTATGGACGGCTACCAGGAGTGCAGCCCCAACAGTGTGTCAAGATTTATTTTGATTGATGTGTTGCGTACTTGGGAGAGGCAGAAGAAGGACCTGAGATTACTCTGTGTGGCTGCTCTGAGTGTGAAGTAGCCTTATTTTGTTGGGAAAACCCCCCATTGATTTTAATAGGGACTCGTGGAGTCAGCTTTGGGAGTGACTCATGACTCGTGACTCGTGAGTCACCATTTTGGACCAAGGACTCGGACTCGGACTCGAGACTCGGGTCCAAAGACTCGTGACTCGACTCGTGACTCGAGACCAAGGACTCTTCAACATCCCTGGTAACAGGGCTATGATACATTTTATCTGCCCTTGTATAGTACTGAGAAGTTAGTTTGAGGGCTGGCCTTCTCATTAAGCCAGTGTTCTCCAACCTTGGGTCCCCAGATGCTTTTGGCCTACAACTCCCAGCATGCCCCAGCCAGCGTAGCTGGCTGGGGCATGCTGGGAGTTGTAGGCCAAAAACATCTGGGGACCCAAGGTTGGAGAACACTGCATTAAGCAGACTGAGGCAAATGAGAGCGGCCAGCAGGGCTCCTATCGCATGCCCCCACAGCAGGGAAAGAAGGTGGTGGCGGATGGCTGCTTCTTGCCTCAGGCGGCAAGATTGGTTGGGCCAGGCCTGGTTGGTTCAATAATTGACTTGTACCTGCTCCTTTTGCTGTGAATTTTAGCTATGTTTTATAAATCATTTTTACATTTTTAAAATAATAATTTATACATTTTATTGTTATAATACTGTTACTTGTGTGTAAAAACTGCAGTTCTTCCTTGATCTCTCATTTCTCTTGGCTTCTATTGGTCAGGAAATTATCTCCCTGGTTTGAGTATCTCAGTTTGGAATAGAATGGCAAGGAAAATTAACATTTTCAGCTATCTGGAGGAACCAAATTGCCAGTTTATTAGATTCGCCCTAATAGTTTGAAGGGCATATGATAAAAACTACAGATAATATTCAATGGGATAAATATAAACACTTGCACAGTAAAGTATTGAAATTAGAAACCCATGCTGGGGCTTTAGGAGCTTACTGCAGAGCAAAGTGAATCCCTCGGGGACTTAGGGCACAATCCTATCAGATTGCTACCCACTAGACAGAAGCGGAGTATCCAGTGTCCTGCTGGACTGCTGCCAGAAGGACAGGAGGAGCAACGAAAGCAATTTTCACCTCTCTGTCCTCCTTTTTTCCTTTTCCCTTTTGCTCTAGATGGGCCTCTGAGCCCATATTGTGGGGGTGGTGCTGGGGCTGGAGAATCCATAGGATTTCTTGTATCCTGGCCTCTCCTCTCCTCTTCCCTCCCCTCCCCTCCCTTTCCCTGCCCCCCTCCCCACTGGAACACCCCCTTTTTTTTACCTCTACGAGATCATCCAAGGCAACTTTTGCGACCTCGGAAAGCACAATTCTTTCCATGGTGGCTGCGAAGGGTTGTGGGGGGAGGGATCATGTAGTCTCCCTCCTGAGGTCATAAGAGTGCAGCTTCGGGAGGGATCTCCAATAAATCCTATGGTGCCTGGGATGTTCTCCAGGGACCATAGGATTCCTCTCTTAGGGCACAATCCTATCGAGATGAGTGTGAGCCTCTGAACTTGGGGGCTCATGCTCATCCAATGCAGAGCGGGAGGAGTGGCGGAGGCGATCTTCACCTCCCTGCTCCTCCCACTCTGCATTTTCGCCAGACAGCCATTTTCAGCTGCCTAGCGACAGCATTTCAGAGGGAGAGGGAAGGAGGCTGGAGCGGCTTCAGGATACATCATATCCTGGCTGCCTCAGTCTCCTACCCTCCATGTCCCTGAAACACCCCCTTTAACCCCTCTCCAAGGTTGCTTTTCTTACCTTGGAGAGCAGCCGGTGCGGATAGAATAATAGAAAAGTAGAGTTGGAAGGGGCCTACCAGGCCATCGAGTCCAACCCCCTGCTCAATGCAGGAATCCAGGTCAAAGTATCCCTGACAGATGGCTGTCCAGCTGCACCTTGAATGCCTCCAGAGTGGGAGAGCCCACCACTTCCCTAGGTAGTTGGTTCCATTGGCTTATTGCTCTGACCGGCAGGAAAATTTTCCTGATGTTTAGGTGGAATCTGGGTTCCTGTCCTGCAAACTGGGATGATCGAGAAGAGATCCTGGCCCTCCTCTGTGTGACAACCCTTTAAGTACTGGAAGAGTGCTATCATATCTCCCCTCAGTCTCCTCTTCTGAAGGCTAAACATGCCCAGTTCTTTCAGTCTCTCCTCATAGGGCCTTATTTCCAGTCCCTTTATCATCCTTGTTGCCCTCCTCTGAACCCTCTCCAGTTTGTCTACATCCTTCTTAAAGTGTGGTGCCCAGAACTGGACGCAGTTCAGTTTAAGCTCTCAGGCCACACCCTTCCCTACCCTTGCAGCACCTGTTGTTGCACTCCAGCAAGTTGTCCTGCAGCTCTTGTTGTTGCACTCCAGCAAGTTGTACTGCAGCTCTTGTTGTTGTACTACTCAGCTGCCAAACTCCTTTTTGCTCTCCCTGTTCGCTTGCTCTGTTCGCTCGCTCTCTGGGAGCCTGCCCGCCTATCACAGCCCCAAAACCAGTTGGAGCCTCTCTCGTGTGCTCCTGCTCAGCTGTCCATGATAGCTGCAGAGCGGGGGGGGGGGGGGGAATTGGAGCTCTGATTCCCAGCTCCGAGATTGGAATGCTGTCTCCAGCCTTGGAGCTGGGAATCCAAACTATCCTATAGCCCCTCAGACAATGTCTAGGGGCCATAGGATTGTTCCCTCTGAGTATTAAAGGAACTTGAGATGTTTATTATTTATTTATGTGGAGGAAGGGGGGGCTGGCTGGCCCGCCACACCCCCACCCTTTCCTACTCCAAAGGAACCAAGACCCTCAGAGATCTCAAGGTACCAGATACCTGAGGTGTGTGTGTGTACCCCCAAAGGCTCGTTTCTCCACAATTTATATTTATTATTTGCATTTATTTATCGCCCATCTGGCCGGCAAACCAGCCACCCTGGGCGATGTACAGAAGATAAAACAGAATAAAATACATTAAAACAGTATAAAATTTTAAAATCTTAGCCCACCCCATATTCCCGCCTGAATAGCCAAGTTTTTAGTGAACGGTGGAAGCTCAGCAGAGAGGGGGCATGGCAGAGGTCACTTTGTTGCAAAAACATGCTACCTAATGTACCCAGTTCAAATCATGCACATTAGGAAGGAGAGAAAGGCTGGCAGTGGTCCAACAGATTTATTCTCGAGAATTGGAGATACAGGAGTATTATAACACTGCAAATCTGCATCTCAACATGGAGGCTGAAATCTCATCAATTTATACAGTATCTTCTGACGCAATCCCACGCATGCGCCGTACTAACAGAAATTTCTAGCTGAGAAAGGGAAAAATACAGTAGAGATAAACAGAAATCTTTAGACATGCTCACTAAGCAACTGGAACAGAGGTAAGTCAGGTCATACTAACTCCTTCAGTCCCCTTTCACCCACTGTCTTTAGCTAGCTCAAGGAAAAGAAGATAGCAGGAGTGCAGGACAGCAGAGCAAGATAAGCAAGGAGGCAACATTCCTCAGTCTCACCTCTCTGTCTCCATTTCTGGAACAGAGGTTAGTCTGAACAGCAGAAAGTTACAGAGAGAAGCATTTTATTACTTTAAACATGCATTACTGAATTTTTACAACAACTTGGGAGAGAGTTCCAATGTTCCCTTTAGATGAGATATGTAAGGATTAATGGTATGCCATCTTCTGTCAGATATGGCTGCCTTAGAGCATGTGCAGAGATGACAAGGAGACTCAGATGTTCTTCAGCAAAGTCCTTTACTGAGGCTTTTAAGCATAGCAGAAATATTTACAGAACAGTTGCATAGAGCCCCATGCAACAGGCACAGTCTTCCAGAAAGTAATACAGACAGAGAGCTGAGAGCTGAAACACTGGCTGCTGACCAGTGACCCACAGAGCCAACAGAAGAATTACGCAGCTCACAGATAAGCGGCTCCCTGCCTAGGAATTTGTCCTTGAGCTAATTAGCCTTGTACACTCACAGGTGCACAGCGCCAGGCTAACTTCTTGACTCTTTCTGCCACAAGGACAACTTAACACTTTCAGTCCTTGACATCTTCAATAAATGTTCTATAGGCCTTGTGGTTCTATTGATTGAGACTTCCAGGATGAAAATAAATTTATTAAACACAGAGATGCAATGCATGAGGGATGAATTGAAAGTTCAGCTAGGAAATAAAGTGTATGTGAATAAAACTGAGGGGCTACATAAAGAATTGGATTAACAATGGGAAGATCTTAGGGAGCAAAAATTCCAGAGGGACCTAAAAGTGTGAAGAAGAAGAGCCTTTAGGGGGTCCCCACACGCACACTACACACCCACACACCCTCATGTGTGAAAGCTGTGTGTGTGTGTGTGTGTGTGTGTGCATAGTTCCTCTTGAATGGGTGGCGCCTGGAAGTCCGGAGGAGCTAGGCTGAAAGCTTTCATATGTAAATGTAGTCAAACCCAGTAAGTCATGAGTTCCTGGGTTTTGTTCTTTGTTCTTTGGTCTTGGATCGCATGGCTACCCGGCTGTGGAGTGATGGCGGTAAGCCAAAGACCCCAGGTAGCTCCTGGTGAAAATTAGCTGATTGAGGGCTCTAGTGAAAGCATGTCTTGTGGAGGGCTATCCATCTCAGACCTGCGGGTAGATGGAATAGTTCCCTCCGGGCGGCAGGGCTGTGCTGGATCTAACCCTGAAAGAGAATACCCTCAGGTAACATAGGTGTATGCCTGAGAGATATTAAAGAATCAGGTTTTATTGTTTTGCAGCTTTACTGTGTACTAAAGTGTCTCTCTCTTTATTTTGTGTGCTTCTCTCATTTCCCTAATCTTGTTGTAAAATGCTACCAGAATAAACCTTGTCCTGGTTTTACCCCACATGGTGTTTGTGGATTGCTCTGCTTGGTTCAGTATCTAAATCCAAGTTACAGAATTAAAGGCGAGTCCCTGAACAGAGATTCAAGTAGGATTGCAGACAGCTGAGGCTGGCAATCTGGTACCTTGAGATCTCTGGGGGTCTTGGTTCCTTTAGAGTAGGAAAGGGTGGGGGTGTGGCGGGCCAGCCAGCCCCCCTTCCTCCACAAAAAGACTATGCAGAAAACAGGGTGTATAATTGGAATAGGAAAGGGTTTGATATACAAACATGGAGGTCAGTTACATTTGACCTCACCCTTGATACCAGATATGATGAACAGAGAGTGTTAAATCCAGTAACACCAGTCTACATTCAGCTGGTAAAACTGTAGGGATGGAAGTTCTCTTTCAGGCTCCATAATTCCAAATATGGTAAATCTTTTTAAAACTTTCCTTGCAGAAGGGGATATGGCACATAAACTAGATCAGGAGACAACAGGTTGTAACACCAACCCCAAATCTTCAGAACCAGTCAGTAGTTAATTTGTCTTCTCACACATTTACAGATTTGGAATTATTTCCAGGGAAGGGACAAAGTCAGCTTTGAGAAGAGCAGGACAGTGGTCTAATATGTTCACTACTAGCTCCTCTTCTGACCTCAGGCCCCATGGGATGTTTTGTTTTGTTTTATTTATTTTTTTATATGTCTGCTTTTCATCTGCTTTTCCCCTCCTCAAATGGAGTCACTCAAAGCAGTAACGTGCAGAGGGCCAAAATAGACATTACTTTCATCCATATTTTGCAGCGATGTCTTTTAATTTTTTTTTACTCAAGTGTAGGTGCAGGACCTCCAATCTGGATTGTAAAAGCCCCCCCCCCCCCGCCACCATGCTAGGGTCCCGACCTGGATTAGGGCCTCTGTACTTTACAATAAAAATGGGGGGAAATGTAGCTGCTAGATATGCATATAAAGTTGTGCCTGCTTTGGCCTTGAGTCTCTGAGAGAGGGAGGTGCTCTGCTTGACTGCTGGTGATTGGAGAGCAGTTCCTTTTGCTTTGGCAGGTATAGTAACAGCTGCAGCAGGAATTCTGTTATCTATTCTCCTCTATTTTCAACTATTCACCATTTTCAAATTTCCTAAGCATGGGTAAGTGCGGAGAAGAGGAGTTGATAGGAAACTTCAATGCTTCTTCTATGAAGATAAAAGCACCTCTCACTAGCAACTGATTGGAGACATCATTGTTCTGGTGAATGACCCTGAAGGCTTTGGCCACTACTACAGGAGTGTTCCTATGATTGCAACAATTGAATTGGAAAAAATTGGCTCCTGTACCTAACCAAGACAACTGATCCAGAAGGATACCATGGTCGATGGTATCAACAGCCACTGAGAGATCCAGGAGAACCAACAGAAGCACACTCCCCCATCCATTCCCTGGTGTAAGTCATTTTCTAGAACAAACAAGGCTGTTATGCCCTAAAGCCAGGCCCAGACTCAGACTAGAATGGATCCAAATAATCATCATCGTCCAACACTACCTGGAGGTGAGAAGCCACCACGCACTCCAGCTCCTAAAAATGGTAGATTTGATAGTGGGTGCTAATTATCAGAAACCAATGGACCTAAAACTAGGTTTCTTCAATAGTGGCCACACCTACTGCTTCCTTTAAGCTAGTGATGAAGACCACCCTTTTCTCAAGGAGTCATTCATCACCTCAGAGGTCCAGATACCCAGCCCAGTTCTTGCCGATTTCACAAGCCAGGATGGGGAAAGGACCAGAGAGCAAGTGGTGGTGGGCTTCAGTCTTCCAAGCAGTTTGTCCATGTCCTCAGGCTGTATAAGTGGAAAAGTATCCTTGATAACACGGCTAGATGACACTCTGGTCACATCCAACTCTGACTCTTTTAAAACAATTGTGTCTAAATCGGCATGGATATGAGCAACTTTATCTGCAAAGTGTCCAACAAATTGATCACAGTGGGCTTTTGAGGGATCAAGTTACTTGTTTCCCGGGCCCACACGAAGAAGGCCCTTCACTACCCAAAAAGCTCTGCTAGACAACATTAAGCAGACACAATGGTGGCAGAGAAGTACGATCTCTTCACCACCATCCCCGCCACGGAATAAGTGTCTGAGGAACTGAGGCAAATAGTGGTGACAAAAGATGAAGCTCTCAACCTTATTGACAAATTGAAATTTAATGAATCACTGGTCCCAGATGGCATCCACCCTAGAGTTCTTAAAGAACTCAAATATGAAATCTTTCATATTTCAAAGATGAAATATGAAGGAAGGAAATCTTTCCTTCTCCCCCCCTCCCCTTTCTATGGAGTCTTTTTGTTTTGGTGTATTCCACATTTTAAAAACTATATATATATATATATATATATATATGAAATTGCTGATCTTCTAACAAAAATATGTAACATGTCCCAAAGATCAGCCTCTGTACCAGAGGACTGGAGAATGGCCAATGTAACCCAATTACTGGGAACTGGGAAATTACAGGCTGGTTAGCGTAACGTCTGTTCCAGGTAAATTGGTTGAAAGCATTATTAAAGATAAAATTAGTAAGTATATAGAAGGATGAGCCATGCTGAGAAAGAATCAACATGGCTTCTGCAAAGGTAAGCCCTGTCTCACTAACCTTTTAGTATTCGTTGATAGTGTCAATAAACATGTAGACAGGGGTGATCTGGTAGACATTGTTTACTTGGACTTCCAAAAGGCTTCTGACAAAGTCCCTCACCAAAGACTCCTGAGCAAACTTAGGAGACATGGAATAAGAGGGGAGGTCCTCTTATGGATCAGTAACTGGTTAAAGAACAGAAAGCAGAGAGTAGGAATCAATGGTAAATTCTCCCAATGGAAGGATGTAAACAGAGGGGTCCCACAGGGATGTGTATTGGGACCAATGCTTTTCAATTTATTCATAAATGATCTGGAATTAGGAGTCAGCAGTGAAGTGGCCAAGTTTGCTTTTGACACCAAATTATTTAGGGTGGTTAAAACAAAAAGGGATTGTGAGGGGATCCAAAAGAATCTCTTGAAACTGGGAGAATGGGCATCAAAATGACAAATGTGGTTCAGTGTAAGCAAGTATAAAGTAATGCACGTTAGGGCAAAAAACCCCAACTTCAAGTATAAGCTGATGGGATATGAGCTGGTGGTGACTGACCAAGAAAGAAATCTTGGGGTTGTGGTGGACAGCTTGATGAAAATGTCAACCCAGTGTGCAGCTGCTGTGAAAAAGGCAAGCTCTCTGGGCGGTTGTTGTGAACCACCCAGAGAGCTTCGGCTGTGGGGCGGTTATAGAAATGAAATAAATGAATTTCATGAAACTCCATGTTAGGCATAATTAGGAAAGGAATTGAAAATAAAACTGCCAAGATCATACTGCCCCTATACAAATCTATGGTGTGACCGCACATAAAATACTGTGTACAGTTCTGGTCACCTTACCACATCTAAAAAAGGATATTGTAGAGTTGGAAAAAGTGTAGAAAGGGGCAACTAAAATGATCAAGGGCTGGAGCAACTCCCCTATGAAGAAAAGTTACAGCTGAGATTGTTCAGCTTAGAAAAAAGGTGATATAGAGGTGTACAAAATTATGCATGGTGTGGAGAACATGGAAAGGGAGACATTTTTCTCCCTCTCCCATAATACTAGAACCCAGGGTCACCCCATAAAGCAGATTCAGGACAGATTAAAAGAAGAACACAGCAAATAGTTAAATGATGGAATTCACTTCCACAAGATGTAGTGATGATGGCCACCAATCTGAATGGCTTTAAAAGAGGATTGGACAAATTCATGGAGGATAAGGCTATCAGTGGCTACTAGTCCTGATTGGCTATATGCTACCTTCAGTATCAGAGGTGGTATGCCTATGTACACCATTTGCTGGGGAACATGGGCAGGAGGGTGCTGTTGCACTCATGTCCTGCTTGTAGGATCCCGTGGGCAGCTGGTTGGCCACTGTGTGAACAGAATGCAGGACTAGATGGACCCTTGGTCTGATCCAGTGTGGCTCCTCTTATGTTCTTATGATTTAAGATGGATTTTTAACTGTTCAGTCAAACTCCGAGTCTTTCACCATTTGCATTAACTGTCCTCCCCCAAATACCAGAGGGCCAATGCTGCTCTATGACTGGGCTAAGGATGTTTGGGAGTGATTGTATCGAGGCCCCAGGTCATCCCCTCATTCCACGCAGAGACAGACCAGGGCCTTGTCAGGACTGCCAGCTAAGCCTGCAGGAAAATCTCCAAGAGACTTTAGAAAGCCACCTGGATTCATCAGACTCCTGAGGCAGATCATCAGATTTGGTCTAGATTCCAGGCAGCTTGAAGATCAAAAGTGATCAGGTAGTGATCTGTCTGTGCCAACAGAGTTATTACAGGTCCCCCCCAAGACCATCAACCTTGGGGTCCTCAACACCACACTCAAGTCTACCTCTGTCAGCTCAGGCAGGGAGACTGTTAGGCAGTGGGGTGGCTGGTATTCCAACAGAATTTCAGTCCTGTCTCAAGATACCAACACCAGGTACAGACATTCAAAATTGGCTGACTGCTGGACAGGGTACCTGTAGACCAAAGCTACCCTTCCTCCCCACTTCCTCGAATCAAGCTTGGTCCTGCACCAAGAACCCTGGTGGACTCATCTGGGAGAGGTTGACTCCACCCCCTTCATCCAACCAAGTCTCAGTGATACAAGCCAGGTTGGTATGCTCTTCCTAGATTAGGTCTGATAAGGACCCTTTCCCATTAACTGACTGGGCATTCAGCATCAGCATCTGCAGACTTGAGGGGACTGCAGGTAAGCCCCAAATGTTACTGAGGCTGGGAGAAACAGCACATTTATCTCTGAATTGCCTTCTTCACAGTTGTCGCCTACCACCACCATAACACTCTCTGCCACACACAATACTTATAGGGGCCCCAAGCTCCTCACCTCTGGAATGCATAGCAGGCCTCAGTCACCTTCAACGGATGGGTTACAGCAGGCTATCCCACGGCTGAGAAGCTGGCAGCACCCTACATGTGCCAAGCCAAAGTATGCTCCCCCTAGGCAGCCCATCAGATGTTCCTCCATCTCCTGGGGCAGGGCACAGTCTTCAGAAGCAACCTTGGACACTCCACCAGCCTTTAACTTCTCATTTCTCTCAACCACAGGCAGGCACTGTCACTGGCTGTGGCTGGCTGCTCACCCCTGGCTGACAATACTCTCCCAATCTGCAGGTCTCCTGCTCCATTCTTTAGCAAACTGGAAGGCTCTAAATACGTTACCCAGCAGGGGAAGAAACAGCAGCGCAAACTCAGGCAGGCACAAGCACCAGTGTGACAACATCCTCCCAAACTGCAGGCCGTCCTTATATAATACTCATATCATATTAGAAATACAGGCCTGTGGCTTACGCTGGCTCAGTTTGTCTGAGCGTGGAAAGCTAAGCAGGGTCAGTCCTGGTTATTACTTGGATGGGAGACCCCTCCTCTAGTTTCCTGCATTGTGCAGGGGGTTGGACTCGATAGCCTCGTAGGCTCCTTCCAACTCTATGATCTATGAAATCTATGAAAGATGACTACAAAATGGTGGGAATGTTTGAAAGCTGCAGCATGGCACAGCTTTTCATTGTGAGCTCAGAGTTTTCCAACATGCAAAGAGGGCGAGAACAGAGAGAGATGATTGGTGTTTTGGGTTTTGATGTCACAGCAGCCATTGACTTTGCACTGAGAAAGTCTTTTCTTTACCACTTTCCGCAAAGGTGTGTGTTGCTGACAGATTCTCCAACCACAAACTATTACCTTCCCATCCCTCTCAGCTTTCTGATGGTCCCTTTCCTGACCTCAGCAGTTAAGTGGTTCCGGAGAAGGAGGTGTACAGGATCGCAAACACACTTGCAGACATCTTGAACATTATAACAGAAGTGCTGGACTGGAGTCTGGCCTCAGTAATGGTCTAGATGAGAACCAATAAACTAAGGCTCAATCCAGACAAGACTGAGGCTTTGCTGGTGGATGGTTCCTCTGGATGGGGGAAGTGCAACTGGTCCTGGATGGGTTCACACTCCTGGATCCATCATTGACAGTGGAGGCTCAGGCAGCCTCTGTGGTGTGGAGTGCCTTCTACCAGCTTCATTTGGTAGCCCAGTTGTGTTCAGAAACAGACCTTTCGAGTGATAGCCCAATATTTAAGCAATGCTATCTCCAAGGAAGCTCATCTGGTGCCAACACTGTCATCTTTTGGGCACCAGGCAAACACATACTTATTTTCCCAGGCATCTGTCTGGACATTAGTTATGGCCTGATTGTTGTGGGCTGCTTTTTGTGAAGTTCATTCTAGGCTGTGAGTGGGGAAAGATTTTTTGTATTTGTGGATGTACACTTTTCATATTGTATTGTTTTTAATTATGTTTTATAGTACTTATTTATATTTGTATTATTGTGCTGGTTATGCTTTATATTGATTCCTGCCCTTTATATTAATCATTGATTTCTGTATTGTGTGTGTAGATGTAATAAATGATGATGATGGATAGATAGATAAGATACAGTAGCCGAAGGCCACAAGGATGAAATGGTTAAATAACCATTTAATAAACACCTGTAACATAACCTTTATGCTTCAATGGCTTGTTTCCATCTGACACATCTCTTGAATTGTCTTACACACTTCTCTACAGTGAATGGATAAGGATTACTTCACCCAGGGCCAGCAGCAATGAAAGAAGTGAACCATTGGAATAAAGTATACATTTAACTGCATCCAGAGACTGTAGATAACAATTTAGCGTGGCTAGTATGAAACTGGAATTGCTATGAAGATTTTAAGCAGTTACATAATTACCCAAAATGGAATTGAGCTCCTGCCTTGGAGCTTATTATGAACTAGGGCATAACCTTCGGATGAATGGTGAGTTATCCAGGCAGAATAACATAGAATCTTTTCCTAGACAGATATCCTGAGTCGCTACACTACTACAGGCAACAGGTACACTTGATACCATGGACCCAAAGGTCAGAAATAGTCTAGACACTGGGAGACCTGCGATACGTTCTCCTGCACTCCCCCCCCCCCTAAAATTTGCCACAGGAATGGGGCGTGGCTAATATAGAGTAGGGCTGTGGGGGAAGGTTTTAAAACATTTCCCACCCTGTACTATTTCCTTCAGTCTAAATACACTCTTCTGAGCTGCTATTGCCCCATGGGGGAAGAGTTCCTGGCATCATGGACTGTGTTAGTTTTTGCTTCAGATAAATACCAACTCCGGAAGGGTGGGGTGGCAACTGAGAAAAATGCACTGGGGGAGGGAGAAGGATTATAATCCCCTTTTCCACTGCTGTTGCCACAATCTCAATGAAATCCCCCTGCAGCTGCCTTTAAAAAATGGGCGATCGAATCACAGCTCTCCCAACATTCCGTCTAGGTTGGCCTTCAGTCAAGTCAGCCTTCATTAACCTTGGTCAAGTCTTTATAGGAGACACTCTGCAATGCAAGCTACATGAATGGAACAGCATGCACACCGATGTGGCTATGTAGCTGCAGGCACTGGCAGTAGCAATTTGCTAAAATTGGCATTTTATTCATTGTTTATTTAATAATACCACATAGTAGTGCTTTTGAATGTTCAGAGTGCTTCACATGCATTAACTGATAGTGTAATCCTGTATGTGTTTACTCAGGGGTAAGCCCCACTATGTTTAATAGGACTTACACCCAGATAAGGGTGCATAGGAATTGTACTGTAGCCAAAGAACTTCTTTCAATTACCATTTCTATAACCTTTAAAGAGAGGGTACACTTATTTGCAAATGCTAGAAAGAATTAAGGTAGTGAGCGGGGTTTGGGAAGGATTTTAATAGAAAGATGATTTCTGAAGAAGCTGGAACTGTTAGAACAAGTAGTAACAGAATTTGAAAGGTAAAGTGTTATTGGTAAAATGTACTGATCTCTGTTGAAATTAGTGATTGAAAATGAGTAATGGAATGGATGTACCGTAAATAAATGGGTCAAATATTTGGGGTGTGGGGTATTGATATAAGGGGGAAATAGGTGGTGGCTTGTCCTTTTGATAAATGCAGTAGAGGGAAAGAAACTAGGGAACTGTATTAAATAGAAGTAGAAATGTTTTAGATTGCTAGAAGCAGTGCTTTTTTTCTGGAGAAAAAGGTACCGGAACTCTTGGATTACATTTCCTCGGGAGTAGATGGCGATTAAATTGTAATGCAATTAATAGAAGAAAAGGTGCTGGAACTCAGTTCCAGTGAGTTCCACCAGAAAAAAAGCCCTGGCTAGAAGAATTAGAAAAATTAACATATGTATGGTTAACAATAAGGTTTCGTGAACTTGTGAGGTGGATGAATAAGAAGAAAAATGTTTGACAATAGAAAAAAGAGAAATTTATTTGTAAACCACAGAGTAGAGTATATAATGTTACTTATACTTTGTTGTGGGAAAAATCGGAAGTCCATTTTAGTTTAGTGTTGTGTGTTTGTGATGTTTGTCTGTGTTTTATTTTTCTTTTGAAAATAAAAATTTTGAAAAAAAAAAGAAAAGGAACTGTAGCCTAAGTAATTCTTACAGCAACTCTGTAAGGCAGGTCAGTATTGTGTTATCCCTGTACAGTCATGCCTTGGATTGAGAGCATAATTCGTTCCAGAAACGTGCTTGTAATCCAAAACACTCATATCAAAATGAAACCCCCCCAAAAAAATGTGTAGAGAGATTTTTAATTTAAGCCATACTACAGTACTTGTATTGCAAGACGTAGCTTGTATATCAAGTAAAAAAAAAAAATAAATATTTTAAAATTTGCTTGTCTTGCAAAACGCTCTCAAACCAAGTTACTTGCAATTCAAGGTATTACTGTATATTAGATGGAGGCTGGAGCTGAGGCTGAAAGATAATGGCTAGCCTAAGGCAATCAAGGACGTTCACAGCTCAAGTAAGATTTGAATCAGGATCTCCTGGACCACAGCTCACATTCTTAAGTCACTACTCTGTATCTGTAGCTAAATATCTTTGTTCTAATATTCTTCCACACCCTAAAGTTTACAATACATTGAACTGGGCACTTTAGCCAAGAATGGCATCAATCTTTTCAAACTGGTGGTAGAAAGTATTTAATTTTCAGTAATCAACCTTGACTAATGGATCTATTCCACATCACTGTCAGTTCTGGTCAGTACACTTGTTAGTACTGGTTAGTCAACCACTTCTTCTAGATGTATACGTCTCTTCCTTCCATCCTTATCAAGTTAGTGTATAAATACTCAATTCAGAGACTCACTTCTCTGGACATTTCATTTACTGGTGAAAACGGTCCACTGTGACCAACTGGATTTCATAGGAAATCTGCAGGTCTTTGGTGCTGCTAGTTGCATCTGTTGGGTGCAGTGGAGTCACAGTGAAATATTTAATATTATTAACAGGAATTTCCAGTTGAGCTTCCTCAGATAATCTTGAAAATGCTGCAGTTTTCATTACAAAAGAGAAATGCATGTTGAAGATATACTTCTCCTTGGCTTGATTTATCCAGATACCAAATCTAGGCCATCTGATTAAAGCTGCATCTTCAGAAAAGATCAAGTGCTTTAAACTTTGCATTTGAAGAAGGAAAGAGAGCACCTGACCTATGAAAGTTTTGTCATGTAAGAACTGCCAGTTGCTCTGATACGTCTTGCTCTTCCATCGATACAGTGCAGACGCTCGGCTGGCATCATGGGTGTGATGAGTGTAGCCCTGAAGTTCAGCAATCAGCATTGTGTGCAGCTAGAAGAACGAGACACAGCATTTCCCAATCAATTCATTACTGATCTGCATCATGACGTGTGACACAAGAAAAACATATTATGAAAGACTCGCCTGGAGGCTGAACTGCTTCTTCTTTTTTTAATCCAGTCAGCTGAAATGTGTTGTGGTGCCAGCTTGAGTGTTTCAAGCAGAATCATGTTCTCTTTTCCCAAGTCCTTTTGTAATCCTGGTTTCCTTAATGTGGAAGCTTTAAATGCAGAAATTAAAATGGTGGTTATGTAGACATATTTTGACATAGTAACATGATTATTAGGTTTATAATAAACAGTGCTGGAATTTGTTATGGAAAGGTGTCTTAGGCTTTGTTTGTCCCAGAACAGGGCTGGGCAACTTTTGGACCTCTGGATGTTGTTGGGCTGCAGCTCCCTTCATCTTTTACCATGGGCTATGCTGCCTAGGGCTGATGGGAGTTGTGGTCCAGCAACATCTGGAGGACCATACGTTCCCCGCCCCTGCACTAAAGGCTCTCTCTGTGCAGGGCCGGATTAAGAGCATTATGGGCCTGGTGCTGAGGATTTTGGTGGGCCTTTTTATGGAAATAAATAAAATGAAGACGCAATTTTATATTAAAACAAATTAAATATTTTAATTACCATTAAAGTGCCAAAACTCAAAAACTCCTGCAGCTCATCAGTAAGGGTCTCCCCAATTTCCCCCAAATTTATTTATTAAAAAAGAAAAAGCAGCCACAACAAAAAGCCAGGAAGCTTTGCTTGACCAAGAATAATTGTGTTGTTCTTGTTGCTTTGTTTCATTTTTGTTTTTGTTTTTTTGTTAAACTAGCATTTGAACAATTGAGCTGCGAATCAGAAAGATCTTTTGCTCGAGGCTGGAGAGAGAGGTCCCTTCTAAATCTGAATATTACAGACCCTAGCAAGCCCCCATGTGCTTCAAAGAAATGTAGTAACAGTGATTGAAATGCAAAAACCTACCGAAATGCTAATTTGAGAACAACAGTTCTTGCTAGGTCTTGCCTCAAGCCTGTAATGCAGATGTGCTTAGAACACCTTTCTAATCTTGAAAAAATCATTAATTATGCTGAATGATAACGATCAGAGCTAACTCAAATCGTGCCGCGTGTCCCTATATTGTGGGCCTATTGTCTGTTATGGGCCTGGAGCTGCCGCTCCAATCGCCCCTATGTTAATCCGGCCCTGTCTCTGTGTTCTCTTCAGGGTCTCATGTTTCCCTGGGTCTTCACTGGGTCTTCTTGGGTCTTCACTAGTTTCAGGAGAGCCTGGGCAACTGAAGAAAGGAGCAAGGAGAATCCTTTTGGACTAGAGAGCCAGTGTGGCGTAGTGGTGAGAGTGTTGGACTAGGACTCAGGAGATCTGGGTTCTAGTCCCTGCTCAGCCATGAAACTCACTGGGTGACTTTGAGCCAGTCACTGAATATCAGCCTAACCTACCTCACAGGGTTGTTGTGAGGATAAAATGGAGAAGAGGAGGATTATGTAAGCCGCCTTGGGTTCCTTGCAGGAAAAAAGGCGGGGTATAAATATAATAAAATAAAATAAAAATAGAGGCAGCTTTTGTTGAGGGTTAAAACTGCAGGCAGTAGGCAAATACCCCTCCAAACCCATGACGATGGGGAGAGTTTTCATGGGTGTTGAGGGATCCACCACAGGCTTTTGAATAATACTGTCTAATAATACGTACATTGCAAATCCTTTAGTCTGACTATATCCTGGGAAAGCATCACTTTAAAAAACAATGAGTTGTTGTGCACAGGCAGGCCACTGCCTGCAGGTTAACCCATGGTTTGTTGTTGGGTTAACCGCTGGGTTGTTTAGCTTCTAAACAACTCAGCCATCTGGGTTCACACATCACGCTGCACAACCTATGAAGGAGCCGATCACTGGTTGTGAGGTAAAAGCAAATGGATCGTCATTACACGCAAACAGGGGCAATTGTTCTTGTACACAGCCCATATAAGGGAAAGTGTTTTAGTGCTGGTAGATGTCATAGATGTATCCTTTGTTATTTCAATTGTTATTCCTACAACAGTTCAAACATAGTTAACATAAATACATGAACTTCCAAAGTGTCTGGATTTCAGCTGTAATCCTAAACACACTTACTAGGCAGCAAATCTCACAGAACACAGTGAAACTTACTTCTGAACAAAGTTGCTTAGGACTGCACTGCACGTATTGTTCAAGCATCCATGGTAACCTTCTGCAGAAATATTTTTTGTGCTTGCTTTTCCATTTTTTTTTGAGTGAAGGAATGCTTTGGCAAAAAATCTACACAGAAGTAGAAATTATATTTTGAGCTCAAAATGATTGAAACCCAGCATATATTAAACCCTATGTATATTATGCAGATTTTAAGCAGCTCTTTCTCCCCATCTATTTTTCAGAAATCTCCAAGTGTTGGATGACTAAAATCTGTGTATAGTAACCATTAATATATACCTAATGCATGTGTACCAGGCCTACAAAAAAAACCTTCCCATCTCCAAAGTACTCCCGAAAGCAGATCAAATTCTATGCTGATTCTGCATCTGTTGACAAGTCCACTTTAGGTAGATGGAGGAATAAAGTGATATGTGGAGAAAATCCCAATGGGAAGATGTCTTACAATCTGTTGCAAGATGTGGCTGCACCATTAAATATGGAGACCTTAAATAAATTAGCATTCTAGTTGCATCCTAAACTTTGTTAATACGTAGAATAAACACATAGCAGAAATATGACAGCAAGACAGTGCAGAAGCTGCCCTTCAGTCAGACATAAAACTAAGTTCAGTGAGAAAAGATTACTATAGGTAATAAATATTATACTGTTTTCTTTGCTCATATCATTCTTTTGGTGAACTTTCACGTAACTTATTTGGAATGGATGAGCAATGTTTTTTACCCACTAGGATGTTTTGAACTCAAAGGGCAAGTTTCGTTAGAGTGTGTTGTTCTTGCATCCTCTTTCCTCTGCAGGCACTGTGAATTGCACTGGGATTGGGTCCCTCCATCAGAAAACAGCAGGAAAATGAAATATTGAATACATAAAGTGACGGACTGAAAGGCAGCTTATAGCACAGGGTGGCTGAATTTAGAAAATGAATATCTACACACACACACATACACACACACACACACACACACACTGTCACAGATCTGTTTGCTTGGCTTCTATATCAGTGAAGATATTGGGGGAAATAGCAAAATACAAAACAAGCTCTAGGAGACAATTGAGCAATTGTGTCAACGTGGATTCGTAATCTAGCTCTAAGGGCCAATTCACACAAGCTTAGGTATGTGGCCATCTGATAATTTTTTCCCAGGGGAACATTTGTATTTAATGTGCTTGTGTTGTTCACATTATCTGAGCACACCACCTTGAATGAAATGTGTAATGACAGACAAACTCTCCTTGGCTCAGTCTGAAATCAGTTCAGCATTGTGAGCTTTCTTGGGAGCCATTGGAAAAAGCTGCTCTGTTTTCTGAGAGCTCTCCTCCAACTTGTAATGTTGGCACATGCATGCTGATAGGACTGTGCACATACACATTATCATATTACCCCCTGGGAATTGTAGTTTGGTTCCCCCTGGAAATTTAACCACCCTACCCTGATCCAAGAAAACACCTGGAAACAAGAGAAAGTTTTAGATCAAACATCTGCAAGAAACTATCAAGAGAACTGATTGACTCCAATAGAGAAGATATTCACCAAACAACAGGCTGCTTGGTCAGGTGGTCTGGTCAAGTGGTCCATAAAAATCAACAAGCGTTTCATCAAGAGTAAAGGGTTAATCTTAAAGAACTTCTGTGCATGAATTTTCAAAGCAGATGGCTTTGGGTACTTGGTCAACTGAACACTGATTGACTGAGCATGCTCAAAATCTTGCTTAACATAATTCCAAATCAGACAAGAACATATGATATTTTTTATACAGCTA
The DNA here is from genome assembly GCA_021292165.1 of Shinisaurus crocodilurus. NCBI lineage: Eukaryota > Metazoa > Chordata > Lepidosauria > Squamata > Shinisauridae > Shinisaurus > Shinisaurus crocodilurus. The sequence goes on from CM037880.1 coordinate 164,176,795, forward strand.
AGCATTATGAGCTAAACAAATTAATATTTCAAATGGGTAATTATGAATTTTGATTTTATTAGTTCAGAGTGCATACTTGAATCTGGGCTGGTGAAAATTTATTATTTATTATTTATTATTTATATTTATACCCCACCCTTTTCCTGCAAGGAACCCAAGGCGGCTTACATAATCCTCCTCCTCCTCCTCCTCTCCATTTTATCCTCACAACAACCCTGTGAGGTAGGTTAGGCTGAGAGTCAGTGACTGGCCCAAAGTCACCCAGTGAGTTTCATGGCCGAGCGGGGACTAGAACTTGGATCTCCCGAGTCCCAGTCCAACACTCTCACCACTATGCCACACTGGCTTAGTGTGGCAGCCCAGCAGATAACCATTTGCCTATTAATTTAAATATAATTTGAATTGGCCCTAATTGGTTGGTAGACATGGGGGAACACAGCTGATACAATTTCCCCCCTATACTCAGTAAAGGGAACACAATCTGCATCCAAATCATAGCTGCATTTGGATGGGAAAAATCAGTGAGGTAATAACTTTTATTAGACCCACCAGTGGTCAAAATGGAGTATCTTAGCTTTGGAGTTAGTCTTCTTCAGCCTGGATTTATAACAACAATGTGTAACAATCCCAAACCAGGGAGGAACATGTTTCTGAGTGGGAACATCATAGCTTATGTTTAGTCTTAAAATGAGAGAAAATACTTGTAGACATAATAAGATTAAAACTAGGATCTAGCATTAATTTAATAAGTACGTACGTTTTCCCATCTAGATGCTAGGTCATGTGCTAGGTTTTCAATTAATTGAAGTTCTGGGGCAGGACAGTAATGGTAAAAAATCCTACTAAAACATAACATCAGTCATAAACCAATCTTTCCCAAGGTCCTTAGTGCTATTTGGAATTCACAAATCGTTTGAAGGAAGAAAAGAAAAACCATCCGACCCTTATCTATGCAAAGATGGAGATTAATTGGAGAATGCATGCTAGAGATAAATCAACAAAAATGAAATTGTTATTATCCTGCCCCTGCTCCAAGCAGCTCAGAGGGGCATATATGATTTCCCCCTCATTCATTTTATCTTCACAACAATCCTGTGAGGTAGGTTTGGTTGAGAGATAGTGGCTGCTCCAAGTCACTCGGTAAGCTTCAAAGCTGAATAGGGATTTGAACCTGGGTCTAGTCCTAGTTAAATTGAGTGGAATTACATAGTGGTTGAACAGCTAAAAGTTGTGTCTCTCACACAAAGTCACATTCTCAAGGTGGTGAAAAGTCTGTGTGACACATAATTGGCCATCTTCCTCCCCCAGGTTTGTTAAAGTAGTTTATTTCATCTTCAAGCAAAGCTTTCAACTAAGTTGCACTGGACAGTTTCCTATAAGAAAGTTTTTATGTAGTTCAAAAAGAAACGATCATCAAATAGGCAAGATTTGGTGGGAAAACTGCTTGCATATATTCCTGGGCTGTGCATAGGTTCTGCATTCCATACAGACAGGAAGATACAATGTTGGCCTAAGAACCTTGTGCTATATTTCCCCTTCTTTTATCTGGGTCTGCTATCTGCCTTGCTTATTGTCCACTAAAGTGTAAGCCAGAAATATGGAAAACTCTTCTGTGGAGGTACCATTGGAGGGGGAAAAAAAACAAATGGGATAGCTCAGTGGCAGAGCACATACTTTTCATGTAGAAGGTCCCAGGTTCAATCCCCAGCATCTCCAGGTAGGGTTAGGGAAAAGATGCTGCCTGAAATTCAGGAGAGCCACTGCCAGTCAGTGTCAATAATACTGGACTAAATGTACTGATGGTCTGACTCAGTATAAAAATGCAGCTCTATGCATGTTTAGACAGAAAAATGGCCTTCAACTGCTAGCATGCCCCAGCCAGCCAAGCATGCTGGGAGTTGTAGGCCTTTTTTCCTGTCTAAACATGCGTAGGATTGTGCCTTAAGTAAGTTTTCTATGTTCCTCATCTGAAAACCCAAAGACGTCTCCATCCAAGCTGACTGTGCCCATCAATTATCAGGGATGGGGACTCGGACTCGAGGACTCGACTCGTGAGTCGGACTGAGTCCCCCCTCTGACTCGACTCGGACTCGAGTCCCAATATTTTTAATGGGACTCGAGACTCGACTCGGGACTCGAGACCAAGGACTCTTCAACATCCCTGGGCTGTGCCAGAAGGAGTGGAGAGGAGCGTGATTGCCGGCGAAGAGCGCATGGAAGCGAGGTGTGCCGCTGCTTGGCCACTATGGACGGCTACCAGGAGTGCAGCCCCAACAGTGTGTCAAGATTTATTTTGATTGATGTGTTGCGTACTTGGCAGAGGCAGAAGAAGGACCTGAGATTACTCTGTGTGGCTGCTCTGAGTGTGTTTCTGGTTCCAGCAAGTTCATCACCAGTGGAGCAGGTGTTCAGTGAGGGTGGAATTGTGATGAGATCTCACCGTTCCAGAATGGGGGCCAAACATTTAGAAAAAATCATGTTCCTCAAATGCAACATGGATAAGTTTTAGGAAGTACAGCAAGTTTATTTTTTAAAATCATTTTTCTAAAATGCAACCTTTCAGACATTTTGGGTTTGGCTGCTTCTGCCTGCCTGTCTGGGGCTCCCAGCCTCCTCTGCCTGCCTGGTCTCTTCTTGACCAGTTCAACAGTTGAATTGTCCAAGACAAAGGCCTCTGCCTGCCTGCTTTGGGGTTCCCTGCCTCCTCTGCCTGCCTGGTTATTTTGGGTTTGTCTGCCTGGTCTGTTCTTGCCAAAATCAGTTGCAGAGTTTTGAAATAAAAAGGCACACTTGTGCCTAGAATTTATTTAAACCACACATCTGAAGTAGCCTTATTTTGTTGGGAAAAAACCCCATTGATTTTAATAGGGACTCGTGGAGTCAGCTTTGGGAGTGACTTGTGACTCATGACTCGTGAGTCACCATTTTGGACCAAGGACTCGGACTCGGACTCGAGCCTTGGGTCCAAAGACTCGTGACTCGACTCGTGACTCGAGACCAAGGACTCTTCAACATCCCTGTCAATTATTACTTTTATGTTGTGTATTATGATTTAGGGGATTTAGGACGAGTTGGTGAATGCACGTACTTCAGTTGATGATTTGCAGCTGAGCAGGCAAACTGACACCATTGGAAAATATTGTGTCTTGGAGGTGAAGCAAGAGGATATGAGCTGGGCTGTTTGAGGTGTGATGACTCATTTACACATCTGCAGTCAATGGCCAATGAACACACATGTGTATGAACCAGCCCTTACTGCAACAAACTCTGAAAAGCTCTTCAAACATGCTTTAAGCTGGAGGGAAAATATGAGTAGGATTATATATCTTAATTTGTTTTTTAATATCACAATTAGCTCTTTTTGGTTAGACATAACTTTTGTTGGTTTGTCATATTCAGGCGAATTATTTCATTAAAAAAGAAGGGGGGAGGAAACCATATAGCTAATTTTAAAAAGAAAAGAAAAAGTCACTGTGATCTCCTGCTGCAATATCTTGGTTCTGCACACTGCTATTCCACTCACTTCTTATGTTTTTCTTTAAGCAAAGTGTCAAGACTAATACATGCTAGGTAGAAACAGCTTTGCAATTACTGGAACAAATATTGACTCTTATGCCTTGATACATTTGTGTTTCCCCCCATAAACATCATCACCTAGGGTGAAAATTGTATGCACTTCCCATACATGTTCTCGCACAGCAATGATTAAAGATTCATGACTTATGCATTAGAAATAACAATGAGTGGAGGAGTGGGAGTTGTGGTTAGCCCGGCCTAAAGCTTTTGACTCCGGTGGATCTTGCTATTAGAAATGTCAACTTGTAATTTTCAGTTAGGTATTTGGTTATGAACAAACATCCTTTTCATAGACAGGTAAACACCGATGGATGTTTCTTTTAGCATTTATAAAACCATTTTTTTCTTTAAATTAGTAGGTCAACTGTAAAGAACAAGATAGTTAAAACACCATTTGAAGTTCAAACAGAGGCTTAATATAAGAGGTGTTTTTTAAAATCTTCTCTTTTCTGAATCTTTTCACCATTGTCAGATTTGCATTATATACATTCCCACTACCAGTTTCTTATCATTCTCTGCTCACATCAGCCTGTGAGAGAAAAATGTGAAGCTTTGTTTTCATAAGCTTTTCCAGTCTTTGATATGAAAAGATTTCCTGCCATCATGTACTTATATGCAAAGTGTTTCATTCATGCCATTTCGACCTCTTTACTTGCAAAATAGCAAATGAGTTTTCAACATAATGAGCAGGAACCAAAAAACTACTCTAGGAAAATCTAACAGCTTGCTCACACCCAGCAGAGTGTGTGTGTGTGTGTGTGTGTGTGTTTTAATGGAGGAGACTCTCCCCTCCCATTTGAGAAACTGTATTTAAAGACTCCCTTCAGTTTTAAAAGTTGCATGCTACTGTTGGAAACCTGCCAGATATCTTGGCACTTCAATTGCCACCAGGCTGAGCCAGCATGGCTAATGGTCAGGAATTCTGGGAATTGTAGTCCAAAACATCTGGATTGCTCCAGGTTGGGGGAAGCTGTCATAGATTATGTACATCTTACACTATTTGAACTCAGGTAGTCTACTACCACATTTCCCCCTCCTTTGTTGACATCTCTCCCAGGTGGTGGCATCAGCACCTGGCATCCATTCCTAACACCAGCCCAGATAACGCCTTGTGCCTGGCCCAAAGCAGCCATTTTATGCTCCAAATGTAGCATCACTCTGGAGTAGGGTTGCCTCTTATAAATTGCCAAAAGAGAAAAAAGAAAGAAAAAAAAGGAAATGCATCACCAAAAAGGACACAGATTTGAATAACATTTGCATATGTAAATTTATATATATAGGTGCAACTTTAGAAATAATAAAAATACAATACATCTCGCCACAGTTGAGAAAACAAACCAGGTGGCCTATATGCCTGCTCAGTCTACTGTCCAGGTGCCAACTGTTGATGGGCAGCTTCAAGGCCACAGGTGCTCTCCCTCTTTAGGATTCTTTGACTTTAAACCAGACTTGGACTGGACCTCAAACAGAGGACACCTTCAGATAGGGGACTGTCCTCTGCCAGCTCTCCAGAATAGAGGATTGTCCTCTGTAAAGCAGGACACCTAGCCACCCTATGAGTAGGGCACTGTGGAAAAATTAAAATGGCAGCTCCCAACCAGCCAATGCTGCTTGGAGTGCTGCTGCTACCCACATCCCTGACATTTAAGCCCAGTGAGGCCCACCAGAGGGGACTTTGCCCAGGGCCCCTGGGCAGACGCAGTGGGCCCTGTTCTCTCCTCTCCAGAAAGTACACTACAGTGACCCCTAGAATGGCACTTTAATTGCAGGGAAGGTTTTGCTGCAGTTCAACATTACTGTGTGACCCAGATTAGGGATGCCGGACACATCTGCAATGGATTCCAATGCGTTTGGATTTCTGTGAATCCAACCTGCAGATTTTGTAGTGGACCAGCTTTTTCCAAGTTGTGTGGATTCTACAGACTGGTTTCTTACCTGGGGGGGGGGGGATCTGCACAAATGTACACACTTGCATTAGTGCATATTAGCACTAATACACACTTGTGCTGATGTACATTTGTGCAAGTGGAACAAATTCTTGTACATTCCTTAAAAGAATCAGTTTCTTCAGTGAGCGGACGACAGAATGAAAGACACCTGACAATCCATGAAACACAGATGGAATGGGTTGAACAAACCCGAATTACCTTACGCTGGCTCAGCTTGTCTGAGTGTGGAAAGCTAAGCAGGGTCAGGCCTGGTTATTACTTGGATGGGAGACCCCTCCTCTAGTTTCCTGCATTGAGTAGGGGGTTGGACTCGATAGCCTTGTAGGCTCCTTCCAACTCTATGATCTATGAAATTGACTCATCCTTTTGAATCATATATTCTGGTATAATTAGTATGAACCTTATAATCCTAGTCATAATTTAGATGTTTTATAAATATTAAGTGATTATGATAACTTCAAAATTCGCAAAAAGTAGAAATTTGTCATTATAAGGATAGACAATAACACCTAAATAACATCTACATACTGAGGAGAAGACATTTAATATCATCACCTCCCCCATTAATAACTACAATTGTTGCCAGAAAAAGCCAGGAATCTCAACATGACAATCTCACCTTCATCAGGTGAGAAGAGGCTGCGCACCTGGGGACAAAAACAACTGTTGGTACCTAGCCTTGGTTGCTAGGGAACACATTTCCCTGAGGCCATCATGGAATTTTGAAAGAGATCAGCTGGAACAGCAACAACAAAAAACAATTACTACAACAGCAACAGCAGCATCTCAGGACTGAGCAGAGGACATCTTACATCATTGTTCCCCAACGCCTTCAGCACTCCTCACTGCCTTATCTTTTTAAACCTTATTATGCTTATTGTGTCTTAATTTTCTCTTACTGTCAGCTGCCTTGAAGGCCCGTTTTTGTGCAGATGCCATTTTAGTTTAAATAAATAAATAAATAAATAAATAACATTCTAAAATGGATAAGCCACTTGTTAGCCTAAGAGCTGCCACTCAAAGAGGTTCACAAAAATTTTGATAAACAAATATAAACCTTGAATAAAATAGGTCTGCAATGGTTAGTGGATTAATCAGTGGGGTTAATCAATGTAAACATTTTGAAAAAGGGGCTCTTGATTAACTGGGATTTAGGGTGCAACCCTATGGTCTCCCAACATTGTTGGGGAGGGGCATAGGATAGGTCATAGTCCCAGCTCTGACTTCAGAAATGCCTTCCAAGCTTGGAGCTGGGACTTCGACCTCGGAGGTCATCCCTCCGCCCTCACGGCCAGTGCAGTTCTTTCTGCACCGCTGCAGCTTTGAAGACGGAAGACTCTCTTTGGAGCTGGCACGGGGGGGGGGGCGCATTCTAGGGGATGGGGAGGGGAAGAGCGAGGCACTGCCATCCTCTGAAGAATCCTGGTGGAGCCTCAGCCTTTCCTCCCCACGAGCAGGGGAAAAATATTTAGATGGCCGGAATCGGCTGTCTAAATGTTTCGGAGGGTGAGGGGAGCACGGAGGCAATCCTAGTCTCCACACTTCTCCCACATTCCATTGGATGCCCGTAATCCTGCAAGTTCAGAGGGTTACGGGCAGCCACATTGGATGGCGCCCTCCAACTTATGTAATTCTTATGTAGTAATTCTCACTGAGTTCAATACGATTTACTCCCATATATACTAGGATTGCAGCTTTAGTATTCTTCTAACAATGGAGAATTTGCTATCACATTGAAAAGGCATAACTCATGGACAGGATTGCTCAGGAAGGGGGCAATCCAATGGGGATACCTGTTAGCCTCTGAACACGGAGGATTGTGGGCATCCTATGCAGGGCGGAGGAACACAGAGGTGATCTTCGCCTCTGCGCTCCTCCCGCCCTGCAAGTCAGCTAGTTGGACAATTTTGGCCATCTAGCTGTGGCACTTCGGATGGGGAGGGAAGGCAGCTGGAGCATTGCCAGGATACGTCATTTCAGGGTGGCCCTGGTCTCCTCCCTTCCCTGCCCCCTTTACTCCTTCTCCGAGGTTGCTCTTACCACCTCAGAGAAGCAGCTGGAGTGGTTCTTTCTGCATTAGCTGGGGGGGGGGGAGGGTGATCCGAGGACAGATCCCCAGCTCCGAGGTTGGGAGTCTTTCCAACCTCAGATCTGGGAATCCGAAGAATGCTATGGCCATAGGATTGCTCTGCCTGTCTCTTACTGTGCAAGCCCATGTACATCTCCTCAGAAGTACACCCCACTGAGTTCAGTGGGACTTACTCCTGTATTTAGGAGTAGAGTATTGCAGCTGTAAGTCCCATTGGAATCAACAGGACTTATTCTGAGAAGGTATACATAGGATTGCACTGTTAATGAAAAGTGTGCCTGCTTAAATTGTTTTGTGAGATTAAACACTTAAATGCAAGGCAACTTGTGCATTTGAAAATAGCCCCAAATTTATTCTTTTTAAATGTATAGATTTTTGTTTAAAGCAGAAAATAACTTCCTTAGATGCTTGTAATGTACTAATTTTAAGGAATAGTAGATGATAAAATGTTTTCTGGCAAAGTGCATTACTTAAGTTAACAGCATCCATTTAAGGATATTCCTGTATAATTTGAATTTTCTGCCCAGTGAAACCTGAAGCAGCCTGAATTCTGAGAAAGTCAGTTGCTATATTGTCTGCATTGATTTAAAATGGAAACATGGAAGGTAAATATACATTACTACCACAGTTGTCACTACCAAACAACAAAATGTAATGATTTGTAAATGAATTGCCCAAGCATGTTTATACTTCTGCTTGGTAGCTTGTATTCCTGGAATAGAGGCATTTAATACTGTCCCCAAAGTCTGTATGCTTTATGAATAAATATGGCTTTGTGGAGTGGCTATACCCAGGGGTGGGTAACTTGTTTCATGTGACACTGGTTGGGTAATCAAAGGATCCAGTCCCTACTTAATATAAACAGTGTACTTTATTAAGAGAGCTTCCCACAGAGCAATTAAAAGGGAGTACTATTTTCCCCTTGCCTTTCTAACTCTCTCCTATGGTCTCTCCTTCTCCTCACATCCTGTTCAAACTCCACCACCTTGGTAGTGATGCTTGTACTTCTGAGCAGAGTCAATACATTAATAACGCATGAAGAGAATAATTATAAGGTGCAGCTGTATACATCTTGTAATGGGGAAAAACGGTAATGGCCATGATGTCTGCTGGAAAAGTGGCCATTTTATTACAAACTAAACCTGTTTAACATTATAAGGGTGCAATCCTGTGCATGTTTAGACAGAAAAGAGTCCTACAATGCCCAGCATTCCCCAGTGAGCATAGCTGGCTGGGGAATGCTGGGAGCTGTAGGCCTTTTTTTCTGCCTAAACATGCATAGGATTGTGCCCTAAGAAAGCGTGACTCATAACTGACAAAACAGTTGATTTGAGTATGGAACTACAAATAAAATATCAGCAGTGGGGTGGTATATCCACTCCAGGTTTCAGTATGAACTTTTAAGGAGCTATCCATGGTGCTGAACCCTATCCCTAAAGTAGGTCCAGCACCATGGGTAGCACCTTTGAACTTCAGGCTGAAACCTGGAGTGGTTACACTGCCCCACTGACATTGGAGGAGCCACCAGCCACTGGTGAATCTCTGTATAAGATGCTTGAGCCTGATTCACTCACTCATGGGTGTATCAGAATTTTGAGGATATAAAACACACAGAAAGCTAATATTTGACCTGCCTAAGATTTCCTGATTATAAAAAAGATTCAGAGTGACATGGGGGTCTATATGACATTGTCTTCCACTCGTAATCCTCCTGTGTTTTCCATTGCGTCTTCCATCTTTTCTCTTACTGCAGAAAATTTGTTAAGGAGAAAAAGATGGAAGAACTCCACAATGCCTTCTAATTGGTAGTGCTAGGAGCCATCAGTCTGGAAGAACCCTAAGAATGGCCTGGTTCACATGTAATGACAACCTAGAGTATGGGTTATAGTTGAATCAAGTTGTTGTTACTTGTGAACCCTGAACTGTGGTTTAACTATGGGTTGTTAACTGCAAACAACCCAGGAAGAGAACCCAAGGTTTCTTGTTGGGTTGTGAACTCTGAGTTGTTCGTGGTTAATAACCCATAGTTAAACCATAGTGCAGCATTCACATGTAACGGCAACCCATGATTCAACGTCAACCCATACCCTGGGTTGTTGTTACATGTGAACCAGTTCATTGACTCAGTCTGAATTTAATCCATTATTTACAGCAACCTTTATATTATAGTTTAAATTCTTCTTTTAGGGAATTCATCAACAGTAAAACAATCCACTCGATCCTTCACTCCAATAATAATTCCCCCAAAAAACTGAATTACTTTTTCTTTATACTGCATTGACCAGATCCTGCTCTGAATTATATTATATTCAAACTCAGTGATTTCACACATGGTGGAAACCAGTCTTGAATTAGGCACAGGCAATTACTCTCTTTAAAAAAATAGGTTCAAGTTGCTGACTTATTTGTTCAAACTCAGTGATTAATGCTAATCTTAAAATGAAATGCACCACAGAGGCTCTTAAGAACAACAAAACAATGCTCTACAACATACTGTGATTTATTTTTATATAGAAGCTTTTATGCTAACTTCAGTATAATCTTTCAAAATAAAAGGAAGTATTTACCTGATGCCTAAGGGCCAAACTAAACATAATATTAGCAGACCTGCACTTCTGTGTAAAGTGCCATCACTGCTACCACCCACTTACATATGATTAGGGTAGACCTACATTTAAAGATACAGATTTGTGGCCATCTTGGGTAGTTTTCCCCTAAGGACGCACAGGTGAACACTGTATGAAGCATTATCCTTTGTGATCCCAATATGAATCTCTGTGTATGTTTCCCATACATTTTTCTTACTAACAGTTTATTAAAGATTTCAGTCATGTACAAACGTAGTCCAAAATGCTGACACACACAAACAATAAATCTTCTCTGGAAATAATAGAAAGGAACAAATTAAACAGAGTTCTACATAAGGCTTTCTTCTGGAGCTGCAAGCACAGGTGTTTAATTCTTTTCTTCTATAGATCTTGAAATTGTGCAATTGCACCTATGCACTCACAGGCACCCCGGTGCATTTTATAAATATGCTTGAGAGAGGATTGTGAAACAGCTGAACCTCTCATA